>OY796675.1:29247945-30447945 GCA_963680715.1 Tetragnatha montana
GCCCCGGATCTCTGAGTGACCCGCTAGCAACCAGGGTTCGAGAGCAAGGAGGCTCCCTGCTTAGTGGGCCTTTTCGCGCGAAAAGCCCACTAAGCAGGGAGGAACGCTCGAGAACCCAGCCCCGGATCTCTGAGTGACCCGCTAGCAACCAGGGTTCGAGAGCAAGGAGGCTCCCTGCTTAGTGGGCCTTTTCGCGCGAAAAGCCCACTAAGCAGGGAGGAACGCTCGAGAACCCCAGCCCCGGATCTCTGAGTGACCCGCTAGCAACCAGGGTTCGAGAGCAAGGAGGCTCCCTGCTTAGTGGGCCTTTTCGCGCGAAAAGCCCACTAAGCAGGGAGGAACGCTCGAGAACCCCAGCCCCGGATCTCTGAGTGACCCGCTAGCAACCAGGGTTCGAGAGCAAGGAGGCTCCCTGCTTAGTGGGCCTTTTCGCGCGAAAAGCCCACTAAGCAGGGAGGAACGCTCGAGAACCCCAGCCCCGGATCTCTGAGTGACCCGCTAGCAACCAGGGTTCGAGAGCAAGGAGGCTCCCTGCTTAGTGGGCCTTTTCGCGCGAAAAGCCACTAAGCAGGGAGGAACGCTCGAGAACCCCAGCCCCGGATCTCTGAGTGACCCGCTAGCAACCAGGGTTCGAGAGCAAGGAGGCTCCCTGCTTAGTGGGCCTTTTCGCGCGAAAAGCCCACTAAGCAGGGAGGAACGCTCGAGAACCCCAGCCCCGGATCTCTGAGTGACCCGCTAGCAACCAGGGTTCGAGAGCAAGGAGGCTCCCTGCTTAGTGGGCCTTTTCGCGCGAAAAGCCCACTAAGCAGGGAGGAACGCTCGAGAACCCCAGCCCCGGATCTCTGAGTGACCCGCTAGCAACCAGGGTTCGAGAGCAAGGAGGCTCCCTGCTTAGTGGGCCTTTTCGCGCGAAAAGCCCACTAAGCAGGGAGGAACGCTCGAGAACCCCAGCCCCGGATCTCTGAGTGACCCGCTAGCAACCAGGGTTCGAGAGCAAGGAGGCTCCCTGCTTAGTGGGCCTTTTCGCGCGAAAAGCCCACTAAGCAGGGAGGAACGCTCGAGAACCCAGCCCCGGATCTCTGAGTGACCCGCTAGCAACCAGGGTTCGAGAGCAAGGAGGCTCCCTGCTTAGTGGGCCTTTTCGCGCGAAAAGCCCACTAAGCAGGGAGGAACGCTCGAGAACCCCAGCCCCGGATCTCTGAGTGACCCGCTAGCAACCAGGGTTCGAGAGCAAGGAGGCTCCCTGCTTAGTGGGCCTTTTCGCGCGAAAAGCCCACTAAGCAGGGAGGAACGCTCGAGAACCCCAGCCCCGGATCTCTGAGTGACCCGCTAGCAACCAGGGTTCGAGAGCAAGGAGGCTCCCTGCTTAGTGGGCCTTTTCGCGCGAAAAGCCCACTAAGCAGGGAGGAACGCTCGAGAACCCCAGCCCCGGATCTCTGAGTGACCCGCTAGCAACCAGGGTTCGAGAGCAAGGAGGCTCCCTGCTTAGTGGGCCTTTTCGCGCGAAAAGCCCACTAAGCAGGGAGGAACGCTCGAGAACCCCAGCCCCGGATCTCTGAGTGACCCGCTAGCAACCAGGGTTCGAGAGCAAGGAGGCTCCCTGCTTAGTGGGCCTTTTCCGCGCGAAAAGCCCACTAAGCAGGGAGGAACGCTCGAGAACCCCAGCCCCGGATCTCTGAGTGACCCGCTAGCAACCAGGGTTCGAGAGCAAGGAGGCTCCCTGCTTAGTGGGCCTTTTCGCGCGAAAAGCCCACTAAGCAGGGAGGAACGCTCGAGAACCCCAGCCCCGGATCTCTGAGTGACCCGCTAGCAACCAGGGTTCGAGAGCAAGGAGGCTCCCTGCTTAGTGGGCCTTTTCGCGCGAAAAGCCCACTAAGCAGGGAGGAACGCTCGAGAACCCCAGCCCCGGATCTCTGAGTGACCCGCTAGCAACCAGGGTTCGAGAGCAAGGAGGCTCCCTGCTTAGTGGGCCTTTTCGCGCGAAAAGCCCACTAAGCAGGGAGGAACGCTCGAGAACCCCAGCCCCGGATCTCTGAGTGACCCGCTAGCAACCAGGGTTCGAGAGCAAGGAGGCTCCCTGCTTAGTGGGCCTTTTCGCGCGAAAAGCCCACTAAGCAGGGAGGAACGCTCGAGAACCCCAGCCCCGGATCTCTGAGTGACCCGCTAGCAACCAGGGTTCGAGAGCAAGGAGGCTCCCTGCTTAGTGGGCCTTTTCGCGCGAAAAGCCCACTAAGCAGGGAGGAACGCTCGAGAACCCAGCCCCGGATCTCTGAGTGACCCGCTAGCAACCAGGGTTCGAGAGCAAGGAGGCTCCCTGCTTAGTGGGCCTTTTCGCGCGAAAAGCCCACTAAGCAGGGAGGAACGCTCGAGAACCCCAGCCCCGGATCTCTGAGTGACCCGCTAGCAACCAGGGTTCGAGAGCAAGGAGGCTCCCTGCTTAGTGGGCCTTTTCGCGCGAAAAGCCCACTAAGCAGGGAGGAACGCTCGAGAACCCCAGCCCCGGATCTCTGAGTGACCCGCTAGCAACCAGGGTTCGAGAGCAAGGAGGCTCCCTGCTTAGTGGGCCTTTTCGCGCGAAAAGCCCACTAAGCAGGGAGGAACGCTCGAGAACCCCAGCCCCGGATCTCTGAGTGACCCGCTAGCAACCAGGGTTCGAGAGCAAGGAGGCTCCCTGCTTAGTGGGCCTTTTCGCGCGAAAAGCCCACTAAGCAGGGAGGAACGCTCGAGAACCCCAGCCCCGGATCTCTGAGTGACCCGCTAGCAACCAGGGTTCGAGAGCAAGGAGGCTCCCTGCTTAGTGGGCCTTTTCGCGCGAAAAGCCCACTAAGCAGGGAGGAACGCTCGAGAACCCCAGCCCCGGATCTCTGAGTGACCCGCTAGCAACCAGGGTTCGAGAGCAAGGAGGCTCCCTGCTTAGTGGGCCTTTTCGCGCGAAAAGCCCACTAAGCAGGGAGGAACGCTCGAGAACCCCAGCCCCGGATCTCTGAGTGACCCGCTAGCAACCAGGGTTCGAGAGCAAGGAGGCTCCCTGCTTAGTGGGCCTTTTCGCGCGAAAAGCCCACTAAGCAGGGAGGAACGCTCGAGAACCCCAGCCCCGGATCTCTGAGTGACCCGCTAGCAACCAGGGTTCGAGAGCAAGGAGGCTCCCTGCTTAGTGGGCCTTTTCGCGCGAAAAGCCCACTAAGCAGGGAGGAACGCTCGAGAACCCCAGCCCCGGATCTCTGAGTGACCCGCTAGCAACCAGGGTTCGAGAGCAAGGAGGCTCCCTGCTTAGTGGGCCTTTTCGCGCGAAAAGCCCACTAAGCAGGGAGGAACGCTCGAGAACCCCAGCCCCGGATCTCTGAGTGACCCGCTAGCAACCAGGGTTCGAGAGCAAGGAGGCTCCCTGCTTAGTGGGCCTTTTCGCGCGAAAAGCCCACTAAGCAGGGAGGAACGCTCGAGAACCCCAGCCCCGGATCTCTGAGTGACCCGCTAGCAACCAGGGTTCGAGAGCAAGGAGGCTCCCTGCTTAGTGGGCCTTTTCGCGCGAAAAGCCCACTAAGCAGGGAGGAACGCTCGAGAACCCCAGCCCCGGATCTCTGAGTGACCCGCTAGCAACCAGGGTTCGAGAGCAAGGAGGCTCCCCTGCTTAGTGGGCCTTTTCGCGCGAAAAGCCCACTAAGCAGGGAGGAACGCTCGAGAACCCCAGCCCCGGATCTCTGAGTGACCCGCTAGCAACCAGGGTTCGAGAGCAAGGAGGCTCCCTGCTTAGTGGGCCTTTTCGCGCGAAAAGCCCACTAAGCAGGGAGGAACGCTCGAGAACCCCAGCCCCGGATCTCTGAGTGACCCGCTAGCAACCAGGGTTCGAGAGCAAGGAGGCTCCCTGCTTAGTGGGCCTTTTCGCGCGAAAAGCCCACTAAGCAGGGAGGAACGCTCGAGAACCCCAGCCCCGGATCTCTGAGTGACCCGCTAGCAACCAGGGTTCGAGAGCAAGGAGGCTCCCTGCTTAGTGGGCCTTTTCGCGCGAAAAGCCCACTAAGCAGGGAGGAACGCTCGAGAACCCCAGCCCCGGATCTCTGAGTGACCCGCTAGCAACCAGGGTTCGAGAGCAAGGAGGCTCCCTGCTTAGTGGGCCTTTTCGCGCGAAAAGCCCACTAAGCAGGGAGGAACGCTCGAGAACCCCAGCCCCGGATCTCTGAGTGACCCGCTAGCAACCAGGGTTCGAGAGCAAGGAGGCTCCCTGCTTAGTGGGCCTTTTCGCGCGAAAAGCCCACTAAGCAGGGAGGAACGCTCGAGAACCCCAGCCCCGGATCTCTGAGTGACCCGCTAGCAACCAGGGTTCGAGAGCAAGGAGGCTCCCTGCTTAGTGGGCCTTTTCGCGCGAAAAGCCCACTAAGCAGGGAGGAACGCTCGAGAACCCCAGCCCCGGATCTCTGAGTGACCCGCTAGCAACCAGGGTTCGAGAGCAAGGAGGCTCCCTGCTTAGTGGGCCTTTTCGCGCGAAAAGCCCACTAAGCAGGGAGGAACGCTCGAGAACCCCAGCCCCGGATCTCTGAGTGACCCGCTAGCAACCAGGGTTCGAGAGCAAGGAGGCTCCCTGCTTAGTGGGCCTTTTCGCGCGAAAAGCCCACTAAGCAGGGAGGAACGCTCGAGAACCCCAGCCCCGGATCTCTGAGTGACCCGCTAGCAACCAGGGTTCGAGAGCAAGGAGGCTCCCTGCTTAGTGGGCCTTTTCGCGCGAAAAGCCCACTAAGCAGGGAGGAACGCTCGAGAACCCCAGCCCCGGATCTCTGAGTGACCCGCTAGCAACCAGGGTTCGAGAGCAAGGAGGCTCCCTGCTTAGTGGGCCTTTTCGCGCGAAAAGCCCACTAAGCAGGGAGGAACGCTCGAGAACCCCAGCCCCGGATCTCTGAGTGACCCGCTAGCAACCAGGGTTCGAGAGCAAGGAGGCTCCCTGCTTAGTGGGCCTTTTCGCGCGAAAAGCCCACTAAGCAGGGAGGAACGCTCGAGAACCCCAGCCCCGGATCTCTGAGTGACCCGCTAGCAACCAGGGTTCGAGAGCAAGGAGGCTCCCTGCTTAGTGGGCCTTTTCGCGCGAAAAGCCCACTAAGCAGGGAGGAACGCTCGAGAACCCCAGCCCCGGATCTCTGAGTGACCCGCTAGCAACCAGGGTTCGAGAGCAAGGAGGCTCCCTGCTTAGTGGGCCTTTTCGCGCGAAAAGCCCACTAAGCAGGGAGGAACGCTCGAGAACCCCAGCCCCGGATCTCTGAGTGACCCGCTAGCAACCAGGGTTCGAGAGCAAGGAGGCTCCCTGCTTAGTGGGCCTTTTCGCGCGAAAAGCCCACTAAGCAGGGAGGAACGCTCGAGAACCCCAGCCCCGGATCTCTGAGTGACCCGCTAGCAACCAGGGTTCGAGAGCAAGGAGGCTCCCTGCTTAGTGGGCCTTTTCGCGCGAAAAGCCCACTAAGCAGGGAGGAACGCTCGAGAACCCCAGCCCCGGATCTCTGAGTGACCCGCTAGCAACCAGGGTTCGAGAGCAAGGAGGCTCCCTGCTTAGTGGGCCTTTTCGCGCGAAAAGCCCACTAAGCAGGGAGGAACGCTCGAGAACCCCAGCCCCGGATCTCTGAGTGACCCGCTAGCAACCAGGGTTCGAGAGCAAGGAGGCTCCCTGCTTAGTGGGCCTTTTCGCGCGAAAAGCCCACTAAGCAGGGAGGAACGCTCGAGAACCCCAGCCCCGGATCTCTGAGTGACCCGCTAGCAACCAGGGTTCGAGAGCAAGGAGGCTCCCTGCTTAGTGGGCCTTTTCGCGCGAAAAGCCCACTAAGCAGGGAGGAACGCTCGAGAACCCCAGCCCCGGATCTCTGAGTGACCCGCTAGCAACCAGGGTTCGAGAGCAAGGAGGCTCCCTGCTTAGTGGGCCTTTTCGCGCGAAAAGCCCACTAAGCAGGGAGGAACGCTCGAGAACCCCAGCCCCGGATCTCTGAGTGACCCGCTAGCAACCAGGGTTCGAGAGCAAGGAGGCTCCCTGCTTAGTGGGCCTTTTCGCGCGAAAAGCCCACTAAGCAGGGAGGAACGCTCGAGAACCCCAGCCCCGGATCTCTGAGTGACCCGCTAGCAACCAGGGTTCGAGAGCAAGGAGGCTCCCTGCTTAGTGGGCCTTTTCGCGCGAAAAGCCCACTAAGCAGGGAGGAACGCTCGAGAACCCCAGCCCCGGATCTCTGAGTGACCCGCTAGCAACCAGGGTTCGAGAGCAAGGAGGCTCCCTGCTTAGTGGGCCTTTTCGCGCGAAAAGCCCACTAAGCAGGGAGGAACGCTCGAGAACCCCAGCCCCGGATCTCTGAGTGACCCGCTAGCAACCAGGGTTCGAGAGCAAGGAGGCTCCCTGCTTAGTGGGCCTTTTCGCGCGAAAAGCCCACTAAGCAGGGAGGAACGCTCGAGAACCCCAGCCCCGGATCTCTGAGTGACCCGCTAGCAACCAGGGTTCGAGAGCAAGGAGGCTCCCTGCTTAGTGGGCCTTTTCGCGCGAAAAGCCCACTAAGCAGGGAGGAACGCTCGAGAACCCCAGCCCCGGATCTCTGAGTGACCCGCTAGCAACCAGGGTTCGAGAGCAAGGAGGCTCCCTGCTTAGTGGGCCTTTTCGCGCGAAAAGCCCACTAAGCAGGGAGGAACGCTCGAGAACCCCAGCCCCGGATCTCTGAGTGACCCGCTAGCAACCAGGGTTCGAGAGCAAGGAGGCTCCCTGCTTAGTGGGCCTTTTCGCGCGAAAAGCCCACTAAGCAGGGAGGAACGCTCGAGAACCCCAGCCCCGGATCTCTGAGTGACCCGCTAGCAACCAGGGTTCGAGAGCAAGGAGGCTCCCTGCTTAGTGGGCCTTTTCGCGCGAAAAGCCCACTAAGCAGGGAGGAACGCTCGAGAACCCCAGCCCCGGATCTCTGAGTGACCCGCTAGCAACCAGGGTTCGAGAGCAAGGAGGCTCCCTGCTTAGTGGGCCTTTTCGCGCGAAAAGCCCACTAAGCAGGGAGGAACGCTCGAGAACCCCAGCCCCGGATCTCTGAGTGACCCGCTAGCAACCAGGGTTCGAGAGCAAGGAGGCTCCCTGCTTAGTGGGCCTTTTCGCGCGAAAAGCCCACTAAGCAGGGAGGAACGCTCGAGAACCCCAGCCCCGGATCTCTGAGTGACCCGCTAGCAACCAGGGTTCGAGAGCAAGGAGGCTCCCTGCTTAGTGGGCCTTTTCGCGCGAAAAGCCCACTAAGCAGGGAGGAACGCTCGAGAACCCCAGCCCCGGATCTCTGAGTGACCCGCTAGCAACCAGGGTTCGAGAGCAAGGAGGCTCCCTGCTTAGTGGGCCTTTTCGCGCGAAAAGCCCACTAAGCAGGGAGGAACGCTCGAGAACCCCAGCCCCGGATCTCTGAGTGACCCGCTAGCAACCAGGGTTCGAGAGCAAGGAGGCTCCCTGCTTAGTGGGCCTTTTCGCGCGAAAAGCCCACTAAGCAGGGAGGAACGCTCGAGAACCCCAGCCCCGGATCTCTGAGTGACCCGCTAGCAACCAGGGTTCGAGAGCAAGGAGGCTCCCTGCTTAGTGGGCCTTTTCGCGCGAAAAGCCCACTAAGCAGGGAGGAACGCTCGAGAACCCCAGCCCCGGATCTCTGAGTGACCCGCTAGCAACCAGGGTTCGAGAGCAAGGAGGCTCCCTGCTTAGTGGGCCTTTTCGCGCGAAAAGCCCACTAAGCAGGGAGGAACGCTCGAGAACCCCAGCCCCGGATCTCTGAGTGACCCGCTAGCAACCAGGGTTCGAGAGCAAGGAGGCTCCCTGCTTAGTGGGCCTTTTCGCGCGAAAAGCCCACTAAGCAGGGAGGAACGCTCGAGAACCCCAGCCCCGGATCTCTGAGTGACCCGCTAGCAACCAGGGTTCGAGAGCAAGGAGGCTCCCTGCTTAGTGGGCCTTTTCGCGCGAAAAGCCCACTAAGCAGGGAGGAACGCTCGAGAACCCCAGCCCCGGATCTCTGAGTGACCCGCTAGCAACCAGGGTTCGAGAGCAAGGAGGCTCCCTGCTTAGTGGGGCCTTTTCGCGCGAAAAGCCCACTAAGCAGGGAGGAACGCTCGAGAACCCCAGCCCCGGATCTCTGAGTGACCCGCTAGCAACCAGGGTTCGAGAGCAAGGAGGCTCCCTGCTTAGTGGGCCTTTTCGCGCGAAAAGCCCACTAAGCAGGGAGGAACGCTCGAGAACCCCAGCCCCGGATCTCTGAGTGACCCGCTAGCAACCAGGGTTCGAGAGCAAGGAGGCTCCCTGCTTAGTGGGCCTTTTCGCGCGAAAAGCCCACTAAGCAGGGAGGAACGCTCGAGAACCCCAGCCCCCGGATCTCTGAGTGACCCGCTAGCAACCAGGGTTCGAGAGCAAGGAGGCTCCCTGCTTAGTGGGCCTTTTCGCGCGAAAAGCCCACTAAGCAGGGAGGAACGCTCGAGAACCCCAGCCCCGGATCTCTGAGTGACCCGCTAGCAACCAGGGTTCGAGAGCAAGGAGGCTCCCTGCTTAGTGGGCCTTTTCGCGCGAAAAGCCCACTAAGCAGGGAGGAACGCTCGAGAACCCCAGCCCCGGATCTCTGAGTGACCCGCTAGCAACCAGGGTTCGAGAGCAAGGAGGCTCCCTGCTTAGTGGGCCTTTTCGCGCGAAAAGCCCACTAAGCAGGGAGGAACGCTCGAGAACCCCAGCCCCGGATCTCTGAGTGACCCGCTAGCAACCAGGGTTCGAGAGCAAGGAGGCTCCCTGCTTAGTGGGCCTTTTCGCGCGAAAAGCCCACTAAGCAGGGAGGAACGCTCGAGAACCCCAGCCCCGGATCTCTGAGTGACCCGCTAGCAACCAGGGTTCGAGAGCAAGGAGGCTCCCTGCTTAGTGGGCCTTTTCGCGCGAAAAGCCCACTAAGCAGGGAGGAACGCTCGAGAACCCCAGCCCCGGATCTCTGAGTGACCCGCTAGCAACCAGGGTTCGAGAGCAAGGAGGCTCCCTGCTTAGTGGGCCTTTTCGCGCGAAAAGCCCACTAAGCAGGGAGGAACGCTCGAGAACCCCAGCCCCGGATCTCTGAGTGACCCGCTAGCAACCAGGGTTCGAGAGCAAGGAGGCTCCCTGCTTAGTGGGCCTTTTCGCGCGAAAAGCCCACTAAGCAGGGAGGAACGCTCGAGAACCCCAGCCCCGGATCTCTGAGTGACCCGCTAGCAACCAGGGTTCGAGAGCAAGGAGGCTCCCTGCTTAGTGGGCCTTTTCGCGCGAAAAGCCCACTAAGCAGGGAGGAACGCTCGAGAACCCCAGCCCCGGATCTCTGAGTGACCCGCTAGCAACCAGGGTTCGAGAGCAAGGAGGCTCCCTGCTTAGTGGGCCTTTTCGCGCGAAAAGCCCACTAAGCAGGGAGGAACGCTCGAGAACCCCAGCCCCGGATCTCTGAGTGACCCGCTAGCAACCAGGGTTCGAGAGCAAGGAGGCTCCCTGCTTAGTGGGCCTTTTCGCGCGAAAAGCCCACTAAGCAGGGAGGAACGCTCGAGAACCCCAGCCCCGGATCTCTGAGTGACCCGCTAGCAACCAGGGTTCGAGAGCAAGGAGGCTCCCTGCTTAGTGGGCCTTTTCGCGCGAAAAGCCCACTAAGCAGGGAGGAACGCTCGAGAACCCCAGCCCCGGATCTCTGAGTGACCCGCTAGCAACCAGGGTTCGAGAGCAAGGAGGCTCCCTGCTTAGTGGGCCTTTTCGCGCGAAAAGCCCACTAAGCAGGGAGGAACGCTCGAGAACCCCAGCCCCGGATCTCTGAGTGACCCGCTAGCAACCAGGGTTCGAGAGCAAGGAGGCTCCCTGCTTAGTGGGCCTTTTCGCGCGAAAAGCCCACTAAGCAGGGAGGAACGCTCGAGAACCCCAGCCCCGGATCTCTGAGTGACCCGCTAGCAACCAGGGTTCGAGAGCAAGGAGGCTCCCTGCTTAGTGGGCCTTTTCGCGCGAAAAGCCCACTAAGCAGGGAGGAACGCTCGAGAACCCCAGCCCCGGATCTCTGAGTGACCCGCTAGCAACCAGGGTTCGAGAGCAAGGAGGCTCCCTGCTTAGTGGGCCTTTTCGCGCGAAAAGCCCACTAAGCAGGGAGGAACGCTCGAGAACCCCAGCCCCGGATCTCTGAGTGACCCGCTAGCAACCAGGGTTCGAGAGCAAGGAGGCTCCCTGCTTAGTGGGCCTTTTCGCGCGAAAAGCCCACTAAGCAGGGAGGAACGCTCGAGAACCCCAGCCCCGGATCTCTGAGTGACCCGCTAGCAACCAGGGTTCGAGAGCAAGGAGGCTCCCTGCTTAGTGGGCCTTTTCGCGCGAAAAGCCCACTAAGCAGGGAGGAACGCTCGAGAACCCCAGCCCCGGATCTCTGAGTGACCCGCTAGCAACCAGGGTTCGAGAGCAAGGAGGCTCCCTGCTTAGTGGGCCTTTTCGCGCGAAAAGCCCACTAAGCAGGGAGGAACGCTCGAGAACCCCAGCCCCGGATCTCTGAGTGACCCGCTAGCAACCAGGGTTCGAGAGCAAGGAGGCTCCCTGCTTAGTGGGCCTTTTCGCGCGAAAAGCCCACTAAGCAGGGAGGAACGCTCGAGAACCCCAGCCCCGGATCTCTGAGTGACCCGCTAGCAACCAGGGTTCGAGAGCAAGGAGGCTCCCTGCTTAGTGGGCCTTTTCGCGCGAAAAGCCCACTAAGCAGGGAGGAACGCTCGAGAACCCCAGCCCCGGATCTCTGAGTGACCCGCTAGCAACCAGGGTTCGAGAGCAAGGAGGCTCCCTGCTTAGTGGGCCTTTTCGCGCGAAAAGCCCACTAAGCAGGGAGGAACGCTCGAGAACCCCAGCCCCGGATCTCTGAGTGACCCGCTAGCAACCAGGGTTCGAGAGCAAGGAGGCTCCCTGCTTAGTGGGCCTTTTCGCGCGAAAAGCCCACTAAGCAGGGAGGAACGCTCGAGAACCCCAGCCCCGGATCTCTGAGTGACCCGCTAGCAACCAGGGTTCGAGAGCAAGGAGGCTCCCTGCTTAGTGGGCCTTTTCGCGCGAAAAGCCCACTAAGCAGGGAGGAACGCTCGAGAACCCCAGCCCCGGATCTCTGAGTGACCCGCTAGCAACCAGGGTTCGTATTAATAATATGTTTTTAGATATTGTTAACATGTTTGTTTTAATGTTCATATGTACTCATAGATGGAGCCACCATCCCACACTAATGTAACTGCCTATATAAGGTTAACTTCATGTAATAAAAATTACTATACACTTGGACCATTAACAAGGAGGTATGTGTGTTCATTTGCTCTTGCTTTCTGTGTAGAATACTTTCCTTGTACTGAGATATAATCTTATTCCATCAGGTTATGGGCTTTATTGTGAGATTATAAATGAGTATTAACCTTATTGTTTAAAGAAAAATAATTTTTCCAATATAAAATTTTTGGAATTATTTAATTTTTTTTTTTTTATTTATGTGTGTGTCTTGTGAAAACCACATGGTTGTTAGGGTTAACTGAATGAAAAGTGTGTAGTCCCTTTTTTTTTGGTTTTTTGAATTGTTTTAGCTGTTTTGTGGGTTAATTTTCTTTTCCTATTAGATATATTTAATACATATTTCAGTAGAAAATTTATTGTTATATTTATATTATCTTTTGAGGGGAAATGATGAGTGAATTCAGACACAGGCAGTTACTAGGGAGAGAAAATTTCATGGATTGGAAATTCGCCATGAAAATGCATTTAACTAAGAAAGGTGTCTGGCCTTACGTTGAAGGCACAAAAGAGGATGCTTCAAAGGATATGTTGGCTCTTTCTTATATAGTAGAGGGGGTTTCTGAAACAATTTTCAATGATATTAGAGACCTTAATAGTGGGAAAGAAGCATGGGCTGTTCTAGTTAAAACCTACGAAGATAAGGGAATAGGTCGTAAAGTGTCCATTATCAAGCAACTAGTAAACACAAAATTCACTGAGTGTAAGGATATGGGAGATTACCTGCACAAAGCCATTTCTGCGTACCAGCAGCTTAAAAATACAGGCATTCAGCCTGATGAGGAGCTAATTGCGGGAATCATACTGGCGAATCTACCCGATAGATTTGATCCCCTTATTATGGCTTTAAAGAACTGTGGGGAAGCGATTACTATTGACAATATTAAAAATAGATTGCTGGCTGAGGACAATGCACCAGGAGATGACGAAGGGCAAGAACGGGCTTTGGTAAATGAAAGATACAAGAAAGGGCATTTTAAGGGAAAATGTTTCAAGTGCAATATTTATGGTCATAAAAGCTCTGAATGCACCAAGAAACAGTTCAAAGGGATAAACAAGGGGAATAGACAGGCACCTGGGGCTAAGAACCATAAAAAGGAGGAAGCTTATGTGGCCGAGGTTTACATGGCTAACTCTACTCCTGATCCAAAAATTTGGTTTATGGATACCTGTGCATCGTATCACATGACTCCACATGGAGAGTTGCTTGAAAACTATCATGAAAGTGGTGTCCAACAGATTAGGACAGGGAGTTCTGTGATACAAGTAAAGGGTGTAGGAAGTATTACATTTCTTTTAGTAAGAAATGGGGAGGAAGTAAAAGTAACCTTTAGCAATGTTTTGCATGTGCCAAAATTGTCAGCTAATTTACTGTCAATAAAGTACTTAAATAAAAATTTTGGTATGGTTGCTACTTTTACTGGTGAAAGGTGTTCTGTTTATAAAAAAGACCATTTAGTAGCTTGTGGAACTGGAATAGGTGATAGTCTGTATTCATTGGATTTAGGAAGCGATTGGGCTTTGGTTAGTTCTATAGGTGTCCCAAATGAATTGTTACATAAACGAGTTGGCCACTTAAGTGAAGGGGGTATGATAAGATTAAGAGACATGGTAGAAGGATTTTCTTTCAGTGGAAAAATAAATGATTGTGTATCATGTATTAAGGGTAAAATGCATAAGCAGCCATTCCCCAAAAGAAAAGCTAAGCGGGCAAAAGAATTATTGGGCATTGTGCACACAGATTTGTGTGGGCCCATGAGTGTTCCATCAATTGGAGGTTCAAAATATTTTTTAACGTTCATTGATGATTTGTCCCGAATGACTTTTGTCTACTTAATTAAGTGTAAATCTGAGGTATTTGGAAAATTCAAAGATTTTCAGGCATACGTTGAGAGGCAAACTGGAAACTCTATTAAAGTGTTGCGTTCAGATAATGGGACAGAGTTTGTTAATAAGGAAATGGATGGATTCTTAGCCTCAAAGGGGATTCAGCATCAAAAATCCATTCCTTATACTGCCGAACAAATGGGGATAGTAGAGAGATCAAATAGGACTCTAGTCGAGAGGGCAAGGTCAATGTTAGCAGATGCCAATCTTGATCAAATCTATTGGGCTGAAGCAATTCAAACTGCAAATCATTGTAAGAATATATCCCCTACCATTGCAGTTTTTGGTATGACCCCTTATGAAAAATGGAGTGGGGAAAAACCAAATCTTGAGTATCTCAGAGTGTTTGGTTGTCGAGCATTTGCTCATGTACCAAAACCAAAGAGGTTGAAATGGGATGATAAGGCAAAAGAATTAATGTTCATAGGGTATTGTCAAGATAGAAAAGGGTATCGCTTAATTGATCCAATAACCAAGGAAATTATCAATGCTAGAGATGTACATTTCTTGGAAAATCAAATGTATCATCAAACAAGTAGAACCAATACACAGTTTTATGATGACTCCTTATTCAGTGGGAGTATTAATGTTAGAATAAGTAGCTCATGTAATGAAACTGATAGGATAGCTGAAGAAAATAATGATGGGATTAATAGGATAGCTAATGATGGGATTGAAAGGATAGCTGAAGGAAATAATGATGAGATTGGTAATCTTGATGATCAAAACTACGATCAAGAAATCCCTAATGATAATCTAAATGATAGTGGCAATATGGATACTCCTAATGATAATCTAAATGATAGTAGTAATTTGGATCAACCTGAAATAAACAGACCACAGAGAAATGTAAGACTGCCAAGTCGTTACCAGGACTTTGATATGGGTGATACACCAGGTATGCAAGAGGCTCCGCATTTGTGCTATGTAAGGGCTTTGGCAGCTGTAGAACATCAAATGGGTACTGAGCCTAAAACCATTAAAGAGGCATTAAGTGGTAAGGATTCAGAACAATGGGAAAAATCCATTGCTGAAACAATTAGAGGCCACATAAAAAACAATACTTGGGAAATAATTGAAAAGCCTAATGGTAAAAATGTAGTTGATTGTAAGTGGGTATTCAAAATTAAGTGCAACTCTGAAGGCCAAATTGAAAGATATAAAACTCGGTTAGTAGCGAAAGGGTTTTCACAGATTGAAGGGATAGATTACAATGAGACATTCTCCCCTGTTGTTCGCTATGTAACTTTAAGGGTTTTATTGGCATATGCAGCCATATATGATTGGGAAATCGATCAAATGGATGCAGTAATGGCCTTTGTGCAGGGTAAACTGGATGAAGAAATTTATATGAGGGTTCCAGATGGATTTCAGGAGTTTTATGGGGAGGATTTCACTGGTAGAGTTTTAAAATTGAACAAAGCCTTGGATGGGTTGAAACAGAGTGGTAGACTTTGGTATCAGTTATTGGAAAAAGGGCTGGTTGAAATGGGACTGCACCAAAGTTCTTTTGATAGTTGTGCATATGTTAAGTTAAATGATAACAAAGAGATAGTTATTGTGACTATTTATGTAGATGACCTTTTAATTTTTAGTAACAGTGTTAAACTTAAAAATTGGGTTAAAGAACAACTAAATAAAAGGTTTGAGATGAAAGATTTAGGTATGGCTAGCTATTGCTTAGGTATCAAAATAGATCGTGACAGGGCAACAGGGACCATTAACCTGAATCAATCTCAGTACATTGAAAGTGTTCTACATAGGTTTGGTATGCATGAGTCACACACAGTCACAACACCTCTAGACTCTAAACAAGTCTTGTCCAAATTACAATCTCCTCATGAAAGTTCAGAGGAACAAAAGACTGCAAAAGTCCCATACCAGGCTGCTGTTGGAAGTCTACTGTATGCTGCCCAGGCAACCCGTCCTGACATAGCTCATGCAGTCAACCTGCTATGTCAGTTCTGCAGCAATCCTGGAAAGGTCCACTGGACGGCAGTGAAGCGTGTAATGCGCTATCTGAAGGGTACCGCAGATGCTACTCTGTCTTATTCCAGAGAATTCGGCTCCGGTTTACTGGGCTACTGTGATGCCAATTATGGTGGAGATATAACGGATCGAAGATCCACAACTGGGTATGTTTTTGTGCTTGGTGGTGGGGCTGTGTCATGGTGTAGCAAACGTCAACCTACTGTTGCTACTAGCACCACCGAGGCAGAATACATGGCCCTCTCAGCTGCCGCCAAGGAGGCTATTTGGTTGAACAAAATAGTCATGGATCTTAAACAGTCCCCACCTGAGAGAATCGTTATCCGCTGTGACAACAATGGGGCTGTCTATTTGTGCAAAAATAGTATGTATCATGGCCGCGTAAAACATATCGACATAAAACATCATTTTGTGCGCGAGACCATCAAAAATGGGCACATAGAAGTGCAAAAAGTGCATACTTCAAATATGATAGCGGATTACCTTACAAAAACTGTCGATAGGACTAAACACCAACTGTGTGCCAAATCGATGAATGTTTTGTACCAATAGAACTATAAAAATCTAAAAAAGTGGGAGTATTAATAATATGTTTTTAGATATTGTTAACATGTTTGTTTTAATGTTCATATGTACTCATAGATGGAGCCACCATCCCACACTAATGTAACTGCCTATATAAGGTTAACTTCATGTAATAAAAATTACTATACACTTGGACCATTAACAAGGAGGTATGTGTGTTCATTTGCTCTTGCTTTCTGTGTAGAATACTTTCCTTGTACTGAGATATAATCTTATTCCATCAGTTCGAGAGCAAGGAGGCTCCCTGCTTAGTGGGCCTTTTCGCGCGAAAAGCCCACTAAGCAGGGAGGAACGCTCGAGAACCCCAGCCCCGGATCTCTGAGTGACCCGCTAGCAACCAGGGTTCGAGAGCAAGGAGGCTCCCTGCTTAGTGGGCCTTTTCGCGCGAAAAGCCCACTAAGCAGGGAGGAACGCTCGAGAACCCCAGCCCCGGATCTCTGAGTGACCCGCTAGCAACCAGGGTTCGAGAGCAAGGAGGCTCCCTGCTTAGTGGGCCTTTTCGCGCGAAAAGCCCACTAAGCAGGGAGGAACGCTCGAGAACCCCAGCCCCGGATCTCTGAGTGACCCGCTAGCAACCAGGGTTCGAGAGCAAGGAGGCTCCCTGCTTAGTGGGCCTTTTCGCGCGAAAAGCCCACTAAGCAGGGAGGAACGCTCGAGAACCCCAGCCCCGGATCTCTGAGTGACCCGCTAGCAACCAGGGTTCGAGAGCAAGGAGGCTCCCTGCTTAGTGGGCCTTTTCGCGCGAAAAGCCCACTAAGCAGGGAGGAACGCTCGAGAACCCCAGCCCCGGATCTCTGAGTGACCCGCTAGCAACCAGGGTTCGAGAGCAAGGAGGCTCCCTGCTTAGTGGGCCTTTTCGCGCGAAAAGCCCACTAAGCAGGGAGGAACGCTCGAGAACCCCAGCCCCGGATCTCTGAGTGACCCGCTAGCAACCAGGGTTCGAGAGCAAGGAGGCTCCCTGCTTAGTGGGCCTTTTCGCGCGAAAAGCCCACTAAGCAGGGAGGAACGCTCGAGAACCCCAGCCCCGGATCTCTGAGTGACCCGCTAGCAACCAGGGTTCGAGAGCAAGGAGGCTCCCTGCTTAGTGGGCCTTTTCGCGCGAAAAGCCCACTAAGCAGGGAGGAACGCTCGAGAACCCCAGCCCCGGATCTCTGAGTGACCCGCTAGCAACCAGGGTTCGAGAGCAAGGAGGCTCCCTGCTTAGTGGGCCTTTTCGCGCGAAAAGCCCACTAAGCAGGGAGGAACGCTCGAGAACCCCAGCCCCGGATCTCTGAGTGACCCGCTAGCAACCAGGGTTCGAGAGCAAGGAGGCTCCCTGCTTAGTGGGCCTTTTCGCGCGAAAAGCCCACTAAGCAGGGAGGAACGCTCGAGAACCCCAGCCCCGGATCTCTGAGTGACCCGCTAGCAACCAGGGTTCGAGAGCAAGGAGGCTCCCTGCTTAGTGGGCCTTTTCGCGCGAAAAGCCCACTAAGCAGGGAGGAACGCTCGAGAACCCCAGCCCCGGATCTCTGAGTGACCCGCTAGCAACCAGGGTTCGAGAGCAAGGAGGCTCCCTGCTTAGTGGGCCTTTTCGCGCGAAAAGCCCACTAAGCAGGGAGGAACGCTCGAGAACCCCAGCCCCGGATCTCTGAGTGACCCGCTAGCAACCAGGGTTCGAGAGCAAGGAGGCTCCCTGCTTAGTGGGCCTTTTCGCGCGAAAAGCCCACTAAGCAGGGAGGAACGCTCGAGAACCCCAGCCCCGGATCTCTGAGTGACCCGCTAGCAACCAGGGTTCGAGAGCAAGGAGGCTCCCTGCTTAGTGGGCCTTTTCGCGCGAAAAGCCCACTAAGCAGGGAGGAACGCTCGAGAACCCCAGCCCCGGATCTCTGAGTGACCCGCTAGCAACCAGGGTTCGAGAGCAAGGAGGCTCCCTGCTTAGTGGGCCTTTTCGCGCGAAAAGCCCACTAAGCAGGGAGGAACGCTCGAGAACCCCAGCCCCGGATCTCTGAGTGACCCGCTAGCAACCAGGGTTCGAGAGCAAGGAGGCTCCCTGCTTAGTGGGCCTTTTCGCGCGAAAAGCCCACTAAGCAGGGAGGAACGCTCGAGAACCCCAGCCCCGGATCTCTGAGTGACCCGCTAGCAACCAGGGTTCGAGAGCAAGGAGGCTCCCTGCTTAGTGGGCCTTTTCGCGCGAAAAGCCCACTAAGCAGGGAGGAACGCTCGAGAACCCCAGCCCCGGATCTCTGAGTGACCCGCTAGCAACCAGGGTTCGAGAGCAAGGAGGCTCCCTGCTTAGTGGGCCTTTTCGCGCGAAAAGCCCACTAAGCAGGGAGGAACGCTCGAGAACCCCAGCCCCGGATCTCTGAGTGACCCGCTAGCAACCAGGGTTCGAGAGCAAGGAGGCTCCCTGCTTAGTGGGCCTTTTCGCGCGAAAAGCCCACTAAGCAGGGAGGAACGCTCGAGAACCCCAGCCCCGGATCTCTGAGTGACCCGCTAGCAACCAGGGTTCGAGAGCAAGGAGGCTCCCTGCTTAGTGGGCCTTTTCGCGCGAAAAGCCCACTAAGCAGGGAGGAACGCTCGAGAACCCCAGCCCCGGATCTCTGAGTGACCCGCTAGCAACCAGGGTTCGAGAGCAAGGAGGCTCCCTGCTTAGTGGGCCTTTTCGCGCGAAAAGCCCACTAAGCAGGGAGGAACGCTCGAGAACCCCAGCCCCGGATCTCTGAGTGACCCGCTAGCAACCAGGGTTCGAGAGCAAGGAGGCTCCCTGCTTAGTGGGCCTTTTCGCGCGAAAAGCCCACTAAGCAGGGAGGAACGCTCGAGAACCCCAGCCCCGGATCTCTGAGTGACCCGCTAGCAACCAGGGTTCGAGAGCAAGGAGGCTCCCTGCTTAGTGGGCCTTTTCGCGCGAAAAGCCCACTAAGCAGGGAGGAACGCTCGAGAACCCCAGCCCCGGATCTCTGAGTGACCCGCTAGCAACCAGGGTTCGAGAGCAAGGAGGCTCCCTGCTTAGTGGGCCTTTTCGCGCGAAAAGCCCACTAAGCAGGGAGGAACGCTCGAGAACCCCAGCCCCGGATCTCTGAGTGACCCGCTAGCAACCAGGGTTCGAGAGCAAGGAGGCTCCCTGCTTAGTGGGCCTTTTCGCGCGAAAAGCCCACTAAGCAGGGAGGAACGCTCGAGAACCCCAGCCCCGGATCTCTGAGTGACCCGCTAGCAACCAGGGTTCGAGAGCAAGGAGGCTCCCTGCTTAGTGGGCCTTTTCGCGCGAAAAGCCCACTAAGCAGGGAGGAACGCTCGAGAACCCCAGCCCCGGATCTCTGAGTGACCCGCTAGCAACCAGGGTTCGAGAGCAAGGAGGCTCCCTGCTTAGTGGGCCTTTTCGCGCGAAAAGCCCACTAAGCAGGGAGGAACGCTCGAGAACCCCAGCCCCGGATCTCTGAGTGACCCGCTAGCAACCAGGGTTCGAGAGCAAGGAGGCTCCCTGCTTAGTGGGCCTTTTCGCGCGAAAAGCCCACTAAGCAGGGAGGAACGCTCGAGAACCCCAGCCCCGGATCTCTGAGTGACCCGCTAGCAACCAGGGTTCGAGAGCAAGGAGGCTCCCTGCTTAGTGGGCCTTTTCGCGCGAAAAGCCCACTAAGCAGGGAGGAACGCTCGAGAACCCCAGCCCCGGATCTCTGAGTGACCCGCTAGCAACCAGGGTTCGAGAGCAAGGAGGCTCCCTGCTTAGTGGGCCTTTTCGCGCGAAAAGCCCACTAAGCAGGGAGGAACGCTCGAGAACCCCAGCCCCGGATCTCTGAGTGACCCGCTAGCAACCAGGGTTCGAGAGCAAGGAGGCTCCCTGCTTAGTGGGCCTTTTCGCGCGAAAAGCCCACTAAGCAGGGAGGAACGCTCGAGAACCCCAGCCCCGGATCTCTGAGTGACCCGCTAGCAACCAGGGTTCGAGAGCAAGGAGGCTCCCTGCTTAGTGGGCCTTTTCGCGCGAAAAGCCCACTAAGCAGGGAGGAACGCTCGAGAACCCCAGCCCCGGATCTCTGAGTGACCCGCTAGCAACCAGGGTTCGAGAGCAAGGAGGCTCCCTGCTTAGTGGGCCTTTTCGCGCGAAAAGCCCACTAAGCAGGGAGGAACGCTCGAGAACCCCAGCCCCGGATCTCTGAGTGACCCGCTAGCAACCAGGGTTCGAGAGCAAGGAGGCTCCCTGCTTAGTGGGCCTTTTCGCGCGAAAAGCCCACTAAGCAGGGAGGAACGCTCGAGAACCCCAGCCCCGGATCTCTGAGTGACCCGCTAGCAACCAGGGTTCGAGAGCAAGGAGGCTCCCTGCTTAGTGGGCCTTTTCGCGCGAAAAGCCCACTAAGCAGGGAGGAACGCTCGAGAACCCCAGCCCCGGATCTCTGAGTGACCCGCTAGCAACCAGGGTTCGAGAGCAAGGAGGCTCCCTGCTTAGTGGGCCTTTTCGCGCGAAAAGCCCACTAAGCAGGGAGGAACGCTCGAGAACCCCAGCCCCGGATCTCTGAGTGACCCGCTAGCAACCAGGGTTCGAGAGCAAGGAGGCTCCCTGCTTAGTGGGCCTTTTCGCGCGAAAAGCCCACTAAGCAGGGAGGAACGCTCGAGAACCCCAGCCCCGGATCTCTGAGTGACCCGCTAGCAACCAGGGTTCGAGAGCAAGGAGGCTCCCTGCTTAGTGGGCCTTTTCGCGCGAAAAGCCCACTAAGCAGGGAGGAACGCTCGAGAACCCCAGCCCCGGATCTCTGAGTGACCCGCTAGCAACCAGGGTTCGAGAGCAAGGAGGCTCCCTGCTTAGTGGGCCTTTTCGCGCGAAAAGCCCACTAAGCAGGGAGGAACGCTCGAGAACCCCAGCCCCGGATCTCTGAGTGACCCGCTAGCAACCAGGGTTCGAGAGCAAGGAGGCTCCCTGCTTAGTGGGCCTTTTCGCGCGAAAAGCCCACTAAGCAGGGAGGAACGCTCGAGAACCCCAGCCCCGGATCTCTGAGTGACCCGCTAGCAACCAGGGTTCGAGAGCAAGGAGGCTCCCTGCTTAGTGGGCCTTTTCGCGCGAAAAGCCCACTAAGCAGGGAGGAACGCTCGAGAACCCCAGCCCCGGATCTCTGAGTGACCCGCTAGCAACCAGGGTTCGAGAGCAAGGAGGCTCCCTGCTTAGTGGGCCTTTTCGCGCGAAAAGCCCACTAAGCAGGGAGGAACGCTCGAGAACCCCAGCCCCGGATCTCTGAGTGACCCGCTAGCAACCAGGGTTCGAGAGCAAGGAGGCTCCCTGCTTAGTGGGCCTTTTCGCGCGAAAAGCCCACTAAGCAGGGAGGAACGCTCGAGAACCCCAGCCCCGGATCTCTGAGTGACCCGCTAGCAACCAGGGTTCGAGAGCAAGGAGGCTCCCTGCTTAGTGGGCCTTTTCGCGCGAAAAGCCCACTAAGCAGGGAGGAACGCTCGAGAACCCCAGCCCCGGATCTCTGAGTGACCCGCTAGCAACCAGGGTTCGAGAGCAAGGAGGCTCCCTGCTTAGTGGGCCTTTTCGCGCGAAAAGCCCACTAAGCAGGGAGGAACGCTCGAGAACCCCAGCCCCGGATCTCTGAGTGACCCGCTAGCAACCAGGGTTCGAGAGCAAGGAGGCTCCCTGCTTAGTGGGCCTTTTCGCGCGAAAAGCCCACTAAGCAGGGAGGAACGCTCGAGAACCCCAGCCCCGGATCTCTGAGTGACCCGCTAGCAACCAGGGTTCGAGAGCAAGGAGGCTCCCTGCTTAGTGGGCCTTTTCGCGCGAAAAGCCCACTAAGCAGGGAGGAACGCTCGAGAACCCCAGCCCCGGATCTCTGAGTGACCCGCTAGCAACCAGGGTTCGAGAGCAAGGAGGCTCCCTGCTTAGTGGGCCTTTTCGCGCGAAAAGCCCACTAAGCAGGGAGGAACGCTCGAGAACCCCAGCCCCGGATCTCTGAGTGACCCGCTAGCAACCAGGGTTCGAGAGCAAGGAGGCTCCCTGCTTAGTGGGCCTTTTCGCGCGAAAAGCCCACTAAGCAGGGAGGAACGCTCGAGAACCCCAGCCCCGGATCTCTGAGTGACCCGCTAGCAACCAGGGTTCGAGAGCAAGGAGGCTCCCTGCTTAGTGGGCCTTTTCGCGCGAAAAGCCCACTAAGCAGGGAGGAACGCTCGAGAACCCCAGCCCCGGATCTCTGAGTGACCCGCTAGCAACCAGGGTTCGAGAGCAAGGAGGCTCCCTGCTTAGTGGGCCTTTTCGCGCGAAAAGCCCACTAAGCAGGGAGGAACGCTCGAGAACCCCAGCCCCGGATCTCTGAGTGACCCGCTAGCAACCAGGGTTCGAGAGCAAGGAGGCTCCCTGCTTAGTGGGCCTTTTCGCGCGAAAAGCCCACTAAGCAGGGAGGAACGCTCGAGAACCCCAGCCCCGGATCTCTGAGTGACCCGCTAGCAACCAGGGTTCGAGAGCAAGGAGGCTCCCTGCTTAGTGGGCCTTTTCGCGCGAAAAGCCCACTAAGCAGGGAGGAACGCTCGAGAACCCCAGCCCCGGATCTCTGAGTGACCCGCTAGCAACCAGGGTTCGAGAGCAAGGAGGCTCCCTGCTTAGTGGGCCTTTTCGCGCGAAAAGCCCACTAAGCAGGGAGGAACGCTCGAGAACCCCAGCCCCGGATCTCTGAGTGACCCGCTAGCAACCAGGGTTCGAGAGCAAGGAGGCTCCCTGCTTAGTGGGCCTTTTCGCGCGAAAAGCCCACTAAGCAGGGAGGAACGCTCGAGAACCCCAGCCCCGGATCTCTGAGTGACCCGCTAGCAACCAGGGTTCGAGAGCAAGGAGGCTCCCTGCTTAGTGGGCCTTTTCGCGCGAAAAGCCCACTAAGCAGGGAGGAACGCTCGAGAACCCCAGCCCCGGATCTCTGAGTGACCCGCTAGCAACCAGGGTTCGAGAGCAAGGAGGCTCCCTGCTTAGTGGGCCTTTTCGCGCGAAAAGCCCACTAAGCAGGGAGGAACGCTCGAGAACCCCAGCCCCGGATCTCTGAGTGACCCGCTAGCAACCAGGGTTCGAGAGCAAGGAGGCTCCCTGCTTAGTGGGCCTTTTCGCGCGAAAAGCCCACTAAGCAGGGAGGAACGCTCGAGAACCCCAGCCCCGGATCTCTGAGTGACCCGCTAGCAACCAGGGTTCGAGAGCAAGGAGGCTCCCTGCTTAGTGGGCCTTTTCGCGCGAAAAGCCCACTAAGCAGGGAGGAACGCTCGAGAACCCCAGCCCCGGATCTCTGAGTGACCCGCTAGCAACCAGGGTTCGAGAGCAAGGAGGCTCCCTGCTTAGTGGGCCTTTTCGCGCGAAAAGCCCACTAAGCAGGGAGGAACGCTCGAGAACCCCAGCCCCGGATCTCTGAGTGACCCGCTAGCAACCAGGGTTCGAGAGCAAGGAGGCTCCCTGCTTAGTGGGCCTTTTCGCGCGAAAAGCCCACTAAGCAGGGAGGAACGCTCGAGAACCCCAGCCCCGGATCTCTGAGTGACCCGCTAGCAACCAGGGTTCGAGAGCAAGGAGGCTCCCTGCTTAGTGGGCCTTTTCGCGCGAAAAGCCCACTAAGCAGGGAGGAACGCTCGAGAACCCCAGCCCCGGATCTCTGAGTGACCCGCTAGCAACCAGGGTTCGAGAGCAAGGAGGCTCCCTGCTTAGTGGGCCTTTTCGCGCGAAAAGCCCACTAAGCAGGGAGGAACGCTCGAGAACCCCAGCCCCGGATCTCTGAGTGACCCGCTAGCAACCAGGGTTCGAGAGCAAGGAGGCTCCCTGCTTAGTGGGCCTTTTCGCGCGAAAAGCCCACTAAGCAGGGAGGAACGCTCGAGAACCCCAGCCCCGGATCTCTGAGTGACCCGCTAGCAACCAGGGTTCGAGAGCAAGGAGGCTCCCTGCTTAGTGGGCCTTTTCGCGCGAAAAGCCCACTAAGCAGGGAGGAACGCTCGAGAACCCCAGCCCCGGATCTCTGAGTGACCCGCTAGCAACCAGGGTTCGAGAGCAAGGAGGCTCCCTGCTTAGTGGGCCTTTTCGCGCGAAAAGCCCACTAAGCAGGGAGGAACGCTCGAGAACCCCAGCCCCGGATCTCTGAGTGACCCGCTAGCAACCAGGGTTCGAGAGCAAGGAGGCTCCCTGCTTAGTGGGCCTTTTCGCGCGAAAAGCCCACTAAGCAGGGAGGAACGCTCGAGAACCCCAGCCCCGGATCTCTGAGTGACCCGCTAGCAACCAGGGTTCGAGAGCAAGGAGGCTCCCTGCTTAGTGGGCCTTTTCGCGCGAAAAGCCCACTAAGCAGGGAGGAACGCTCGAGAACCCCAGCCCCGGATCTCTGAGTGACCCGCTAGCAACCAGGGTTCGAGAGCAAGGAGGCTCCCTGCTTAGTGGGCCTTTTCGCGCGAAAAGCCCACTAAGCAGGGAGGAACGCTCGAGAACCCCAGCCCCGGATCTCTGAGTGACCCGCTAGCAACCAGGGTTCGAGAGCAAGGAGGCTCCCTGCTTAGTGGGCCTTTTCGCGCGAAAAGCCCACTAAGCAGGGAGGAACGCTCGAGAACCCCAGCCCCGGATCTCTGAGTGACCCGCTAGCAACCAGGGTTCGAGAGCAAGGAGGCTCCCTGCTTAGTGGGCCTTTTCGCGCGAAAAGCCCACTAAGCAGGGAGGAACGCTCGAGAACCCCAGCCCCGGATCTCTGAGTGACCCGCTAGCAACCAGGGTTCGAGAGCAAGGAGGCTCCCTGCTTAGTGGGCCTTTTCGCGCGAAAAGCCCACTAAGCAGGGAGGAACGCTCGAGAACCCCAGCCCCGGATCTCTGAGTGACCCGCTAGCAACCAGGGTTCGAGAGCAAGGAGGCTCCCTGCTTAGTGGGCCTTTTCGCGCGAAAAGCCCACTAAGCAGGGAGGAACGCTCGAGAACCCCAGCCCCGGATCTCTGAGTGACCCGCTAGCAACCAGGGTTCGAGAGCAAGGAGGCTCCCTGCTTAGTGGGCCTTTTCGCGCGAAAAGCCCACTAAGCAGGGAGGAACGCTCGAGAACCCCAGCCCCGGATCTCTGAGTGACCCGCTAGCAACCAGGGTTCGAGAGCAAGGAGGCTCCCTGCTTAGTGGGCCTTTTCGCGCGAAAAGCCCACTAAGCAGGGAGGAACGCTCGAGAACCCCAGCCCCGGATCTCTGAGTGACCCGCTAGCAACCAGGGTTCGAGAGCAAGGAGGCTCCCTGCTTAGTGGGCCTTTTCGCGCGAAAAGCCCACTAAGCAGGGAGGAACGCTCGAGAACCCCAGCCCCGGATCTCTGAGTGACCCGCTAGCAACCAGGGTTCGAGAGCAAGGAGGCTCCCTGCTTAGTGGGCCTTTTCGCGCGAAAAGCCCACTAAGCAGGGAGGAACGCTCGAGAACCCCAGCCCCGGATCTCTGAGTGACCCGCTAGCAACCAGGGTTCGAGAGCAAGGAGGCTCCCTGCTTAGTGGGCCTTTTCGCGCGAAAAGCCCACTAAGCAGGGAGGAACGCTCGAGAACCCCAGCCCCGGATCTCTGAGTGACCCGCTAGCAACCAGGGTTCGAGAGCAAGGAGGCTCCCTGCTTAGTGGGCCTTTTCGCGCGAAAAGCCCACTAAGCAGGGAGGAACGCTCGAGAACCCCAGCCCCGGATCTCTGAGTGACCCGCTAGCAACCAGGGTTCGAGAGCAAGGAGGCTCCCTGCTTAGTGGGCCTTTTCGCGCGAAAAGCCCACTAAGCAGGGAGGAACGCTCGAGAACCCCAGCCCCGGATCTCTGAGTGACCCGCTAGCAACCAGGGTTCGAGAGCAAGGAGGCTCCCTGCTTAGTGGGCCTTTTCGCGCGAAAAGCCCACTAAGCAGGGAGGAACGCTCGAGAACCCCAGCCCCGGATCTCTGAGTGACCCGCTAGCAACCAGGGTTCGAGAGCAAGGAGGCTCCCTGCTTAGTGGGCCTTTTCGCGCGAAAAGCCCACTAAGCAGGGAGGAACGCTCGAGAACCCCAGCCCCGGATCTCTGAGTGACCCGCTAGCAACCAGGGTTCGAGAGCAAGGAGGCTCCCTGCTTAGTGGGCCTTTTCGCGCGAAAAGCCCACTAAGCAGGGAGGAACGCTCGAGAACCCCAGCCCCGGATCTCTGAGTGACCCGCTAGCAACCAGGGTTCGAGAGCAAGGAGGCTCCCTGCTTAGTGGGCCTTTTCGCGCGAAAAGCCCACTAAGCAGGGAGGAACGCTCGAGAACCCCAGCCCCGGATCTCTGAGTGACCCGCTAGCAACCAGGGTTCGAGAGCAAGGAGGCTCCCTGCTTAGTGGGCCTTTTCGCGCGAAAAGCCCACTAAGCAGGGAGGAACGCTCGAGAACCCCAGCCCCGGATCTCTGAGTGACCCGCTAGCAACCAGGGTTCGAGAGCAAGGAGGCTCCCTGCTTAGTGGGCCTTTTCGCGCGAAAAGCCCACTAAGCAGGGAGGAACGCTCGAGAACCCCAGCCCCGGATCTCTGAGTGACCCGCTAGCAACCAGGGTTCGAGAGCAAGGAGGCTCCCTGCTTAGTGGGCCTTTTCGCGCGAAAAGCCCACTAAGCAGGGAGGAACGCTCGAGAACCCCAGCCCCGGATCTCTGAGTGACCCGCTAGCAACCAGGGTTCGAGAGCAAGGAGGCTCCCTGCTTAGTGGGCCTTTTCGCGCGAAAAGCCCACTAAGCAGGGAGGAACGCTCGAGAACCCCAGCCCCGGATCTCTGAGTGACCCGCTAGCAACCAGGGTTCGAGAGCAAGGAGGCTCCCTGCTTAGTGGGCCTTTTCGCGCGAAAAGCCCACTAAGCAGGGAGGAACGCTCGAGAACCCCAGCCCCGGATCTCTGAGTGACCCGCTAGCAACCAGGGTTCGAGAGCAAGGAGGCTCCCTGCTTAGTGGGCCTTTTCGCGCGAAAAGCCCACTAAGCAGGGAGGAACGCTCGAGAACCCCAGCCCCGGATCTCTGAGTGACCCGCTAGCAACCAGGGTTCGAGAGCAAGGAGGCTCCCTGCTTAGTGGGCCTTTTCGCGCGAAAAGCCCACTAAGCAGGGAGGAACGCTCGAGAACCCCAGCCCCGGATCTCTGAGTGACCCGCTAGCAACCAGGGTTCGAGAGCAAGGAGGCTCCCTGCTTAGTGGGCCTTTTCGCGCGAAAAGCCCACTAAGCAGGGAGGAACGCTCGAGAACCCCAGCCCCGGATCTCTGAGTGACCCGCTAGCAACCAGGGTTCGAGAGCAAGGAGGCTCCCTGCTTAGTGGGCCTTTTCGCGCGAAAAGCCCACTAAGCAGGGAGGAACGCTCGAGAACCCCAGCCCCGGATCTCTGAGTGACCCGCTAGCAACCAGGGTTCGAGAGCAAGGAGGCTCCCTGCTTAGTGGGCCTTTTCGCGCGAAAAGCCCACTAAGCAGGGAGGAACGCTCGAGAACCCCAGCCCCGGATCTCTGAGTGACCCGCTAGCAACCAGGGTTCGAGAGCAAGGAGGCTCCCTGCTTAGTGGGCCTTTTCGCGCGAAAAGCCCACTAAGCAGGGAGGAACGCTCGAGAACCCCAGCCCCGGATCTCTGAGTGACCCGCTAGCAACCAGGGTTCGAGAGCAAGGAGGCTCCCTGCTTAGTGGGCCTTTTCGCGCGAAAAGCCCACTAAGCAGGGAGGAACGCTCGAGAACCCCAGCCCCGGATCTCTGAGTGACCCGCTAGCAACCAGGGTTCGAGAGCAAGGAGGCTCCCTGCTTAGTGGGCCTTTTCGCGCGAAAAGCCCACTAAGCAGGGAGGAACGCTCGAGAACCCCAGCCCCGGATCTCTGAGTGACCCGCTAGCAACCAGGGTTCGAGAGCAAGGAGGCTCCCTGCTTAGTGGGCCTTTTCGCGCGAAAAGCCCACTAAGCAGGGAGGAACGCTCGAGAACCCCAGCCCCGGATCTCTGAGTGACCCGCTAGCAACCAGGGTTCGAGAGCAAGGAGGCTCCCTGCTTAGTGGGCCTTTTCGCGCGAAAAGCCCACTAAGCAGGGAGGAACGCTCGAGAACCCCAGCCCCGGATCTCTGAGTCCATGAGACCGGAGACCGGAGACCGGAGACCGGAGACCGGAGACCGGAGACCGGAGACCGGAGACCGGAGACCGGAGACCGGAGACCGGAGACCGGAGACCGGAGACCGGAGACCGGAGACCGGAGACCGGAGACCGGAGACCGGAGACCGGAGACCGGAGACCGGAGACCGGAGACCGGAGACCGGAGACCGGAGACCGGAGACCGGAGACCGGAGACCGGAGACCGGAGACCGGAGACCGGAGACCGGAGACCGGAGACCGGAGACCGGAGACCGGAGACCGGAGACCGGAGACCGGAGACCGGAGACCGGAGACCGGAGACCGGAGACCGGAGACCGGAGACCGGAGACCGGAGACCGGAGACCGGAGACCGGAGACCGGAGACCGGAGACCGGAGACCGGAGACCGGAGACCGGAGACCGGAGACCGGAGACCGGAGACCGGAGACCGGAGACCGGAGACCGGAGACCGGAGACCGGAGACCGGAGACCGGAGACCGGAGACCGGAGACCGGAGACCGGAGACCGGAGACCGGAGACTGGAGACTGGAGACTGGAGACTCCCCTCCCCCCATCCCCTCCCCTCCATCCCTGGTTCAGTAGGAAATGACCAGGAGATTAAAGATAGGTTCCCCTCCCGTCCATCTCTGGTTCAGTAGGAAAAGACCAGGAGTTAAGACTGAAAAGATTGAAGAGTGAAGACAGCAAAGATTGAAGTGTGAAGACTGAAAAGATTGAAGTGTGAAGACTGCAAAGAGTGAAGACTGCAAAGATTGAAGAGTGAAGACTGAAAAGATTGAAGACTGAAAAGATTGAAGACTGAAAAGATTGAAGACTGAAAAGATTGAAGACTGAAAAGATTGAAGATAAGACTGAAAAGATTGAAGAGTGAAGACTGAAAAGATTGAAGAGTGAAGACTGGAAAGAGTGAAGAGTGAAGACTGGAAAGAGTGAAGACCGAAGACTGAAAAGAGTGAAGACGAAAAGATTGAAGAGTGAAGACTGAAAAGATTGAAGAGGGAAGACTGCAAAGATTGAAGTGAGAAGACTGAAAAGATTGAAGTGAGAAGACTGAAAAGATTGAAGACTGCAAAGATTGAAGAGTGAAGACTGAAAAGATTGAAGAGTGAAGACTGAAAAGATTGAAGAGTGAAAAGATTGAAGACTGAAAAGATTGAAGAGTGAAAAGATTGAAGAGTGAAAAGATTGAAGACTGAAAAGATTGAAGACTGAAAAGATTGAAGAGTGAAGACTGAAAAGATTGAAGAGTGAAGACTGAAAAGATTGAAGAGTGAAGACTGAAAAGATTGTAGAGTGAAGACTGAAAAGAGTGAAGAGTGAAGACAGCAAAGATTGAAGAGTGAAAAGATTGAAGAGTGAAAAGATTGAAGACTGCAAAGATTGAAGAGTGAAGACAGCAAAGATTGAAGAGTGAAAAGATTGAAGAGTGAAAAGATTGAAGAGTGAAAAGATTGAAGACTGAAAAGATTGAAGACTGAAAAGATTGAAGAGTGAAGACTGAAAAGATTGAAGACTGAAAAGATTGAAGAGTGAAAAGATTGAAGACTGAAAAGATTGAAGAGTGAAAAGTTTGAAGACTGAAAAGATTGAAGAGTGAAAAGATTGAAGACTGAAAAGATTGAAGACTGAAAAGATTGAAGACTGAAAAGATTGAAGAGTGAAGACTGAAAAGATTGAAGAGTGAAGACTGAAAAGATTGAAGAGTGAAGACTGAAAAGATTGAAGAGTGAAGACTGAAAAGATTGATGAGTGAAGACTGAAAAGAGTGAAGAGTGAAGACTGAAAAGAGTGAAGAGTGAAGACTGCAAAGATTGAAGAGTGAAGACAGCAAAGATTGAAGAGTGAAGACAGCAAAGATTGAAGAGTGAAGACAGCAAAGATTGAAGAGTGAAGACTGAAGATTTTTTTTTTATAACTAAAAACTTATACATCTTCAAAGTTCTACAAAGATAAGTTTTTCCTCAGTCAGCTAAAACTTTTTCAACACTAAATGTATATATTGAAAAGAAAAAAACACCCTAATTGAAGTTTAACTTAATCATTTACTATCTACTAGTAAGTTACAGAATGATTCGATATACTTTCTCGATAACATGCATGTTAAATTCTAATGGAAATTTAACTATATTAGACAGCAACTTAAATTAAGCCTACAACGTCACTCTTAAACAAAGTAGTTCCCATCGCTGTGTCTGAATTTTGAGTGAAATGAGGAACGTCAATTTAAAAATATGATTATTTTGTAAAACTTATGTATATATAGTGCTTTTCAATCACGATTTCAGTACCAAAACTCCTTCTACAACCGAACAGGCTTCGTGTTTACCAATTTCTGCTTCCGCATTTGTGAAGTACTGGGTTCAAGAAACGTTGCAACCAAGTATAGTGAAATGTGTGATCTAATAGACAATCATTACTAGAAGTTTCAAATAGAAGGCTAACGTTTATTTACGTACAAAGATACATAAAAAGAAAACAGACAATATGTAACGAAGGCATCAGCTCTGAACATAACTTTTCACCTACCATAGATAGTCTGCTTGACGGAAAGTCCGAATCGCTACAACAATTTACCTTCTTTTGCACATCTTCTTTTACATCTTGCAATTCCTGACAATCAACCAAGCTGCTGTAAGCCACCTTTTCTCATGTTTGACCTTTATGCTCATCTGCAGGATGTATTACGACAGAATTGTCCATTTTGGATGACACCAAGCTTTTTGCTATAAGAAATGAGGAGATTGAAAATTTATATTTTCATTATATCATTACTTAAAATAATAAATTAAAAATTATATTACTTAAACATATTACAAGCATTTCCATTACGCCAATTATTTTTTTTCTCAGTTTACCTAGTACCTTAACATACTAATTCATAAATAAATCAACATGATGACTCCAAAGGGCAAATCCAGTCAGATTGCATTTTTTGCGGATAACCTCTACTATACTAGACAGTAACATTAGTTGACCCTATGACGTCACTAACAACGTAGTTCCCATAGTGGTGTCTGAATTTTGAGTGAAATGAAGAACGTCAATTTAAAAATATGATTATTTTATTAAACCCGGGTATATACAGTGCTTTTTTATCACGATTTGTGTACCGAAACTCGTCCTAGCAACCTAACATGCTTTGTGATCGCCCATTTTCTCCTTCCTCGTAGTGACGTACTGGGTTCAGGAAACGTTGCTGTCGAGTAAACGCAAACAGTTGCATACAAATTGAATCGTCAGTTAGAAAAAGGGAATAAGTCCAAAAACCAAGTTTTGGGAAAATTGAAGAAAAAGCTGTATAAGTAATTTAATTTCCATTGTATAACCACAAAATTTTTACTGAAAATGAAATTCAAGTCCCTATTTAGAGCACAGATTAATCATCAAAAAACTAGTACATTCAAAAATATTTTACAGTTGAAAAAAGTAGATGGACTTATTTCCTTCGTCAAGCTTTTGAAATTTCAGATGAACAAAATCTGAATAACTACTTCAATCGACAACTAAATTATGTTTCTGCTTAATTCACAGCACTTAAATGAAAAATAGAAAAACTCCGACGAATAAATTTGAAAATTGTTATGAAACTAAGTCATTAAGGACCTATCAATGGAGCAAGTGAATATCGTTGGAGTCGTTAGATAAAAAAGGGAGAAAACTTTTAAATTAAAATAAAATTGTATTTCGTCTAAGTTTACAGTACAAAGAATAAAAAGAAAGACAAATTAACCTAAATTTCAAGTATAATAAAAAAATATAATTAATGGACATTTTTTTTCTCCTTACACTCATGTGGGTAGACCGAAGCTTTGAGATTTTTCGCGCATAAAAAGTCACTACCATTTTTTGCACTCACATTTCCTTTTTCAAACTGGCGAATCACATAAATAAACGAGTTAGTAATGAAAAATGGTCCCTAAGTTTCTGTGTCCAAAATATACCGCAAGTTCTGCATCATAACTTGGGTAAAATCCTATTTCATGGGTACACCTTGGCGCGTTTTTGGCGCGAAGTTTTTTTGTCGCCAAATGCGAAAGGCGCCAAGTTTTTTTCGCTGCGGAAAGCTAAAAACATTGTCTAAACTACTTAAACTGAATAAGGAAACAAATTAAACATATTTTAAAGTATTTATCGCTTTATTGACGAATTTTGAAGACAGTAATACTACGATACGATAATAATATAATTCCGACATCTTGTATGTCGTGCGATAAATTAAGCTAAAAACATTGTCTACACTACTTACACTACTACTACCACTATCTACACTACTACTACCAGATCTGAATCAAAACCTATTTTTAAAATGCGCAGAGATCACAAGATTTGAAAAAAAAAGCGCATATCTAACGCGCAACATGATAGCTTATTGGTTTTCCGAGTCAATTGCGTCATTACTCTTAATTTGAAACTTTCAAAATAACATTTCGAAACCTTCCTACTGCTCTATAAGTAATAGTGTCCCCATCCCACCCAAAGAGTAAAACTTTTCAAAAACATTTCTTCAAAATCAGGGCCCAATTTGGAACACTAGGTCCAACATGCAGGAAGGGGCCTCCTCATTTGGTGCTAGATATTAATGTAGAAGCGTGAAAAGTAATTGTTTACGTAGTGGGAATATTCACTGCCAGGGTCAGACACGTTCTCGGTTATCTTTTACGTTTTTCTACATTGCTGAAAAGTTTGGATTTTAATTTTTAATTTAAAAAAGTAATGAAAAAACATTCTAGGAAGTATAAATAGTTCTACTACAAATTTTTGTTAACTTTTTAAAATTAGGGGGCCCCCAAATTGTGGGGCCCCTAGACCCGGGCCTAATGGTAAATCAGGGCCTGAGCAAAATACTAGAAAAACAGAAAAGTTTACCCTCAGCCTAAATGATTGACAATTCTTAATAACTTTAAAAAAAGTTAAAATGTACATTACATTTTATCCTAAGATGCAGAGTTAAATGGAGACTGACGAGCCCCACAGTTCAAAAAATAAATTTATGCATTATGAAAATATTTTTATATAAAAGATGATCATCCGACCTAATTTGTATATTAATTAGTAAAATCAAAAGAAGATCCAGTTAAGCTAAAAGGAAGATATAAGTTACCAAGCAAATTTATTGATATCTATTGAGAATTAAAGCGAAAAATAACTGAATATCAAACTCAAAATTTCTGCTTCTTAAAAACATCACGTTTACAAAGGCCAAGATATCCTATTTAAATGGTCCATTCTAAGTTATTTCCTTTGAAAGAACCAAGTGCTGAAAAATTCACTTAATTCTTTCCGCTGCCTATTCACTTTTCGAAAAGTTTTCCCTGATTGGTTGAAATTTCTGGTTTACACTTATGTATGTTTTGGGAACGAGATTAAATGATTGATTAGCATTAAAGGAAAATTTTGAATTATCTTCATAAAGAATATTTTAGATCCACGCCATTTTATTAAAAACAATTTTATCTACAGGAGTTTGAAACAGAAAATAGGGTTCACGGCCGGCCTGTTGAGGATTTTAATTTCGACAGTTGTCATAAAAAGCCGGACTATATCTCCTAAACCAGGGGATTTTTTAATGGCTAGCAGACAATGTTTGTTTGTAGAAGCTAGAAATCTTATCCATTTGTACTCCAGTAAAGTACGCAAATGTGCTGCAAACACAGGGATTGAACTATTGGAAAACTTACCGAGGTAGAACTGCTCTTTTAGGTGGTTTTTTTAATTGTATTATTCGCAAAAAAAAAAAAACAAGAGGGAAAATGCGTACACGTTTCGTAAGTTGTTAATTTGTGAAATTTATAAGACCGAATTAAATCACAAATTTGCAGTTTACAGAAATTTAACCCAAGTATTAACTCGATCAACTCCCAGAGAGATCCATGCACCCCGGGAACCCCCGAAAATAGCTTGAAATCACGTTTTCCCGTTAAAATTCAAAACTTTTCTCGCGAAGGACCCGAACCCCGTTCCCCTAAAAGCTAATTTACTGTGTCACAGTGTCACTTTCAATGTTCATCCAAGTGATTATTCACTCTTGTGACATTTGAAACTTTCAAAATAACATTTTGAAACCTTCCTGCTCTAACATAATAGTGTACCCATCCTACCCCCAAGAGTAAAACTTTTCAAAAATAGATTCTTACAATAAAAGCATAGATTTTAAGTTTAACTCAACTCTTTATTCATGAACGATATATTTCTGACTTAACAAAACACAAATCACAAATAATAATTAAGTCAACAAACGAGAACGAGATTGAAAATCTACTTTAAAAGTCTGAATAGTTGTTTTTGACTTAACCTTTTTCATTCACTAACTCATAGGTGCTTTCAGCTAAATAGTCCGGTCAAAATAGACGAAAAAAAGGCGAAAGTTCGCACAAAGCTGAAAATTGGTACAGACCTAGAAGACATCATTGTAAGTGATATGCCAAAAGTCCCTAATCGATCCCGTTTAAGCTAAATATTTTATATCTCTGTGAGTTTTGAAGATATCGAGATTAAACTTTTTGTACCTTATTCAGGAAATAAAGAACATTTTCTAATGAGAAATTTTAAACTGCGGAGGCAGTATAAAATTTATTTTCTGCATTTTCTTAAGTAGGCCCCCATGGAGTTGAAACTAGTCCCATCTTATTTGTCACCTCTTAAAATGAAAATTTTCAATCGGAAGTACGTGTCTAGAGGGAATATATAAAAGGTTTACCTCTGGAATCCTCAAATTGAAGGATATCCAAATTGAAACATCCTGTATCGAAAAGGCTGGATTATATGTGCGTTAAAAACCATTACGTTTTTTTTATTTCATTGGTAGAGTAATCAATTTTAAGGCTATTTATTAACTTTCTAAGCATAACTATGTATTTAACCGTTAATGGAAGAGGTTCTTAGCAATTTTCAAAAACACAATGCCGAATATTTTTTTCCTTATGTAAATAGTGAAATTAGTTTTAGTAAATAGCAAGCAATTGTCGAATAACTTAATATCCATCCAATCAACAACCGACATATTTTATGACAATACAAATGCATTTCACTTTTTAAAATTTACTTTAAAGTAAGTACTTTCCAAATTAAATATCTTTTAAAAACTTGGGAAATTATTCTAGAAACTTAGATGCTATTAAATATTGGAATTTTGCTCATTTTGTCTAAAAATTAGTAATTTTCGCTATATTCCAATTCTATTTGTAGTAAACTAAATTAAATATTTTCGGATGTTATTTTTTTTAGATTTCTGCTTAACAAGTTGATTACCCCACGATTCCGGTCTAAAGAGCCATTTTTTAAAATCATGTTACATATTTAAAATAACTAATCAAAAGCTAAAAAATGTTTATCATAAAAAACATATTACAAATTATCTCGTAGTTTGCTTATGTAACAGAAACCTCATCGCGGAAGCCAACTTCGAGATTACTCTTTCTCCCCTAGGACCATCTATTTATATTTACACTCTTATACGGTACTGTTCGTCCGTCTACCACAAGATGAGCTCTGGCCTAGTTGTCTGGTTGTGGCCGTTGCTATAGAAACAACACCGGTTCATTTTAAAACAGGGATCAATGATCAATCACGGTCTTCTCGGAAATGATGCAGTTGCACGCATATGTTAGAGGTTGGGATTATACTAGACAACAACGTTAGTTTACCCTATGTCACTAACAAAGTAGTTCCCAAATCGCGGTGTCTAAATTTTGAGTGAAGAACGTCAAGTTAAAAATATGATTATTTGGTACATATATAATAGTCTTTATCACGATTTGTGTACCAAAACTGCTCCTAGAAACCCAACAGGCTTTCTGTTTGCGCAGTTTGTGCTTCCGCTTAGTGACGTACTGGGTTCAGGAAACGTTGCTGTCGAGTATAGTGAACTGTTAAAATAATAAACAAAGAGGACTAGTGATTCAATGTATCAAATTTCCCCGTTTAAAATTATGAAAGTCCTGTTGCCTAGGCAACAGAAATGTAAACGAGAGTTCAATTTATGGTAGACCAAGGCTAAACTGGATCGGTTAACTGTGTTATATCAGGCTTGGACAATGAGTGAAAAGATCAAAGAAGCCGACGTTACTGGAAGTTTTCAGATCTTACCGCTTGAAAGCGCTGGCCACGTATAAGGAAATTTGGTTGATTGATTGGGTTGGGTTCTTGGTGCTTTTTGCCTCGGCTCTTTGGCTGGCATATACCTCGCATGGATGAGAGTTGAGAATCAGCCACCCGGAGATAAAATCTTGGGAGAGAAGGAATCTTTTGGTTTGAAGAGGGAAACAAATTCGATTTGTCAGCTCTGTTTGATCGCTAATTTTTTGTAGGTTTCTAATGATCTATAGTCTGTGTAAATAAAATTGGAGGTTCACTACTAGTCATTTTCCATTAGTCACAATGCACTGCCACATCGTTGGTCATGCGCGAGTCTCAATTCAAGCGTGACGAGTCGGCAATTTTATTAAAAAATGCCATGAATGACAGATAGGTGGCTCTGGCCACGTATGGCTCACTAGAGACATAATCCGTAACATCGCTTTTCACTCATTGTCCAAGCCTGATATAACACAGTTAACCGATCCAGTTTAGCCTTGGGTAGACAGACTAGATATAACTCGTGCAAATTCGGTTGCAAAAGCATGTTAACTCACCGGACACGCAAAGACGATCGCCGAGACGATTTCAAGCTACCGGACTTTAAAGTCGAGTCCGCCTTCTTAAGGTCCTGTCGGACTTGGATGTTGGGTCCGCCTTCTTACTAAAGTCATTTCCGTAAGTATAGAACCTAAAAAAAATGAATCTCTTAAGAGTTCGCATAAAACACAACGGTGGCAAAATCAAGCAAGAGATCCATCCAGACTTGGATAATACAAAAGAACGCGCACGCCAAGCGCAGAGAGTTTTAGAATTTGGCAGAAAATCTTTTCAAATAACTTAAATTTTGATAAATAAATTGCTTTTTTTATTACTGTTGCTGCTTATGAAGTATTATTACAGTATTTAGGTGAACAATGGGACTGTCATTGTGTTTTAAGTCAAAATTCAAACGACTGGGGGCATTTAAATAGTTAGCAGAAAATATTTGAAGAAATTTTTATGCGCAGAAATAATTTATCCAACAATGGATCCAATGGGAAATTCCCGTGGTTATGTGCAGATACTAGAGAAGCGACTTCATTTATAGCTACTACAGTATAAACCTGTAGAGGGTAACAAAAAGATGTATCCTCTCATCAGATAAATAAAAATAAACTAACAGCTAAATGTCATACTAAAAAGCAATTGAATTTTGTAATCAAAAGCGCCTTTAAACTCTGGTTGAAAACTAAACACTTTTAAGTCTGCTCACGAACAGGATTTCGTAAAATGATCTTAATGTAAGAAATTTCATTGCTTAAAGGCGGACGGCCCCAAGTGTCTCAAAATGACTTAAAAATACACTGCATTAACATGATGGGGTACTCCCATTCCGAAACAAAACAAAAGTTTAGTTAAGGGACCAGGATGTTTCATCCAAAATTTAAAATTTTCCAGTACATATTAACATATATTAATCCTCAAATTATAACTTCTCCTCGTCAGGAATGTCCCGATTATCATGGTTATACTTAGCGTTACACGAATTTGCAGTGAAGTCATAAAAATAAGTTAGCAAGGTAAGATTACTACATTAAACACTTTAAGTAGGATATTTAGTACTTCAAACTAAAAAATGTTTTTAAATAGTTTGTTGCAAATACTTGTAGTGGCCGTACATCGACCAGTCAGATTCCGAATGGACTCCACAGCAGCTGGGGGTTGCCCTTGTTCTGGAACTGCTTCTGAATATTTCACTAAATTTATGAATATGTATTTATATACATATTTAGGGAGACTTACTTCAGCTCCCTTCAAAACGGAATAACCTGTTCAGTTCATTTTAAACACAAATCATCATTCCAGTTCCTTAACAAATATAAGTTTGCATAAAGCAGTCCTCAAAATAATAATGTAGATATTTAACATAAATAATCATTCCAGTTCCTTTTAACAAATAGGTAAGCCGTCCTCAAAATATGTAGACATTTTCGGGGATAGAGACTTTCCAAAATGTTTGCGTAGAAAAATATCTTATATATTACATGTGGATCGAATTATAATTAGAATGGAAGTGATGCATTCAAAAAAAATGTAGGACTTATTATAACACTTATCACGGGTTTTACTCCAGAACGCCTGCGGGTATTTCCATAAACATGGCGCTTACCATGGACGTAGTGGGGTTAACCCCACTACGTTAAGTGTACGAAAACGCGGATAGAAAACTCACTTTTTTCGGGTTTGGTTCTTGTCATTTTTGTGTACAAGGTGTATTTTTGTATAAAATGGACAATGTTCTACAACTTTATCACTGAAGTTTTTGATATAGGCAAGAGCGTAGGCGTTTTTACTAGGGGTGGGCACCACGTTTGTGGAAATAGGTTCAGGAGTAAAGGCCGTAAAAAAGCGTTAAGAATGGACACTGTATTGTATAATGAGTACTAATTTATTTAATTTCATAAAAAATATTATTCTGAAATAAAATTGATTCTGTAGTTGACAAAGGGATTCATTTGTTGACACATTTTTTCCATCAGAGGTTGACATACCGGAACAGGGTTGCCGTGAGTAGACGAATCCAAAAGAAGAGGGAAGCTGGTATGAATTGAACGGCAATATTTAGGTTTTTAAGCGTACATTTGGCGAATGAGAAAACGCGTTTCGTAAATGAAAATAAAGATAATCATATTTTATTAAACTACATTAAAATATAGATTATCTTTGAAATTCCTTGTTAAAAAAAATCGGAAATACCTTTAGGCATGAAACATTTTTGTACGTTTAGCATGCTTTTATATTGCTATTTTGAGTGAATTAGTTACATTTAGTTTTATATAAAATAGCTCATATCACTTAAATTAATAATTTTATAATTTAATAACAATACTTGAAATTTAAATGAGGCATTAGAAACTTGTAAAGAGACAAAATATAGAAATATTTATTCATTTTTTTAAATATTTTATAACATTTAAATACAATCTAATGCGATTCATTGTCACTAGAACTGCAGTCAGAGTCACTGTCAGTGTTTGACAAAGATTCTGAATCGCTGTCCGACAAATTTATCACTATAGTTCGTTTACAATATCTTCGATCAACCCATCTTTTTTACAATAATCGCTTTCTATATTTTGTATGTCCTCTTAACTGACGACTCTGAAACTCCTGTTGCTTGGGCTATCCTCTTGATGGCATTTGCAATGAGCACTTTTAGAGAATTGGTGCTTTTTTTTCCTCAAAAAAACTCCGTGACATTGTGAACTATAGCACGTGCTTGAGAATTCCAAGTCTTTTCAATTTTGAATGTTGTCATTTTATTAAATATAACTACATAATAAGATAAATAATAAGCAACTTGAAAGTTTTAAAAAAGATCAATGAACAAGTTGCAAGAATTGTAAAAATATAAGGCGCAAATGAATACAAAAGTTTCTAAGATCAGATCAGATATGAAATAGATCAGATATGAAATAGATCAGACTAGTTGATGCAGATCAGATCAAATAAAATTAAAGGTAACTACATGATAGGATAAATATGATAAGTAACTTGAGAGTTTAAAAGAAAGATTAATGAACACGGTAACTTATAAATCCAAAAAATTATGAAATAACCAAAATCAAATCAGGTAAATTGATGTAAATCACATAACATAATATCAAATTAAATAGATCAGATTCGGTGAAATATTTAAGATCAGTTGAAAAAGATCAGATCATCTAAAATAGATCAGATCAGTTAAAATAGATCAGATCAGTTGAAAAAGGTCAGATTAGAAATATTTAATCAAATCAGATGTAATGCGAAAGGAAATCCCAAAATCCGTTACTCTAGAATCCAAAGAAAGATTTGGCTCGAAACATTTATTTTAGCGCCAAGTGAACCAGCGCCAAGTGACCATCACCCCCAAAATTCAGTGGAATAATCCGTTTCTATAACAACCGCAGCATCATCGTATGACGTCAATAGCTCTTCTCCTCGCGGTACGACAGTAAGAATAATTTTTTCTCACAAAATTTCAAAAATTCGTAGTTCACAAATATTTTAACAGATGGCAGCTCGGAAAATTCAAACATTAGGGAATCTCAATTCTCCAATTCCCTATTTTAGGGATGTTAAATTTGTGGCAAATCGATTCTAGAATCGAATGAGAATAAAAAATACTTGAGATTGTACCATGATTTTAATTTGCAGGACTTGGTTTTATCAATAGATGCAATTAAATTTAAGTGTAGAACATAAAATAAAATGTTTTCCTCTGCATTTCTGTCGATAATTGGGGATTTGAGGACAGAATGCTACTTGATAAAATTCAAAATTATTTCCCTAATATGAGTTGATTCCTAATATAGATTATTTAAAGAATAAAAACCAATGGTAGGGTCAGAATATGTTTGTCACATATCGTGTCGCTTACTTAAAACATAACATGATCGACATTCCACCCAGTTAATTTTATCAATCGGATAATGTTATCGAAATTGACTGATCTGGTCCCGATCACTCTATTTAAATCAACCTAAAATGCATAGTTTTATGTGATCAATCTATCGTGTAATGTTATCAAGATTTCTTGAGTTTGTGGTATTTCAACATAAAAAATATTCTTTCTTCTAAAGTACACCCCATTTTCAGCTGTTTTGTAGACTTATAAACTTCTAATCGCATTCACTGTAATTTTCACCAAAATTTGGTGATTTATTCGAAATCCAAAGGGTCGAACCCAGTTCACAGAGGGTCTTCTGGTGGTTCAAATGACCCATCATTTTTCGACACGGGCCTGTAGTCTAACAGGTCTCCCTCTCTTTTCATCACTCCAGTGGCGCATATAGTAATTTATTTGGGTATAGGAGCCCAAATATCTTCTTTAAGTCTAAAAGATTTAGTCATTATCAAGCCAAAATCTAGATTTTTGCACCGGGGGGAGAGGACTCAAAAATATTCCTAAGGCCCCTCCCACGCATATTTAAAATTTGGGTTTATCTAAATGATGTCACTTTTTTTGCCAATTTTCGTACCCCTCCCCTCCCCCTATTTCACATGTCACGCTCTTAAACCAACAATATGTCCTAATATCAGGGCTTAAATTGCACCGGAGCGGAGCTCCGGTACTTCTTGGTTTTCAGTAAATATTTACTGATATTTATTCATTAATCAGTAAATATTTGTAATGCTGAAATAGTAGCGCTCCGGTACTTCTTTGGTTAGAATTTAAGCCCTGCCCAATATACGGTTTGAAAATGCCCAAAACCATATAGTTACCCCACCATATAGTTTTATTTCTATTTTTCATTTATGGGGTTTAAAGTGGTTTGTTTGGAAAAACGTACTTTAGAAAAAATAAATTGTGTTTTTTTTGTTGGTTTTCAGCTGCAGGATGTGATGTCATAACCAGTGGCGGCTCGTAGCTAAAATTATTGGGGGTGCTGATCCACCAAGTTACACCGTATTTTAGACCAGATTTTAAAAGATAAAATTACAAATAAAACTCTGGAAAACATGGATAGAAGTAACAGAAATCATACGAAAAGACGCTTACAGATGTAATCACCAAGCATCATCGTTTCTTTTTGACTTCTTCATTCACAAAATCGAAGATCAAAATCACAGAGTACTAGAACAGAGAGTCCACGGCCATAGGCCATAATGGAAATCGAAAATCATGACATGTTGTTACAGGTTGGGAGAATTGTGGCGCTGGTATCGCACTAAACTCACTAGCGTCTGGATCCAGTCTGAATCGTTCGCCGGCTGCCTATGGGAGATCGAAAACACCTTTTTGCGCATGCGCTGAGTTCTAATTTGGCGAGAGATTTAAGCGGCCGGCATACGTCCAGACTCCTAGCGTGGCGCCCTCACATCAGTAACGCATTTGAAAATAGCCTCGTGGACCCTCTGTTAGGATATTTCTCTGTGATCAAAATCACACTTTTCTTTTAATTACTCTATTTTCTATATTTTGAAATTAAAATTCACAAGAGATACGCTATAGGAACAGAACATCCCTTTTACTTAATAAAACTTTAAAATTAAAATCTTACACATTATGCCATCCATATACGATGAGTTCCTCTCTTGCACGCTACTAGAATGACTGAAAAATTGCATTATCCAAAATCAAATTTGAAGTAAAAAAAGAATAACATTCGTGAATAAAAAAAGTCAATATGATTTATTATTAGTAGAAATCGGATATTTTTCTTCTTACATCCGTTTTCACTACGCTCGCAAAGAAGAAACTATAAAACTATAACCTATCTCCTCCTTAACAGATTCGCTTGCTAAATTCTTGATATTTTGATTTGATATGATAGAGCAAAGTTTTGATACCCCGTTCGGTATATTTCCGGGGGCTGATCGACCCGGAAAGAAATTATTCGCGACAGGGCCGTATCCAAGGGGGGGGGTTAGGGGTTCAACCCCCCCCCGAAATTTTGACATAAATTTTTATACTGCTATTATTCTTGAAAATTATGTCTCACAAGGAGCGATATCCTCTTCGGGTATAACCCAAAGGGTCTCAAAATGAGTCAAAACCCTACTTTTAAGGGTAAAATTTCCAAAATTTTTTTGGGGGAGGAACCCCAAACCCCCTCGAAATTTTGAAATCTATTAAGTATACGGTTTTTCCTTCAAACTTGTGTGATTTACAAGGAGTGGTCCTCTTTATTGTAACCTGAAGTGTCTCAGATGAGTTAAAATGCCACTTTCAGGAGTAGGAACCTAAAACCCCCCTTAACATTTCGCCATTTATTACAATATACAGTGGAAGCTCTTATAGCGACCTGCTCTTATAAAAATACTCTCTTATAAAGACCCAAAAATTAGTCTCTATAAGAGCACTTTTGTGCTCTTATAAAGACTAATCTTCGAATCGATTCATCTTATCGAATACTTTTCTGGATCGGTTTGTGTGCGTCACACCAGAATTAGCCAATAAACAAATATCAGAGTATGACAAACAGCACCAAGTAACGATCGCATCTTCTTCTCGCTTGCTTTCGCCCGGGGTAACCGGCTACAATCCCAAACGAAACCTTTCGCTACCTAATGTCCTTGTTGATTTTAGACTTTAAATTTATTAGCGTATTCATTTATCTTTCTTTATTTCCAATTTTTTGACTTATATTTAAGACATAAATTTTTCAAATTGCATGCAGATGCAGGTGAAATTGATGTAATAAATTTTGTTAAGCATCAGACCTTTCTAAGGAAGCTAAGCTATGCAATAAATTAATATCAAAATCAAAATTTAAAAAGCAAATATTTATACTCTGTAAAATATTGATCTTAAACTTTATATAAATTAAAATAAAAGCAAAAAATAAGGTAATATAACATGAAATTGGACTCATCATATCAAGACTTCATAAAATAAGAAATAATTGTTTAAAGTGAGGAAAGATCAATTGGATGATTCGAACTGTGTTCTAAATCCCAATGATATCGTTTTCAGGTTGATATTTCCTCCAGACTTTATAAATTAGTCTATTAAAAATACATCATTGAGGGAATCGAGTCCACCTTCCCGAAAAGCATCAAAATTGATAGTTTAGCTTAACGAATTTATTGCTTTTAAACGAGTGATATTCTACACTCGAGTGTATCACTCGAAGTTTGCTCTTATAGCGACAAAAGACTCGGTACGGATTAATTACGCTATAAGAGCTTCCACTGTACCTTCTTTTTACCTTGAAAATTCGGCCGCTTACAATGAGTGGTGCTCTATGGGTGTAATCTAAAGGGTCTCAGAAATGAGCTAAATCATTCTTTTGAGGGGCAAATTTTCAAAAATTTTCTGGGGGAGGACCCCCCAGACCCCCCTTTTACTTCGAATTCATATATTTATACAATTTTGAAATTTAGTGCTTCAAAATTTCAATTCAGTGTTGTCATCTAAAACTTAACATTATAAAAGTACCCGTAAGGAGGTACCTCAGAAAATATTTGAGTCAACCCCCCCCCCCCCGAAACAAAAGTCTGGTTACTGCCCTGGTTCGCGAGACGGCAGAGTGTTTTGACTGCTGTGCTTAAAAGAGAAATGATTGCTACAGCATTATGACTAATAACAGAGAATTATAAATTGAAAAGGGATAATCACGAAGAATAAAGGGACAAAATGTATCCTTTTTGAAATATTTTAAAGCTAATAAAAATTGGAATTTGGGGAAATTTCGGTTGGGGGTGCTGCAGCTCCGCAGTCCCTATGGACGAGCCGCCACTGGTCACAACTTTTGCCCCTCCTCCCCCTTGTCACAAATTGAATACCACCCCCTCCGAGCGTGACGTCATTTATCATTCTAAATAATAATGATATAAATACAAAAGGTGGTTTAGGGGTTCTCCCCGAGAAAATTTTGGAAATTTGACCCAAAAAACAGTGTTTTAACTCGTTTTGGTACACCTAGCCCGAGCTCATGGGGGTGCAATTGACCAGTAGCCCCCTGAATCTGCGCTTGAGAGTACCCTCCCATATTGACTTGCATTTTCATGCTTCCTATTTAGTGTTCAATATTTTAATCTTTTTTTCCCACTTACAATTTTTTCTTTTCTTACCTTAATTTTTAAAAAAGGGCCTGAGCCCAAGGGGGGGGGGCAAAAGGCCTGTTGCCCCCCCTTGGATCCGCCACTGTTACTTTCAAGGTTTTCGTGTTGCGCCTACACATATTGAGTAGAAATTCGGAAGATCGTTCATTCTTGAATGTGTATTTTGGTTATTAGAAACCTTGTAAAATCCCCGTTAAAACGAGTGTTTATACATTTTATTTGGTTGAAAATAAAACCGGAGTTATTCAAGATTATAGAGCCAAAAGCTGGATTTTCTTCGAATTTTCAAAAAGTTTTAATGAACAAACTTACTAAGAAAATTGAATTATAAAAGCATTTTCCCCATTTATATCACAGAAAATACCAATCTCTCTGCTGATATCTCTCTATATTAAAAAAAAGTAACAGTCGCCGCCGCCGCTGCCGCCGCTGTTTCAGAAAATCTTCACTTTGACAATTTTGAACTGTCACTATGCAAAAACTATGGAACGGAAATTATTGAAATTTTGACCATTTGTAGACAAATGTGTGAGGGTCCTTTTCGTTCCAATAGCTAATTAATGAGATAATTAGTTCTGGAATTATTTTATGTCAAAGTCGAAAATTATTTTTTTCTGCTGCGAGTTCGCCCCCAGCAAAATCTATTCGCAGCAGAAATATGATTTTTTGCAGCCGCATTCTCTTAGATGTGAAGTTTTGCACCTCGTCGCCCTTTTTTCGAATTTCGAATTAGTTTTGGAGTAATTAAGTTTTAGAGTTTCGAAATTTTTGACGGATTTTCGTTTTTTTGCGTTATAAAAGAAAAACTAATCACAGTAGAACTATGATATTTTAAACACACATACAATTATTTTTTATAAAAATATTGGCGTTTTGTTTTTCAAAAAATTCTAATTAGTTTTGGAGTCATTAAGATTCAAAGTTTTAATTTTTTCTTCTCTTTCTGTGGCCGTTCACTAGAGAAACAGACGAGTTTTCTGATGAGTCTAATTTCTTTTATTTTCAACAATGTTTTTTCTACAAAATGGTTTATGATTATTAGTAGACTTGCTGGATATTTTTTAACATTTTGATTAAATTATTGATAAGCTAAAAAAGGGATATATTTCAGCAACTTTTTTGTTGTTAATTAAGGGGAATAATCCGAATTAAATTATTTATAAGCAAGAGAGAGGTATTTTCGGTATTACAAGAGGCTTAATTAAGTCGAGAAGAGTGTTAGGCTGGATTGTTGAGATGAACAAGCGAGCTCTGCTCGCTAAGATCGCGAAGCGATCTGAAAAGAACTGCGAAGCAGTTACGGGGGTTGGTGAGCGAGCAGGGGGCAGGCCCCCTAGTTTCTAAAAGTTTCGTAGAAATCCGAGAGGGTTGGGTTGAGAATTTGTGAAACTATTTAACGGGACCACATTTTTTTAAAATTATTTTAACATAATTGACCATAATTTTGACAATTGAAATTTTATTTAATAATTAATTTTTGCTTTTCGAGTTGTGCCTCAATCGAGATCCAGCAGTTTTATTTCCTCGAGGTGAGAATCTGATAACGGTAATTGCATCGAAGCACAAAAAGATTAAGGATATTTAAATCCAAGAAACTAATATATTACAACATCTGTCCGTTTCGAAATAGAATTGGTCGACTTTTCCTACTCATGTCCATGTCTTGTCTCCTACGCTGTGTTTCTGAAACATATTTTCCCCCAAATGTGGGGAAACAGCTTGTTCAGGAATCTTATCCGAACTAGAAATGTCATCTGCGTACCATCTCAAACGTACTCCGCCGCCATATGGGAAGACTGAATTTAGTTGCTTATCTAAAGATATAAATTCACTTAAAGAAATTAAGCTTATCAACCCCTAAGAAGCTTTCTATCGATTGCCGCCACTTTGATAGCGGGGTTGCGGAAAGAACTACAAATAGTTTCTCGTTTTGTGCCTTTCAGACCACATCATGTTTCTTTTACTTGCAACGTTATTTTTGCTGGTAATAATTGTGTTTTTATACTTATATAAAGTCGATGCTGATTTAACTCTTTATATTCACGACTATCTGGATGATATAACCAGTAAGTATAATTTAGTAACATCATGGTTTTTTTTCTTAATTGCTTTATGGATAAACCAGTAGCGTATATAAGGGGGGGGGGCCGAGGGGGCCCTGGCCCCCCCGGAAATTTGGACTAGCTGTACCAAAACCAGTTAAAACCCTGTATTTTAGGGTCAAAATTCAAAAAATTTTATGGGGGAGGACCCCCAAACCCCCCTTTTGTACTTGGAATTTTATTATTAACAACTTTATTATAATAAGTTCTTAAAAATCCAAATCCTACCGAAAAATATATGTCCAAAATTCGGACTAAGTGTACCAAAAACAAGATAAAACCCTGTTTTTAGGGGTAAAGTTCCAAAAATTTTCTGGGGAAGGACCCCCAGATCCTTTTTTGTACTTGAAACTCTATTTTAATAACTTTTTAAATATTAAGTTCATAAAAAATGTACATCCAAAATTCGGACTTTGTGTACCAAACCTAGTTACAAACCTGGTTTTTTTAGTCAAATTTCCAATAATTTTCTGGGGTTTTATTAATTACAACTTTTCCTATATTAAGTTTTTAGGACCTAAATTTTAACCTAAAAAGCTATTTTGGACCTATTAAATATGTAGGAGAGGGGCTGGGGAGTAATTTTGGGCCCCTGCCGAAATAAATTCCTATATACGCCAATGGGATAAACTACAATGTCTTTTTCGTGTGTATTTTTTAAAGCTTGAGTTAATTGTTCACTTTGTGTTCCTCTTGATTTTAGTTTTTAATTTAAGAATGTATATTTTTATTGAGAGCGGTTTTTGGAGTTTCACTAAATCACTATCGAAGAATTTTTTCGAGACAATTTATTTTTATCGTAGAATGTTGCTTACTCGTTTAGATGCATGAATTATGAATTTAGCTTTACAATATTTTTTCTATTACAGATAACTTAAAGGGGAAAGTAATATGGATCACCGGAGCGTCCAGTGGGATCGGAGAAAACTTGGCTTACGAGCTTTGCCGCTACAAAACTCGACTTATTTTGTCCGGGACCAGTGAAGAAAGACTGAATGCAGTAAAGGACAAGTGTATCGGTAAGAATTAGTTCCCTAAATTTGCTTAATTAGACATTCATTAATATTCCTTGCAATTTTTTAGTTTAAAAACACAACGTCCAATAAAAGTAGCTTGTTATTATTTAATGTTCGATTGAAATAGAAAACCTAAGATTTATTTCATGTACTTCATTGACAAGCAAGATGAGTTTGAGTACCAAAATCCGATTTCCTTACAGAGAAAGGAATGATGGAAGAAGACGTGTTTGTTTTACCTTTCAACATGACAGACTTCGAATCACACGAAAAATGTGTTGCTAGGGTACTTGGAAAGTTCGAAAAGGTCAGAACATTATTTACCATTTTCTTTAGAAAATAATAACGAAACCACTCAACTTCTTTAACAACATAATTTTTTTCTGTAGCTGGATATACTGGTTAATAATGCTGGACGATCTCAACGAGCTCCCTTTGGAGAAATAGATGTTAAAGTGGACAAGGAATTATTTGATATAAATGTCTTTGGGACTCTAAACCTCACTCGAAAAGTACTACCCCACTTTTTGGAAAATAAAAAGGGACATTTTGTTGTAACCAGCAGCTGTGTGGGGAAAATGGGTAGGGGCTAAGTTTTTTTATTTGAAATTAGGTAGATTTTAAATAATTATTTTATGTTTTACAACTTTTTCAAACATTTTATATAGGCGCAGCATCATCTGCTTCATACACAGGCTCAAAGCACGCACTTCATGTAAGATAATTTTGAAACAATTATACGTCGTGTCTATCAGCTGATAATTTTTTTAAAAGCACTAAAATGTTACGTTAATTTTGACTACAATTGTGTCATAATTGTAAGTTATTTTTAAGACAAATTTACTATGTGTTTTTATAAAATACAGAAATTATAATGTAAAATTAAACTAAATTCTATTAAATAATTTCAGTTTATGAAAATAATAAAATCCAGCACTCTTTCCTTGAATATTATCTTTCAATTTATTAATAGGGGTACTTTGAAACTTTGCGGACTGAAATGACAGGAAAAAATATTGATGTAACTCGATGTAACTATGGTTTGTCCAGGTCCAATTTTTTCACACTTTCTGGAAAATGCCTTCACTGGAAATCCTGGAGAAGTAAGTAACAGTACAACATAACAAGTAGGGTTTCATTAAAAAGTAACCAGATAAAGTAAAAATAATTTCTTTATTATATTATCCAAAAACTCGCTTAGTTCTAATAGCGAAACTGATATGAGATCAATATAAATTGATATTAGGGCGAAAAATTAGATACAGTTCCATAAGTATGCAATTACAAAAATATTAATTTATTTTTCTTTATGCATGCTTTAAATCAAAAGCTGGATCCGTGAAGCATTCTTAAGGAGTTTTATCAGCGGAGGACCCCCGCCCCTCATTTAACAGGGCTTTGGATATGGGGTAATCATTGGTACGGCATTTTAAGGTACAAAAGAAAAATTTCTGAGTTCCTGGGGATAAAGTGTTAGTTCCCAATTAATTAAGTGAAATTCACCAAAAAAATTTTTTAGGGAGTATTTATTCTCCAAGCATAAAACTATAGATATTACGAGCAAAATTTAAAATACCATAATGTCCAATGGTTTCACAAATCATTCAGTTTTGACATTTTGAATTGAGTTTGACATTTGAGAATTTTATTTATTACTTAGGTCAAGCTCTAATATTGAATAGGGAGTTATTAGTAATAATTTAAATTTTATGGTAATGTATAATTTACCAATTGCATAAATCTTAGAATGAACGACTTTTGAAATTTATTTTTAGTAATAATCTAAAGTGATATAAGACATTGTTAAACGTACACTTTAAGGTTATCTTAAACAGTATTGTCACATGGGTTCAGTGAGTAAAAAGGTTGGGATACGCTGGTGTGTGTGTACCTTACAAAACTGTAGATGACTTATTGTAATTTAATTATTTCTTATTTATTTTGGAATGACAGAAATTTGGAAAGCCTACAAATCCTGTCGATAGACGAATGCCCACAGATCGCTGTGCTAGATTGATGGCTGTTTCCATTGCTCATAAACTAGACGAAGCTTGGATAGCCATGCATCCCAACCTACTGTTTTATTACCTGGTGCAGTATACGCCCACGTTCTTTAGGAAGTAAGGATAATATTCGTGTTATATACCAGTTTAACTTATTTAATGCCGTACTTTTATTTGATCATTTTATGTAAAAAAGGAATGCCTAATATGATCTAATATTTTCACTTTTTCAGAGTTATAATTGGAAAATTGTACACTCCAGAACGTGCTGAAAAATTGAGAGAAGGAAGATGGTGAAGGGATGAGATGTATCGAAAATCCTCATCCTCTAATAGTTCATCAGTTTACATTTCGGATATCTGTTAATTTTATAGTGTACGTATATCTATACTATAATATCTGTTTGTGAGTAGAAAAAAAGAGCCTTACATTCAATAAAGAAATTTTTAAAGAATTGCATGTCGTTCTAAAAAAATCTTATGAATTATGAATTTTAATTCTTTATCGTAATTAATTTTAATAGTAATTAATCTATGTAGAGTTTTCAATTTTAGAGAACACAACAAAGCACTGCAGTACAATTTTTTTTCAAAAGAATATCATTAAAATAATACTAACGAGGAGGGGCGTAGCCCCTTTAGGCGCCGAAGGCCCCTCCCCCCAATCCCAATGTTAACAGAAGGGTGCTAAGCCTCCCCAATATTTTGCGATGTTTGAATATTTTCTGGTTTTAAATCCCCTTCAGGAGCTTTTTTTTTGGGGGGGGGGGTAACCCACAAAAGGTCTCAGAATGTGTTAAAAATTTCTTTCAAGGGGCAAATTTTAAAAATTTTAAGGAGAAAACCTCCAAACTTTGGATATGTATTTATCTGTAGTTTTTTTCATAGAAATTTGGTGGCTTATCCTCTTCATTTGTAACCCAAGATCAAAATGAGCTGGCAGAGATGACAGCTTATGTCTAGGAGGATGGGACCTTAAATCCCGTCTTAAAAGTTCAAAAATGAGTCAAGAGATTACATTTAAAGGTCTAATAAATGTTCACTTATTTAAATGAATTTAATTTGGATTTTTCTCTTTTAATTATCGAAATATTGCCGAAGTATCATTAGAACCGCCCGTAGTAAAAATTTAATGCACAAATAGCCAGAAATCGGCACTTTATTTCAGTTTCCTATGGGAAATTCACATTAAGGCTTTGCTTTTAATGGAGCGTTTGCACAGTGCTACGTCTCCCTCAAAACCATCCTTTCATTTTTTTTGGAAATTCCCACATTTTTATTTTATTTGATATATATCCAAGGGAGAAATTTACCCACAAAAATTTTTTAGTTGCTGTGCTTATTTCTCTTAATTTAATTTCAAATTTTGACTTTTTTAAAAAACATGAAAACAGCATGTGACACCATTCAATCCAAAAAAAACATTGGTTTAGGATTCGAAGCTATCGTTGATTTGTACTTTGAAGCAAGGCCAAAACAAGTGCAAAGTGATTGTTGATTTTTATTTCAAAATATTGAATTAACTAAATTTTTTTTGGAACTTTTCATGTCAATTTTTGAATTTAGAACCAGTTTGATTACTGGAAGAGTGAATTTTTTTTTTTAAATGCAGGAATTGCCCATTGAAATTAACCAGTGTTTTTCATGGCATTATCAGAAATTATAGAGAAATAGTATGCCAAGATGTCATATTATGAATGTTCAAAACATAATACAAAGTTTAAGCAAAACAATTTCAAAGAGGTATTTGAAATTATTACAGGTTTACATGACTTTTCTTAGTTGCCTTTTCACTGCCAGTGAACTGTTCCGAATTTTTACATGGGAAAAATTCTGCAAATCCATCAAGATTGCCCTTAAAATTTTTTTTCACTAAATTTCCTCCATTCCTTTAATTTTTAAAATCATTCAAGTCCTAATGAGCCATTCAAATAAACCTGGCAGACAGAATGCAGCCCATGGGCTGCATTCTGTGTAAAGAAAATTAAACCTTTGATCACAGGTTTGTTAAAACTAATGATTTGAAACATTATTGGATCAGCTACAATCTACATCATCCATGAATGCATGTTCCATCAATCAAAATAAAACAAACAAGTTTTTTGACAGACACCTTCAAAGAAAATTTATTTACTTCATTTTGGAAAAATTTCCAAAAGATTTTCCATCGTTTGTAAAGCTTCTTTGGTATATTAGGAAATAAACTAAACATTTTAAGGAAATCAAAAATTCCAAATAAGATAAATTCAGGGAGTGTGCTAAGAAACTTTATTAACACAGATAACAAAATGACAATAAAAACACGAATGTACTAATGAAATTTATCCATTTTAAATACGGCTTTGTTCAATCTTTCAAATTAAGATTTAAGTGTGAAAATTTTTTATTTTCAAAACATCTTCTGAATTTTATACTTTTAAATATTTTATTTACAACCACTTCTTGTTTGTTCTAAAACAGTTTAACTGTATTTTATTTATATATATAAGTATTTTCAAATCAAAAAGTTCTATAAACTATTAGTAATACTTTAAGGTTTTTATGAAAAAAATTAGTTGTATACATGAGAATAATAAAATTAGAGAACAGACTAAAAAATTTGAAGCAATTTTCACTATGTCACAGCAAAATAAAATTCATAAAAAAATCTTAAGTTACAAAACATGATATGGTTTCTTAGCCCTTGTAATTTTGTTTGCTGTAATATTTTTATGTCTAGTAAAAGTTAAAGGAATATAATAATGGACAAAATACTTAAAATTGTTAACAATTAAACATTTTATACATAATTTGTGCTGGGTAAAGTCTCAATTCAAAATAATAAAAAAACCTAAGTTTTATATCTTGCAATTGTTTAACAAGCTCATAAAAAGAGTTTTACAAAATGGCATGCAAAAAACAAGTGTTAAAGGTACACATGAGTTAGCCATCAAACATAATCTATGCTGCAGAATATTTTTTGAAAGAGTATGAGTGCAGAATTTAAATTGATGAAGAATAAATAATTATATTGCCCAAAATATTGATGAAAGTTAAACATAATGGCACAACTTAAATACCTAAACCTATAGCCAAACATTGAGGTTTTAAAACAGGGTTCCCACTCAATTTTTATATAAAATCCCCCAACTTTTCAAGGCAAATTTTGCAGTTTTTTGGTAAAAAAACCTACTTATCCATGTCAATTTTTGGATATTTCTTGCTTATTTTTCTGAGGCAAAACGAGACACTGATATTATAATTGGTATTTCCAAGTATTCTTGGTATGAATTTTCCAGGTTTTAGCAAAAATTAGCAATTTCCAATAATTCTTTTTTGGTTAAATTAAAATTCCCTAACCTGTGTGGGAACCCTGTAAAAATAAACAAACAGTTCCAACTTAATTCAGAAAAAAACTTATGACAAAAACACTGCATAGCAATTCAACTAATCTAATAAATGAAAATTTTTATTTAAGGTCAGGTAAATATAAAAGTAAAAAGTGTTACCAGACAAAACATTCTTAGAGTAAAACAACTGAATCAATATGCACGAATACTATTTTACAATGAACTTAAATTGGTCACTGCAGAATATATTTCTGCAAACTCCAAAGATTGTGAGATTTCAAACAGCATAGCAGTCACGCTACTTTAAAAGAAAATATAAATAGGTACCAACCCAGACTTAAAACATGAATGAAAGCTTTGACAGAAATGAAAATTTTTAGAGTGAAAAAAGAAAAGAAATCCGAAATAAAAACATGTTTTATAAAGGACTTCTTCGGTTAGAAAGCAAAATTCAAAAGTTGGTACTTGGGAAAACTTTTAAGTACTTGCACTTAAAAGTGAGTTACATTAATTTGTGTAACTTAATTTTTTCTGTTAAATGAGATGAAAATATCATTCAGTAACCAAAGATAGATAGAATGCATTGCCTGTTAAAACAACACACAACCTGATTACTTAGAATGGCATTAACTAAGAATGCTAGTTCAGAATTTCTTGGCTTCAAGCCAAATAATATCACAATGAAAGGGCACAATAATGAAACTCAAGAGAATAACAAAGCTTCAAAAATGACTAGCAATTTTCAAGATTTTGATGATTACATATAACATTAACTCATAGATCTATTAATGTATACGTTGTTTATGGGGGATATAATATTTTCCTTTAACTTAAAAAATGTATGCTTTAAAATAGAAACTGTATATAGAAGTGAAACAAGATTGTTTTACACTTTTCTCCACAAAGGAGTGATAGATGTGATAACAGATAATTTGCTAAACATGAAATACAGATAGATAAATGCTATAGCCTAACAGTTATTGTAATACATGCTTGAGATTTACAAATCACACAGTTTTACTATTTTGTTTATAATTGTCTTAAATAAGGCAAAGGGGAACATTTTTACACAAGGACAGCTAAAAACAATATAATTTACAGTTGTAACAACCCTTAAAACAAAGCTTTGTTAAGAAAGTAACAAAAATTAGTCTGTTTTCTTTTCTTCAATAGGTTTAGGTGTATCAGCTTTACATACTGCACCATTGGCCTCAGAGTGCTGAGTTTCCATCTCTCCACTAGTACCAAACTCATTCATTCGCTTAGGGTCTACACGATATATCCATCTTTGGTACAGATATATGAAGAATACAATGTCTACAAAAAAAATTTGGAGGTAAATAATGTGTTTAAAAGAAATAGAATACATTTCATACTAATACATATTTTTTGTACTGCTTGAGTCAAAAGTTTATGCACAACACAAATTTTTAAATAATGTGTTAAATATTATTTCATTTTTTTGCACTTACTTACATTTATATCAACCATCAACAATTTAAATCTTCTGCAAAAATTTTTTTTACATCCAAGATAATTTTCTGATCCAATAATTTTCAGGTTTTACCTCAAGGACATATTTATATAAAATATGTTCAGAAAGGCATCTAGAATCCACCATTGGTTGAGAGAGGCACTTAAGAAGGGTTTTGAAATTTTACGTGTTAAAGCAATAAAAAACTTAACTACCTCAAAAAATGGTCTTAGGATTAAAACTGTTAAGTTATAAATATGCTAAAATTAAAATAAAATTCATATTTAAAACTTTATTAAAAAATATGGTTGTGTTTAATTTTTTGACAAGCACTGTAAGATCTCAACACAGTGTATGCTGAAAATTAAGAACTATGTTATGACTAGATGATTAATAAAATATTAACAACGTACCTACTATTAAATATCTAATTAGGTTATTAATACTAAATCAGTTAAAAAGATGGGAACAAATTAACAAATAGGAACTTTAGAATCTTAACTACATTTTGAAAAATTGGAGTTACGTAAGAAAAGTAAAATTATTTAACTACCCACTAAAGTATAAATTATAATTTCAAGATTGCTACAATTAAATGGATTTCAAACAGCATTTACTTACCATCTCTAAAACATCCTAATCTATACATGGTTGGCATCTTGATCACAAATGCAAAGATATCATCAATGAAAGTGTTAAGGAACTTGTAAGATAACATTCTCCATGGAAGATGAGCCACTGACTTCATTTTATAATTGATAAAGAGCTGGGGTGTCATCATGATAAAACCTAAGGTTCCACAAAAGTAAAAGACGATGAGAATAATAAACTGGTTAAAGAAAGTTATTGAATGAAAATAACCTGGGTATGATCCAATTACCGGCTGGAACTGACATGGTCATAGCGGTCAACATTTGAAAACATAAATTAGGGAGATTTTTACGACATCTAATTTTGTTAGAAATACAGTACTTCTCCAAGACTTAAGAGTAAAAACAAATTAAAATACTATATAAGGATTCTCACAACAGAAATACAACCTAAACTTTTACTACTAATTTTGATAAGAACTACTTCTATCCAAAACTTCAAACAACTCTCACTCCTAGCCTATTATCGACTGGTTTCTTACACACTCCCAATCAGAAAAGCGAAAATTTCCGGTAAAATCCTCAAACTTGATTTATAAAGAAATTCGGGAGATTTAATACTTTTTCGGGATATCGGGAGATAACAGTGAAATTCGGGAGTCTCCCGAAAAAAATCGGGAGAGTTGGCCACTATGCATGGTATCACATGTTTTAACCATGCACAAGAATAGATACCATTATTTTTTTTTTAAATTTTCCACACAGTTTGATGAAAACATTTATATGGAACTAAAAAATGTTTCACTTTAGAATGATTCCCTCTATAGTTGCTTTTTTATGTTTTAACCTTTTACTAGTTGCATGCTGTTGTATTTCTGGCTTGCTCTGAAACTTTTCTCCCATCTAACTATAAAACTCTAATGAATGATCTGATATTTTTTGCCATCATTCATTTGAAATCAAGGACTTGGGAAGATTTCCTAACATTCAGTTTCTTTGGTGAAGGGAATGAACCATGCAAGAAATTAGGTTTTGTGTCATCTAAGGTGTATAGAAATACAGAAAGACTACAATGGAGTGTCATGAATGCAACATATTTTTTTTTGCTAAGAAATTTTATGAAATTTGTCAAGTTTATAAATTTTTTATTAAAAAAATCAAAACTAAATGAGTACTTGGGTATTTTAATTTTAATGAAGAATTATTTAATTGTTTAATAGAATTGAAAATTTAATAAATATATATAGTTACTCCTGATTATTGTGTCTGAATTAAAAACTTGTTTTATAAAACATTACTTTTATCTTAAGGTTTAAAATCATATGATGAACCAAGTTCGAATAGTTGGTAGCTTATAGTTCTGAAAATTCCAAATTCAACATAGCTAACACTTTTCTGACCATCGTTGTACATAATTTGGTATTATATTCATTCTCATGCATTTAGCAATCAGCTAATACAAATATATAATTAGCTTAATAAAAACTAAATGTAATGTGTTTGGTAAGTTAAAATGAAGAAAGTCTTAAATTACCAACCAAACATTTAGTGGATTATATTTTTAACATTTGCATTTGCAAGGTGTCTGCAAATCAATTCTGCTTTGCAACTAACCTCTTCCTCATACCTCAAGTAGTTTTTTAAATCCAGATGATAACTTTCTTTAAACTCTATTTTCCTTCAATGCTACAAAATTCTCAAGATTTTTCACTCAAGTCCAATAATAACAGCACAAATAAATAAGTTCCACACATTACAAAATAATACATACCAAAAGTTAATAAGAAGCCATATAGCATGCCCAATACCCAGGAGTACCATCCTTTATGTTCCAAATAAAGGAGGGAGTAGACAGCATAGCACCCCAACAGAGGGAAGAGTGCCCAAGACAAATACCGGAATGCTAACTAGAGATTGGAAGATAAAAGAAAAAAGTCAAAACCACACTGAATGAATTTGTTATAATGCTAATGGAATTTAAGTAGTTTTAACCATTTATTACGATCACTTAAAAACAAAAATTTTGATAGCTAGGGATTAGCCCATTGCAAAAGTCTATGGGAATTTCCCAGGTGCCCCCCCCCTCATGTTGTTGCAAATACTGAAACATTATTACCTGCAAATTTTCAGGTCTCTAGGCCAATTAATTTAATAAGCCTGAACGCTGTCAAAATTGGTTTAAAACCTATATATCACCTTTGGGATATCATGGTCCTAAGATCCTATAGGAAAAACATTCAATGGCACCTACTGGGGATGTTCCCAGAGGGTTAAAAGCACACTCTCCACGAGAAAAGAGACGGCTCGCAGGCGCTTGCTGGATAAAGGCCCCTTGAGTGTTTTATTGCAAACGTTTTTCCTAAGATGCCCACTTCTATCCTGTTCCTTTTAGTAAAAAGTGAATTATATTAAATTTTAGCTTATTTGTTTTGACGGCGAGCGAGCCGTCCAAATTATATACATATTAAAAATATTTTTTGCAATAGGCTACTTGGGATATATGAAAAAATTAAATTTTGAACTGATGAAGACATAAAATCTTATGTGTTCATATACACATATTGAAATAAATTGACACAACAAATTTTAAATACCTTAATAGCTAAGAATAGAAAACAATTCATTACCATAAAAACTTACTAGCTAACCTCTCAAAGTTAAAAATCAGGAGAATTATGTATCGAAGTTTAACCCTTTTCAAATGAATTTTACAGAGGCAATATTCTACCATCGGCTTAATACAAAAAATTAGTCTTTTATAAAATTTTTAAAATTAAATAGTTACTATGCAAAATATTATAAATATACAGTAAAATAACAATAATAAACACTTAATTTAAGTTTACTTTTTATGTAACACACCTTTAATGGACCACAAAAATCCAGGAGTGTGATTGATCAAAAAAGGCAAAAAAGAAAACATTTTTATCCAAAACAAAGCCCAAAGGAAAAACATACAAAAAAAAAAAAAAAGATTTAATTAAACTGTCTAGTATGAAAAGAACTCACTCAAAATTCAAGTGAATTGCGGAAACAAGTCCCTAAAAAACTTAAAATAGGCTTCTTTCCTAAATTCTGTACAATCAATATCTCGATTTTGATATTTTTTTAAAATTTTCAAATTAAAATAAGAAAGAATTAAGTTGAAAATGAAGCTATGGAGAAAAACTGAAGCAGGTGTTCCATTAAAAAGGCTTTGACCAATTCTGCGGTCGCAGCACGAGAGCCTAAAAAGAAACTAGTATAATACCAAAATAACAAAGATCAAAAGCTCTTTATTTTTTTAGGGATATTATCAGTACTCGCGCGCGCGTCGCTTCATTATTGTTGTGTGATTGCTTATATTTTGGTAAAAATATAAGCTAAAAGTTTTATCTTTAATACTTACTATGTCATACTGCTTTGTTGAAGAAGCAACATAGGATCCTTTATCAGTCAACTTTATTTTTGGGATGAGACCAAAAATTTTATCTTCTCTGTTGATTTCAACATTAGACACTTTATGGATTTTCCAGATTTCTATCAAGAGTCCAACAAACACTGATATTCTGACCACCATATTAGTATCATTGTCCAAAACATATAAAAGAACAACAATAGACTGAAAAACATTGAAGAAAACAGATCGAACTGATAATCCTTCAAGAGACTTTCGGTTGTTCCAAAACTGAATATCTGAAAGAGGGAAATGAAAACAATTTAATTAGGTAATTCAACAATAGTATGGTATTTTTTTGATAATTTTACATTTTTTAAATGCCCTTAGACAATGGGGTCTAAGGTTTTAAGCAAATCATGTCAAACAGGCTCATCACAAATACACAAGGGTTGGGTTTTTTCCAACTTCTTTTTTACTCCTGAAAAAAAGTAGTCTGAATTTCAAAATAATTCTGCTTCTTGGTAGTTAGGTTCATCCCAGACTGCCAATCTGCATCATTACCAGGAAAAACTTTAACTTTTTGACTAGTTATTGGGCATTTCCAAGTGACTCACTTTACATTCTGACACATATTTTGATTTCCTAATTGTTATTTATGAAATGAAAATATTTAATTTTTGTCATTAAAGACATATTATTAAATAAATCAACCCTATAAAACAAAATAAATCTTCCCATCAGTTAAAAAAAAAATTGATAATAAAAAGCACAGCAGTTTTTAACAGTGCAACTCACATTACCCAAAAAAGGACATTGTTTTTTTTTGAATTGTAGAAAAAGCTAAATTTTCTCCCCTTAAAAAAAATTATAAAAATTATTAAGTACATCAAAATATTCAGAACATTTGAGGCTTTCAAAAATCATCAATATAACAAATCTTATGATTATAATTAACATAAGTTACAATTAAATGTGTGACTCATGTTACCACCTAGTTTTGTTACTCGCATTAGATTTCAAAACTCTTCTGTAAAAGCTCTATTAATTTTTTTTATAAAACAATCTGTAAAATAAATTATGGGTACTTACGTATTATTGCAACCAGGTTGGCGCGATTTCGAATTTGAATAAGTTGCAGATTTATTTATGCGAATTTTGGCCACGTAGAGCTGCCGTAAGCAGGGTCGCCAAATTTGGCGATTTATGCAAATTTTGGCCTGGTTGCGATAATATGTAAGTACCAAATTATGTTACCTGTTTATTTATTGAAAACTCTTTAGAATGCATGTATAAATATTAAACATATTCTATTATTCAAAATTACACAGAGCTTTGAATTTCACTAAATTCTTGCTGAAAAAATTAGAAAAACCATGCATTTTGGAAGATTTTTTCTCATAAAACAAAAAATAATTTTTGACAGTTGCAGAACAGTGTGTAACAATATTCCCAAACCTTTTTCAATTAAATGTAACCATATTTTAAAATATAGAGGGTTAAAATGAGGTTTTTTTCTTAAAAAAAGGATATCAACTCTGTGTCCCATGTCTTGTGGAATTGCCCTATTGTGTCTGTAAGTGAGCAACCTTCTTTCCCACCAACCCATAGGGATGATGCTCTAGGGCAGTGTTTCCCAACGTGGGGCGCAATATGAATTTCTAGGGGGGCAGTTTGAAAATTTTCCACCAAATTTCCTCCCAGGTGGGGTATGGACCACCAGGTTTTGTTTACTTTTCAAGAAGGATTTTTAAAAAAAAAAAAAAGACATGGGGGCATGAAAAATTTAGAAAGGCTTTGGTGGGGCATGGATCGAAAAAGGTTGGAAAACACTGCTCTAGAGCAACCCCCCCCCAAAAAGTAAAAAATTTACTCAGTATAGACCAAAATTAACAAAACAAAAGAAATGTTACTTTCAAAATTTAAAACCTGGAAGATAGTCATATCTGACTGAAAAATGAGAAAAAATTAATTGCATTGCAAAATGTCTTGGGTTTTGCGGATGGTTAAGAGAAATGAAAGAAATTCCATACAATTTTCAGATCTATCAATAAAACTGTAAAACTAAATGAAAATCCATAAATTTTACAGACAATCCATAATAATTGACAGCTATGTATGACATACTGTTTTTAAAATAGTAAGAATTCGTAAAACATGTTCATAAAAACAAGTGTGTTTACTATAATACCTTGTTATTTTTTTGTAATTTGGTTGATTCAAATTTTGTTTTAGAAGAATAATGATACATAAATAAGTATACCATTCTTAAAAGCCAGGAACTCAAATATACTGTGTACTATTGAAACCACAAATGTCAATCCTAATAGAATTGGAGATGTTTCCAGCAGAGCTTCTTTCATATAGTCTTGATCTTCATCACTTTCCTCCATGAGATCTTGTCCCAAAAATGAGGTCCAGCGAGACCTCATTGCTTGTGCAGTGTATAGTTGCCAGCGGAAAAGAGATAGTGGTTGGAATGTAAGAAGTATTGGTAGGCTCCTATAAAAAGTTACCATTTTAATATTAAGAATAAAGAAAAATTAAAGAAATTAAATGCTGGTAAACTTACTTTACAGTCTCGTTTATTGGAGTATAGTCCCTCATCAAATTCCAGTAGTCATTGGTGTACAAAATTGGATAATAATCACCAGACAAAGGATCAAACTCAACAACTAAAAATGGATAAAAATGTTCAAGTCTTTCGTTAGCACAACTGCTTACGTTTTCTAGTATACATAATACAATAAATACTTACATTCATCAATTGGGGGAGGCACACTTCCCTGGGTCCAAGGAGTATGATCATCAATGATATTTATGGTCAAATTGGGATGCCAGTGAGATATTATTTCAAGGGGGGATTCTTCTGCTTTCTAAAATCAGACCTTAATACTTACAATATGATCATGTTTTTAGACATAACTGTCATAATAGGCAGTAGAAATTGAATCATTGTAAACAAAATGGTTAAATTGATGAACTGACTATTTCCATATCACTTGACAGAAATGAGTTCCAGGAATTTTGAAAGTCTTTCTCATTCATATATCTAGGATGTATGTTTTAATTATTTAAAAACATTTTCCCAACAGAACAAAATATAGGGAATAATTTTAAATTCTGTCCAAAAAGCTTCAGTAACACTTCTAGAAATGTCCAACAATAGGCTTAGAGATATTTCTTAAATAATATTATTTGTGTAAAACCCGCCTTACAAAACACAGTTTGAGTGTTATTTCTAATTTTTATGACCTCATCACTTATGAGATAAGAAGTAATAACTAAAAACTTTGATGACCCCTGGTATACACAGAAAGAGTTAATTTGATAAACCAACTATAACCAAGATACATAATATGCCAATGCAATTATTGATGAAAATAACGCATGAAACCCACTCACCTTGATATCTTCAGGACTTGCTGAAGTTTCTCCAGTTAACAAATTATGTGTTTTTTGATAACGAAGCTTTTTATATCTATTCATTCCTTTAAAAAAATGAATTAAGATAAGTTTAACTTTACATAAAACCCCCCAAACGAATGAATCTCATCATAAAAATTGTACCTTTTCAGGAAGTTTTAAATAATAGATAAAAAAAACTTACTTTTACTTTTACAAACACCATCACCCCACGAGTGCCTCTTTTTATCCTGAGGATTAGGAGAGCGTCCATGTTTGACAACACAAGTATGTAACCATATGCTCGAGTTCTTCTGCATACTCTGAAAATTTTTATTTACTTTTAGAGATAAAATATTAAATAAATAGCATAGATATAAATAACTTTTTTTTTAAATCTAAAAAAAATTCTTCCTCAAATGTTATTAAAGAGTTTGTAACTATACTTTATCAACAGAGAAAAATAAGATCAAACCTCTGTAGCTGTGATTTCAGTTTCCAAAGTATAGGTGCCATCACTATTAGGACCACCATACCAATCACCATACATTATATCTGGTTGCAACCATATCAAAGTAGACTCCAAGTAAGAAGGTACTTCATCTTCAGACAAGTACACATAGAGATCCTACGACAAAACCATGAAACCAATATGAGCTTATACACTAAAGATATTCACATAGAGCATTGAGGTGTATTAAAAAAACATCAATACAAATATAACATTTGGATCTTTTAAATTTGCAACAGAAAGTGACTAATTTATAAAGTTTTAAAGTCTACTTGATTTAAAATACCTTTTGGTACTTTTGGATTAACTGGGCACAAGTGAAAAGTGTTCTGATAAATCACCAAAAATAAGCAAACATCAAAACAAAAAACCATTCAGATATCTTAACCAGTAGTGTTGCTTTTAATTTTTTTATAATCTGTAAAAGCATCTCAATGAAGTTTGTTTGTCACAAATTGTGCTCGGCTTATCCTAAAGTACCAATCTTACGAGTTCAGGATATTCAATTCATGAATGTTTTTAATAAGTAATGAACTAATTCACTGTACAATGTATACATTAAAATATTATTTGCCATTTTATCATGTTTTTTCTACTTAAAATGTACACACAAAATTATTTTGTAAACACAGTAAGTAAGTTACACAAAAAATAGTTAACTACCAACTATTAACTAGTCTGGGAAAATGTAGTTGTAACTAGTAGTTAACTATTTTTTCATAGGACTAGTTGCAATTGCAACTAGTAGTTAACTATTTCCCAAAGTAGTTAACTAGTCTATTTAATTTCATAACGTATTTTTTGGAAAAATTCTAATAATTTTTTTTTATCTATGTCACAAAAAACATTTTTATTTTGCGGAAAAATGATCTTTACTTCTTGTTATGGTATTTGAGTACTCTACCTTTGATAAAAAATTGAAATATCTTTTTAAATTTGAAATAATTTTTTTTTTAAAGTAGTTGAAAATTTGAAAGTAGTTTTAACTAGTAGTTAATTAAAAAAGTAGTTAAACTACTAGTTGATCGGTAGTTAACTAGTGCCAAACACTACATATTCTTATAAACAATTGAGATGCTAGCAGCAACGAACTAACTCAAACAGCTTTTCATTGCAGTTAGCTATTTGCTTCTAACACCTCACTAATTAAGTCCAGTACTTTATAAGTAAAATTTTAACCAAAAATAACCCTTTTTTCCAGGTTTGTTTTCCAAATGGGTTTATTTCCACTTGAAAAAACTGAACAAACACGAAAATTTATTTATATTTCATACAATGAATTATTATTTAGTTTCTAAAAATATGTAACAAAAACTGCTCTTTTACATGCAAAAAAAGTAAATTTTTCCTTGTCTGGAGAAAAGCCTCCTTTCCTGCGGTTAAATTTTCTGGTCACCTTGAAGGAACTATTCTTAAAAAATTGAGCTTAAAAAACAACCTTATTTGAATAATGGTTTAAACATAACATATTTCATAGAGTTGCCAAGTATTTGCACTTTAAGAATCCCCACAACTCTTGTCCCATTCATCTTCATAACCACTTTGTAAAAAAAAAGGTTCAATTCCGTTAGAGTCCCCGCTAAATATCGCCCGGTTCTTTTAGACAACAAAAAGTAGAAATATTCATAAATAATTTCAAACTTCTGAATTAAAATGTTTAATTAAATCAATATATTCAGTTTATTAATAAAAGTCAGAAAAATTTGTTGATATTTGGATATATTTAGCGATTTGGATATTGGCGATATTTAGCGGGGACTCTTAACGGAATTGTACCAAAAAAAGGACTAAAAGTAGCCTAGGAAATAACCAGTAATGTTGGCACAGCTGGCGACTTGCATTACGGTAGCCAAGTTAGCGGCACGATTAGTTAGTGTACAGTTGGCGATCACGACATGACCGCCAAATGGCGGAGTCTTATTCCAGCTGATCCGTAATGTTTTCCATTTAAATTGTAAAATTTACCAATATAATGGTGGATTTACAGCACTGAGATATAAGCGGTTGGCAACATTAGTGAAGAACGGGAAACAAAAAACAAGGCGGCCATGACAGCGTTAAGAGCATCAGCCGGTTTCGGCGCTTCGATGTCTGTTGCAAACCGCTTTTTGTCATGCTGCTGTAAATCCGCCATAAGTACATTTTTAACACACAGTAAAATTTTTTGCTTTAGTTAAATTATTGTTTAAATAATTCTTATAGATGGAAAACAATAAGTTATATTTGGTACGGGAAAGCACATTTAGTAGTCCAATTTATACAAAAATGGAAGCTGATGTTAATGAACACAATTTGTAGGCTAGGTCCTACTATCTTTCAGGTGCAATATCAAAAATTTTAAGTGAAGTTAAGATTTAAAAAATTGAGTTGTCCCATTCATCCCCACTCTCCCCATCATACATGCTATTATTTTACAGTAAAGCTTTGATAATCTGTCAAAGGGAGACTTGGAATGCTAAAAATGTAGGATAAACAGAGAAGAATGAAAACAAGTCATTTAGCTCAAAACGATGAGAAAATCAATATTAATTAAAAATTACATTTCTACTGAGAAAGAAAAACAAAACCTTTTAGGCACTTAGAATCTAATTCTTAAAAGTGTTATGCTATTTCAATTTCCTGGTTTGACAGGACTTAACAGACCAATACTGTCGGCATGCACTTCGGAACAGATGGGTGGTAGGAGGAGTCAGTTAATCTAGGATCTACTGTTTTAAACTTACCATAACAGTTCCATTTGAGAAGAGATTTCGAGAAGCTTTAGTTGGCAAGCTACTACTTTGACTAGGACTGGTTGTTTGTTGAGGACGCCGGAAGAAGCTAGAGATGAAATATATAATAACAGCTCTAAGGATTATCCCTTTTAATATTGACCAGAAAGAATGCTGAGGTTGATTCTGCTGTTGAGCAGGTTGACCACCATCCTACAAAATAACAAAATCAAACATTTTTCAAGAAAGTAGGTACCTCCCATAATTCATTTTTAGTGCTTCGTTGATTTGTTAAATTAAGTAATGAAAAGTTTTGACCTTTTAATTACCCTTCAATACCTAATCAAGTTAAAATATCATATTATATCAACCCTTATTAGATTTTGGCAAGATAAACAACTTAACATAGGAAGTAATATACTTTAAAAGCAGTTATGGTTTTTCTCTTTGGTACATTGCATTCAACAATAAAGTTTTTTGTTACAAATCTTTTTTTTTAAGTAAATAATCACAAATATTTTATCTATTTAAAATGTAAGATATGGACTGCTTGATTATATCAGGGAATTTAAGAATCTTACGACTATCTTCTCGAATTTCATTTGGAAATTGGAAGTTTATTTTAAAATAAGCAGGTTTAAAATAATTAGTAAAGCGTGAATCTAAAATTATGAATATAAGTCCTTGATTTATAACTTGATGATTAGGCAAACAGAATGATAACCTATCGATTCCATTAAGTGATTTTACAAATAAACGGCATAACGAAATGAGAGTAATATCAAAGATTTCATAATTTTAAAACACAAAATCTGAAAGAATGAGACTATTCTACACAAATAAAACAGATTAACCTAATTTACTGCATGCGGCTTGTGCAATAAGTACATAGACAAAAAATTAAGATATCCTACCTGTGGGGAAGGGTCTGCGTTTGCATTTTGGTTCACAGCAACCGTATTATCTTCTGAACTCATTGAGATTTCAGTTTTTAAGTCGAAGTTCCACTGTGTTTTATTAATCAGAAATTTCTGAGGAAATACGAAAATCTTAACACAAATAACACAACTTTAGATCATGATCATCATGATTTACGACTCGATTTAGCAATTTTTTTACGAAACTGTGACGAAAGTACTAACGGTTAACAGTGTAATCGCATTTAATGGATATTCATGGTTAGATTGTATTTAATGTGAAAAGTAAATAAAATTATAAATTTGTTAGAAATATGATCGTTTTCATGTTATTAAATGTAACATAATGTTTTAACCGGTTTTATACACAGAGTATAGAAGTTTTACCTTGACTTGAATGTAAGAAGGTACAGAACATCTAAACAGAAGACGATACTGCCATTGTTTAATGTTTATATTTACCTACATAAATTTCTTATGTTTATGATAGTGAATTGTTATTAGAAATCAGGAGTAAAATATGTCGAACATTGTCCAAAGTAGCACTTATTTAAAAAGTGTTCTTCACAATGGTGTTGGGCGGTACGTTTGCCAGCTACAACGAGTGACCTTCAAGTTTTCTAAAAACCATGGCGGTAGTAATGGCTTAAGAGAGTTCCTCGAGAAAGACTTGATGGACTTCGTAAATGCAAATCCAGGCGTTGTAGTCTATTTAAAACCTCGCCGAATTGGGCCTCCCAGTGTCACTGCTGAGTATCTGAATGGTCATAGACAGTACGCCGCTTTTCCACGTAAGTCGAGAAGTGAAGTAGGGAAATGGGTTGAATATATTCGTACACAATCAGGCTTTCCGATATCTCGATTTATCAAAAACCTTCACACAGATCATCCCAGTATTCAAGGTGTATGGACACCTTTCACCCATAAATCCACTTGGTTGAACACTACAGAATTTCCTAATGAAGAGTTATCAAAAGCAATCACTTTCTTTCCTTCAGCAACTGAACAACTTGTAGAGATAGCTAAATCTTTTCAAACCGTGCAGGATGAAGAATCAAAAGATGAACCGAAGAAATCCCATTCTGAATAATTGTTTGTATTAGTATGATGTAAATTTAGTTCTATTAAAAGTCAATTAAAACTAGTAAGTTTTGTACTTTTTCCTTACAGTGATAACTGTTGTAATCCTTAAATAAATCTGTATTGTCTCTAACAGCTCTACCGCCCCTGGTGGTCCTTGGTTTTCTCGACAATAGAACACTACGTTGCTTTCTATCCTGATTTCCTTTTCCAGTTTTTTATTTTAATTTTGTTTAGGTCTTCAACTTGGTCCAACCATCTTAGTTTAGGTTGTCCTCGTTTTCTATTACTATATAGCTTTCCACTCAATTTTTTTGCACATGTCCATTCCCTTCATTCTTTCCACATGTCCAATCCACTGTATTCTCATCGCTTTAATATTGTTGGCTTACAGACAAAAGGCACTAAGTCAATTTTGTAAGATATTTTGAAAGCGGTGGAACGTCGCAACAAACACATCTCTAAAATCTAGTCAAACTGGAAAGCTAGTAACCTAGCATAGATGGTTGGTTTTGCTGATCTTGTCGGAGTTGCTTGTCGTAAATAAAATAGATTGTGATTTTGTTTTAAACCAGAAAGAATTCATACAGTAAAAAACTTAAATGTTGGTTCGCGATTAACGATTTATTAAATTGAAATTTGATCATGTCATTGAATTATTTTAGTGATTATAAAAGATTTTATAATTCGATTTTTCTAAAGTTTTATAATATTTTCTTTTTCATACACTATAACTAGAATGGCAATGGTAAAATGATTGCCAAATATGGCACAACCTCGTAACCTTGGGGAAAAATGTTGCAAAATTAATTGTCCTTTAGAAGGGTAGGAAGGCGCGTGACAGATGAAACTGTGATTCAAAAAGTTTTTCATAATCTTGTAGAAACTGGGATGAGCTGATTCGCAGTAGTGTAGCTAAATGGTGGTCATATAAAAAACATTTTGTCCTAAGTGTAATTGTAGAGATTATTCAAAACCATGCCACGGGCCGGATTGACTCGTCCGAAGGGCCGCACTTGGCCCGCGGGCCGTACTTCCCATGGCTGCTTTAGACTGTAATGTGTAAGCTGACGATATATCTTATATTTTTCCCTTTCATCAGTCTTCCTATTTCATGGTTGTACCTTTTCCTACATGAGTTATTTTCATATATGGCTCCAAAGATTCTTATTATTATTCCATATTTAAATCTTCTTAAAATAACTATTAAATCTTCTAAATTTACAAACAGTGAAATAGGGGATAGATCACCAAGAACTGGAGACCACCAGCTGAATACCCACTTTAGAGCAGTTCTAGTCTAGATAATGGTCACCATGGAGGACCTGTATAAAATCTGTTCCATTAAACGAAGCAAAACAAAATTTGGTACTTTAGGATTAGCTGGGTGCAAATCTGTGATTGTCAAAGTTCTTAAGATTATCCCGTAGAACAGTGTACTCCAACATTTAGCTACCTGAGTGCCAATTAAACTTTTTAAAGGGACGCGAGAACAAGCAGGCCAGGATACTTTGCCTCGATGAGTCATCACCTCCATCGAACGATTGGTTGAGGAGCTAGGGAAAACATGAGAAGTGTGCGCTTATTCGAGGTTTGCCATCTTGAAGACGGAGGTGATTACTCTTCGAGGCAAAGTGTCCAGGCCTGCGTGTTCTAGATGGCTATACGTCAGTGCCAGAGATAGTGAAAAGAATTAAAATAGACATTTGAATTTTCAAATGTCTTTTAATGCAGGCAAGTCAAATTTATTTCAACACTGGAACATTTATTTAGACTAGGATTAGATTAATTTCACTGCAGGATGTGTTTAACAAGTTGACTGCAACAATATAAAAGATAAATTTGTCCATGTGAACACATTTTTTTATTTGCTTTTAAAATGATTTTAACTTATCAAAATTTGTGGAAATTTTGAAAAAAATATTTAGTTAACTCACACCACTGTAATTTCTAAAAATGTTTCAGTATTATTCTTTTTGTCTCTATGGCCATACAAAATGTACCTACATTAGAATAACATGGTATTTATGAAGTATAAACAACTCACAGAAAAAATTTCGGAAGAGTGTGAAAGGTTATATTTAACTCCCGAAACCTCTCGGACACAAAAGGGTTGAGTTGAATGCAACTATTAATGACAGTCAACGTGTTAAATAAAAATTGTTTAATATGAATATCCTAAAAAAATATGTTTACTACATCTTGTCATAAATATATTTTCATTTTTATTCATTCATATAAGGAAAAATAGTACAATTTTTTTTTCGTTTTGAACAATCCAAAATGTAAGATTCCATAAAAAATGCTGGTATAAAAAATATATTTAGAATGAAATATACAAACCTACAATGTTATAAGTATAGTTGTAAATTAAAACCATATCATGATTCTTGCAAGAAAAGAACTAGATATTAAAATCCTACTCAATACAGATGAAACCATGCAATATTTTTGAGAGAACTGTTTCACACAATATAAAGGTAAATTATTTAAAAAGGAAATTTATCAATTTCACAGCTGTAAGAAACACAGGCCTGATTTTCATTAAAAATTGTTGATAATGAGATTATAATGTTATATAGAAAGGAAATTAGTAGGTACATCATGAATTTGGTCAGATCTTAAACATTGTATTAAATTATTGCAGGGCATGTATAGCATTAATGTGGATTTTGAACAAATTATTATTAGCTTTTTTTTGGCTCTTGAGACTGCTACATTCAGACGCCTTTCATCATTCAGAATAATTCCTTTCTATAAGACAAAAGAATAATGATTATTCCAGGTTTTGACATCTTGACCCTAAACTACTCGTGCCAATTCATAAAGCAATATACATCATGTTGCATATTTTGTACACCCTGATTCTGAACCTCTTGGTAAAAAATATTAATGTTTTATAATATTGGTTTTAAATCAAATGTACCATGTCCATGACTTACAGTAAACAAAAAACAAGTAAAATAAGGATTAAACTTCTATACAAATTCTTCATTAAAATACTAAAATTTCAAGTCATGGGCAGATTTATGGGGGCAATGCTTCCCAACTTTTTCTGGAAGTTCCATTTTGTTATTGGTAAATCATGTTTCCAGAGTAGGGCTGAGAGAAAAAACTTAAAAAACGGTCTGCAGCTAGTACGGTACTTACGTATTATCCCGTCGACCGTGACGCTTAATCCGAAATGTTATCAAATCCCATTGATTTTACTATTACTGTGCCGCTGAATTAGACGGCCGCTGAACGGTCGACGGAATAATACGTAAGTACCGCTACGCTAGTACACTTCATTGTGGTAATTCCATGTTTGAACTTACCACGGAAGACACAACAGAATTTCTTGCATAGGGTGTGAGGGTGCCATTGAAAATTCCACCAGAGATTTATTTAACAATGAAAAGACTTCACTTAAGCTCTTAATTTCAAATAAATGAAAATGAAAGCTTTTATTCATCACTCAGCTTGTGTCACTTGTTGGTTAAGTTTAAAGGGGAATGCATAAATAAAGCAGCAGCATTTAAAGCTCCAGTGGTATACAAAATACACTAGCACGAGTAATAAAGGGTTAATGCAAACATAAGTTCAATAAAATTTTTGTTTGAAAAACTTACAATAAGAATTTAAAAAAGACTTGAATATTTATTTTCACATTGTTTTTTAAAGCATTAAAATATTAAAAATGTAGTGTTTTGTAATTTTTCTTTTAAGTAAACATTTATTCTTAAACAAATTTCCAAGAAATTCTGTTTACATGTTATTGCTTGATTCTTAAGTTTTATTTACTAATTTTTTAAAGCTTAGCATGAAACTTTTATCAATTAATGTTTCCCTCCTTTAATTAATGTAAATATTTATATAATTTACCTGCACAGAATCTGATTCAACTTTAGACTTGACACAAGAAATGAGTATGACGTCTTTATCTCGACCTTGGTATTGATCAACTGTGTTTACCTCTACTTCTTTGAACCTCAAAAACTTTAATTTACTCTCAATCAAGTCAACTTGACGTCTATAAGGGGTGATGACACCAACTTGTAACTCCGACACACCATGCTGAAAAAATACTCAGTTAAAAAATGGTTGGAAATTAAGTTGAAATTAGCATTTTGAACATCTAGATACTTTGAGGGTTAAGTAAACTTAAGTTTGAAAACATTAAATGCTTTAAAGTTTTAACCTTGGATGGCTTTAAAATAAGTCAACTTAGTCAACATTTGTATTTATACTTATTTACAGATAAAATTAACTGAGCAAAAAAAGGTAAAAAACTCAACATTTACTCAAAATACTTCCAAAGATGCTGTTTTAGGTTTCATTGAAGCAGTTAAGGAAATTATTTTATATACTACACTGATTTATAGTTCACATGAACATATTTCTGTTAGTGAAAATGGAAGCAAAATTTTTAAATCTAACTTTATACTGCATCAATTTTAACTTTAATGAGACAACTGCTCCCGAGTAGATTTGCTTTCCACAATCTTTTGCTAATGAGGATCTATTTTGTCGGTGCATATAGCATACATGGTTTTAAAACTATTTAGGTAGAATGGTTTTAATAAGTGAAAACATGAATGTTTGTTTTTCTAATTTTAAATAACCAATAAGGTGTAATGAGCAAGTAAAGTATAATATGATTCTTAATCTAATTACATTTTTTATAAGACAATGCTATTGTTATTATTGTTTCTGGATTTAGGCACTAATCTTATAATTTTGATTTCAAACGCTGCATTTCATACAATAAAATTTACTCGACACCCTTAAATATTTTCTTTGTTAATTTCAAGAAGAAATATGTCAAGAAATTTTGTACTGTGTCCAAAATCATCATTGATGTAATTGTTTTATTTATTGGATTGACAGGATGAAGACCCTAAAATCATGACTACGATTATTTATAGTTGTCAACTAGTACTTGTTTATTCCAAATAGGTATATGGTATACAAGGGAAATTATATGTACTTTGGAGCAATGCTTACTGATACATTACACATAAGCTCTAATTTAAAGGATCAGGGTTTTTACTGTAGGTAGAATAAGTCAGGAATAAATGAGTACAGAGAGAAAGTAGTACTTACTGCAAACAAATAACTTAAAATTGTCATGACTAGTTCTGCTTCCAAGGTATTTATTTCCTTTCCTTCACATTTTCCTTCATTATTCAAAGAAACAGCATCTGTGTTTATCAAAACAACAGATTTTTCTATGTCAGCATTGAAAGCAGAAAGCAACCAGTTGGGAGTTAATGATTCCCCTTGAGCTTGACCAACATTCAGAACAGCTTTAGCAATGTCTTCTGAACCACATTGCAGAGTACCCCCATAAGTCAGCTCATTGCACAATCGCATGATTTCTCTAAAATAAGCAATACTTACATTGTAAAAAAGAGCATCAGTCAGTTATATAGTTAGAGTTTTAAAATGTATTAATTTTGTTGCTCTATATAAATATGAGCCTATGTTAACTTAAAAGGTTTAACAGGATAGTTTAACAAAAGTGATAATAAATAACTAGCCACAAGTCTTCATAAGTTTCAATTTACAATGGTTTCTTTACACACATGTCCAAAATATGCCACATTTTTAAGAAGCTATACTAGAAATATTGCTCTCCAAACATAAAAATGTATATTTAATTTTAAACTGTATATAGTATAAGTTTTTAGTCATTTGTCTAGGTGTAAACAAAGACAAATATAAAAGTAATATTAATTTACATCATTTTAACTTCAGGATAGGGAAAAAAAGGGGAAATGAAAGTAACAAACTTACTGATTCATTCTATACTGTATAACTAGCTCCATACTGTTGTCTGCACTACTCAATCTTTGTAATAAACTTTCTTGCATTCCTTTAATCCTAAAAATAGATAATAAAAACTAATTTTTAAATAAAAATGATTTTATCACAAAAAAGTTAATAGTATTGTGGTAAAATAAAACACAGTAATTGAATTGGGGATTACAAATAAATATTAACAATCAAATTTAAACCCCCAAAAACACAAAACTGTAAAAAAAACCCCTTCTATATGTTTTGGGGAAAAAAAATTGCCAATTGAGCAATTGACTGGACTACTCTCCAAACCTTTCCTTTTGCTACAAATGTCATTTTTTAGAACTTTTTACTACTTTTGCCCCTCAAAATCCATTTAAAGGGTAAAATAATGCTTTTCATCCTTCCAAATTGAATTTATAGCCAAAAAATTGTCAAAAGTGTTAAAAATGGGAAAAGGACATTCCCTGAAAACTGAGGCGGAAAATGGGGGTCATATTTGGATTCAGGAGACCATTTTACATAAGAATCAGCTGGAATTGTGCAATCAGTTTCAAACATGGTGACATTTTTAAAAACCATTACCAGAACTCCAATTTGGCATTTTCTGCCTCAAATAAATCCTTGTTTAATCAAACATTATCTATAAATAATGCTGAAACACAGCTGCCTAGAAAGCAATTTTGTATAAGCAGTTACATTTTAACCAAAACTAACATACCTGGCTTTTTCATTGATAACAAGAGGAGGAAGTTGTTTATCATCCCCAACAAGAATAAACTTTTTAGCATAAAATAGAGGTCCAATGCAGGCAATTTGGTTGATTTGTGACGCCTCATCTACTATACATACATCAAAGCTTCTTATTTTGAAAATAGCATGACTAATTCCGAGACAAGTTGCAGCCACTACTTTCTAAAAATTGAGTAAAAATATTTTAGTTTTAAGATATTAGTTAGTTTATTGGAGTTTTGAGGGCAATGGTCCCAAATCAGTGCATACAGCCCCAAACAAGACAAAATATAAAAAATTAAGCAAATATAAGCCATTGTAAAATCAAGTCTAAGCATAGTTGTTCAAAGGCAAATAAACCTAAATACCATACATCTTTTTTACACAATGAGTGAATTTTGTAAAATTTGATTCTTTACTGAAAAGTTGAATAAAAACATAAAGTCCTCTATTGATTGTAGAAAATAATGGTAAATTATGATGTGTGGTTTCTGCTCTTTATTTGACACACAAATTTCTTAAACAAATGTATCTCTAAGTTTATGAATTTATAGAATTAAAGTAGGGTAGCTTTACTTTAACCTAAATACATAAAGTAATGCTCAATAAAGTTTAAATTTCTTTAAGTCATCCCAAATTAAAGCAGTTTTAATTTTGGGGAAGTGCAAAAATAAACAATGTGAAATAACAAATAAAATTAGAAAAAATAACCTGTTCTTGAATAAACTCTTTAAACTGGTGAGCAGAAGTGAAGTCTTTTGTTAAAGACTCAAAGGAATATTCTTTGAGATTTGGATGGATTCGAGCTTCCTGACCAAGTCTTACAAACTTTTCATACTCTTTTAGCTTGAGCAAAATATTATCAATAGCAGAATGAGTATAGCTAGTTAAAAGAACAGATTGTCCCATGGCTACCAAAAGCCTGACCAAAGCCACAATGGTTGATGTTTTTCCTAAAAATAAATTATGTATTTTAATAAAGATTATGGGTTTTTCATATCAGTAAACCAAATTGTCTTTATTTTGTAACACAAATGAGAACTTTTCTGAAAAAAAAAACATTCAAATGCTTTTTGATATATATTATGGTTTGATTATTTTTTTATGATGAAAAAATTGATATACATTATGAACATGATCCAATTTCACACACAATGATTGAAAGAAAATTTACATTATTGCTTATGGTTTAAGGTTGTAGAATTGTTTCCTACCATTCAGTACTTAAGACCATAAAAAACATTGATAGAGAACTTAGATGAGATTTACCTACTACCTCCAATGAGAATATTATTGTTTACTAATTTTGAAAGCCAAAAGATAGATCTAAATTCTCCTCGTGTGTATTTGTTTATAACATTGATAGAATTTGCAAATAGACAAAATACTTTTAAATATTATGTATTAAATTTAGCAAGTTGGTAGATTATAATTTTAATAAAAATTGAATATTTTTGACAACTATAGATTTTTTTAAAGCTCTTGAATTTTCAAGAAAAACTAATATTTTATATTGAATATTTACATGACAAACACTTTTATCAGGCCACACAAAAAGGTCTGACATGCCCCATCTAGGCCTATGTTGTGGAGGCCTGATGTACAATATTATTGGATAACTCATATCAATAAATGCTTAATTAAGTGAAAATATTGCTTTCTTTCAATCATTTTTAAATTCATATTGAATGTCTATTAACCCTAAACTGCATTATTATTTATTTTATTCAAAGATTTACATGACAGGATCTACAGTAAACCTTTTATTTAATGAAGGAAGATATAATATCCCACTATATATTTCCAATAATAAAAGCCTGCAAAATTTAACCTTTTAAAAATACAAAATAAAAATTTTAGGTGATTTTTATGTTGACCACTATTTTCCTCCATCATGTCAGGATTTGTGTAAAATTGATATAGATTTATTTGCTAAAATCCTATTTCAAAAGGAATTATGGCGAAATATTTTGCATGTATACTACTATATTTATTACACTCAATTTTATATCAATAGGAGGTAAAAATACTTTTTTAAATACAATTAAGCTGTTTGAATCACATTCTTGGCGCCTGGCTCAAGATTTGTTTTTTTCAGCCATTATTTTTTGACTCAATATTGAGTGACCATTCTTGTTGACCAAGAAGAATAGAGGTAGTTTTCAAATCACAGCAAATCTTTCAACCATGGTCATCACACTTTAGTTTCTTTTGAACAAGAGCCAGGTTTTCATAACATTCTTTTAAATGCACTGAGTGCCCAACTGGTAATAGCCTCCATTCATCTTTATCTAAGGTGATATTAAAAAATTCTGGAACTTAGAACAATACACCAGGGTTTTTTTTTCAAAGTACTTCGCAAAGTCATTTTCTTGATTCTGAAATCAGCACCAAAAAATACATGAAGTTCAGCTCTTACTTCCCTTGTATTTTTTTATCGCAGGCCTGTGTAATCATCACATCATGCTAGAATGTATTCAAAGTTTTTATACTCTTTTTACGAGTACAACTCTTTTTACAACAGGATGTGTCTTAAGGTTAATAGAACATCTATTTTAAACTAATACTAATTTTGAAGCAGTATTTAAAAAAATAAAAACACAGGTACTATATGACGTAATCTTCACTTAATTTAAATTGGATTTAAGAGTACCTGTTCCAGGCATTCCTTTGATAATGAAGTAGTCTTCTGCCATTAAAGCCTTCAGAATAACCTTTTGTTGAACTTTGTTTAAAGCTTTTAGCATTGGTCTTCCAAGAATAACAACACTTTTATTCAGAGACTTCAAAAATATAGGTGTTTTTTTATCAATGATAAATTTCCTTAGCCTTTCCTCTTGAGTTCCAGTGTCCATTAATCGCATTAAGTTGCTACGAATAACTGAAGTGGCACTACTTGATACTTGTTTATCAATACGAAATAAGTAATTTCTATACTCAGGCGTAACTGACAAATCTCTGAAATATACAAAAGAAAAATTAACAGATTTTATATTTTTCCTTTTTAAAATGATGCTTTCTTTAAAAATAGTATTCTTAATTTTGTAAACTTTATCTAATTTTTTTTACCAAAAATAATTGCATTTTATAAGCCATCATTAATAAATTTATTTTAATATATGTGATGTGGAGTCCAACATTTGTAATAGAAAAAATCAAGTCATGGGGATATCTGGAAATCAATTGGGTAAAATAAAAACAAAAATAGATTAATTTAGCTAAATTTTAGGTTTTCCTAGACAAAAACAATGCAAAAATATAACAGCTTCTGAGTAAAATAAAAAAGGAATAGTCATTTTTAATTATTATTGATTTATTTACTTTGTCATTGTCTGATTACAAATTAAAAAAGCTACAAAAATTTGGAAAACTAGAACATAATAGGAAGCAAGGCATTTAATTGAAAATCCAGGCCATGACAATGAAAGAGATAAAATCAGGGGAATGTGAAACATGTGCCATTGCACAGGGTGGCAGAGCTTTTTGGGGAAGCAGTTACTTTACTGGCAGCACATCCAGTAAAAATTATATTAAATTAACACTATTTTCATAAAATTTTGCATTACCTATTACATGAATATTTTTTCATCTTTAAGTGCTCAGTCTCTTAGGAAGAGCTTCAATCTTACAGCTTTAAGTAAATAGAAGATACTATTAAGTTAAAAAATGGTAGATCTCGCATATTAATATTTTTTGTAAAGTGAAGCTTCTAGTTTCTACTACTGCCATTTTAAACTCCCTTTTGAATTTTAAGAAAAAATAACCCTTCAAAGGTTGATTAGGGGATATACCTAGAAAAAGGTTTTAAAATTCAACCCATAAAAATGTTGTTAAACACATTCCTGAAATAAACTGTCAGGTGGATTTATTATATTTTATGGAATTTGAATGAGCATTAAACTTTGTAGCCAATGGTCATGAAAATCTCTTAAAGGACCGCATATGGCCCTTTTCAGTTACATGCTGAAAAGAGTACAACTAAACAGAGAAAAAAAATCACATTTGGAGAGATTTTGCTTTAAGAATGAAAGGGAATTAGTACCTATCTGAGGCAATTTCCACCTTTTCTTCTGAAATGTGAAAAATGTAGCCCATTATAATGGCAACTTCATCAAAATTGTTTTGGTTACTAACAGCCACATAGTCTCCTTCTCTAAGACCCACACTAATGAGGTTTGATACAGAAGGACTGGTTGAAGAGCGGTGAAATGAATTAATGAAGAATACACCTTCTAAAGTATTTCTGTCAGTAGGATTGAGATTTAACCAACCCAAGCACATGCCTTTCTTTTCTCTAAAAATAAAAACAATGCAAACAGTCACACAAAGTAACAAAAGCATAAATTGTATTTAATTCAATAAATTTTAACACCATCAAAATCATACATTAATGTGCAATTTTGTTTGAAAAAAAATTGAAAGTGTAATTATTAAAAAAAAGTATAAAATACACTGACTCAGTTTTTTTACATTTAATTATAAATAAATTCAAAATTTTCGTTGAGATTTGGACAAGTTTAAATGCATTTATTAGTATCAATATTTACATTGCAAAAATTGAAATAAAACAATGATGTAAAGAGCTAATTTTGAAAACTAGAGTAAATAAAAGATTAAAAATACCTGCTTAATGGATCCTCTGTCCAAAATGCATTACCTATTGCACTACTTGTAGATTCTAATAACAATAAGTTTGACCAATGAATAAAATATTCTAAATGACTGGATGGAAGATGATTTGTAAATGATGGAATTAAAGATGTCATGGCATGATCAGCTGATAAAAGTTTGTCGTCAGTAAAAGCTCTGAAAAATTATTATTATTATTATCGTATAGGAATTATTGTACAGGTTTAGTGGAGAGAAAACTACTCGTTTTCATAAAATCCTTAACTGAACACTTATAAATAGTAGTCAATTGATTCAAAATGTTAGTATAGGAAATTTTATTATCAATTAGATATTGTTTAGTAACTTTATGGGCTAACAATCCATTTTTACTTTTTCAAATTTAGCTTTTAAAGAAGTTGGCTATCAAAACAAAACTCAACCCTTATTTTCAATGTGATTTAACATGTATTTTATTATTTTGCCAAAAATGTCTTTATTTACAGAGATGTATCATACAAATAGATAATGTATTCTTTATTATTTCTGAATTAAAAATAAATAAAATAATGTTAAATATTCTGCTTTAGTGGGGGTTGTTAACTGAATTACTCATCAGGATTATTTTCTGATAGTTAAGTCAATATCATTTTTGGAAAACAATGAAAAATTTCATAAAGAATACAGTTTGTAACATTCTGTCAGAAGTTTTAAGCTCAATACTCTAAGAGGGTTTAAAGATTTTTATTTAAATATTAACTTATACTTTTTAAGTGATTTTTGAAAACTGATGAAGAATATTTAAAGGACACATGGAATTCTTTGTGAAAATTCTCTGTTTAAGATTTTAAACACTGGATTTCAAATGACTCTGATGATTTCAATGCGATTGTTTTATTTATTTAGAATGGAAAAATTGGTAACACCCAAAGTTAAATGCAGGACTGAGTGAGTTAGTAGGATATATTTTCACAAAAAGGAACTGGGATGAAAAAGATGACAGCATAGCTGCCAAGTACTCTGATTTTATTGGAGTTACTCCGATTTTAATATCTACTTCAATCAAATTTCCCCTTAAAACGCAGATTTTTTTTAAAATTCCAATTAGTATTGTGTAAAAAGGAAATTGGGATTAGAAGGGTAAGTGTAATTTCATTGGATTAACAAGAAAAGAGAAACAAGAGAGAAAGACACTCCAATAAAATCTGGGTACTTGGCAGCTATGTGGACATTGAGATAATAAATATATATTGATTAACTCAACCCGTGAAAGGCTTGGTAAGTTAGCTAGTAAGTATATAAATTAAATCAAATTAAAAATTATTCAGTACATTGCTATTCTAAGTATTCAATCAATATGATTTAGAACAAGTATAAGGTAAAACACTAACACAAATAAAAATAGTAGATATCAAAATGCCTCACTTTTGATAAACTGTACAAGGGAGGATATAAGGACACTTTCCACAAAATTTTTTACTATTTATAGGTCTAGGCAAATGGCAGTCTTCAATATCCCCTTCAGAACTGGAAGATGAAACCCATTTTCGAGTATAAAAGGTGAGCTCATTTCTCAGTTGTATCAATCCCCTACGAGAGTTGTGATCTGGACTGAGCAGTTTCATATTAGCAGCATCTTTGAGATACAGCAACAACCCATCAGACATTTCTTTTGAGCGCTCCTCTAACATAAGAGTGTAAAGATTAATTTGTCCTCTGTGCTCAGCAGAAAAAGTGGGACGGCCAGTCTTCAACTCTAAAGGGAGAGTCTAAAAGAAATAATAACACAAAATTCAAAGGAATTTTAAAATTCATTTAAAAATCTTTAATAAATAAGTTGTTAAAAGAGAGAAGTAATTACCTTTTTGACTAATTTATCAGGGAGAAATGCTTCAACAGTCATATCAATTTTTCCTTTTATGCCATATTTGGGACACCACACATTATCTTCAACTGCCTTGACAAAAGTTATTTGTATATTTTTTGATGACACCTGTCTCTTAAAAGAGCAATGCCTTTTAATCCAAGAAACAATACTTGGAACATACTCCATAACCTTTTCTCTAATTTCTTCTTCAGGTGACTCTTGACAACATCTGTAATACAAAGTTGGTGTATTAGTTACATGTTTGAAAATTTAGTGGTCTCTTGTTTATAACAAAAATATCTTACAAAGAGAGTAAGAAATCACGCTTTTTAAGCACTTGCTCAACAATTGAGGACACATCTTGAATAGATTCAGCACGTTGATTTACAGCCTGTAAATATACAATAACAAAATAAATATAGGCTATGTTAGTAATAGCCACATTACTTAGTCAATATAACCTTTAATAATTAAACGAGTAATACAACAGGAGTAACATTCTAAGAATAATTAGTACCAATGAAAAATACTTACTTGTTGAAATATGTCATGAACTAAACATCCTATCATCATAACATTATTTCCTGAAGACCATTGCGGCAGAACATGATTTAGGGCAGCCTTTCTCATACAAAATAGAGTTGAAACAACTGAAGTACTTGACAAGAGAAAATCTGGATTAACAACAAGGAATCCAGAATGGTTGTCGATAATAACTTCATCATCTACAAATTCTTTTAAAACATGAACAGAATCACCTGGTTGAGCTAGAGTGTCCGTCCTGTCGAAAACATAATTACTACTTGACATAATTCACAAAAGAAGAAAATACTTTTTTCAAAATTACTTTAAAGGAAACTCTGCAAAAAACTGAAATAGATAAACCTTAAATTCAAGAATTAAAACTAAAATATCCAAATAACTCATAATAAGGAGTTTAACAAGGAGTTAAGGAGTGGTTCTACAAGGTTAATTAATGAAAAAGGAAGTTCTAATACAAGAATCTTGTAAGCCCTACTTACCAAAAGCCTCTAAGAATACATTTCTTTAATTTATCTGATTTGGAACTTGGTTTGGCAAGAAAAAGTTCGATTTCATTTTTGCAAGTTCTATGCACTTCTTTCACCTTATAAAGAAAGCTCTTTTGATCGTTGTCTTCTAAACTGAAAGAATTCAAACATTTATTAAGTAATTGATCGATTCAAACATCTTTACCTGGATTCTAAGAAGAGATGAGCTTTAAAATCAAACTTTACAAAAAACATTGAAATTCATTAGGTACATTATTTACTTGGAAAAGGATTTAAATTTACTACAAATGATTAAAAGGGGGAAAATCATATCAATCATAAAACTATGGGTAATAATACAGAGTTGGTTTTCAGAGTATTTTTAAAGGCAAGTAACAAAATTTTAATAAAATGAATGTATACCTAAATGATTTTTCTGGTGAACAAGTTGCTTGAAAATAGTTTTCTTTCCATTCAGCATCATTCAACCATGAAAAAGATTCATCACATGTTATAACAGGCTTTGCTTCTAAATTTAATTCACTTGGTTTTAAGTCTGACTTATCAAAACTATCTTTTAAAATAAATTCACTGTGGTTGATAGATTCATTATGAGTTTTATCATTCTTTTCACAACATACAGGAATTTCTACATCATGAAAATCATTGCTTAGCACAGATTCATTTTCAGTGCATTTATCTTGTTTTTCTGCACTTTTTAAGCATACAAGTTCTTGTTCCTGAGAAAAATTATTATTTGATGAAAACTGAACTTCACATATTGATTCAGTGGATGGAACAATCATACTAGCTGGGCAACTTACAAGGGGTTCAGAGTTCACATAATCTGAATTTCTTTTAGCTTCATTTGAGGATATGTGTTTATTTTCCGCAACATCATCAGTAGATTTTTCAATGCTAGGTATCACACTTTTGGCTGTTTGGTTAATAGGAGAGACTCCACTTAAGCTTGATTTCAAAACAGGCTTATTAAAATTAAGACTTAAGTCAAAATCTGAGCAATCATCATCATCCAATTTCAATTTCAGATTTCTTACTTCAGCACATATTTTATCATCACTTGAATCAAACTCGGACGACTTGGCAGTGTTCAGTAAATCATCAGTTACTTTGGACTTACAAGATGATTTCACAACAGATGATAGCTTTGAAGTACTTAAATCAGGCTTTTTAAACAAGTTAACCTTCACAGAACTTAAAGTACCAGAACTTGTCAAGTTCATATCACATTCTCTTTTAATGTAACTGAATAAAGAAGCCTGTTTTGTTTTTTCTTTCAACTTTTTAAAGTCAGGGGATGCTCCACTTACTTTTTTCCGTTTGGAATTCAGGTTTGGTTTAGGAATACCATTTTTAACTTTGTTAGTCTTAGGAAAAGAAATTTTCTTCTTAAGATTTTGAGGAGTCGGAGGAACAAAGTCTTCTGTATCAGAAGCAGTTTCCATTTCCAATTGTCTTTAAATAAAACTAAAAATAATATTTCTGTTATAACCAAGGTAAGGGATATATTTAAATGAGTAATTATGCATCAATGAAAGAGTTAAAATGAAAAGAAAACAAAGAAAATGAATACAAATACAAAGACTGACGACCAGCTATACAGGCTCAAAGCCCAACAAGGCTGGTCCTATGATTATGAATTCCCCAATTCCCACAGGCTAACCAATTGCCTCTTAAACTCAAACACTCCCTTTGAATATACTATATTTTCTGGCAACGCGTTCCAAATGTCAATTACCCTATTGAAGTAGTAGTACTTCCTTAAATCCCGATTGACCTGTGTCTTATTTAGTTTATACCCATGGCCCCTTGTTCTGTTATCCTTGCTGAAACTTAAGCCCTCCGTATCCCCTTGCTTTACCAACTTGAATAGCTGAATCAAATCCCCCCTCTCTCTTCTTTTTTCCAGTGAATACATATTGAGCCTGCTCAAACGATGAATAAATGAATTGTATTGGACTCTTAACTTATTAAAGAATTTACTGTTTTAAGTAGGTACTGTTATGCTTGTAAATTTTTTTAAATAAATAAAAACCCCTTCACATGCACCCTGGTATTTTCTTATGGAATTCTTCATATTTTAGAAATTATGAACTTCTGATTAACCAAATAATTTAGCTTTGAGCCACATACAAAGAGTTTTAGGTTGTACAAACCCTTACCTCCCCCGAAATTTTAGTGTCAATGTTTACAATATTTTTTACTTGAAAATATTGCGGGTTACAAGGAGCGATCCTGTTTGGGTGTAATCCAAGGGGGTTTTAAAATGAGATAAAACACTACATACAAGGGGAAAAATTCAAACATTTTTTAGGGACAGAACCTACATACCCCCTCAGAAATGTTGAAGTCAGTTGTTGTCTCTACTGTTATTTTTTATCTTCTTAAAATTATCCGGATGCTGCCTATAAGGAGCTGTCATTTTGGTGTGTAACACAGAAGTTTTTAAATGAGTTTAAAGTTTAGTTTTAAGGGTCAAATTTTTAAAATTTTCTTGGGGAGGACCACTAAGCCCCCTGCCAAAATTTTGGTGTATATTTATTAGCAGTGTTATTTCCTTGAAAATTCAGTGGCTTACAAGAAGCTGTCTTTTTTAGAGGAAAACACAAAGAGTATCAGAATGAGTCTGAGTGAAAATCCTGATGGATTTTTTGTAGCATTTGTCAATGGACTTAGATCACTCAGAAGAAATTTCTGGCTGCACCACTGGTTTAAACAATCCATCAACTGTAAAATTGCACCAATTCACCACTTCTACATATAATGGGGTTGGGGGTCATTTCAAAGCTGTGCCAATGTTTGCAATAAGTAAATTGGTAGCATAGTAAATATGGGTCTTAAGCAAAAAATGGGACTTGCTATATTTTTAAAACAATGTACAGCTGAGGAAAAAAAAAACGTTACAGTTATTTTTTAGGCTTGGCAGTTTATCGATGATTTGGCGCTTCTTGCGTTTTTGTTTTTATTTACGCGTTTTCAAACAACACGAAAATTAGCTCAGTGCGATTTTTGAATTTGAAATTACTAATAAACTAATATAAATAAACAAAATTAAAATAATTTAATCATAATATTTATATGCTTATTAAAGCTTAAAAATTTTAAAAATAACCTTATCTCATGTTTCGACAATTTAAAACTGAAACATTAATGAAAATCGGTTCACTAGTACTGGTAGGTTGTCAGAAATCCGTGTTTGGCAGTCGGGTGTTGGCGACTAATTTCAGGCTTTTAATATGAATTTTTCAGATTTTGACGGTCTGCCATGTGTTTGTTTAACGTCCAAATTAAATGAAACTCGGTGATGAGGGTTAAATTACTATGATCTTTCATAAAATCGAATAAAAATTGAGGGTCGCCATGAAAAAAGATGCAGTTTTTATTGCGCTGCACCAGAAGACGACCTCTGAGAGAAAAATAGTCAATTAATTTTTTCAAGCATACACTAAACCCTGAAAAATGACACCAAAAGCATCTTTCTAACCCCACCCGTTCTCCCGCAAAGTCTACTGTAACGTTTTTTTTTTCCTCAGCTGTACTAATAGATCAAGGAAATGGTACAAAAGCACAAGTCCCACTCAAATGCAGGATGAAAATTGAAAGGGGTTTTATAGAAGAAACATTGGGTTGGCTATCAAAATAATTCTTTAGTATTGAGATTTTAAGGTGTTTAGGGCTGAAGGAAACATGATGCAAGTAACTAATACTTGTAAATCTTCCTAAATGAATTCCTCTGGACTGCATATGCCTTTCTTTAAATCAGTGATTCTCAACCTGTGGTCTGTGGACCACTTGTGGTACATGGGACATTTAAGGTGGACCCCAAAGTATTGACCATTTACCATCATAATACAAAATAGTTTGGAAACATGATTACTGAAATAAGAATTGGTTCTTACATATTATCTCATCGACCATGCCGCTGAATCAGAAAACATTATCAAAGCCCATTGACTGTTATGTAGCTGTGATGCTGAATTAGACTGCCGCTGAATGGTCGGCGGGGTATTATGTAAGTACCAAAGAATTTAATATCTTTGTTTTGTATTTGCATTCCAAGTATGTACCTACATCATAAAGAGAAAATCTGAGCTTCATAAGTTAAGAAGTTCATTTACCCCATTTAATTGGAAGTAGGTATTGTTTCATTCTATTGGAGATTAATAAGAACATGATTTTTAAAAGATTGATAGTATTCCTTTGATAACTTAACGAACTACAACAGTTACTTTAACTTGCATAAGACAAAGTAAATGAAACTTAAAGGACTTACATTCATTCCAATTTTTTAAAATTTTCAATGAAAGAAGTGTAGGTTTGTAAAGTCTGCATGAGATAACTAAACTCTTTGTTAATTTCTTGATCATTAAATCTCATTTATAAAACAAATGAAATGTTAGACAAATACAATACAAAATCTTACTTATTCTGATGAAATATTTACCACATACACATAAAAGGAACTAAATTCGTTCTTTAAGCTAATAAATTAGATTTGGAGATTCTTTTCAAATCATCTGGAAATAGAAAACCGAGGGCAGGATACTGACATTTTGTTTGTAAACAACAGAACAGATCCCGTCCCGCGCTCTTCAAGTTGCGCGCTTATCACCTCACCCCAAAAGAAACTATCACGTGATCAAAGTTTCCCCTCTTCCGCCTTCAGAGGGAGACGAGACCAAGTAGCGCTTTGCATGCAGGAAAATAAGATACTACAGTTGTAATTTTTCATGTCATGAAGTATTCTTTAAATAAATAAATTTTCGAGTCCTTAGGGTATTGTCTTCATATTAAACGAAACATTACATTTTGGGGGCCGTCTCCAGAGTGAGAAGGATTCATTTTCGGTCTCTGCTCAACGCGCTCGGATATTAATCGTATTTTTCTCTCTAATATTTCATTTTATTTTTATAAAGTTAAATTAAATCAAGTTTATATTTACTTCATTTTCCTAAAAACGGTGGGATAGTAAAAATACTTTTACTCACCACTTTAATGTTTATTGAAAAGTTCATAACTAATTTATTGAAATTTTATATCAAATTTGCGTTTTAATTTAAGTTATGGTGATAGTAACAAATAAGTTTTCTTTATATATTCTCGTTGCCGGTATGCATTCGGCAGCGGTGTATACGGCCCCTTAAAGAGTAGAGATTTAGTTTAATTCGGTTTTTTGCAAAACTATTTAATAAAATCGACTAAAATTACTACCAGAATCGATTACCATAAAAATGTTTTAAGATTTTATTTTTGGGTCAAAATTAGTTAATTATCCATCTATTAACTAACCATTAATTTTCGTCACAAAAGCATATTATTTTGTTTGGGGACACAAATTTGATGTAAAATCAGTTTCATATTTTTACACCAAAAACATTTTGACAAATTTAATATTAAAATTTTAAAAATATTTTATGCTTCTATTTGGATACTAACATGGATGAATATTGGGGGTCCCCGTAGGGAAAAAAAGTTAAGTGTTTCGTTTAATATGAAGACGACCCCCAAGGACTCGAAATTTTATTTATTTAAAGAATACTTCATGACATGAAAAATGACACCTTATTTGTCTTCATAACCCAAGTGGTTCGTCAGAAATCTCAACTGTACGTTACTAAAAAGTAAAGTAAAAGAGACCTTTTTCGTGTGAACATGGTCAAGTTGTGTGTAATATTAAATCCACTTTAAAACGAGGGGAAAAATTTTTTAGGCCGTCTATAACGGGAGTTATTCAAGATTAAAGAACCAAAAAATGAGTTTTCTTCAGTTTTTTTAAAAAATATACAAAGAAATTAAAGTTTGATAACTATATCGATAACCACCCCCTCCTATTTTTTTTTTTTTTCAAAAATTCAGGTAAAGTCTGTCAGAAACATAGATTTCTTAGGATCTTAGGTAAGAGCAAAACGAACTTTGAAGTCTTAAATTAGTTTAGAGATCCACATAAAATATTTCTTGATATAAAATTCCAAAGATATTTCACTTTTTGTTAAACTTTGAAGAATTAAAAATTCTAACCAAATAAAAGTATATTTGCAGCACAAGGGTACCGTAGAACGTTATAACCTTACCCGAAAACAAGTCAAAATCAACCCAAACATTGGCTAGTTAATGTATTATGTATGAATTAATGTATTTTATTTATATGCAATTTTATAATTTAAATCTTGCATTCTCAATGAAATAATCTAGTCTAGCCCCAGCTAAGAAATTACTACGAGAATGGTTGAAAAGTAAAAAGTATTTTAATGAAAGCAATGGAATAAATATATCAAATTACATGAGATTAAATGCTGATAAATTGCACTCTAATAAATAAAAAAATTAATCGAATAGTAAAGTTTGTTCAGTTACTTTTAGCTCTCATGGCCGCTCTCTTGCCAGTGACAGCTTGGAATCCAGCTTTTATGCTGGCCACTGAGCACCTAGCCCCGCAGGACTCGCACTGCAAGAAAACCAGCCTCGTGTCCTTTTGCAGAAGAGTGTCTGGTGACTTGCAAGTGTGGCACGCCACGTATTCCCTGATGTACCGCCTCAGCACGTTCTCAATCATCTTCTGCTCAAAACGGCCCTTGATGATGAGCTGGCTGTTGCCGTCGATGGACCCACTGGTACCCAGTTCTACCAAGAGGAAGGACTGCACGTGGCTGGGTAGACGGTGCATCTGCTTGCACAGGTCCAGGAAGTTGATGAAGGAGGACTTCTTGCTGCCGATGCGGATCACTTGCGGTGGCTTGATGACCAGTTTCTTGTTGGCCTCGACGTCCCGGTTGGGGTCCCTCTCTCTCATGATGGCAAACACTCTGGACAGCAGGTCTTCGTAGGTGTACTCCGTCGAAGCGTCACCGGGAGAGGCCTCCAGTACGGGATCATCTTGGTCGCTGGGAGTCTCGACCAAGTTGTCCGCTATGAGATCGGATTTCTTACGCTTTTTCTTTTTCTTGGAGAGGTCAAAGTTCAGGAAGGTGTCCGTATCGAAGATATCTGAGGACGGTGGGTTGGTCTCGTCAGGTTCTGTGGGTTCCGAAGTGGGATTGGTGGGTTCAGGATCGTCAAAAACGAATCGGACCTTTTTCTTCTTTTTAGGTCCCTGGAATTCTAGAAGCTCGGGGAATCCGTAGCTATCATTCAGTAGGTCCCCCTCCATACTGCGATTTCAAAACCTTGAAAAGACAAATGGAATAGTTTTTCTTTTGCCGTCATGAAAAATTAAATTAATTGTTAAACAATGTTAACTTAATGTCCTTTAAAGAGGGATGGACCGAATTTTATGGGAAAACTTATCAGAAGGTTTCGCTTTAAATTAGACTCCCTAATTTGTTCATAAAAACAGGAATGTCACGATTTTTGAGTGTTTAATTCAAAATGAATGCACCCAAACAACAGTACAAGGAAACAACTCCCATAAAACACGTAACCATTTGAAAATCCAATAAAATTTCGTACTCGAAGAAACTTATGTGTTCCTCGAGAACTCCCAGACCCTTTTGTACATGGGACTGTATATGTCAAGATGCAAATGCTATCTCTTAAAAGAGCTGTATTTAACCTTTACTATTACGTATGGAGATGGGCTTGGTAATAATTTTGATTTTGGGTCATCCCTCAAGAACAAAAAAAAATCTAGCTGCAAGGACCTAACGTTTTTGGAGGATATTTGGGTCCTCCCCAAATAAATTTACATTCATCTTGAAAATCGGAATTTTTTTTAATTGTTTTCAAAACTTTGCTACTTTTCAAGATTTTCCTAATTATTTTTGGATTTTCTAAAATTTCAAATTTTTTTCCTAACAATTCACAATTTTCCTAACAGTGGCCACCCTGTGTATTTTTATCACAAAATTTTCTCGAAGGTTGAAATATTCCCCAATTCCAGATAGCTGGATCGGACATTTTCTGCACCTCTTTTGTCTCTAGGAGAATATTTATTACAGAAAATATGTTCACAAAAGCTTCTAGGGACTGACTACCATTGGTAGAGAAAGGCGCTTAAGAAAGGAAGCTTTGGCAAGAAATCTCATTCAAGAGGCCATCCATAAATGATGTCACCAGCCAACAGGGCCATAACCAGACTTATGTTTCGGAGGAAGGTGTTTTGACTCAATATTTTTTTTAGGTATATACTTCCTGACGAGTACTTTTTACGTTAAATTTTAGATGGCATCATACTTACACATGGCATTTTTATTTTGGTGCTCTAAATTTCAAAATTGTGAAAACAATGTGAAAATTGGGAGTCTGGAGAGTCCTTATTCAGAAAAATCCTTGAAATTTGACCCTCAAATTAGTGTTTTAGCTCATTTTGAGACTATTTAGTTCGGACCCAAAAAGTACCGCTCCTTGTAATCGGCCGAATTTTCCAGGAAAAACAGTATAGGGCAGACTGTTTGTACCTTCTGACAAAAATCACGTTTTAATTTTTTTAAGACAGATAAAATCACATTTTGACCATTTAAAGCGCCCTATCTTTGTAAAAAAGGGAAAAAGGGTCATATTCTTTTTTTAGCTAAAATTGGATTGGAAATTAAAAATTGGATTTTTAATAACTCCCAGTTGTACCTTGTGGACACCCATAAAGAGTGAAGTTAAAGTTGAAAACATTTTAAAATAACTATTTTTTTAATGATGCATTCATTACTTTTTAATGAACAATTCCTCGCATGTAATAAATTGGAAATCGATTTTTTACAGTAAAGTACAATTAGAGCGTAAATGATCATATAAAAGGAACTTATTCATACATGTCTTGATTTCTTATCAAATATACATAAATCACATGGGATATCCTGCAAAACTCAAATAAAACCGTAAAAATTCAATTGACACTTAGTTTGGCAAAATTTCTGGTAGTATTATATACTTAGATTTAGAACTAATCAGAATCAACATGCATAATCTGTCTAGATAATTAAATGTTTTAGTCATTCAGTCTAAGCTTATGTATTCATTTTATGCCAGCAAAATGTTAGTCCATAAACGCCTAATTTAACAACATACCCATAATTACACATATAATACTTTACAGACTATTTCTTATTTAAAGAAATTAATTCATCAGGAAATTTTTTATCAGGGATAAATTATTTAGTTGAAATTAGTTTGAACACGGCCTTAACCGCCCGATGGACTTATCTTTATTACATGCATTTTAAAATTATTTGTAATAAATACTTTATCAATAATTAAGCTAAAAATAACATACTTACGAGGAAAATGTCAAATTTTAAATTCTAGGGAACAACTACAATCAGTTGTTATAAATCAAAACTAAAAACACAAAATTCTCGAGGAAAATACAGCCTTTAGTTAAACGTAACTCAAAATTTAGAGGCAGCAAACCAAAACGAAAGCATGCGATGTGGATGGTTTTGAAAGAGCATTCAATGTTGCGTCAGCAATAAAAGCATAAATAAAAAGAGAGAAAAATGCGGTAAAAGCGTGAAAGTAATAAAAAAAAATTCCAGGAATTATCTAGCTGTTAACAGAAATTTAACCTTTATGAATTGAAATTTATAAAAGCAACAAAAAAAGAGAGAGAGAAAAAAACAAATTATTTATAAATGGCAACGAACGGCTATTGGTTAGCCGTAAATAGTGAATATAAAAGGATCTTTTATCACTCCAAATATATTAAAAAATGAACTTACTTTTCAAATAATGGGCAGAAAAACATCACTTACATTGTCCTGCATTCAATATTTTAATAACAAATAAACAATCAGTTGAAAATCCTGGAGATAGATTTCAGAAACATTCGATAGGAGTTTAGAAGTGACTAATACAGGAAAGGAAATAAAATCACGATTAGCTACTAGTTATTTATCAATTTGAACACAAGGAAGGTACCGATAACATTTCTATTGTGGTTTCAAATCAACATTTAAAAGTGGATTATGAATAAATGTGGTATAAATAATCGTAAAGGGATGAAGAATGCACTCTTCAAGTAAATAACAATTTAAAAATTCGAAACTTAAATAAGAATGCAAAATTTATTTATTTTAAAAAATTAGTTGTTCTTACTTAAATTAAAAATATCATCCGAAGCTTTGGCAAAAAATAGAGGATGAAATGGGGGAGGGCTACTTAGGTTCAGGGTTCACCTTCACCCTCCAATTGAATGGGTGGCTGGAAAAACGTTGCATGTCTTTTTTTTATTAAAGAAAAACCTTTGTTAAAAATAAGACATGCAACGTTTTTCCAGCCACCCATTTAATTAAGAAAAGGAGCTGGGAAAAAAGTTTTTTAAATTTGAGTTTTTGCTTCTCGAAATGGAAAGGTAAACGGACACACGACGCTGATCTGACTAAATTTTTAAATTAAAGTAAAAGAATCTAGTTTGAAGATTTTTCGGTTAAACTATTTTTACATTACCTGTAAGAAATTAAAAATAATATTTTTCGTTTTTATCAATCATGCAACAAATTATATGTTCGTAATACTCCTGCGACAAAAACCGACCGCATAACTATAGATTAAATTTTGAGATTTTTTTTTATAAATTTTGTATTTCTTGGTTTGAGGAACCGTCTCGAAAATAAAATTTAATTTTAAGAACTTTTATCTACCAAAAAATCTCAAACTTCATTTCTAACTTTTTTGCATAGTTGTTGCTTGAAAATGCTCTTTTAAATAACGACATTGAGAAACGCTATTGAGAAATTATGTTACAGTATCAAACCATATTTAAGGGGATTTTTATCTGTTCTCTGAATGAATAGGAATCAATGTCCAGGAATTTCATATTTCTTTGAAATATGAAAAAAATTCAACTGTGCTTCGAGGTAGACCAGGGTTTCCCAAACTTTTTCATGCATCGACCCCTTGGGAGTAGTTCATCCAAGCCATCGACCCCCTTTCAAAAATCCAACTAAATTCTTTGTGAAAATAAATTAAGAATGGAAATTTAACTAAAATTCAACAGCCGGTCTCAATCACTAGTAATGTACTGTTCAACCTGGAAAATTCATAGGTGAACAATATAAGACCACCAAACAGCATTAATCACTCAAAACTTTGGTATAAAAATAAGTATGTAAAGAAAGTTCAAAGGACCAGGAAAAATCTTTGAATCATGCAAAGCACTGCATTTTACAATAAGATAGCAAAATTTTATCAAAATAAAAAAACACTCCAAAGAAGAAAGAAATTTTGAAACACTCGAAATGAACTAAATTACAATAAAAGTAAATAATTTTAATTATTAAATTCAGAAACAAATTTATTAAAAGTGTCATTATTACAATGCAATTATGGGTAATTACGAATAGATTCAATGGGAAGGATGTGCCTGGATGCTGGACTGCCAAAGAGGGTATTTGGTTTAAAATTACTTATTATTATTATTCTTTTTTTGCAGTTGAGATAATTTAATCTACGAATAAATTACAATTTTTTGCTTTAAAAAAGATTCACTAAGTTTAAACTGCTTTATAGCTTTTTAAAATAACATTCTGATGTTATACCTCGGGACGGGATTACCACGTTTCCGAAAAAAATGACAAAACAAAATGTGGCTATAGTGCTTTAAAACGTCTGCTGATGATTTATTAAAAATTCAATTCTTTGTTTTAAAAAACTTTTTAACTTTTATAACAATTTCTAAAACAGTATTATGTATAAAAACCACAGGGTTGGCAAGTTTCGGCCGCAAGTGGAAAAAAGCAGTAATGAAAAAAAATTAGATTTTTCCCAGCAAAAGTATTTTTGACCCATAATCATAATCTTTAAACTTCTTTTTATAAAAAACAGATATATCTGTTAAAAATGAAACAATCAATGAAATTATCAAATAATATCCCTATCTTGCACATACGAGTTATATTTGAATTTTTATTACATAAAAGTATCTGTCTGGCAGAATTATCGACCTTTATTGAAAATGTTACATTCAAGTTTAAAAGTCTTTTTACACCACATAAAAAATTTGATTTTCCGATTTTTTCACAACATTATTGGTTAAAGATTTTGGTGATGTGCCAACTCATCCGGTGTCAACTGATCCGGTTGTCAAAAATTGTGCTAACTCATCCGGTGTGATAATTTATGATGGTTTGTTACTCCCAACTGATCCGGTGACTTATTGTTTGGAGATACAAACTAAGTTTGGCGTTAAAATAAATTTGTTGGCTCTTAGTCGGGTATACCAATACCACCCAATTTTGCTGAAAAAACTGTTCATCAAATACCTTTATTTTTAAGATTTTAACCTTTAGGTTCCTTTATTTTACGTTTAATAGACTTATTTTACTGTTAAAAATAAAATCCTTATCCCTGACTTTACAAATTTATGATTGATTCCCTATATTAATTTTTCTAATTGGTCTATAGAGAAAATGGAGAAAGCTATATTAAATTTAGCATTGTCCATTATTAGTCAAAATCATTTCTAGGATATTTTTGTAGAAATTTTACCAAAAAAGGGGTAAATAGGTCTTATTTTCACTTAATTTTAATACAATGGTATTAGCAATGGTTTTTTAATGTATCTATCTCCCTCTATTTTAATAAACTATAGATTATACATTAATACTTTCAGATATTGTGATTTCGATGTCCAATATTCTTCCATTTGTGATACTAGCCAGTATTGGTACATCATTGTCCAATGTCCTTAAGCTACCTGGTGAGTTCATATTAATGTAGCCTTAATCACTAATTGTTCTAATATTGTTCGTAATTTAAAATTTAAAATATCAGAATAACATCTGTGAGAATCTCTCTGAGTGGGAATTCCACTTTTTAATCGTGATTGAATTATTTCAAAATGGTAAGTAGCTGTAGCCCAATGAATTACGACTTTTGAAATAAACATATGATCTTTTAGTGTGATTAAATCGCCGTCGAGCGCGCTTTTAAGTAAATTGGGGTAACCTGGGAACCCACCGGATGAGTTGACACAAGATAAAAATTCATATAACCCTCACCGGGTGAGTTGGGAGAATATTTTATCACCGGATCAGTTGAGAACGGATGAATCGGCACTAAACCACAGAGAAATATCCTAACAGAGGGTCCACGAGGCTATTTTCAAATGCGTTACTGATGTGAGGGCGCCACACTAGATTCTGGAACATATGCGGGCCGCTTAAATCTCTCGCCAAATTAGAACTCAGCGGATGCGCAAAAAGGTGTTTTGGATCTCCCATAGGCAGCCGGCGAACGATTCAGACTGGATCCAGACGCTAGTGAGTTTAGTGCGATCCCAGCGCCACAATTCTCCCAACCTGTAACAAGATGTCATGATTTTCGATTTCCATTATGGCCTATGGCCGTGGACTCTCTGTTATAGTACTCTGTGCAGTAAACCAAAGATTTTATTAGTAACACACAAGCTGGTTTTTTGTCTTTTCTGCACTTTTCTTTTTTTATGACTGTTTTACTTTCATCGACCCCTACCGACCCCTAAAGCTTCATCGACCCCCTATACTGACCCCTAAAGCTTCGTCGACTCCCCATCGACCCCCAGGGGATCGGGTCGGCACCGACCACTTTGGGAAACCCTGAGGTAGACTTTCAAATTTTATCTTAGTTTAAGAAGACTTTTTGAGCCAAAACTTTGTTCCAAAAGAGATTTTTATTCTGTATTTATATTTATTTTTTAAAAATATTTATGAAATCTGTTTGTGGGAAAAATACTAATTTAATTATATTGTTTTGATGCTGCTCTTTCGAAATTATCAATCCGAAAAACGAACAAATATTCTTGATTCGTGCAATTCCACAGCAAATAGCAAATGAATAAAACAAAAATTAAATGAAATAAAATGAACAGAAATTCTCTGTTTACATCTGCGCCATCTGTTGGTCAACTCTCTTACTAAGAGCTTTCAGAGAAAGCACTTTTCTCCCATCAGTGACAGGTTGTCAAGTTGCGAGATCAGATGGGCTCATGGGTATTGCGCTCTCGTGTGGCGGTGGCAGGTTTCGCTTTAACGGCAAAAAGGATAAACAATGGTTTAGGTAAGACAAAAGTCTCATCTTTTTCCTTCAATGGTTTATTTGAATATGTTCTCCAAAATATTTATCCAAATAATTTCACTGAACGTAAATATATTTCTAAGAAAATGCATAAGTTTTTAATTATTCTTAAAGGTTTGGAAATATTTATTTTCTCCCACGAAAATATTATATGGCTTGAATTAAGGCTTTAACCTGTATTTCTTGTAAAATTTAAGGAAATAATTCGTGAGATTTTTAAGAGTTTTGAACCTATTAATATTGAAATTTTGCCGGAAAAAGATAAGAGAATAATATTTATAACTGTGGTGTTTTGAAATAAATCATAGCAGTGTAACTTTTAAATTTTGAATTTTAAACAGTAAGAAATAAATGTTTTAAGGTGTTTGTGTAGGTACGCAGAGTTTGTTTGTGGTCCCAATTGGTATAAACATAAGCAGTTTTACAATTTAGAAAACATTTCAATTTTTTTCAGAACGCACTAATAAACGATTTGTTTTTAAGGGAAAGGGAATAATTGGAAAGTTATTTATGTGTCTTATTGTGATATTTTTTAGTGATATATAAGTACATTTCCAAGTGAAAATGTGTTAAATAAATAAAACAGAAATAGTTGCATGGTATTATTTGGGATAATTGATATGAGACTTGGAAGAAAGTAAACTATGAGGCATGAGGAAGTTTCTATCTTTTTTTTTAAAGGAGAGTGAACATTAAATTTTGATTTTATATTAGGAATATAAAATTGGAATGTTTAAATCTAAATATGTGTTAAAGTTCCATTAAAGAAACCTGGTATAAGTTTAAATTCCATCGCTAAAACAAACTCAAGCACTTTCCTGTCACACACTCAGATTTAAAATTTGGAATATTTATTTATAAAAACTCATCTGCATTGAATTTATCTGATATGCATTTCTAATTTAAAATGCATCAAAAATAAATATTCATCACGCTAACATGCGTGAAAAATACATAGTGGCTACATGAGGAGAGATACAAAAAACTGTCCGTCAAAACTATCTAAATGTCTTGAACTAACTGTCTCTAAATTGTAATTAAATTGAAAGTTTTTGAGTAAATTTAATTTTTCATTTTTATTGATTTTAAAAACTTACTATGTAATGCAGTGATTCCCAGCCGGTGGTCCGCGGACCATTGGTGGTCCGTGAGAGTCCTGGAAGTGGTCCGTGGAGAGACCCGGAAGCACACAAAAAAAATTCCAATAAATAATAGAAATTTGAATGAATTGAACAAGAAAAAGATTGAATTATACTTTCGGCTGTGTAATTTATGGGGATTACAGTCAAATTAATAACAAATCTTTCTTGTACTATAAATATTTAAAGTTCAATTAAAAGTTCTGAAAAAAAAAACCACTCGGCCACAATGATGTGGGTGCCAAAAAAAAAAAAATTACTAATTCTCGTGAAATGTAACTCAATTTTTCTTAAAATATAGTTATATTTCAGAACATATAATAAATTTCCATGCTTAATTAGGGGATAATTAATTTTCATCTTGCAATTTTATGAAAATAAGGATTTTAAGCTACAAAGGGTGGTCCGTGAAGGTTCTAATTTTAGACTCAGTGGTCCGCGGACTATTCTGAGTTAGGAGACACTGATGATGTAATGTAATAATATTTTCACATCTGTCTCATATTTTAACTCATATGATATATAAAAAAAAGTTAGCTGATATTTTTATCTCTATGTATACTAATTTGAAAATAACAGAAATATTTTAAAGCCTTCCGTAAAACGCTAAAATAACAATACTATCTACAGAACAAAATAGAAAAAAATATTTTGAACCCTTGTTAGGTATGAAATTAAAAAAGTTTTATAAAAATATACAGTTTAATTATCCAAAATGAATTCTTTTGTCTGATTAATAAATAGTTAGAGCATTAGTGTTAATGGAGATTAAAAATGCGAATTCTTGATTAAAATTCTTCGAATAATAATCACTTTATTTTCTCCACTACTAACTCTCAGTTCAATCCGATAATTAAAATAGATTGAACTAGGTTCATTAAACTGAAAAGTAGTTCATATTACCACAAAAATGAATGCATTAAACCTCCATAATTAGCATCTTGCTCTGGATTGCTCTCATATGTTGCTCTCCGTTAAGCTTCCATAATGCCATACCTAAAATAAAAACAAGATTTTTCCTCCTGCCAGCAGCTGTTTGTATATTTATTTTAGAATAATTTCGTTTCCTCATAGATATTTTTCCAAAATGCGCGTTCGTGAATCAGTAGTCCAGAAGAGTCAACCTTGTGATGGTGGGGAGACACTTTTCGGCCTTCTTTAATAGCCTGGAATGTAGAAAATAAGGTCATAGGTGTTTGGATTCATAATCGTCGATTCGGAATTATACCTAATACATCCTTTTAAATTGGCGGTTTTTTTTATCTCATCTTAATAGAATTATGATAAAACAGGGTGGTCTAATACTTTTTGGAAAAAAAAATAAATGTGCTATTTATGCATGAAAAATACTCATCGTTCGTGTAAGATGTAGAAAAATATCTGGCCGAGTGTACTTTTTATAATTTGAATGGAGAAAATTAAACTGATAGTTTAATCAATTTTTCTAATGCAAAACAATGTTGTATATAGTATATTTACTATGCTGTATATATTAGCGTTTTAAAAGTCATAATTTTGTTAAATTAAGGCTGAGCGCGCACGAGTGACTAAAGTCACGGCGACCAGTATCACTAGTATCAAAAATATCGCTAGAAAACAATAGAGCATTTTCAATCACATGACTTTACCTAACAACGGCCGTAGCAACGTTGTTTTTGTCCTCCAGTGATGTCATGTGCGAATGCTTCTATTGGATGCTTCTATTTCCCGCCCCTAACAACAGCCATAGCAACGTTGTTTTTGTCTTTGTCACCGTGACTTTAGTCGCCCGTGCGCGCTCGCTCTAAGGGAACAAAAAATATTGTCAAAAAATAATCCTTAGTTTTTTCCAAGTTTTTCTTATGAAAGAACACGAAGAAACTCCTCCGTCGAAGGCCAATCGCCTCCGACCGATAATAGAAATATTTTCTCTCCCAGAGGCTTTCCATTTTTCATGTATAGGCAGGGGTATCAACCTCAGATGCGAATTCTCTCCCGACTTATACGGTAATGGAAAAATGATCATAGGTAATCAAGTTTGTTATTAAAAATGGAATTTATGGGAAAAAAATCTCTAGCTCTAGATAGAATCTAGTCGTTAATTACGTAGTAGGGAGAAACATGTTTTACAGAATACACCAATTCATCCCTCTTTTAAGAGTTTAGAAAAATGGATAATACAAGTCTTAGTAAGAATGATCTATATTTCGGAATGAGAAAAGGAGAGAGAAATCGAAGGAAAATGAAAGAGAGAACGAAAGAAAGTAAAATGAGATAATTTTAGTAACCATATGGGATGTTAGAGCTGAAGAAGAAAAAGATTGAAAATGAGAGATGAAAAATGAAAATATTAAAATATCTATATTAATAGATAAGAATTGATATGAAACAGAGGGAGAATCGTAGAGAATAACCAGTTATTTTAGACGCTATGGAATGGCCTCTAAATTTTACGCACACTTTTAATTGTTTCAATTCATCAAATAACGGTCTTTAATCAAGGTAATTTCTTACAATAAGTTTAAATTTTAAAAGTAATTTTTCAACCACCACTTTCAACCAAAATTCTGACAAAATTGCGTCTCTTTTATCATATTTAAATTCAAATAAGTATAATTTGTGACACCCTCGACTTTTTACTGTAATTTTAAAGCGACGTTTTACGATGGGATCGATTGTAGTGAAGCCATCACCTTTCCTGGTTTTAAAAATCCTCTTCATGAATCACAACGTATTCAAAAGACTGTCTCTGTGCAAAATACGTTTAAAAGAAGCCACCAATGATGACTTTAATATTTTCAAATACGTTAGGTACTATGAACCACAAATTAAGGAGTGTCTCAGGAAACAAAAAGACACCAAAAGAGGAAATAGAGACACCAAGAAGTGATTTACGTCCGGTCAAGACAATTTTCAGAAAGGTGAAGTAAAACGTGTATTGGGAGGAAGTGACTTTTTGCCACAATAACTCTTTGACTTACTATTGTTTTTTTATCGGTAGAAAAATGCTGTGAAGAACTTAAGTATAAAAGCTAAGCTTTTTTTCTAAATTCCTTCAATCTTAAACTTTATGCTCATTATAAAAGAAATTATTATTTTTTTTATGAAAATAACTCAAATGACCTACTTAATTATAGTACTCTTAACAAAACAGGAAGTGATAATTTTTTTTTAATAATATTGAATGAACATGGTAATACTGTAAACAAACTTTATTTGAAACATAAGTTTCATGTAAAACACCTCTTTTTATGTGTTTCTGACTTTAATTGCATCATGTCATTGATCCTATCTAATAAAATTGAAGTAAATTTTATTTTATCTACTTCTTCAAAATGTTACTAACTATTAATAATCAACTAAAGTTGACTTTTCACGTATCAAGTTTACACAACCAAAACAACTCTCTTAATTTTACTGTTAGTTAACTCTTTCTAAATGACTGAATGATATTTATTTTGTTGCTTAATATAATTGCTATAAATTAACAAGTACAAGGAATCGGGTTATGCTATTCTATAGAAAAGTTTTTGACAGTTAAATTTTTTTACAGATAAAAACATCAGTTTTAAAGGTAAAAAGATCATTAATATAAGCATATCAGCTTCATTGAACCAATCCGCCCATTTCAATTCCACGTAAAATTACATATCTTTTGAAAAGTTATTCAGTCAGTATAATACAAATATTATCCGTACCCCCCCCCCAAAAAAAAAGAAGAAAAAAACTATCCCGTGTTTTAGAAACGAACGAGCATTGCATCAATCGGGAAGTTTAGAATAAAGGAATCTAAACAATCAGGGAAAACAAAGCAAATCGAATATTCTATTAAAAAACTCGGCATATTTTGGAAAATGCGTGCGAAAATAAACGCTCATATCGTTTTACATGGCAGTTTCAAAGTCACGAAGGCGTGTGAAATGAAGATAACTTCCCTCACAACAAAACTAAAACATCTCACACATCACTTTGGGAAAAAAGGACAATGCCACAAGAGTCAGTTCAGTCACCCTTTGCTGAACGGTGAGCGCCCTACCCTCCTGTAAATCAAAGGGTGGGCCACTTTACTGTCGGACGAAGGAATCCAGAGAGAAACGGCCTTTAAAACAGCAAAAGTAAAAGTGAGCTTTTTTTACTAGCTGAATAGGCATTGCACGAGCGGCCGTAGCCCCAAGGTGCATGCATGCCAAAACGAATCGGACAGCGGGATGCTCGGGATAAAGCAGATTCTCTTTTTTTGGGATTGGATCAGTTTGGTGAATATCTTAGGATATTGCTTGGATAGTCAAGGATATTATCAAATCTAAGCTTCAGTTTTCAGTCCTTTTTGACAGGAGGGTTTAATCATAGCTTGGAAAAATGCTTGGTGCTTGGGTGAGTCTGATAAATTCAGAATTAAAAACTATCCTCTTGAAGAAGTTCTAAAAATTGTTCATTGAGTGATATTAAAATTAAAACTTTATTGATTTATACAAACTTGAGAAAACTGAAACAAGAAGTTTAAAACTGCGAAATAATTAGATTCTTATTTAACGCACAGAAGATGTAATCATACGATATTGATGTGCACTACTTTTAAGTGACCGAAAAAGAAATAATGGCAGGGTTTCAAAGATCCAGAAAGTCATAAAAACTGTAGGTCAATTTTTATTAATTTAACATAATGCAGAATATTATTGCTTGAGCTGGATAAAATCATCAAAGGATTTACCCCAAGGGCAAGGTTCCCCAAGGGTCATCGTTTGATCTGTACTCACCGTTGATAGACACAACTTAGCTCATTAACAATTAGTTACTGAAGACATTTTGATAGGATTAATCTTTTAATTGAACCGAATCACAACGGAACTGTTGGGTATGTTTTTGCCCTTATTCTTTCTCACTCATTATTAAATCTATTATCTCTTTCTCCCTCCCTCTCTTTAGTCTCTCCGCGTCACTCCTTTTCTCACTTTCACCTTTTCGCCGCCTGCACCCCCCCCTCTCCCTCTCTCTCTCATTTCCTTTCTATCCATCCTTTCACATATAAACCCAACAATATTTATCATTTACAGTTATGGGCACAAGGTTAAAGCCAGTCAGTAGATTCAATACTATTTTGTTTTAATGTATTGGTCAAGTTACCCTCAGAAAACGAAAAAAAAAATATATTGGATATTGGACCTGGTCAAGCCCATAAATGTTTCATGGTTCGTTCTCCCTCGCATCATTTATCACTCGATTAATAGCATCATGTTCTTATCCGTTATTATCGTTTGTTCTTCCACAAATCTCATTTTTGAGGCGTTGCCAAGACCCCAGCTGTGACTGTACCGGAATGACGTCTAATGGATAATCGAAACCCAAAATCAAATTGCGAATGAAAAGTGAGGCACAATCGGAAATCAATTTGGGCGCTGGTAATTTTTTGCTGTTGTTGAAAGGGGTGACTTTTTGGGGCCTCCCAAGATTAATGGAATGAGTAAGAAAGGACGTGAAAGTAAATCTGAGTGGCCACTGAAATTCTGAAGTATTCCTCTAATTTGGGTGATGTATAGCTCCCTTTTATTGGACTCTGGCGTCATCACATTCAATCAACAAGGTACTACATGTCGTAACCTCATAAATAACTTTTTCTTTTCTTCAAAGAGAGAGAAAGACTGATATTGACACGGGGAATCTAGTTTGCGAATAAGATGTCGAAAATTCTGGTTGATGGGAAAACTTCTTAAATTTAACGGATCCATTAGTATAATTGAAAACTCTTTTCTCATACACAAAGGTATCCACCCATTTTTTAAATTCAAACATGATTAAATCGGAACAGACCACTCATGATCTTGGTTTTTATGAAGATTATTGATATTGTTAAAAATTCCAATGTGTATAAAGTATTGTGAAAAGGTATGAACTAAATCAGTCATCATCGATTTCACATCGTTAATGTCTAGAGGAGGATATAGTAATGCAAATTTTAGTATTGGTAAAATTTAATGTACTACTGGAAACTGGAAGTCTCCAGGTTATCAATCTTTTAAATGAATTTGATGTGTGGGGTGTGATACTGGGAGGGCAGTTATATTTCATTAAGAAGTATAAAATTCAAAGGCCGAAGTAATGAATACTTCGTTTTGAAAACATTTACCGATACCACAAGGGTTTGGAAGAACAAAGTAGTATATCCTACTCAATGGATTGCATAATCTATACACTTTTGACCCAAATTAAAACTCATTTCTTCCTATTTTTATTTTAAATAATCAAGAACATTTTATCAACCTGATCGTCGCTTTTTACCTCATATACCTATCATCCAACTCAAACAAATATCATAAATAAATGGGGTAAAACAGTATGATTACCTTTCTCTACTTAACCTCATATTCCCCCATATAAAAATATCCTATTTGTGAACAGAAGGCCATCTACTCCTATCATCACCATTTCCGCACCAATATTTTAAATTCTTTCAACCTATTCACCTAATGATCCACGTAAAAGGCCATTGTGTTTGTCGTTATATTTATCGTGGGCAGATAATTCCTCGGCAGGGTGGAGCAAAGAGATGACAGGCGTGTCCCAGAACTTGGAAGGGAAGGAGGGTCAAGGATTCCGAAGAGAGGATGTTTGTTTTGGATCAACATCGTTTTCTACGGACCATTGATTCAGGAGACCTTTGGACTGGAACGGATTATATAATATATTAGTTTTTTTTTTACCCTATGTTATTTACGAATGGTTATTGCTGATACATCTGAGAAAGCACTGAGTAGTAATGGGCATAATATCTATTCTCATATACCAAATATATGTGGTGCTTTGTAATTTGCTAAAATTGATCGACGTGACTATTTTATTTAAAATAAAGTTATATGGGAATAAGATGTTCCATTGATCAATATATTAGAAAAATATTAGAATTACCAACAGTACCTAAGAATATTTTTTATGTACGTTTACGTATTTATGACAAAATATATCCTGAGATTCATTCCCGATGTCTAACTGCAGCTGCACACAAGGAACAAAGGAATTTCGGAGTCGAGTGTTTTTTATTCGAGAATAGTAACATCCTTTTGCCTGCAACTGCCAGCTGAACACACACTTGTGGGATTTTATATCTATTTTCAAAGAAAATTCCCCAGTATTTAGTAACCACAAAATTCTGAGTTTGCAATTAAAATTCTTTAATGTAGGCCAGGTCTGTCAGGTCCTATCACTTTTTCCCACTCACGTCTCTACTCGGTCTCTCAGTTCAAAAGGTTTTTATTCTTATCAATTATTCATTATCTTAGTTATATAACCGACGAAGTTACGCAAAACCAAAAGGTATGTCAAATATGGGGGCATCATTTAAAAACGACGCCATTCTATGAGGCATCGAATGGGTCACGATACTTTTTTGTAACACGTACCAAAGGAAATAGCTATTTTGAAATCACTTAAAACTCAAGTGGTTAAATGGGGATCGCTAGGAAGGAGTGGGTATCACATGTGACAACCTATAAGGTTGTAAGAATAATGGTAAAATTATCCCGAAATTCACATTACTTGTAATAAATGATCTTCCGTGTGGGAGAAGATTGAAACATGTTTCAAGGGCAAGGGTGTTAAATCGTGATTTTTTTCTTCACTGATGCCATTGGATTAATTTTCCTAATACGGATAATGTATTCTAAGTTAATATTTGACTTTGAGGAATGTCTCATGGCTTTTCTACAGTTGTGTGGGTTTGTTTTCTGTACCTCTGTGTACTATAAATTTCATGATTCATCAAATTAGGGAAATTCTGAGATCTATCTGGTTTCTTAATCAGGTATTCTAGTTTACCTACCGGAAATATAGTATAGCTAAAACTCCAGAAGGTATTTACAGTATTCCATACTTCCATTAATCACTAATATAATAATTTATTATTATTTTAATTTCCTTAATTGCATTTGCTAATTGAATAATTTTAAATGATTTATTTACGTACTTTATTTGCATTGCATTCATTCAGAGCAAAGGAAAATTAAGTATAAGCTAATATCATTTTGTTACTAAAAATAGACTTGAAACAGATTAATTGAATTTTGTTGCTCATATAATATGGCATCAAAGCGTTAAATGATTTTTAACTTGAATGAAAATTAAAAAAAAATTTTTGTGGTTATTTGCATTTTGTAATTTGACTGTAATCGCTAAGAGGAGTTTTTTACCAATCAAAAAGTTTCAGTAGTAATTAAATTGTATTTGAGGTGCATTTCCGACTATTTAATTTTTTTCCCAAATATTCCAAACTGCTGATATCAAGGAAATACCGGATAAAATCTGATAGCATCTCAATGTCAGAGTGATTATGTCCAAATTTCTAAAAGAACTACTATATATCCGCCGTTATCTTCATTTAATTTCCCCTGAGCCATACAATGAATGTAAGTAGGATTGTTCTAGCACCGCAAGTTATGAAACATTTATACGAACTGTGGCTTATTTTACAGGATTACTAAGATATAAGTCGGTCTTTTGCTTTGTTCTTCAGGGAAATGTTTTAAGTTGGGCGAGAAGAGATATAAAATTCTTAAAAAGATTTCTATTGAAATGTTGGCATCGTTTAACCTTTTTTCTCTTTAAATGCATTGTGTTGGCAGTAAAACGTCCCTCGCAAAGAATAAGCTTTATCCTGTAGCAACTCTTAAGTCACTTTATTTTAACAAGATAAAGCTATAAAAGCGCTGACGACGTTTTTTCTTTAAACAAGGGAACCTACAATAGAGAATTGAGTTTGATTGCACAGATGCTATCGTTCAAAGTGACGTACACGGCTTTTTCTAATGTTGCTTCCCCACTTATCCCTATCAGTAAAACGTTCGTTTAATTTGGCGTTTGTAAGAAAGATTTTTTTCTTGCAAACACAGTTTCCCCCCTTCTTTGGTTGAAAAATCAGCCGTAAAAACTCTCTCTTGATGGATCTCTTTAAACCACTTATGGTGGTTTATAGTTAGATTTTCAGAGTTAAGAGTAAGTGTTTACATTGATAGCACAACAGAATTTTGTTGTTTACAGATTAGTATGTTTGTTATAAATTTTGTAAGTACCTAATGATTTAAATAATATATTTGATTAAATGAGTTTTTTTTATGCATTATCAAAGTTTTATTTTAGTATTTAGTTTAGTTAAAAAGGTTACAGTAAAATTCAAACCCATTTTCTGAGTAGAAAATATAACTTATTCAGACACTTTTTTTATAAAAGCATCTAAGAATGACTCAATTTTATGAAACCAATTAGAAAAAATATAAGTTTAATGAAAATTAAGATATAACGACTTTTGTAAAAAATCAATTTTGTATCAATGTGCCTCCCGGTACGGCATTTGGATACATTGGTTGGGGCACATTGATACATTGATTAATTTTCTCAAGAATAGTAATTAATAACAAAAATTTGGGAAAATAATAAACGTTATTTTATTGAAAGATATCCTAATAAGTTCGTTTACATTAGCGTTTTTTGAATATTAATCATAAATTTTTCATTCAACTATTCAACATTCAAGGATACAAAAAAAATCAAAGAATTTAACGAATGGTCATTTTTAACATGTAATAAGTAAGGAAATAAGTTGCAATTTTCATGGGTATGATTGCTCCTAAATTAATTGTTAAGATATATTCTTCTCCAAACGCAATATATGGTCTGAAGTAAGATTCACCTGTAGTTTGAAAAGCCTTTTTGAAGTAAAATAAATATATTTATGTTATTATAATTATGCTTAGACTAAAGTACGTGTATCCATTGATATTTTAGAAAAGAAAACGAAAATTTATTGCTAAACCCAAAAGAGTAATTAAGATTAATAACCAAAGTGTCAAGGTGGGAAACTTTGGGACATGTTAAAAGATACCCCAAAATTTTCAAGAATAAAACAAAATTGTTTTTTATTAAAAAATTAAATAATTTAAGAATTTAGAGTTTTATAATTAAAAAATTGGTACAAAAAAGTTTCTGGAAGGAAACAAAAAAAATCAGTGATTTACGTCATGACAAAAATGAGGAAATCGGTGAAAAATTTTGAATGTAAAATATTATTGATGGCCAATATAAGATTTAAGATTCTTAAGCATAGTTTTATCATAATTTAATGTGTTGTTTTTATATTTTTCAAAATAACATAAGTTTTTATGTTATTATTGGAAGTGTCCCAAGGTGGGCCTCTAGTGGGGCACCTTGGGACATTAAAAGAGGTTTTTTAAATTTGTTATTATGAATTCCCTAAAAGAGATAATTGGTCGGAAAATTTTTATTAGATGCGCAAAGAACTATATTTAATATATTAGCAGCGTTTGAGTAAATATAACGGAAAAATAAGTTAGAAAAATAATTGAGTAAAAAGTGTCCCAAGGTGCCCCACTCTCCCCTACACTGTCTAGTCAAATTAGCAAACAACACAGCGTACTAAGGAGTATCAATAGTTATTGAAATCTAACTGTAGTACTGTTTAAAGTGATACACCGAGAGCAGAAATATGTTGATATCTGGACTAAATGGCCATTCGATTTTGAACTTGTTGACATCTGGGCTAAAAATTTATACCAGATGTCAACAAACAAAAGTACGATTAACACTTTCATATCAGTTATAAACAATGCCTATTTAACTTTAAATTGTAACTTAGACTAACTTTATTTCTCTCCTCTATTAAGTAAATGTTCTTTTAATAAAAATATTCAAAAGTTTGACTTAATTTGTAAAATGCATTTATTTATATTAACACAAAGTTGGTATTTATTGAATATACGATTTTGTTGACATCTGGTATAGTATATAGCCCAGTTGTCAAAATGTTCAAAATCGAATGGCCATTTAGCTCAGATGTCAACATGGTATACTACTACCACACCGAGAACCCCAAATAAAGGGTATACAGACACGTGCCTTAAATTGATTGATCCATTAAATCATTCAAATAGAGGAATCGAGATATGAAATCTGGAACTAGTTCCCAGAATATCGAACCCACAATCTTTATTATTCCTTCTCCCATTCTTCTCACTTCATTATTTTCTTGAAAATGAGAAAAACAGGCTTTGTGCTCCCCGATATCACTTTTCGATATCATTACCACCACCACCACGGAAGACTGACCACACGTTCGGTCATTCAATGGCATCACACTTGATTGTGTGTGGTTACTAGTTTTTCTTTCAAGAAGTCGATTTCCTTTTTATACACGCACTCATTCTATACCACTGAAGATAGATCCTTTTAAAGGGTGATCTTCTATTTCAAGAGTTCGTGTGGTTGTTTGACTAAATGCGTGTTGCTTTTCTTTGGGGTGGTGCATAACGATTGGGGTGCATTGAGTCGAAGATCGTTAGAATGAGTTCGTTAATGCGTGTTTACTTTTGATAAAGGGTTGTTCAATTGTTCGTTTTTCGATGGAAATTCAAAGGATAGGAAATTTACGTCTTTTGGAATGTTTGTTCTCTTTCTCTAATGAAAGATAAGATAAGTGAAAAATCAACGAAGGAAGATAACTGAAGATTATTTTATTCTTTTGTTATAGGTCAAGTGGATTGTGAAATCTATTTTTTTATGCTTTTTATATTTTTATTAGACTCCTAAGGTTCAGTTATAAAAGATGATTTTCTTTACAAATTCCTTTAGGAATTTATAAAGTTAGTTTTATAAATATCGATGATTTTACTACAAATATGTTAATATCACTTCCTTTTCTTACAAAGAATTTCACAATTCAAACATTTAAAATAAAAAAAAAGAAAACTTTTCATAATATTTTTAAATGATAACTTTGTGTTGAGAGTATGAAAAACTTTTTTTTTATATCCCATAAATGGTTAATCACTCGACAACCTTGATTATTAATCAGTTAAAGGATTAGCTCACTCTCAATGGGGTAGGGAAAACTGCCTATTTTTATCTCTCCTGATAACTCTAGATTATCTTTTCATTCTAGAAATGTAGAAGGGTGATATGCATCTTCTAATAATTCCTTCTTTTTGCTAGCTTAATTTGGTACAGACTTTAATTAATCAGATAAAATTAGCTAAAATACTATAATCTTTTTAATCTCCGAGTTTAGAATTTCATTTGAAAGAGTTGATGAAGAACAGTTCAATAGGGGGTTATAATTGGATTTCAAAATTTATCACAAGAAATTTTTCAAGCACGAACTCAACATTAATTATATTTTCAATCTATGTAGTGTTCGCATGGCTCATAAATAAAAAATGCTAAGTAAATTTAAAGCATTATCAAGACTGATGAATAAAATTTAGGGTTGGCGTTTTGAGAAATGAGAATCTTCATTGTACGGTAGCCGTACTTGAATCACTTATTTCAGAAACATGTCAAGCGCCATTTTTTTTCAAAAATGAGTTATTGGTGTCATATGATTCTGTAGGGGTAAACGCACATTAAAGTGTAAGAATAATAAAAATAACGGAATTTTAAAATAGTTTTCCAGCATGTTAAATTTCAGCTTTAGTGCAGAAACAAGTCAAACGACGTCGCTTGACTGGTTTCTGCACTTAAATTGCGGGGAATTTCGTTCATGCCGTCTCATCTACCGCTTGTTTGGGGCTGCAGTTTGTTATTTAATCGCATACAAAAACTATATGCTATTGGAAAAGTCATTCTTTAGAGGTTAGGTCCATCAAGCAATATAAAACCCATATTTTTAAAGTTTTTGTACGAATCTCAAGACTAAGGACGTTTTGGTACCTATATATTTAAAATTTCCATACTTGTGGCTATTTATTACATCCATGTGATTGATATTTTGGATTCATTAATCACTTTATTAAAAGTGGACATCAAATCCATACGCCAGATCATAATATTGAACTAATTAACTAATTTTGTAGGCTTTTAAAGCTAAATTGTTTTACTGTCCACAAAGTTACTTCTAAACAACTATCTAATTGACTTCAAAGATGTCTATATTAATAACTATCTAATTGACTTCAAAGATGTCTATATTAACATTTTGAATTGGCTGACCACTATTTTTGAGTCTAGAGTTGAAATCATTTATAAAACTAAGTATTTGTACATCTAATAACCAAAAGAGAAAAAAATAAGAACTCTAAATTAATTTTATGGGTTAGTATTTAATATGGAAATGCTATTTTCAACTAATATTCCCACTTTTATTACCAAATCCTTTAAAGAATTAGAGTTAAGCTATGAAAATAGACCTGAATACTCTGTTTATTGCAGAAACCTGTCAAATGCAAAAATTTCAATAATTTTTTATGCAAAGAATAAAAATGTTAAAAAAATTCTTTTTGTCTATAAAATACCCAAATGAGGTCTACTTTAAGAAAAAAATTACTAAACACCTTCATAAAAATGTAGTGAACTTCTATATAGTTTTTTTCTCGTTTATCTCAAAACAAGAAAAGTGGCGTTTTACATGTTTCTGAAATAAGTGATTCACTTGATATCCCATACCACTTATAAGTCACTTTAGATATAGCATATTATTATCAATTAATAACTAATTATTAAAACTTTTCACTTGTTAAGTACTATATATGTACAAAATTTTATTAACTAAATTAAAATAGGTGAAAAAATTTGAACTGATAAAAATTTCATAGCTTTGTTTACTCTTCAAAATCTTGGAAACCTGCCGAAAACAACATTGAAAACCATTTATTTTCGAAGGTCTTCCATAAAGCCATTCTTTTGTAAATAAATTGTCCATTGAGCGTCTCTTTCAATATTCATGGTCTCAGATGAGATTTTTTCTTCTGAAACTGTCATTTTTGTTCACATCTGAATGGCAGCGCCCACGTACAAGAGTTGAAACAGGTGCGTATGATGAAGGTTACACAAACGTTCTTACCATGCACGATTCTAAACTGGGAACTCATTCAGAAGTGGCTTAACATACTAATGTTAAAATTCTTTCAGTAAAAAAGGTACATTTCGACTAAAACAAGACAATTAAATAAGAAGATAATTTGGAAAAATTAATTAGTTTATAGGATATTAGAATTTTATTCCTTTACCAAAGAAGATATTTTTAAGACCAATAAAAACAATCTGGTTAAACTAATACAATGAAATATTAGTAGTAGTTAGGCTGTGCGCGCACGAGTGACTAAAGTCACGGCGACCAGTATCACTAGTATCAAAAATATCACTAGAAAATATAATGGATCTCTATGAAGAAATTCTTGGCAATCGGCCAAGTGTCACGTCGCCTAGTGCGCGCACTTGTTCAACTTGTTTCAATAGCCACGGCAACAATTTTGTCTTTGTCACCGTGACAAAAGTCGCTCGTGCACGCTCAGCCTTATTGTGAAACTTTTAAATTTTAAAGCTGATATTGTTAATAATATTGTTATAATTATTTAATATTTTCGACTTAGAACACTTAATTATATAGATGTGTTATCAAAACTACTATAGTTGAAACTTTTGAAAAGGATTTAATGAAACATTTTTAATTGTCTAATGTTACCTGATTAATAATTATGTAAATTTTTGTAATGATTAAAAAATTTCGGATCAAATAATTTTACGGAATTTTATTGTTCTGAAGAATTACAAAGTAACCCCTATAATATTCAAATAAAACACAAAACGAAAAAACTTAAACCTAAATATATTAATTTCCCAATTATTTGAAAAACTTAGTTCAGATATCTTTTTTTTATTTGGTGAGAGAGAGAGAGGTACAAACATGGACCAATATTACTCTCAAATGAGAAATTCAGGGAATTGCTAAAATTGTGGGAGACTGACATTTTTCTCTTAGGCAATATCTTCCAGGTAATCTTTCCCAATATCAGTCCTTGTTATTGCAAATGGAATATGGATTTTCTCTGCTTATTGGCTTGGATTGATAGAGAAGGTAAATAAATATCATCCAGTCATTTGCGTGTTTTTTCGCAATGCACGCTATCTACGCATTAACTAATTGTAGAGATACGCTCTTTCAAGAATTTCTAAGGAAAGGTAGTTGAAGAGATTCCATTGTTTTTGAGGATGAAGATAGGAATTTTGGTATTAAGTTTCATATATATATATATATATATATGAGCATATTTAATTCGACATAGATTTAGGTTAAATCTTAATACATTTTAAAATTGTAAACATAATTCCCTATACAGTTACTTTTTTTATTCATGAGAAAACTTAAATTATTTATCCTGTTGGATGTAGTAAAGTCAGTTTTAGAAATTTTCCCTTATTTTTAGGAATAAGAGTTCAATCTCCAGTGCTTCCCTTGCATGAGTTAACTGAATAAATTTTAAGGGTAACTACATACCGAAACTGGTTTAATTAAATTAAAAAGAACTGCTATTTTTGTGTTTATCTTTTAATTTATCTTCTTAATATAATTTACATTCTTTAATTTTATGTCTATTTTAACTGAACAAAATTTGTCATAATAATTAGTAAGGACAAATCGATGGAAAGGATCACATAAATTATATTAAGTAACTAGATTTATTCAGACATAACGAAACGTAATCGATATAAAAAGGCCACAAAGAAGAATTGATTACGTTTCGTTATATGTCTGAATGATCTAGTTACTTAATATAACTTGTGTGGTCATTTCCATCGATTTGTCCTTACTAATTATATTACAAATGGTGCGTGACCAGGATGAGTCCTTTGGATATGTCATGCGTGGCATGACAAAAGTCAACACCTAATTTTGGTTGAGGTAATTTGGTAAAGGTCTTGAAAGAAAAAGGTTTTTATTTTTACCACTTAATCAAATATGTATTTTCAATTTACCGATCATTGTTAAATGTTACATATTGAGTGATTCTGGCATTCATTCTCTCAAGCTATTAAGTAGCTGTTCTCACAAACTGCTAAGACTCATTTTTCTAAGCAGCCTGCCTAACTACTTTGTCAACAATCCCATTAACATAAAAAACACCCTCGTTTTCTCAGCAATCTCACTGACGCTTATTTCTAGTTCCACTCCCTCTCCCAGTCGATGATTACCTTCCACCAGGGAAATGACCCTAACTTTCACACGGAGGTTGTACTTAAAACTCCAGCAAACCGAAACGCAGTTCGAAGTGAGAATCATCAGCCAGAAGAACACAAAAAACCAGATTTCCAAACGGAACTGGCCGCTGTTTATCCACTTGCCGTTCAGCGAACTTTACTCTGGGTCAATTGAACCTCCCTCGTCCTTCAACTTCCCCCTCTTTTTTTTTGCCAGGGCTCCGCAATTTTCATTCGGCCATCTTGGTTTAGGAAGTGAGTTTTTCTTCTTCACGAATGCCTCCTGGGAAAGCCAGTTTTGGTAGATATTTAACCTATTACGGACCCGATGAGGAATTTGCTGAAGAAGGATGGCGGAGGAAGAAGATGGATGAAGAAAAGAACGAGAAATGCAAGTGTCAACGCTTTTCGGCGACTTGTTCGGCAAGTGACCGATATTAGGTGGAGGGCCTGGGGGTGTTCTATATTGCTGTCGGTTGTAATTGCTCGCACCCGACGTGCTTGGATTTGCATGGAGGAAGCTGGGAAAGCTGAGGGAATTATATAATTGGATAACGTTGTGAAGAGGGTATAGTAAGTAAAAAATATGCCGAAGTAGAAATTCAGAAAAATACCTATCCATCTTTAAAAAAGCTGTCTTTTCGGTCAAGAAAACTTAAAGAATCCGAAGAAGTTACATGTATTTAAGACGATTTATTTGTAGAAAAGATAATATAATCTTTTATTAGTAGTAAACAGATGTGTCTGTAGATTTTAAACTTGTTTAAAATAGATTAAGAAGAGTCTCTAACAATTTGTATATAGTAGATGGGGTTACGTTTTTAACATAAGGGGAATTAAAAAAAATATATATGTCTTAAAAATGCAGAATTTAAATAGTGAACAAATTTCTGCTTTATGAATGTTTCGGTCTAGAGGAAGGTTTCTTTAATTTAATATCAGGCTTTTAGGAAAATGTAATATATCTTCAATCAATCCATTACGTTAAGAAGAAAGATTCTTTATTACATTTCTTCGGATAAATTACTTCCCTGTCGGGCAATCTCTTGATAATATACACCGAAATATAAAACTAATGTATGATTCCAGACTAGCTTTGGGATATATTAAATAAAATACACCACCAACAAAACTAAAATTCCAATAAGTTATGCGTATGAACTCACTTGTAGAAAAACTCCATACCTCTCGGAACTAATATCACATCATTGAATAGGAATGCTGCAATATCCGAGAATCTTTCCGAGTTATAAAAGATCCTAATCTAGTCGACCTTATGCAATCCTTTTCATAAGGGAATCCGTTAGCTTCAGAACTAAGAGAATGCTCAAGAAGAAGTCAGAAAATGATACGGAAAAACTATTAGCTCCACAATATCGTCTCTGGTACATTATCTCTCTCCCTAGGGAAGCGTATGAGAGACGAAAAGAAAAAAAATAAGGTACCACATGAAAAATGGATCCCGCGGCGTGACCTCGAAAGATAGGTAAGAAAAGATGAGATTCTGTCGAAAATTGTGCGACGAGCCCTGTTTGTTGCCGCCGTTTCTTTATGCGCACACGAGGCGTGAAATGAAGTTGTTTTGGGTAACACGGCGTCACTTCTTCTTCTTTTGCTTTAAGTCCTTATTTCCGTCTTTTGTGTTGGGAAGAGAAGATGCGGGGAAGTCGAATTTTATTTCGTCGCTCTTTGAGTGGATTTGAATGCGAACTTGTCTCGAATAAAACGAGTTGGCATTTTTTTAGGGGCAAATAAATACGGCGGGAGAAGTAGCTGCGGTTCAAAAATAGCTCTTTTGAGGGAAGTTTAAATTGTTCGGTGAAGTTTTAATTTGAAAAGGATGGCGTTTATTGCTCCATTTATCTTTTTGAATGTACTATGAACTATTGAAATATTATTTTTTTTGTTGAAAGTCGACCTCTTGCGACCTTGTGCGCCTTGCCTTATACATTGAAATTCGCTTTTATTGGAAAAATGAATATTTCTAATTCAATTTTAACATACTTGATACATGGAAACAAATGGAGGATCAACCCTAATTAGATAATCCTGAAGAGAAAGTTTTTTCATAAGCTGTCAGATAAACCAATCTAAGAATGAGATTTCTTTATTCTAAAATCAATGCACTTTTTAAGTTGTTAAATTACAGATATGAATCACTTACACACTTTTTAAGTAATTGTAGTTAACCGTATCTAGCTTCTCTAGCTTCATAAACCTTTCAGAAAGATAAACATCGAAATATTTAGAGGATAAAAAAACCTCTTCTGGCCATGATCCTTGTTAAGACCTTACAATTATTTCAGAGCTTGTTACTCAATTTGGAAAATCCCCAGCCTTATCACTATACCCTTCCACAACCCGTTATTATAATATTCATTCTCACGAAGTTGTGTTCTTTCTTGAATAAAGCTTCTAAGCCTCAGGCTGGAAGATGCCTCACACTTCGACGAAGCCTGTAATTAAGAAAAGCGAATGAAAACAGTAATTAGGTTTTTGTCAAGAAAATTTCGGCACATGAGTTTGGATTTTGTCGCTTTTGTTTTTAGAAAACACCATTTGCAAGGGTTAAAATCTAGGATCCTCTTAAACATGCTATCAACTCCAGTCTTGGTGTGTTATAAAAGTATCCCTAATTACATACTTATTTTGGTAATATGGTATGGGTGGATCTTAAAACCCAAAATAAAGCATTTGTTTTAGACAAGAAGAAGAAAAATTACGTGAATGAAAATATATTGTATTAATTAAGTCCTTCTGGAAGATTGTGAAGACGCAATTTCAGCAGGAAAAAAAAATATTACACATTGATACATTATATTCAAATAATTTGTTACGACTACGTTAAAATTTAAAGTTTTTCAGGGTTTTGTTTACTGGGAAAAATTCTTAAAACTGTTAGAAAAATATAAAACTGTTTAAAAGAGAACATTAAAATTGTTTACTTTTGTTTTATAAAACTCAGATACGCTAGCTATATTCAGAATTTTCATTTATGATGAAGACAATAAAAAATGTGAACGGTTTCATTAATTTTTTAAGCGTAATTTTAAATAGATGGAAATTTAATTTGAAAATTAAATAAGAATTTACTGATGATGACGCAATTTTTTTGTACGCATCTTTGTTTATAAAATAGGAGTTTTAATTTAGAAAATAGCTACATTTAGGATGATGATACGGGAATGGATAAATCTTATATATTTTCGAAAGTTAACGAGACTAAATCTTGTCTATGAAAATATATTGTTTATTGATAATTACATGATAGGGATCATGTTTGGAGTTAAACTTAGTTATTTTTAACTCATTACTCATGATGTTTTCCGTAAAACTATATTTACCAGTTACCACTATACATACCACTATATTTCCTCTCTTTTTCCAGAATCGACCCTGTGATACTTACAAAAGCAGAAGCCACTGAAATTTTGGGCAAGGAAGGCCAAAGACCTGGGACCTACTTGTTGTACGAGGATGTCGAGAAAGAAAGGATATGTCTTTCGTTCAGGTACATTACTGGTCATTTAGTTAAACCGCTTTCGGGTATTTCAGGCGTTCACACGGGATTTAATTTTAAAAACGATTTAAGGGCATTTACCTTTTACAGATCAAAAACAGGATTATGAAATTATGTGTATTTTAATTTAGTTAACAAATTTGTACTGATTCACCCAATAAATATTTGGGTAAAATCCTACGTCCATAAATTATGTGAGGTCAAAAAGGGGGGGAGGGGGTCTGGCAAAATCTCACCAAATCTCGCCAGGGGGAGGGGAGAGTCAATTGAAATCTCACGTCAACTTTTAGTTCAGAAAATATACGTTTTTTCATTAATATTTTTAGCACAAGTTTATAAAAAATGCTCATATTAGTCAAAACAGCAAATAGTTAGTCGTGATAATTTCAAGTTAAAATCATGTTTTAGATTTTAAAGTGCATTTGTATCAAAATTTTGCAATCTGGATGGTAATTGTAATGCCGATGAGACAAAACTTGTGATTGAGAAAATCTCACGTGAGAATTTGAGGGGGAGGGGGGGGGGATCCAGCAAATCTCAATAAATCTCACCAAGGGGGAGGGTGGGGTCCAAAATTTGGAAAAATCACCTCACGTTATACATGGACGTCCCCTAAAACGCTTGGTGCGATTTTGAGAAATGTCACCAATCGCACCATGAATTCCAAAATGCAAATGCAAAATGGCTAAAAAGCAATAACATTCATACATATAATTAATAAACATAAACAATAAAAGCAATAAGCAATAACATCGCTAGATCCACCGTGTCACGTCTACTAGAACTAAGCCAAAATTTGGATTACACTTTAATAATACATTAGTATAGTATAGTGTATTTTACATGTATAAAAATAACTAAGGTAGGTGAGAGGACGAAGGTTTTTATCATGAGTATTCATTCTCTTATATTTATCCAGCAAAAAGTTTCACATTTTTATCAAATAAATCCTCGATTTCGAACCAATTATAAAAAAAAACCTTCGATAAGATAACAAAATGAATAAAAGAATTATCTATTATCTATAAATGCGCATCTTCATTGCTTTTTTCCAGTGCATTGTTTAGAACTTATGTTATCAGATAAACATTTTAGCGTCAATTAAAGGTATTCTAAAATACTTACATAAACTTTTTGTTCCCTTCTTGGGTTTGTTAAAAACATTTCTAATTTTTATAATTTAGATTTTTTAAAAGAAAATATTTTAAAACGTCTTTTTCTGCTTTAGAATGCAATTATGAACAGTTTTGTAGATGAAAAATTGCTGTGGGGAATCGTTTAGGATATATTTTTCTGGTAAATGTTGCAGAAATTGGAATAGAGAGAATAAATTTAATCAATAAAGAATGATACAATAAGTGATAAAGGAACAAGAAAGGAAAAACTTCATAACACAGTACAGACTTAATATCTCTTATTCTTTTTCGATTGATTGAAAACTTATGAACATGTTGTGCATGTTTTTTTTGTAGTATCCTTTAGTGAGAAATGTTAAAAAAGGGAGGAAAGGTCAACTACCCATGAACTCTTATACTCATCTCTAAATTCAAAATTGCTTCTTAAAAACTATTTTAACTCTGAACACCATTCATTATTGTTTCCCTTAACACCAAGTAATCTTGTGTATTTACAGGACGACCGAAGGCGAGGTTGTCCACTACTCCATTGTGAAGCTGAACGATTTGTTCTACTTCAACGACTTTCCTTTTCCATACCTCGAATCCATTGTGCTCTACTACAAGAAATACAAGTTCAAGGACACTAAGCTTACCCAACAGGTAACGTTTCGTACGAGCTGTTTTACCCTTTAACTCCCCGGCTAGTTTTTATTATCAGCTTCCCTAACGTCGTAAAACCAAATCGATTATATCGCAAATGGCAGGAAACCGCAGTATTCTGAGATATTGCGCTGTTTTTGCGCTCACCATTGGTTTTAGTTCTCTGTGGAAATCTCCACGTTGAGTGGAAATTCCCCATTTGTGCACAAAGTCAAATCGATAAAAGTTTACTCATGATTGCCTGTTAGAGAATAATGAAAATTTGTAATAAATATGTACCGGAAGCATTGCATTATGTCGATTTTTTACTTTGCCTTCTTTTTTTATGTACTGTATCAACAGGGGAGCCGATTCAAAAGGGAGGGCTCAACCAACCCACTGTGGTCAAGTAATCATGTTAGGCGTACTTAATAATTTTATAATAATTAATACATATACTAATTAATTCTTTCAGGCGAAATCAGAATGCATATAGTTTCTTTTTGCTTTAACGCTTTCTAAAAACTCCCGAAGCCGAGAATATCCGATATCCGAGAATTAATTTTGAAATCAACTGGTAACCTGAAGTTGATTTCTTAAATTCATAGAAACCTCATTAATTTTTAAAACTAGGCTTCCCTGTATTGAAAAATTTCAATGACATTGTGTATTTGCTTTTCTTCAAAGGGTGACAGTTTTTAATTAGCAGTTTTATGTTTCTAATGTTATTATATTTCCTTTAAAATTTATGCAATTTATCATTTATTAAAAATCTAAAATTGGTTAATAATAATTTACTCATTATAATTTTATATCAATGCATGGAATAATCTCTTCACGAATGTTTTTTATTTACATACGCTTTGCATTTAGTACAAAGAATAATAAGTAAAAAAATGAAAAATACAATCAAACACCTATAAAAACGTAGTTCATCTGTTGTTTAGCGATGTTGGCTGAATTTGTTATTAAAATTAACTAATATATATAATATAGCACTAATATAACTATAATAATAAAATTTATTGATATCAATTTATTTTCTCCCCTTTAGGCTGTTTTGAGTCCTTACGTCAAGACACAGCGTTCTAAGCGCATATCCAACTACCTGAAACTGGACACTGTCCGAGAATCAGAGAGGGATTCTCACGCTTGACCAGTGTCCACTGCCATTTCAGACCAGTATCATCCTCCCATGTTCTACCAGTTGCCATTTCTCGTGTATTTTTTAGATATAATTTAAGTTGCTCTCTATCTTTTTACTTGTTAATTTTATGTATATGGAGTAGTATATTTATAAGAATGTCTTCGTGTGAGAATCTTTTCATGTTAACTGTTCTGTTTTATAGATGCACATGCATATAGATATGTTATGGACCCGTGATGATCTGCTTCTTGTTTTATAGATCTGTAATGTCATAGTTGTTTTAAAAGAGAGTATGTCATATGAGTTGTACATAATAAAATAAAAAATGTTTACAACTGGTTTGAAGAATCATTTAATACATTATTTTGGAAATGTTCATCCAAACATATTGTTCTGTGGTCAATTCCGGCGGTAACGGAAGGACGCTTTTGCTAAAAAAAAATCAAGGTATTTTAGTCTAAGCAAAAAAATTTAATAATATTTTTTTCAAAAATTGAAATGCTGGAAACACTTTTTTAAAAATTAAATTTTAAAGTACGGTAACGGAAGGATGTTTTTACGAGGTGGGTTTTCCATTTACCATTACTTTTCCCAAATTTCAGCCAAACTAAAAAAGGGAAAATTCTGAAAAAATTAGAAGACATAAAGGAATGTTTAATCATTATAAATTGACCTGTATTTCTGGTAAATGATTATATTAAGTAAATAAGGTACTTCTTGGTTATGGTGACGGAAGGACAAAAAGTGCCCAGTTATGAAACTTGATAAATTTAAATTAATAACTTTTAAAGCCACTAAGACATTTTTATGTGTAAATCTACATCTAAATTTATTGTTAGATAAATCTGTTGCAATTTAATTACTAATTTATGCATAATTTGGTCATATTCAATACAGTATACATACTTTTTTCTCAGGAAATCATTCCCTCATTATCTTGCATTCTTAAGCAGAAACAGGATATTTACTTTCATTTTCTATATTACCTGTCCAACTTAGTTTTTGTGATTTCATAAGTTTTTCCTATATTATTCTAACAATTTAATTTGGGGATATATTTTCTGCTTATGCAGCCTTATCACTAAAGGGCGATAAACTTTCCACATGAGGAAAAGAAACCATCAAGTGAAAAGGATCAAAGCATCAATGAATACAAAAACTGCAACAATTCCTTCTTGGTGGAATTGTAGCAGTTTTTGTATTGTTGCAAATTATTAGATTCGATGCAGAGTTTTTACAATATATCTTATGTTATAATTTCATAGGAATATTGTACAGGTAAAATCATTTTATTTATTTGTATCAGGTAATATTTACTGTTTACCCAGTTCAGAATGAGCAGCTGATTTCACAGGCCGAGAATTTTCCTCGATGCTTCGTTAGCCCCAGCTTTTTTCCTTTCTAGTTTATTTTAAACAATTTATAAATTATATTCTATTAGAGAAGTGTAAAAGAATAAATAAGGAATTTAAGAATGTTTGTATTTTAGGTAAATTTTAAATTAAATTTAACAGGTTCCGCGCCGAGAGAGAAAAAAAATTAAGAAAACTTTCAAGACATAAAATAAATCGTTTTTACTGTGTTTCGAAATGGGTTGTATAAAATTTTTCGCCTTTGAGTCAAATAATTTGCACGCCTGTTACATTATACAATACTCACATCAACGTACAATACATTTAATCAGTTCGTAATATATCGGTGTTCCATTCAACATATTGAAGTATCTAAGTTAAAAATTTATTTCTACTGGGGACGACAACAGATCTTCTGTGTGTGGTCTTCAAGTTTAATAAGATTAAGTATTAATAAAATTCATCCATGCAATGTTTTTCTTCAAAAGTTTTCTGAAAAATAAATTTTAAAGATAATTTAAATTTAATGGCGTATCGTATGAATCATAATAAAACACTTATCAAAAAGACCCAAACTACAACTCTTTAGTTTTAAAAATGAGGAAAAAAAATATTTACGGATTTTGTTTAACGTTTACTTAGAAAATTATAAATTATTAGGTTTAAAAATATTTTCTTACATCTTAAGCAATTTTTATGAAAAATAAATATTTGAATAATAATATTTTTATATCATATGAAATAATCTTATATTTACTCTGTGAATTCATAAAATTAAATAAAATAAGGACAGCATTTGAACTACTGTTTATACTATAAACAGGCCACGAATGAAGAAGTAAAAGTAATAAAAGAATAAAAATATTAAGTGTAAATGAGAGAAAAGAAGGTAATGTAATTGAATTGACAAAAGTAATTCTTTATCATATCTATTTATTTTTTTAAAATTTCTCGCAATGTTCTTTTAAGATAAAATTTCAAACAGTTTAATTAATGTTATATCAAAAGCGGCTTATGGAAAAATATTTTAAATGTTTTCGCAAACATAAACTATTTCAGTAAAATATATTTTGAACAATTTTTTTGTTAATTACAACAAAGTATCAAATCCTCATAAATAATGTACTTCATTCTCTTATGTATTTCGATTACTGTACTTTATGTTGTTTTTCTAGCAATTCTCCTGTCTTATCAGCTCATGGTTTATTTCTTATTATGATCAAACGATGACGCCACTATTCATTTTTAAATAAATCGGGGCTGGATGCTGCTGCTGCATACGGTTGTTGAACCAGGGCCGTAACCAGACTTTTGTTTCGGGGGGGGGGGGGGGTTTGACTCAAATATTTTTTGAGGTACCTCCTTACGGGTACTTTTATATGTTAAGTTTTAGATGACAACACTGGATTGAAATTTTGATGCACTAAATTTCAAAATTGTATAAACAATATGAATTCTAAGTAAAAGGGGGGGGGTCTGGGGGTTCTCCCCCAGAAAATTTTTGGAAATTTGCCCCTCAAAAGAGTGTTTTAGCTCATTTCTGAGTGAGACCCTTTAGATTACACCCATAGAGCACCACTCATTGTAAGCGGCCGAATTTTCAAGGTAAAAAAAAAGGTATATTGTAATAAATGGCGAAATGTTAAGGGGGTTTCTAGGTTCCTACTCCAGAAAATTTTTTGAATTTTTCCCCTAAAAGTGGCATTTTAACTCATTTTGAGACACTTTAGGTTACATTAAAGAGGACCTCTCCTTGTAAATCACAAATGTTTAAAGGAAAAACCGTATACTTAATAGATTTCAAAATTTCAAGGGGGTTTGGGGGTCTTCCCCCAGAAAATTTTTGGAAATTTTACCCTTAAAAGTAGGGTTTTGACTCATTTTGAGACCCTTTGGGTTATACCCGAAGAGGATATCGCTCCTTGTGAGACATAATTTTCAAGAAAAATAGCAGTATAAAAATTGATGTCAAAATTTCGGGGGGGGGGGGGGGTTGAACCCCTAAACCCCCCCCTTGGATACGGCCCTGTGTTGAACCCCTTTCTCATTTGTTATTATAAACTTTGTTGGGAGCAGAGTAGGGTAAGGGAGTGTCTGATACCCTCCTTTGCAAGATATAAAACTTTTATTAGTTGTTTATTAATTTTATAAAAAATCACTGGGAGGGGGGAGAATCCCAGGTTACCCCGATCCACAAGTGATTTCATACATGGAATATTTTATTCAACAATAATTATAAAACCTATAGTATTAAAATGTAATTGTCTGAGGTCAGTTTGGAAAGATTGGAGGAAAAACTATTTCTTCACATCAATAAAATGTCTTTTTTTTACTTTGATTGGACGTTTGGAGAAAGAAGATGTTAATAATTATTAAACACTTTTGGAATAGCATTCCTTGATATTTAAAGATTTTTGTATAGCTTTTGTACTTGGAAAAATCTTTTTTATTCTTGGGAACTTGGAATCATACTTTGAAATTTGAGATTAATTAAGTTATGCAAACCAAACTTATAAAAGAAATAAAGTTCTAATTGTTTTACTTAAATACTCGTTTCCATATTTGTTTAATTAAGAGAACATTAATGTTTCACTTGGAAGGGCTAGGGCCCCTTAGTGAGCAATATTTGTATTTGTATTATTTTTCTTTGTTAATAAATTATTATTATTATTTATTATTATTATTATTATTATTAAATTTCAAATATTGTGTTAATATAGTAGTTTGCAAAACATGAAGATTATTATTATATCATCAGATACTTAAGGGATATCAGCATATATTATATCCCTTCCCCCAAAGTGTCAAATTGTCGTTTTTAACCATAGAAAAAACTACCATGTTTCTTAATCTATGGTGATGTTTTTTTAGTTAGAAGAACGCAAAGAAAACGCATATGCCACTTAATTTACTATAAGCTATCTAAATGTTTGAATAAAAATTGTTTGGATAAAGTAAATGGCTATGGTATTTGGGTATTTCGAATTACCAGGTCTGCATAAAAAAAAACCATCCTAGAGCTTGTCATACAATCATTATTTATTTTTTTTTGGTACGCTGACTCCAAAAATGGCTTCCGTTTTGTCCTAGGACATCAAGTTTCCTGACAATTTAAATAATTAAGGTAATATATTTAAAAAATGGAAGATGCTTATAAAAGAAAATTTTTATTAAAATTTTTCCCTTAGATTATATTTTTGAGCGAGCTTAAATAGAAGAATTTTTGTTTTTCTTTACCAAATTAAATTCTAACAGTTAAATAAATTATTAGTTGTTTAAAATAGGTATATTTGTTTATGCAAAATTTTCAAAAGACTACTTAGAAGAATAAAACTAATCTTCTACGCTATCTTTGCGGATAAATTGCAACTAATTAGAACTAAGCCCTAATTTGGATTACACTTTAATAACACATTAGTATAGTATAGTGTATTTTACATGTTAAATAAATTATTAGTTGTTTAAAATAGGTATATTTGTTTATGCAAAATTTTCAAAAGACTACTTAGAAGAGTAAAACTAATCTTCTACGCCATCTTTGCGGATAAATTGCAATTTGTTCTACTATTCATAATGCATAAGTTTTAAATAGATATATTAATTTAGTTACATATTTAATAACTGCAGTCATACTTAGTTTTAAGGAAACGGGAAATATGGGGTATTATTTTATTTATAAATAATATATAAATAAATTTGAAAGGACAATAAATTTGAAAATTTTATGGCAGCATTTAATTTTAAAAGTATCTCAGTTTCTTTTTTTCAAATAAATTAATATGATAGAAATAAAAATATATTATAGAGTTGGTAATATCCTTGATATTGAATAAAAGATTTTAGCAATTTAGATAAGCAGTTTTATTAATTATGTAATTAATGCCTTTTTTATTTGAAATATTTCGGAACTACTGACTAATTAAAACTGGTATTTCCTTAGGACGAAAAACACTAATGTGATAATAGAATTCAAAGGAACATATTTCTATGAATATGACGAAGCAACTCTCTCTGATTGCATGAAAAATTAATAAGGCATTAGGGAATAAAATTTTTTTATTAAACAGTTATACATTTTATTTTTAAAGGGACACATTTGAAACAAGTGCACATAATTTTAACAAAACAAGATAAAGTGCTAGCGTATTTGTTCATATGAAAGTCTTCAAAAATAGAGCTTCAAGAAAATAAAAAGATCTATGTACAAGATAAAAGCCCGGATTTGACACTTGTAATACAGGCTTTAAACTGACTTCTCATTTTTGAAAAAAAATTCTCCTTTTTTGAAAGAGAAGAGTTCAATTTCTATTTTTAATGCTTCCAAAACTTTGCAATTACATTCAAAAGAGTACAAAAAGAAAAGGATTATATATGTTAGAGATTTGATTTTTGAATAAATGAATCAAGGTTTACTTCATATTCTTAATTTAATTTATGTAGTAGTACTACTTTTTTGCTTCTTAACATAGTTACCTATTCCAAAAATTTTAAGAGAAAATTTAAGTTCACTACTTTTATAAATTATTTTACAAGTAACCAATTAGATAAAAGTTTTTAACAAACCAAAACTAAATCTTATAAAACGTTTTGAAATCTCTTAATTGCTCCTATAGCTGGTTTAGTTTAAATGATTAGCTATACCTACATATTTTTATTTGAATAATCTGAATTATCTGTTAGTATTTTATTATGAAAAAAGTGGCGAAGTAGGTTTATTTTTACTAAGTTTTATAACCAACTAAACCTGAAATCCTGATTTGGATGGCTATTTCTTAGAGTACATAAGTTTAGGAGGTTGGTTTGAAGAGGTAATATTTGATTTCAGATAAAAATATACATATTTGTTTAACAAGGAAAAACGTGGAAATACATGGACGGGGGAAAACATCACAGTGGAAATTTTGTTTTCTGTGTAAATCTGAATCAAATATATATGTAAAATCCATCATATCTTACTCTCTTTATATGTAGAGAAGAAGTGTAAGAAATGACAGATTTTTTTTGTGATTGATAGAAATTTATTCAAATATATTAAATATAAAACGCTAACTAAACGTTTATGAAAGTGCGTTTAAAAATCCATGAGAATAACTGCTAACTTTTTTATGAGCACCATAAGTTTTGAAGTCATGATCGACTTTAAACAGGGAGAATCCTGTTATTTAAATACTCTATGGAAAAATGTGTCAGAATTATTTTGATTTTAAAGTTTTAACTAGTGTTTAGTATAACCTGTTTTTCAAAACAATCTATCAAGCATAATAGATACTCTAATTGATGATATGTCAATTCTTACAGATAATAAGTAATTTTTCAATATACTACAGACATATAAAGCTTTGCTATTGTAATGTGGCACAATGCGGGGAAGCAGCGAAATACTTCAAAGTCATGCGGAAACTTAAAATCACAGGTTCATAATTCTTTGGAATCACAGAAACGTCAAAATATTTACACGGTACAGTATATCGGTTGACGGTAGCTTTCATAAAGTCTATTTCTTACACTATAGGATAAAATGAATACTGATAATTTCTTCCATAACATTAGCCATAAGAAGTTAAAATAATGCATTTGTCATGTATTACCATTCTTGCCGATGATAGGTGTATTGTATAGTGCTGTCATGAAATAAAATTTTTTCATTTTTAAAGAAGTTGAAAAAATGCATATGTATATTCAATAAAACTTATTTTCAACACTAAATATCAATAGCATTTATGGTTTAAAAGGATTTGTATCATAGTATAATTGAATCTAAGCTAAATACAAAATAAAACTGGTGTGTGACAAAACTTTTTAGCACAACTAAACAAAAGTTAGGGATTTTAAATATAAATTCTTGCTCTGATGTAGGACATGCGTTCTTTTTGATTTATTACTTAGTAATACCCAACTCTTATTTCATGCATTCAAAATGTAAATTTTCTTCCCTCACACAGATTTGTAAATGTGAAAATGTTCAAAGAACTTTTATATGTACATAAAATTGCGTATGAAACAGCAAATAGTGTTTTTAAGGTTTAAAAAGCCTTATATTCACTTTAAGAAATTGTGTAAATGATTGTTATGAATTGAGAGAGTTTTAAAAGCTTAAGAGATCAAAACATTTTAAGATAAATCTAAAACTTGTCGCTAGCTGCCTTTAAAAGGTTTTAAATGTTTAAAAAGATTTAATTAAATAATAATTATAGGTGATATTGTATTAAAACGCGTCTGGTGGCAAAGATATGTGCATTTGGTACAATGATTCTATTAATAATTCTATGCTAGCAAAAGTTATAACTGTGTTGATATGAATAAAATTTAGTAAAACATATGTTCTTATTTGTATGTTATGATCTTTAAAATTATTAAACTTTACAGGATAAATATAAAATGGGTACCAATAACTGAAATTTAGTCAAACTACACATTATCTATTTAAAATTACACAATGTAGGATGCTATTTTTTATGTGGCTAATTTTAAAACGCCATAAATACATGGCTAAAAATAAATATACCGCTGCTTAAAATTAATGAAGTTTTTTTAAAATGCTCTATAAACTTCAGTTAATTCTTTAGAGCGCTATGTAGAGTTTAATATCTTGTAGGGATAATTTAATAATATACAATCATCGACAAGGAAAGATTATTTTAGAAAATAACTAATATTATTCCTATTATTGTTATTTGAATAAATAACATTACCTACCAATAGTAGGAACACAATCCTACATGTCCTTAATAAAGGCCATAAATTGAACCTGCTCTTTTAAAAATATGATATTATGCGTGAGAATAACATAGCATTTTAAGTACATTGGGAAACTTAACAAGTAAAATAGGAACTTTCTTATCAATTGAAAACTTTTCTACTTTCTTATCCTTTTGCGTAGAATATATCCGGAATTCTTTTGTCTGGGAAAATAAACTTATCATAAATGATTTTTAATATAGGACTGAGACTGTGGAAGTACTTATAACCCTCCTTCGATAATGAGCGCTGTGTTTTTTCCAGTTCAAAATTGCTGGGAGCGAAAGTTGCTTTTGGTTAAAAACTTGATACTAATATATATTTCATCTCCTCTAAACTAAGTCGTGTAATACACATTTAAACTAAGTCTTAAACAAATAGACTCCAAAAAGAAAGAGAATATCTTTATAATCTTTTATAGAGCTGTAGAATATTACACCTTGTATATTGTACTGTTTTTATACTGAAAAATTCAAAAGTAAATTGTAAAAGCTTTTACATCAAACTTTTAACCACCATTCAATTTTTTAAATTTAGAAAAACTCAGCTCTTGTGTGGTTTTAGGTGGTTGATATGATTTTTAGGTGACTTTTGCGTAATCTAGGTTTGAAAATTGAGCGATTCTTTAAATCTGAGTAGTAATCAGAAGCCTAAGACGAAAATTGAAACCCCTAATACACGTAAGAATGGTTAAATTCATATAAAAAGCAACTTTTGCTCATCCCAGCCAAGATTTCACTGGAAAACCACTCTCCTTTTAATCCACACTCATCTTTCACACCTAACACCACCCATCCTTCAGATACTTCACGAGGGCATCAATGTACATTTCTAGTCCTTAAAACTTAGCATCACAAAAACAGGAGAAGGCGCGGAACGAAAATGCACAACATACTCGCTCAGCTCCGCGCAGGGCACACGCGAACAACATGCGCTTTGTACAACACGAATCTCCGTCCCTTTTAGGACTTGTTAAAGGATGCGCTGAACTTGGATTGCGCGAAGCTGGACTGCTTGCCACAGTCGCCCAGTTTGTGCTTCTGAGGGCTGAAGGTGAGAAGACGTTCTTCTTCGCAGGGCGGCCCCAGGGGCTTCACCACCTTGCTCAAGGGGGGCTTGTCTTTTTCGGGGGGCGTCATGGGGGGAGGGCTCTCCCTGGAGGGCTGCTGCAACTTGCGCGCCCTCTGCTGGCGTTGGCGGCTCACTTGGTGCGCGGTTAGGTGACTGCCGTGGTAGGAAGTCAGAGTTTTGAAGAAGGAGCAGATGCAGCCCATTGCAGTGGAGTCTGGAATTCAAAGAAACAAGAATAAGTAAAGACCAATTATCTGTTGTTGTTGAAAGTATTTATTGAGTCTAGATCTCTCTTAAACAAATCCACCTTCAAACAATACGGTACATCATCTACAGGATCGAGAACCAGGATGGACATTTCCAAGGATGTAAGCAAAAGAAACTACGTTTCAGAAAAATGAGACCACATCGACAGTGTAGTAGTTATATAAAATTTTGGATGAAAAAGTGGAAAAGATCCGTATACGTAAATACATTGCAAATTGATTTTCCAAAAAATTAATGTGGTGTCAGGTGAGATGATAAGACTTCCACAGACAACAAGTTATACAAAAATAGATATTTAATGATAGATACACTCTCAACGGTCACACAGACCCGCCGTAATCACACAGATTTCTAAACACCACCACACTTCACCAACCCAAACACGATCTCCTCACTCCACTTCAAACATCGAAAAAGTTCTCACAGTTAATATACGCGCCATCTGGCGTGAGTTCTGAGACATAGCAGAGGTCTGGCCCTACAACTTCTCGGGCATCCGACGTTTTGTGACCTCACAATTTAGCACACAGGAACCTGGAAAGACAAAAATAAAAAAAAGAGTACTTGTTCACACACAGTATCTTAAGTACTTAAAGTTTCACAAGGTTTAATTAAATCTGCCGAAAATTCAAGTCCAGTAATCAATTCCTGTATCGTAAGCAGTAAACCTCAACTCTCATTTGCGAAAATTATGTCCCTCCTTTGAAGCACCATAACTCTCCAGTTTCCGTGTCTATTTTGGCGTTCCCTATCCAGTGTTCTTTAGGTTCAGGTCCCTCATCTTCATCCAGCTTGTCTTTAACTTCCTTTGTTTCCTCTCCTCTGAACTCGGCTTCCGCATCTTCTGCTCCAGTTCCACGAAACTTGACCTCAGCCTTCTCCATTTCATATCCTTTAAGCTTGATTCCAGCTTCTTCTTCGACTTCTCCCAGCTTGACCTCAATTTCCTCTGTTCCATCTCCTTCAAGCTTGATTCCAGCTTCTTCTTCGACTTCTCCCAGATTGACCTCAATTTCCTCTGTCCCATCTCCTTCAAGCTTGGTTCCAGCTTCTTCTTCGACTTCTCCCAGATTGACCTCAATTTCCTCTGTTCCATCTCCTTCAAGCTTGATTTCAACTTCTTCTTTCTCGATTTCCCCAAGCTTGACCTCAGTTTCCTCTGTTCCATCTCCTTCAAGCTTGGTAACCGACTTTTCTGTTTTAGCTTCTTTTAGTATGAATTCGGCCTTCTCTGCCTTTCGCTCATAAACTAACGCGGTTTTCTCTATCCAGTCTTCTTCAGGTTTGAGTTCTCCAGTTTCATCTTTAAGTTCGTCTCCGGTATCCTCGGTTTTCGTCTCCTGTTCTCTATCTCCTTCGGGTCCATTTTCATTCTCTTCCTTGACCTCCTTCTTTTCGTCCTTCCTTTTCTCAGAAACTATATCTTCTACCACCTCCATAGATTCTTTTCTATCTTCATCTTCTTTCCACTTCAAGACGACGTTTCTGCTTAGAGCATCGGCGTTCCTCAAATCAATTTGGCTTTCTTTTCCAGCATCAACAGTACGACTCAGAAATGCATTCACACATCGAACATCTGCCTCTTCTAAATGCGAAACCATATCATCCGTTTTTTTCGTTTCTTCTTTTTGCTCTTTTTGGTTCGAAAACGCGCTTTTATTTTCTTGCGTTCCTTCGACCTTGAATGGAGAATTATTCGGATTCGGTGTATCTCTTTTTCTTTCTTCACTAGAGTTATTTATTTCGCTCATATCAATCCAACTGCTAGCTTTCGTTTCATCGGGATAAGCTATTCCATTAGTATTTACAGTATCACACTTTTGTTTAACCCTCAATTCACCTTTTGATAAAGTTATGTCCAGTAGTTTTAGAACATTCATTCCTACAATAAGATCAAATTGCAAATTCTCAACCACATAAATTTTTGCTTCAATATCAATGTTATCAACAGTAATTTTGCTAATGAAATAACCAATAGAAGACACACTTTCATTTATTTTTCCGGCTAAAATTATTTTATCATACCTGAATGAAGGAGGATTAAGCTTTTTGAATAAATTTTCACTACACATAGTTACTTCCCTACCAGTATGAACAGTAGATACAACACTTTGATCCAAAATAGTAACTATCATATTAATTCTTGATGGAGACGTTTTTAAAGTGGTTTGATTAATTGCTTTTCTTTCAGTACATTCAAAGCTTTTATGATCAACATTATTACAGATTCTACATTTTATAGAATTATTCTTCGGACAAAATTTACTGATGTGGCCATAACTATTACATGCATAACATTTCATATTGTTCTCATCGTAAGTGTGAGCTTGAAAGGAGGATGGACTTTTGAAAATTTCCTGGGCACAGGGCTCAACTTCCTTCAAGATTATTTTCTTAAGACTCTCATAATTTTTATAATCTTCATTACTGACATTCACTAACAGATCTGCAGTTATATCCCCCAGTAAGCATAATAGCACTTTCGGTTTCATCTCGTTATCTACCTTTTCGAATGCAAAAGCTTTTTCTAAACTTGTGAAGAAATACGACCAGCCTTCTGGTTTTGTGGGAACCTTCACTGTTAAAACCTTAATTATTATCACTATTTGCTGCAATGATTTTGTTTGGGGTCTGTCCACCCTGTTTTTCAACCTAGCCGATTCTAACTTTAATTTTTCTAATTCGAGTTCTTGTTCCCTTTTTAAGATTTCAATTTCTTCTTTTAACTTCTCCCTTTCCTCTTTATCTACTCTAGCGGCTATAATCGTTTTTAGCACATCTTTTGTGGTCTCCTCATCATAGTCGTCCGCCCCCAAAATCGCCTCTTTAATAGAAATCACTTTAGCATTGGGTTGAACTTCCACTCCCAACTCTTCCGCTAATTCCAGCAAGTCCTCCTTCCTCGACCCACGCGTAAGATAAGACATTTTATGGACAAAATTGACTCACAGTTTGAAGCTTGCTTGCACGTTCGTAGTCGAAGTTTCGATTTCCTTTTCTCTTTTTGCTCGGTTTCTCAAGCTCATCCCGGCCGAACCCCCATTTTCTGTGGTGTCAGGTGAGATGATAAGACTTCCACAGACAACAAGTTATACAAAAATAGATATTTAATGATAGATACACTCTCAACGGTCACACAGACCCGCCGTAATCACACAGATTTCTAAACACCACCACACTTCACCAACCCAAACACGATCTCCTCACTCCACTTCAAACATCGAAAAAGTTCTCACAGTTAATATACGCGCCATCTGGCGTGAGTTCTGAGACATAGCAGAGGTCTGGCCCTACATTAATATGAATAGTATAAACTTGAAACGTCTCCGTCGACATGGTAGTTCCTATACCTACTATTAGTAGACAATTAATTTGGAATGAAAGATGCAATTACGGTGATAGCTGAGTGAGGACGAATGCTTTTCATATTTAGTTCGTATGTAGATCTGAGTGACAGAGCCCCTGCTATTTGCCCCCAGCCCCTGCCCATATTTATCAATATCAGTTCAATCAACCCAATATTTATTGTATTTGTGACACGTACAGCTATCAAGTACTGTAGGATTGCCATAATATAACCCTGCGTAAGGACGGATATTTTCACGTGAGAGCTGAGAGTGAGCTTATGAAACATTTCACTTAAGTTATTCAACTATTAATAAGTGCTGTGTAACAGTGTTTCTCTAAAGATCCAATAAATCTATATACTTATTCTTCTTAAATTTGGATTTGTCGAAAATGTCCACAACTTTCTTTTTATAGTGACATTTTTGGAACATCGATTCATTGATTATCTGATTTCTGCAAAGAAGACAAACCATTTGTTATAAACTTGCTTTTACATGCATTCCTTTATTAAAAGACATATTTAAATACAAAAATTTTAAAAATTAATTATTTTGTTAATAAAATTACGCAATTGCATCAGTAACGTTAATGCTAATAAATACGCGAATATTCGAGAACAAACTGTTTTTCATTCAATTAAGTAGGAAGTAATTTTTTTTTCATTCCTAGAGTCTTATATCAAGTAAGTATTTTTTTCTATGCTTCATAATATAAATTTGATACATATTTAAAGTACTCGTAGGAATTTTTGACGAAAAAAGATCTTTTTCTTTAATAGAATAAATGCCCCATGCAGTAAAAGAGTTAAGAAAAAAACTTAAACTTTTTATAAGAGAAAAGCTTTTATGAAAAACTTAATGTTTTCTTCATTGAAAGATAAACTTGGAAGTTTATTATCATCGTAAAAATACGATTTCTCAAAAGAATGAATGAAAAAAAAATGATGAAAAACTTATAGTAAAGTAAATGATGGAAAAGTAGTGCTTAAGTTTATATTACTTTTATGGTTTTATATATCTGAAAATGTTTACTTAGTTCCCGAGATTTCCGAACCTTTTTTTAAAAGCCTCTTTGCCCAATGTATTTTTTAATGATCTTAATTACACTTTAGCCCTGAAAAAACACTTCGGTAGTCTCAATACGAGAAGTTTACATTATGTGATCGGAATGCACTGTATGAGTTCGTGAAAAATTTCACGGTGAAATTTCCGTTTTCCGGTTTACGGAATTAATCCTGGAAAAATATCACGAAAATGTGTGCATAAGTAGACGAATTTTTTTAGAGTGTAATTCCCATCAAAAGTCCATTGAAGAGCGCTTCCAAGTCAGCTCAAATACTCCACTTATAATTAATAAACCAAATTCAGGCCAAGAGCTACAGGAGTTATTTATTTAAGTAAGTTTCTTTTAATTTTCAATGAAAATGAATGACAGATCATTTCTACTACGAAACATAATTATCTTTAGACTTAATTTCTACGAAACTATAAAAAGATGCTACTTATTTAAGTCATCCAAATTTAAATTATTTCGTCATACTTAAGCACCCTGAAAAAATGCTAATTTAATTTATTTGCTTACTAATTTATTTTAAGAAAAGTAAATTATCCAAATATAAACACATTGGAAAGAAATTTTAACTACTACTACTCAATTTTTTAAAATAATATTTTAGCTATTACAGTAAAAAGTAATGAAGCAATGAAAACGAAATGTTTTAATTACTTTATTTACCCTGTTTTTCTAACATAGGACTTAATCAATGAAATAATTCCGCTTTCTTTTGAAATAGCCTTTATAAAAAAAAAAGGATAAGCTCTTAAGAGGATGTCGTATTGTAGAGGCTATTAATTAAATACAAGAAAAATGCACTTTAAAATGTTTAAATGTTTACTTTCCTGGGCGTTTAAAATTTTTTATCAAGACCAATTTTTAAACATATTTGTAAAACGAATGAAATGGAGTTAAATAGTTATTAATAATTACATTATAATTTTTATGGTTATTCAAGTTTTAAGAGTAACTATTTGTTTAAATTAAAAATGGATAGTAAATTTTAATTTTATTCAAAAATTTAAAAACACAGTTAAGCTTTTGGCGGTATTACAGTAGGACTAACCTTTTTTGAATGATACTAAACTATTACATTTTTTAGATTAATAAATTTGAAAGGTTTAAACTTTTATCCATGAAAAAATCTTGCGTGCTATTTTCTTTAGTTTTGTGCCGGGTGGATCTAACGGAAATCGATTCTTTTAATCAATAATTATTTTAAAGTGTCGCTCAATAAAAACTACTTTTTAAAAACACGTTTCATTTGAAACGCACTTTTCTTATCAGCATATAGCTAACATTAAATATATATTATTCCCGAAGTTCATATGTAGTTGTGGATCATTGAAAATTATTTTAGTATTATATAGCATTTACTGTAGCACCCATAAGTACTATTTTGACCAACCCATTTATCCGGATTTCAGGAAAATTTTAATTTTTTAAATCGAATACCTAAAATCGAACCCTAAAAACTATTGCTTTTATTTTTAAATAAAATAATTTTTACACGTATTTTATTAAAAATGAAAGGTACTATATTGCGTTCAGAAGGATTTTGACAGAGAAGGTTCTCGCTGTACAAAAGCAAATTACAAAAATCAATAGAACTGTCATTTGTAATCATGGAGACCTACCGCCCTGTTACAGTTCTGAAACTAGCTTTTAAAAAAATCTTATTTGATTAAATTAATTACCTTAAGAGTCCTTTTGCAAGAATTCTACTTTACTGTTAACAACATGTACGTTTTTAACTTTTTGGGGTATAGAATTGCATACGTCTAGAAACTACGAACGAAACTGGAGACAATTTGGTTTAGGATGTTGCTAGTCTCCTCGGAATATACATGAAAAATTTTGAGTTTTTCCGAAGCTAAGGATGTCTGTTTATACATTCTTAAATAAATTATAGGCTATTTCAAATTTTCAGTGTTTTGTGTTGTTTAGATGTTTCTTTTCTACGGAAAAAATATTTTTTAGTAGTTTTTAAGAATGTAAAAAAAAACCCGATGGAGTTTAATTAATGCGTACAGTGTAAAAAATATTTAATTTATTTTTGAAAGCACTAGTTTAGTAGGTACTTGTTATAGCATTCATTTACCACGTATTTACTACATCTCAAAGTAAAAGTTCGATTAAAAAGTTAAGATTCTCCTGAAATCTAGAAAAAATGCGGGTTTTTTTTTAATAATAATTATGAGCGCTACTGCTTTTATGCACGTATAATTTAAAATTAGGATGAAATTTTTTTTAAAAGATTAATAATTGTTTTTTTTTTTAATTTTAAAAAGTAAAATTTTGTTCTCCTTATTTTATTTTGCTAAAGGATTATTCAACTAATTACTCAACAAAGGTAACTTATTATTAATAACTTATTAAGGATTAAAGGATAAATGGAACTACTCACCAAAATTTCTAAAATTTGAAAAATTTCATAATAATCAAAATGAGAACAAACAATTTTAAAAAATAATTTCAAAAACAACTTTCTCTTGAAATAAATATAATTCTGAATATCTACTACCAAAGAGCGAAAAGAAAAGGGGTTTCATTATCTCACTCAAGAAAACAAATTGAAACGAATTAATTCTGTTTCTGTCCTTCATAGTTTCGCTTTGTCCAAAAATAGTTCCATTTTAATTCAACATTAAAGAATCTGAAAATTTCTGGCTCTTAAAAGAATCAAGAAAGTAATGCTTCGAAAGCTCCTCAGGTAGCAAATTTAATTAACTGGTTGCTGGTTACATCTAAAAGGAAACTAGCAGAAATAAGTCCCGCTATACAGGATTTAAGCAATAGATAAATGACTCTACAACTGCAAATGACGTCATAGATACTTCAGCAGACACCTTATGACGTCACTAAGCTTCAAGTTCCATTTATCGTTTGTCCAAAAGACCAAAATTGCCTTTTAGTTGAGTGTACAAACTCTTTTCATTGAGTTTTTTTTTACTAAATGGATAACTGGGTACTTGATTCTTTGAAGCAACAAGCTTCACCAAGTTCAATTTGGGAAATTCTTTTGAAAAATTCTTTCATGCAACTACCCTTTAGGAAGTGGAAAGAGTTTTGGTAACTTAATAAAAGTAAGAATATCAATTTGATGAGAGCAAATAAGTTGTATCGAAATCTCCTGGGTGAGTTAATAAATAAATATTGTTATAAGTAGTATGTGATTTTATATGACTATTAAGAAAACTATCAATTGATAGCTTTATAGTTATCAAATGTCTTGAAGAAATTCTTGAATCACTTATGGGGGGGGGGTTGTATAAAGTAAGTATATTATTAAAATTTAGGATATCTCTTAATGTATAAATATCTGACTGTATTTATACTTGTAACTTTAACAGACATTATTATTTTGCTTTAAAAACTTGAAGATGTTTTTTTAAAGATATTTAATTCGTATAAGCAGGGTTTTTTTTCAGAAAGTTAATGATAAAAAGATCAGGGGCGTAGTATAGGTGATTATATTGTTAAAACACGAGTTAAGAAATTACATTGAAATATTGAGGTATCAAGGATGGTTTTCATTAGCCTTTTTATTCTTAAAACGTGAAATGGTCTTGAGAGTATATTAAACATTTAAACTTTAGAATGAAACCAGTTTTTCTTCAAGTAAAGGGATTTAACCAAAAACAGTTAAAAATCTACGACTTATTAGAATTTAAGTTAAGCTTAAATTTTACTTTAAATCCATAACATATGATTACTTATTGTTCAAATTTTACTCTGTGAGCGTGTAACCGCCCAGAATTTGGAGATACAATGTGTTTGTACTTATACAAATAATTCGTATTTTTTTTATTGACAAAGTAGTTTTTTCATAAAAGTTTTATAATTAAAATTTTAGGAATGATTACACTAGATATAGATGCCATTTATAGAACATAAAAAGCCATTTATAAAAGTACGTAAATCATCAAAAACAATATTCTGGGGGAATGTTTCCAGGGTAATAAATGTTTATATTATTAGTAATTCCGATTAGTTAATATAATTATGAAAGTGCGTGTGGTTTAAACCATGTAAAAGACGCATAATGAGTTCTGTGGAATCAATTGACCTCGAAGGTAGTTTTATTTTTAGACACTTTACTAAGTTTTTTTGCCCTTTCGTCACTTTACTAAGTTCCTTAGTAATTGATTAAATTTAAATTCCTTAAAAGAAGAAAAAACAATAAAAAACCCTTTCATTATTTAAAAATTTTTTTGAAAGAAAATAGTTTAGAGGAAAATCTTATTTCAAACTTAAGGCGTTCAAAAGAAAAACATTTCTTCCAAAGTTGAAGTTTGATTTGAAAGACGGAAAAGTCAATTTTTCATTCCTTCAAAATCATTTCTTTGAAGTTACTACCTAAAAATATCGCTCGAACGCCTTTGGATATCGAAAAGGGGGAAAACTCTTTATTCGGTTCATAAATTCCTGTTTCGAAGTATTATGGGAGATAGTTCTAAGGAATGCTGCTCTTGAAATTTACAAGGAAAGCTATTAAAAATAACTCCAAAGATATTTTCTAAATTTAAGATTATTTTTTTTTCAAATTGTTTTTTTCGTTCGAAATTTTAATAGTTATTTTTTAAAACGTCTTAATTTACAGTAATTTCATAACTTAGTTAAAATCAACTCAAACTAAAAAAAAATTATATTTTTGTAAAAGTAGGTAATTAGTATGAGAAAAAATTAATAAGTAAAAAAAAATTTCTAAATAAGTAAAAATATACAAACAATCTTAAATAAATGTAGTTTTAAGTTTTTCTTTTCATTTAGGGGATATAGAAGTAATTGAATGGGTTTATTATTTTTATACCTTATTTTTAGAAAATTCTACTCCTAAGATATAGGATAAATGATTCTACAACACCGAATAGAAAGTTTAAAACATGCACATATAAACTATTATAGATTAATTAATAGGCACCATATGTATTAATTTAAATACTGTTTAATTAATATTTATTTAAAGCGAGAAATCGTTATCATATTTTACAGTATGATGATGAAAATGGATCAAATACACGTAATACTTGATTGAGGATTTATTGTTTAGTAAATCACGTTGAATTGTTCCTGCTGAAGTCATTTACACAAGATTATTTTCGCCAATACTTGGTTAATAAAATTATTTCCAATTACAAATATTTAAGATAAAAACTAAGTACCTGAATACATTCGTTTAATTAAGTGATTCGGAGTCATTGTGAATTAAATTTACAAATTCTTTTTGAGATCTTTGGTGACAAGTTGTTTATAAGTTTTACTCCCGAATATTTATCTCTTCCCCCTACTTTTTTAGTTTAAACCTAATTTAAATTAGTTCTTTATATGTCAGTTTAATTGGCCGTATAAAAGCTTTCAAGTCTCGTGTCAACTTAAAATTTTAAAAACCTTGTATTTTCGATAACTCGAACTCTTGTATAACTCAAACGAAAGATTCTGAAGTTCTTTAAAACGAGGGGTTAAACAACCAATATTTGATTCCTGAAACTAAGTACATAACGATTAAAAAAAAAACATGAAAAAAATTGATCCAAAAAGCTTGTAAAATTCTATTTAAAACAAGGGGTGACAGTAATATTTGATTCCTAAAACTAAGTACATAACTATTTAAAAACATTATTATAGGAATATGCGAATCTTTTATACCTCAATCATACCAAGTTAAAACTTACGAAATTTGCTTTAAAACGAGGGGTCACACCAATATTTACCAATATTACCCAATCACACCAATAAACTAAGTAGGTACATCAAAATTTTTTTCGAAAAAATCTTAAATTTTTTTTCAAAATAGTCAAAAACATTATACCAAATTAATTTTGTAAAATTCTCTTTAAGTTTCAAAGCATCAAACCCAAAAGATGAAATTAACCATTTGAAGTTCCTTTTAGTGCCCTCTGTGCTTTTTCTTCACAGTTCTAATTACTAGTACTTATATGTTTTATTTCTAAGAAAATTTTTATTAAATTGAATGTCAACCTTTTTCATCAATGTCATTGATGCAAGTTTATGTAACTAGAGAAATATCTAGAGTACACAGTCAATGTTTATCACAAAGATTTCTGAAATAAGGTTTCTCCCGCCAATTTTTTCCTCCTCAAATCAGAACCCAAAAAGGCTTCTACACCTCATTTTTCAAAGCCCATATTTTTGTCATGGCAACTAGTAAAACAAGAGAAGCATTTCTCAAGGTTTATGGGAAAAAAAACCCACATGAAATAACAGGAATTCTTTGGCTACCCTTTTGATCAGAGTTCTCCCCTTTCTTTCCCTGATGTTACAAGCTTGCTTTTGTATCCACTACAAGAGGAATGTCACTGCAAAATTGGTTATTTTTGTTGACTTATGTCCGAAAGATGTGTGTTTTATTTCTGTGTCTATTCCTTCAAAGAACTTTCATTTCTAGAGGAAAGTGGTTTTGTTTCTAGAAGCTTGAAGCGTTGCTATTTCCCATGTGAAAATTTCGGGGTATATTTTAGGGTTAGAAAACATTGACTTATATTTCTGAAAGATTAAATGTTTGAATTGTAGTGAAGGTTGAAAATAAGGTTTTTGGTCGTATTTACGAAATGGTGAAGTTTTCCCAGAACTGTATCTCACTGGGCGTAATAATTTTGTATACGATAAGTATATTTAAAGAATAGTATAATGGCATATGATAGTTATTAGTTTAAATTCATGCGAATCAATTAAAATAGCTATTTTCTTATTCATAATTGATAAAACCGGGCAAATTTAGACACAATTTTCTATAAGAAATCTCAATTTAATCTATTTATATTGTAGAAATTTTCCGGGTTATTTACACTAAACTTATATCCACATTTCCAAAACATCAGAAAAACCAATGAATGAAATACAAGATAAAAACGATACTTGCATTGATACAGCTGAAGATAAGTTTTTGAAAAAGAATCACTAACAGAAAGGTTCTTTTTTGCAATTTTTCGTATTTATTTTCATTTCTCTAAAAGGTAGGTAAATCTCGATTAATTTTATGGATCGGAATTTTAACTCGTAACAAATTATTACTGTTCATACATATTACCATTTTTACTACCCTTTTATAATTATAGCTGGAAGTTTTCAAAATTTAAGGGTGTGAGCCAGGATATTAGGCACACTCCGTATTAGAGATAAAGGGGTTTCTATTATGAATAAACCTAATTACCTAATAAAAGTCACTTTACTAATAAATAAAAAGTTATATTTTTATTAATTAAATCGTTTTTTTTTTTTTAATATCATGATGTTTTTAAAACATCAGCAATTTATTAGCATTGAATTATGAAAAAAGCGTGAATGCTTATCTTAGACGATTATAAATATCTAATTGACACTGTCTATATTCGAAATTAGAATTAATTGTTTTTAAACTGTGTAATTTAATTCAGCGCTTCTACAAATAAAAATATCTCACCTTAGACTGATTCTGAAAGCATCCTATTTTTAGCAGTCAGAGAAATTTAAAGTAAATTCTGTCAATCCAGAGGCTCAAAGTACTAACCAGGATCTCGTCTGTCCCAAACATCAGTTCTCTTCGTCGCGAGCTTCCAACTGAAGATTCAAATCCCGAGGGATGCCGCCTTCGAATTGCCTTCCGTCGCCTCCCTCTTTTTCTTCGAATGTGGTATGATAAGTTTTTTGTGGCAACAGTTGGTGGCTTGAGATTTGAATGTCAGAGAGTGAAAAATTTAATTTTGGAGGGTTTAGTCGCATGGGAAAAGATTGTTACGGGATATCATGTATCGAGGAATTTGTAGTTCTTTGTGGGGTGTGTTTTTTTGTCATGTATTGAATAAAAAACTATTTTAGCTATCGGTTATTTGTGACATAAATTTTAAATTTTCGTTGTATTAGTAGTAAACTTATGGGTTTGAAATAATTTTAATAAATTTCTAGGCTAAAATGATCATTAAAAATACTGACAAATAATTATAATTCCTTTTTTCTTTCAATCTTTTTATACATTAATCTTATATTATGACATAAAGCCAACTGGGAAAGGGAAATGATGTAATGCACTTCCTCTAACAAAAAATACACAACATGATGATATTATTTGACTAATGCATATCTCCCGCTATCCCTTTATGATTGTCAAACAGTCTGAAAGCAAGAGACTTCTGTTTATCAAAGGAGCCAAAGAAATAGACTTGGTTATTCATGATGTAGGACTGTCTTGATTCTATATAATAATGTATTCAAAGATAATATAAGTCAAAGATTAATTTTATTTTTTTATTTATACTGGATTTTTTTTATTTTTTTGTTTTAAATTGTTGATGGGTCTCCCAATCCCATCTATCTTTTTACGTTAAAAATATTCATGCAAGAAGTTTTTATATTTCTACGACAAAAACTGACCAATGCTGAATATTTTTCAAATTTTGTGAATTCTCAATGTTTCATATCATAAATCACATAGTTAGAGTAATAGGGTAGAATAATAAAATTCCAAATGGTATTAATATAGGTCAAGTTTGTAATTTTTTTGTTTTTGTGTAGGAATATTTTTTCATTTAACGTAGTTATAAGAAGAGGAAATTTCTTTTTTTTTTGGCAACTAGCTACTTTGGAGTAAAGAATTTAAAGCACTATTCATTAAATCACTTTTATAATTCTTTACTTTTTCGATTTTGGATGAAAAACTAAATTTTGACGTAAAGCACCAAAAATACGATTATTTTAACTTTAATTTTAACATTTTTGCAATTGAAAGTATTAATCTAAAACAAAAAGGTCATAAGTAATCTGCCATTATTAATAATCATCTCTTATAATTAAATAATTATAATAGGTAATGATAACATTATACTTATTAATTATTATATTATTAAGAATACTCATGAAGAAGGAATAATGAAAAAAATAACTATGTGAAAAATCTAACTTTAATATATCAACTATTTCTCAAGTAATTATAAAATTTTGAGCTTTTCAAAAGCTTTTTTAGATTTTAAATAAAAATATTTGAGATTGCTTATTTATAGCTTTATAATTATATTTTTTTCGTTCACTTCATATTTTTATTTTCAACAAATATGTTTCATTTTAAATTTTTCTGCCCCTAATGTTATACCAACTTGTATAAAATACATTGAAAATTTTTGTAAGCCCCCCTTGGCATTTTTTTTTGTATATAATAAATATAAATTAATTGATTGATTGATTAATTCATAAAGTACGTGAAAAACCCTCAAATTTTTGCCAAGAATAATTCCTATATAATGTAACTAATATACTACATACATATTACTAACAATAAATTTTCAATTTTATGAGAAAGAGAAAGGACGTTATACTTTCCTTTAGAAAATAAATCCCCCCATCACAATTCCAGTAGTACTTCTCTGAATTTTATGAAGGACGATCCAAGAAACTAAGCAAGGTTTTTAACTTTATTAATGAATTTAAGATAGTTTATTTTAAAACTTTACTTTTAAAGCTTCAAAACTCATTTAAGATGTCTAATAATTATAAAAAGGTAGGAAAACTAAGGAACAAAATAAGGTTAGAACAAATATTTGCCTTGAAATTCTCAAGGAACACAAATATCTATAAAACAGAAACGTAAGCACCTTAAAGGTGCATTGGACCTAAAATATGGATTTGGTTGTGAATAGATAAGAAAGTAAGGTTTTACACTGCAGGAAGTTTATTCTAAGAATGACATTTATAAACTAAAGAACTCCATAAAACTAAAGAAGTACCTCTTTTCCAAGAGGTGATGGTGAATTCAGCCTTTATGATGCTTAACTTATTTCACAAGGAATTCACCAGATCTTTTTTCGTGTATCTAATATAGGTGTGGTGTTAAAATGAATCCACCTTAGGTTGAATGCTCTTCTATAAAGTGAATTAGTTGCAAATCTTAATTTTCCGAAATCCCAACATAAACATCACAAACGGTAGTTTTTAATGGGTTAAAAAATTTCCACAGGATACTTGAAAAGAGAGATATTGAAAGAAAATACTCTACTTTTTTCAAAATTCAGAATCCTTTTAATATTTACAGTCTTTCTGATAAGTCATGTATTACATCTGCGAACAAATAAAAAAAAATCTTTTACCTTAGAACACCCCGTGATTCATTTCAATTTTCCATTATTTAAACTATCTGGCTCAGAAAATCATGAAATAAATTATTTCTATACCTCTACTTATCCTCCTCACTTAACATACATATTCTTTTTAATATCAGAACTCTGTTGCTCCATGAAAGAAGGGTTCACCAACAAGTTTAATATTCTTCAGCAAAATCCTTCCTTTTAATTTCCGGAGCCTTTGATGTTAAAATGTTTTCTTTAGAACGGGATGTTAAACAAGATTCAAAGGGAGACTTAATTCTCCCCGTCGCTTCCTCCTTTGTGATCAAAAATGTCTTTTATTTCTTTGTTGAAAATTTTGGACGAAGAGAGCACAGAAAATTGTTGGGATTAAATTCATAAAATGATGCTTAGTTTTTTGGGGAAAAGGAATTTGATATGAAAGAAATGTAATTTGGGTGAGATATTTCAAGCACATGTCTGTTTTCTAGGGATAGAAGAGGAAACATAGTTAAAAAATCAATTTAAGTAAAGGAATATTTTGTCATTTAATACTATAGTACATTCCAATGAAGATTTATGAGATAAATATAGCAACAAAATAAAAACTCTTTATTGACGTTGACAGGAAAAACAAACTTTTTTTTGTTTAAATAAGCTTATGTACACTTAATTTTCTATTTATACTTTATTTTGCTTTGTTAGAACACATAAACAGAAATATTAAGATAGATATGAAATAAATAATGTCTCTTGAAAAAAAATGCGTTGTTCGTGCTCTGTATAAATATTCCTCTGCACAGTAATCTTTAGTAAAGTCAATAATTGTATATGGAGAGAAGACTATATTAATAATAAAAAAGAACTGAGCAGTTTATGTGATATATGTGAAATTAGTCTAGCTAGTTAATTCTTCCCTCAAAGATAAATATATAAATATAACAGTGTGAAATATATAATAATATTTAAAAAAACATTTAAAGCATTTCATATTTATATTTAAAGCATATCAAATGTCAAAATAAACTACAAGAATGAACCATAAAGTACTCTTAAACGACGTGAGTTATACATTTTAAAACTAAACTAAAGATAACATTTTATATGAACAACGTTAAAACTAATTTGTTGATGTCTGATAGGTAATATCTCAGGACAAAGTCGTTTTATTTTAAACAGTCTAACTAATTATGTAGATTTGACTTTAAATCACAAAACTTCCTACATTCACTGTTGGTATTCAACCCAAAAGCTCAAATCCCTATAATGCCACAAGCAAACCATCTCATTTCCATGTAAATTAGCCCCCTTTAGCAAGAAAGCAAAAGCTACGAACAAAAACCGCTATGAATCCGTAATCGAGGCATAATACTTCTTTTTTACATCCTCTCAGGAACAAAATGTTCAGTAAGCTTAACAGGTGGATTAATTAAGCTACTAATGTGTCTCCCACGTGATAAAACCAGGGAGAGAAAAAACAAAGAAAGAAAAAGGTAGAATATGCGTGCTGGCAAAATCTCACGCAGGGGGTATTGATTTATCTCATTAACGCTTTGTCGGCCATACTCTCGCCCTCTTTTGGACGTAGCGACGTTTGGATGATAATGTTTTTGGTTTTGGTGTTTGTTAGTGCTACTGAAGTCTTGTTTGTATTCATTTTTGTGTATTTTGTTCCGTGGTATAAAATTCAAATAGGTCTTACTTAAGATAAAAACAAGTTGGTGAATGTAGGTTTTATTTTGCCTTGCAAATATTCTTTTTTCAGAGACATTATTCATTCAAATATTGTCAAGAGTTGAATAACAGCTAAATAGTTTTAAAATCATTTAATGGTGCCTTTTATGAAATTAGAAGTTTTAAAACACTTTTCCTATTTAATTTCTTTATATCTCCTCCTAATATTGAATATTAACCATGCAAATTATCAATCTAACCCTTTTTAATTAGAAAAATATTTGAATGAACAGCGTAGGTATAAGATATTATACGAATCTTGAATTTTTACCTCTCAAACTAAAGAGTTCTACATAAAATGTCTTTTTTTATAATTTTTTATTAGGTTGACAAATTAAGCAAAACAGTCACTAAATTAGAAAAAAAAAACCTGTATAAAATACAAACTTTTTTTACTGCATTGATTTTTTATTTTTATTTAAATTAGATGTTTTTAAGTAATGCATATTTACTATAGGGGAGAGTGTTGTACCTTTGGACAAAAATCACGTTTGGATTTTTCTAAGACAGGAAAAATCATATTTTGATTATTTAAAGTGCCCAACCTATAGTCCTAACCTTTGTGAGTAGGAGGATATTTTTTATTAGCTAAAATCTTGAAAATTGGATTTTTTATTAATTTTAATAACTTGACGAAATTTGTGTCCATAAGTACAACCACCGGCTCTCCCTATGGACAGACCCGGTTGTACCTGTGGACACCCTTTAAAAGGGAGGTTTTAATTGAAAAGAGCTAAAAATGAACATTTTTATTGATGCTTTACCTTTTAATAAACTATTTCAAGCATTTTTAAAATTGGAAATACATTTTTTAAAGTAATGTAGTTTTAGATCGTAAATGATCATTAAAAAGAAGTTGATTGATAAAAGTCTTTATTTTTTACCAAAAATACATAAATCACATGGGATTTTCAAATCCAAATTTAAGGTAATAGTTTCATCAATTGTGCTGATTGATCTGATCACTTCACTGGTCCAAAAAATCAATTCGATCGACACTTAGTTGTGCAAGCATTTGGTAGTATTAACTTTCGCAAATCTTCGTCGGTGGAAATTTTAAGTTTTTTGTAATCATCATACTGAAATGCGATAGGGTGCTTACGATTTTACATTAAATGCAAAGTAGAATCAAAAATTTAAAAAAGTAGTTTTGAACACAAAATATTTGATTTTTCATCTAAAAATCTACTATTCTAATCGCCAATAAGTAGATAACCCTTTAGAATTAATTAACGATGCATTAAAATGTATTCACTTTAATGAAAACCTGATTTAAAAGCAACGATTAGCTACAGCCACCCACAAGAACGTGTCCGTAGGTACAACCCTTATGGTGTCCGAAGGTATAACCTCAGGTGTTTTTGCATTCAAAATTCTATAAAAAATAAAAGAATTGAGATCTGACGATTCCTAATATCAAAACTAAAAAGTCAAAATCTCGGGGATTCACCCCATATATCCCATTTTATCACATCATAATTACAGGGGAAGAAAAGTATTAATGTAGTGATGCACTAAAAAAACCTTTAGCATCTAAAAACAGTAAATTTGTTACATAAAATTGAAAAAAAATTTTAAAGAGTTGATTTCACGTTTACAACTAGATAGCATCTGTTTACATTAGAAATCGACTACAAATTCAAATTTACATTTTTTCCCGAATTTTAAAATGCGGTGGCTGAAGGTACAACCGTCCATAAGTACAACACTCTCCCCTATTAGTCAGTTTTCTAACTTCACAAAAATGGGCTTCGTGTGCTTTTTCGTGATTATGCTTAGTGAATAGAGCCATTTTGTTCCTTAGAATCTGTAGTTTACGAATCGCGATGGTGGACATTTTGGGTCTGCGACTGGGGATTGCGAGAGGCGCAGAAGTGGAAAATCGACCAGTTTCAATTTTGCGTTATTTGTAGTCAAAATGGTTCCTTTTATTTTTCAATTAGGTTAAACGCCCCATAACACAAAAGAGGTGAAGGAGGAGTATTCGATCCTAGAGTTTGGAAAGAATCCATTCACCCCAGCCGGGGCAGTAGAAGGATAAAGTCGAATGTAAATATTTGTTTACCTATTTTCTCTGAGGTTCGTGTTAATAGTCACAAATAAACGTAATGAAAGGTGTCATTCTTTTCCTTACCTTTGGGCAAGAAAGAATTGCGATAGTGGAAATCTGGCAACGCTCACTGGGGATAGGGAGAGGGGCAGAGAAAAAACACGAAAATCAGCAATATCTAATAAAAAAAAAATTCTTTTCTGCACCAACTGCGGTTGAATGTTTTCTAAATTGTCCCCAAAGATGGGCAAAATGCATAAAACCGAATTTCGAACGGTTCTTCTACTTCAAATAGGGTCGAAAAGGTGTAGAAAAAAATAAAGGGAAATTCTTAACTTTTAAGTCGTTTAAAAACTTATTTTTCCTCATAAAGGAGCACACATTTCAGGCTAATTTTACCTTCATACACTTAACAATACGAAATACCATGGTAGATATCTAGTACCTGCGATTAAGGAGGGTGAGAGGATCAGAAAAAAGTATACCAGTTTTGACACTGTTCGTAGAAGTAGAAATTCATAATTTTCTAATTTGAGTAGAGTCAAATGTGGTGCAAATAAAGGAGACCGATGGTTGACATACAGAACACCCATTTAGAAAAGCGTTCATCACATTGGAAGGTGAAATGGAAGGGTGATATGGAATTTTAGGAGTTATTTGAAATGTTTTTCGACAAAACAGTGTCTATTTTAGTGAAATAACGTAGAAATCAATGTGAATTGGTCCCATGTACACTGTAAAACTAGAAATGCAACAGTAAATAACTTTCATTATAGAACGGGGGTAATGTGTGGGGCAGAAAAAAAAGTTTGAATGATATTTTATTGAGAAAAAGAGTAATTATTTAGTTTAACTGTAATTATTTAGTTTAATTATTTAGTCAGAACTGAAAAAATGTGAATGGGGACGCTCTTGGTGCCTATCTTGGGAAGCATAACTCAGCTTTGGGGGTTCGAAGGATGAAATAGAATACAAGGGGGAAATCTTTTATTTTTGACTAATAGCATGAAATTTTTTGAAAGAGCTAGATTAAACAATGTCAATTTCCCCCTACAACTCTCTAGAGTCGGTCATCCGGCAATGGAATTTAAGACCCAAGACAAGGGAAGGTGGGCGGGGCAGAAAAATGCGAAACATTTTATTTTAGTTCGTATAATAATCTTATTAAGATTAAATACCCCTAAATTGAGAAAATTCGTAGCAGATATAAATGAGACCCATGTTGAAATGTGTTTCTTAGAGGGTAGGAGGATAAAATAGAATAATAGGGGGTAATATATGTAGGGCCAGACCTCTGCATTGTCTTAGAACTCACGCCAGATGGCGCGCATATTAACTGTGAGAACTTTTGCGGTTGGAAGTGAAGGGAGGAGATGGTGTGTTTGGGTATTGTGTAGTGAGAGTGTTCTGGAGATCTGTGTGGAAATGGCGGGTCTGTGTGACCGTTGAGAGGGTTGTGTTATAGAATCTGTGTGAAAACGGCTGGTCTGTGTGACCGTGATTGTGTTTGTGTTGTGTGGTGGTTGTTATAGAAATCTGTGTGATTACGGCGGGTCTGTGTGACCGTGGAGAGTGTATCTATCATTAAATATCTATTTTTTTATAACTTGTTGTCTGTGGAAGTCTTATCATCTCACCTGACACCACATATATTTAACTTTTTCACTAAAGAGTTGGAATTTCTCGGAAAACTGCATAAAAAGAATTGATTTTCCCTTTTTACTACATGGAATATATGACAGACACGTATAGGTGCACTCTGTATTGTGAGACAGGGGACGGTGAGTGGAGCAAAAAAATACATGTATTCTATTTCTTTTAAATAAGATAATTTCAAAAAAAAAAAAAAAAAAAAAAAGACATACATAAAACACACTTTCCCAAGCGTTCCTACACTTGGATGAGGGGTATAAGGACAAAATAGAAGACATTTATCCTATTAATTTGTGAGTTTAAGTTATGCTAGAGATTGATTGATAATAGTTATAATGTATATATTTTCTTTCAATGTACTATATTATACGAAATAAGTTTTAGGAAACGTTTAATGACATTGAAATAACATATATTTTCTAATTTTCTTTTTAAATTTAAGACATTTAATCATATTTAAAAGAAATAGAATACATGTATTTTTTTGCTCCACTCACCGTCCCCTGTCTCACAATACAGAGTGCACCTATACGTGTCTGTCATATATTCCATGTAGTAAAAAGGGAAAATCAATTCTTTTTATGCAGTTTTCCGAGAAATTCCAACTCTTTAGTGAAAAAGTTAAATATATTACCCCCTATTATTCTATTTTATCCTCCTACCCTCTAAGAAACACATTTCAACATGGGTCTCATTTATATCTGCTACGAATTTTCTCAATTTAGGGGTATTTAATCTTAATAAGATTATTATACGAACTAAAATAAAATGTTTCGCATTTTTCTGCCCCGCCCACCTTCCCTTGTCTTGGGTCTTAAATTCCATTGCCGGATGACCGACTCTAGAGAGTTGTAGGGGGAAATTGACATTGTTTAATCTAGCTCTTTCAAAAAATTTCATGCTATTAGTCAAAAATAAAAGATTTCCCCCTTGTATTCTATTTCATCCTTCGAACCCCCAAAGCTGAGTTATGCTTCCCAAGATAGGCACCAAGAGCGTCCCCATTCACATTTTTTCAGTTCTGACTAAATAATTAAACTAAATAATTACAGTTAAACTAAATAATTACTCTTTTTCTCAATAAAATATCATTCAAACTTTTTTTCTGCCCCACACATTACCCCCGTTCTATAATGAAAGTTATTTACTGTTGCATTTCTAGTTCTACAGTGTACATGGGACCAATTCACATTGATTTCTACGTTATTTCACTAAAATAGACACTGTTTTGTCGAAAAACATTTCAAATAACTCCTAAAATTCCATATCACCCTTCCATTTCACCTTCCAATGTGATGAACGCTTTTCTAAATGGGTGTTCTGTATGTCAACCATCGGTCTCCTTTATTTGCACCACATTTGACTCTACTCAAATTAGAAAATTATGAATTTCTACTTCTACGAACAGTATCAAAACTGGTATACTTTTTTCTGACCCTCTCACCCTCCTTAATCGCAGGTACTAGATATCTACCATGGTATTTCGTATTGTTAAGTGTATGAAGGTAAAATTAGCCTGAAATGTGTGCTCCTTTATGAGGAAAAATAAGTTTTTAAACGACTTAAAAGTTAAGAATTTCCCTTTATTTTTTTCTACACCTTTTCGACCCTATTTGAAGTAGAAGAACCGTTCGAAATTCGGTTTTATGCATTTTGCCCATCTTTGGGGACAATTTAGAAAACATTCAACCGCAGTTGGTGCAGAAAAGAATTTTTTTTTTATTAGATATTGCTGATTTTCGTGTTTTTTCTCTGCCCCTCTCCCTATCCCCAGTGAGCGTTGCCAGATTTCTACTATCGCAATTCTTTCTTGCCCAAAGGTAAGGAAAAGAATGACACCTTTCATTACGTTTATTTGTGACTATTAACACGAACCTCAGAGAAAATAGGTAAACAAATATTTACATTCGACTTTATCCTTCTACTGCCCCGGCTGGGGTGAATGGATTCTTTCCAAACTCTAGGATCGAATACTCCTCCTTCACCTCTTTTGTGTTATGGGGCGTTTAACCTAATTGAAAAATAAAAGGAACCATTTTGACTACAAATAACGCAAAATTGAAACTGGTCGATTTTCCACTTCTGCGCCTCTCGCAATCCCCAGTCGCAGACCCAAAATGTCCACCATCGCGATTCGTAAACTACAGATTCTAAGGAACAAAATGGCTCTATTCACTAAGCATAATCACGAAAAAGCACACGAAATGAAGTTAGAAAACCCACTATATGCTTTATGGTAAAACTTAAAAACTACTGAAAAATCATTTATATTGCTAAGCCTATAGGAACACACGGCATCCAGCTACTACTACTGAATAAAGCTACTTTGGGGGGGGGATTGTTTACTTCTGCCTGTCTTTGCGGGTCACCAAAATAACCCCTTCCAGTATTAAGCCGTTATTTTCGCACTCCTGCTTTACAAAGTACTACCCAATTAAGTAAAATAATAAATTTGAGTATAAAATTTCTTGAAATTACCATTCTAATTCCTTTTTTTTCAAAATACTTATTATTCTCTAAACACTACGATAACATTTCTCTTTAACTTAAGCGCATTTAAAAAAAAACTTTGGAAGAAAACCCAATAACATATGATTCTGTGAATAAATTATTTCTATGAAGATACTCTAAGAAGAGGCAGTATCAATTTATAATTATTTTTAATAACTCCCTAAAGACTGGTATGGTATTTTATGCCAAAATAACTTCATAATAGCCTGTGGTGCTATATTTGGTAGCCATAATCATAATTTTAATGATCCCGCAATCTGCGTAATCCAACGCCCATCCAAATAACACCAACCCTGATCATTAATTCTGTTAATATTGATGAGCCATGTTTCTTTTTAATGAGCCTCACAGGAGAATTATCATTCCCACTAAATTGCAAAGAGAGAAGATAAGCGGAAAATAATCAGGACTTAGCATAGTATCATTAAAGCAGGAAGCCGAAATTGGCCTTATCTCCTTTGCAGTAGTTTTTCCAGGGCTTCGTTTGTGTTGTATTTAACAGGAAGTTAATTAGTGAAAAGTTTTGCTCGGCTTTGGAGGATTTTAACTGGAGAAGAATTTCTAAGGCCTTTTAGCTGAATGAGTTTTCTATAGGCGTTGGATTGGATTAGTTTCTAAAAGGCATAAGTTTCTGCCTTCCTTTTGATGTTAAACAATTTTGTACTTGGGTATTTTTCTCCTTTTAGTAGTAAACACTTTCTAATATCAGATGATTTATTTTTGCTATTAAGAGCAGCCAACTAGGAGATTTCTCTTACCCTCTTTTCCTCAACACATTAAAAAAATATTTTCTTTGATAAATTACAATACGTAAATCCAGTTCTCCGTAGCTTAAAGTTCCTAAATATAATTTAAACGCCTTAAAACTATTGCAAACAACTTTGATAAAATGAGGTCCGCCATAAAGAAATACGATACTCTAGAATTTACTCTTGAATTGAATTATTCTCCTCTTGTGAGAATTTTCCCATCGAACAATTATTAGATATCACGCAATTCAAAATCTGCTTCACGGTTGCAGTGAGGAGTGATCCTCCAATCATTAATCCTCAATCTGCGTAATTCAGATTTTTCTATGCATTTTCAATAGGATTATTCTGGGAAATGAGCAGCGGTGAACACGGGTATCTCTTCTGGGGGATAAAGGAATGAAAATATAAACGTAAACTTAGTTTCAGCATTACTGGCATATGATGTAAAGTTAATACCTACGCGTTTAGTCTTTTAATGAAGTTTGGAGTCTAAAAATGACGTTGACATAATATTTGGAAGGAATAGAATCTATAAAATTGTTTACTATGGATATGAATTGTTATTCAAAGAACAGTTCTAATAATTGTATGTAAGAAGTAAGAATTGATTGAAGTTTTTAAAGCAGATGAAGTAAGTATTTTTAGTTTAAAGATGTTTAAGGGCTTTATACAAATGTGTACACATTTTAACATACAATTAAATAAATATAGTTGAAGAGAAATGCGAATGATTTGATGAATAAGCACATAATTTATACAGAGATAATGTTTTGTTAAATATACAAAATCAAAATTGACGTGCTAACAGAGCAACAACGATCTAAATTCAGCAAAGCTGTTACAGTTATCCCGTTGTCACAGCAAACCTCAAATGTTTGAAAAAGGCTACAAACAAACTATTTAATATCCTTTAATTAAAGAAATTATTTACTATATAATTAATTTCTATTAGTAAAAATTAGGATCTATGTGATTTTCTGTCGATTGGTAAGTGTTCTCAAAACTTTTTCAAATAATGTAAATATGGTGCTATTTTTGTAAATAACACTGTTGTCTGATATATAGCGTTATAATTAATACTTATTTTAGCTATTTTTTTTAATTAATAATATAAAATCGGCTAATTTTTTTATGAGGTTTACAAATTTTTAATATTCTTATTTTAAAGTAATTTATTAACAATATCAATAATTTCTATCAGCAAAAAATTATTGTAAATTATTAATTGCTTTTATCTTTAAGTAACTTAAAAACGTAGAAAACAAAAAAATATTTTATGAACACTTAAAAATTAATATAGATATTTAAAATATCAGTGATATAGGGTCAAGGGTCACCTACAACATTTAAGGGTAAGTCATTGAATACAAAATCTTTATAATAAGGTGTTTCTTTACAACTTTTAATTCACACTACAGTTCTTTTCATATTTTTAAGATGTCTTATTACATGAGGATTTTATATGAGATTATATTAATGTTTTGTTAATTGTGTTTTATAGAGTTTTGTTATTTGTGTTTTATAGAGTTTTGTTATTTGTGATTTATATAGGAAGTGAAAAATCCCAATGGATTTGAAATATGTATAACGTATTAAAGTTGTGACACTTCAGGGATTATTTAAGGATAACACCCTAAATTTGATTCATTCAAAAATTTATAATGGGAGTTAAAGAAATTACGATCTACGGGAAGAGGGATACTAACTTTTCTATTCGGTAATAAATACGATTTTGTAACAAAATTTGAATCGTCAGTTTGAAAAAGGACCAAGTCCAAAAAATGGCAAATTGACTTTTTGTGCTAAAAAAATATCTTCAAGCTTCGCCCTACACATGAGTGAGAAGAGAGAAAAAATAACTCCCCCTCTTTCAATTTGGAGAAACTGGTGTCCATTCATTGCATTTTTTGGATTTAATTTGAAATTTAAGTTAATTTGTATTTATTATTTTATTATTTGTGATGTAAACTAAGCCAGAATAAAACTTGATTTAAATTTAAACGTGTTTTCACTTTTTTATTCAACTGTTTGACACTATTGATATTCACTTTACTCCATTGATACTGCCTAAATGACTCAGTATCATGATATTTTTTAACTTTATTTCCCTAGTCTTTTTATTTTCACTTTTGTATCGTTAACTAAGCAGAAATCTAATGTAATTGTCAATTAAAGTAATTTTAAGATGTTTTCATTCATAAGTTTGAAAAAGGGAATAAGCCAATGAACTTTTTTCATCTATAAAATATTTTGAATATACTTATATTTTTTCGATGGTTGTTTTGAGTTTTAAATAGGGTCCTGAATTTCCAGTAAAAATTTTGTGGTTATACAACGAAAATTCCAATACTTGTCCTACAGTTTTCTTCGATTTTCTCAAAACTTTGTTTTTGAACTTATTTCCTTTTTTAAACTAACGATTAAATTAATAAATAATTCCAAACTTATTTCCAAAGCTTAGATATTATAGCTGTGTCAGGAATTCTTTGTTGTCCGGGTAACACATTCCAGGTGTATGTATATAGTCTCAAAGGGTTGTTGATTCAATGTCTTGCAAACGGCGGATTCCTTTCGTGTATGCCAACAGCGACTAGTCACGAACGTAATGTCTCTGAGTGTAAATAAATGAAAGTATGACTTGGATAAACAAGACTAGATTAGAATTATTGTAAACAAATTATAGTGTATTAAATAGTTTCTCGAAATAAATTTACTTTTAGCATGAAATCATTTTTTCAATTAAATGAAGATTGAAAACAAACTTACTCAGTTTCAATCGTATAAATTTCTGATCTTGTACATATATTCAGTGGTTTTATTTCTTAATTATAGGTACTGCTTATAGCTTCTTCTTAATTTTTTTTATTTGAATTTCTCTGTGTTTTAAAGAGTAGAATATTTTACCATTCGAGCTACATTGGGAGGGGAAAAATTAGTTATTACATTTAAGAAAGGAAATAGGACTTTTAAGTAAAAAAATTTGAAGTATCATGATTTATTTTGAAATCTTTACAATATGGCTTCAGAAAACAGAGTCACGCAGCTATAGATAACAAGGCCGAAGAGAATCATTTAATTTTTTCTTTACACTAATTCATTTTTTTAAATCATACCCTTTTACACAATTAACACACTTTTTAATTAACACAAGTTTAGAAATAAACAGCTTACAATTTCAAACTCTTTAAGTTGACTTTCTTCATACATCTCCTCATTCGGAAATTTTCATTTTAAATACAGATTTAAAAAACTTAAACGTAATCAAAAACAAATGTAAACAACTTTATTTCTATAGCCTGTTAAATTTTTAATACTAATAAACTGTTTTAATTAATTGAACATTTAATCAAGTGAGTTTATGAAGGTGGCTGAAACTTCCCAATATGTTTGTCCCTCGAACCCTAAAATTCCTGTTTCAGAAAACGTCTTATCCATAAAACTAGTCCTTTTGATCCAGTTCCTCAGTTCGTGCCGAGCATAGGGATCTCGAGCCTTGTGGACGTTTGAACGAGCTTTAGATTACACAGAGCATAGTTCATCCATTGATCTCTATCGCCCTGAGACGTGTTCGGAGTTCAAGATTTACTAAGTCTGGAATGATAGTGGCTTTTCTTAAGTAGCATTGTCAGTAGCCATAGAAAGATTGGAGACCCTCGGCGATATGGAAGGTATACCTACAATTCTTAGAATCCAAACATTCCAGTGTTGGAACTATTCATCTAGTTTTAATCAGTGTAACATGAAGACTGATGTAGGTAGGATGTAAAGCAATAGAATGTCATTTTAAATTTCTTAAATCTTTCATAACATTCTTTAACGTTTCTTAACGAAGATAGATGTAAAAAAATAATTGTTTCTTAAAACATTTAAAAATATAGAAAGTTTTTTTTTAATGGAAGTAGGATAAGATGTTTAAAAACATTATGTAATAAAAGTTCATCGTACAGTAAATATTTTGTTTAGACTTTACTCATAGACCTATCTAATAATTCAAACCTATTCCTTCCAAATTTGGTATACATAGAAATGATAAAAAAAAAACAGAATGAGGAAAAACGCATATAAAGTTTAAATTAGATTATATGTGTTGCAAAATTACTGAAAAATATTCATAGACACTAAGCAATTTTAAGACTTAAAGAACCCAAAGATATCAAGTATACATTGAAATCTGTTTAAAAAAAATAGTGAAAATCATAGGATACACCCCCCCTCCCCCCCGAAAATGTACTTGTATGAAATGTGAGCTTAATAAATTTAACTCACTGAACTTTTTTTTCCCTGTGGGCAACAGTATAAGGGGGAGCAAGTATGATCAAATGGACACATTTGTATCATAAATTATTCTTTGCATAAGCTATCCTAAATGACTGTCATTATTATTTTCAAATATTCTATATTTTATTTTCCAAGTAAAACATGGTTTCTTTGAGTAAGCATTTAATTTTTATGCAAAGGAGTCTTAATTTTTTTTTCTTATTAAGTAACTAATGATTGCTTTTAAAAGATACCAATGTGAAGTATACTTCCTTCTGAAAAACTTGGCTTCGTTAGAATTTATGTGCATTACATTTTAGGGTTGATTCAAAGACTTTTTAAGAATTAATAATTAACCTAACTTTTTCACTGGGATTTCAATAATATAAAAATCGAGGAAACATTATAGACCATTAAAACGAAACATTTAAATCAATTTATTATTAACAGAATATGGATCGTGATGATTAAAAGTTTTAATAGATTTTTTATTCATACTGTTTTCTTAATTGGTTGACATCCTTCAAAAATATCGGAAAATTTTATTTTTTTCTTTTAGAATTAGTGATCTTGAAGGAGATTAAGTGCTAAGTGGGGAATGTTATCCAAAAAATTCACATTCATACGAATTGCATTACGTATAATTAAGAAAATTGCTATTGAAGTATATGAAAGATGCTTTATATATTATGTTTGATTACATTTGGTGTATTGGTTCATAAATAAAATAAAAATTAATGATAACTTTTTTAATTTAGTTATGACTATTATTTTAATTAGTTATATTTAATTTTATAGTTTTAATTTAAGTTTATTAGTTTAATATTTGTTTAATTAGTTATGAATCTTTGAAAAATTTCGTATAATAAAAGCTTTTTAAAAAAGATTCCAATGTTAAAAAAAGCGTCTTGAACGAAAGAATGAATAAATCCAACATTTTATTATAAATTTAATTCCATAGGTATATTAAAAACTAGTCTAACTTATTATTAAAACTATGGATATTGTTTGAATAAATACTGAAAGTGGGATATTTACATTCACACCTTTTCTATGAAATTTATTGTAAGTTCATCATAAAAGTATACAGTGTAACATAAAGACCGTAAAAATACATAATCTCAATTTTTTCATTGGTTTTTTATAATCCTTCACACTTTAATTGCTGAACTTAGTAATGCTTGCACAAAAGATTGACGGCGATTTAATAAATGTTGAAAGAAAAAATGGTGAAAATGCAGATAGGATTCCTTTTAAAAAGAAGAAATAATAGCACTTCCCATTTTTATTAGTAAACCCTTCTGTCCGTTTTGTGACGACCCGTTTTTAAAGATTTGTACAGCTGTTAGCTATTACCCCTTTTTTCCAATTTTTTTTTTATTACTGCCGAGATATAGGTATTTCATATAAGTAGATCTAATTTTTAATTAAATAAAGGCTTAAATTAATGTTGTCAAATTTACTCTCTCTAACATGACATCTTTATTATTCGAGTTATTATAATAATGACAAAAATAAAGTACTAAAACTGTTTGTTAATACACAAAATATTCATACATTTTTTGGAAGAGAAAACGATGAAAGCAATAAATATAAATTTAACAATGTTTACTTCGCAATTCGTTTTCATCGGTAGACTTTCCTCCATAAAGACGTACTTGTGGAATAATATTGAAAAAAAAAATAACATAATTAAAGAAGAATCTTGATCGCAAAACTTGTTTATTTAAGTACGAACTCCTTTCGATTCCCCCAGTCTTGATCATGAAAAATAATTTCATTAAATAATTCAGCATCATTTTCAGCATCCAAGGAAAAATGCCTCTCATCTTTCCTCCCAAAGCCATATGCCTGATGTGTGAACCGAAAACCCCTCTCGTCGCTCTTAACAGGTGTCCCTCTGAAAAAGATGCCAATGTGTTGTGTATTGCACTTACTTGGCGACGATCGATGGTACGTGTACCTGGTTCGGTCCGCTGCCGGGGAGTAGCACCTGGACGGGACGCGAGCGGGCAGCCCCTGCCAGGGCGCATGCGCCCTCTCTCTGCCCAATTACCATGCCCCGGATGCTCCGAGGCAATAAGAAAGGCAATGAGCGAGATTGGCTCGGATGACTCTGTTGCTGATGGGAAATATGAGGTGGTCAGTGGTCAGCCTTTTATTATTACAGATATTGGCTTTGGCCATAAATTCGTTAAAGCAAAAAGAGTTAATTTTTACATCGTACAAAACGTACGTATATGAACCTTAGTGTTTGTATGGAGATAAATTATGTAGTTGTAAGAGGGGGAGTGTTGTCAATATTTTTTTATGGACAAAGTTTGTTTAATTTTGGGAGTCATACCTATTTCTTTTTTTTTCTATTAGGTCAAAATTCTTAAGTTTTTTTTATGAAACAGTTATATTTTAAAAAAGAAACTGTATAGCTAAACGTATAAAAACATTTTTTGAGGGTTTTGAGTTACACCGTACATGCTAGCTAGTTTGTAAAAAGCTTGCCTTCCTCTGTATCAGATTTCTAATAAATAGAACTCAACGATCTCAATTTATTTTACATAGTAGTAACTTATTGGTTTTAAATTTTACCTATATACTATACCTAAACTTTATGCAGTGATAATTTGTGGACATCAGTGCATTACCCTTATATTGTTAAGAACAAATGATGAAAAAAGAAAAGTAGAACGAACTAATAATATATAAACGGTAATACGAAACTTGAATAAGAAACCCACGATTCTCTAAAGATGATGCATTGATACACATGGTATAATATGGTTGGAAAAGGATTTTTAATTAAATAACCTTTTCTGTGATTAGACCCCTTGTGTTAGATTTCTATATTTTTGACTAACATAAATTTCACACTATTTTAAAATATCGCAGGGAAGTAAAAACAAGAATCACGAATCCAATCAATAATCAATGATCCAATTTAACTAAATATTGAAATAACAACTTCATCGCAAACCTGGATAATCGTAACAAGTAACAGAATAATATATAATCGAACGATGTTTTAAATACAATAAATTTTAAAAATCCACTTGAATTTTTGACATGTTTTTTTTTTGGCTGTTTTCTTTTTCTTCTTTAATCTTTCTTTTGATAGGGTATTTTAAGAAGGCTAATATACATAAATGGGTTTCTCCTTTGGTTTAAATTCGGATTTAGTTCACGTGTTTACATAAAGTTCAGAATTCTGACTTTTCAGAGTATATGTTTTATGCATAGATGGAAAATGCAATTAAATCTAGTTTACAACTATGAAAAATATTACTATGAATCAACTATGAATCACTATCAACTATGAATAACATCAGAACTATGTTCCACTTAAAATTTACATTTATTGTTTTACATTCATATGTTTGTACAATGTAAAATTGAATGTTGCTAACATAATAAACAAAATATATGTTAAGAAATGTTGGTACAATATACAAGTTTGTTATGTGCACAAAGTGCAAAATAGATTTTTTTGGGGAGGATATCTTTAGATAGAATAATACCCTTCGAAGAAAACGAATTTTATTAGTTTAGCTGCTAATGAAAAATAAGATTGTCAAAATTGATAAAATTTTTAAAGAAATCGTAAAATTATTATGATGCTTTTCTAGTAAAATTTTTTCAGCACAAAACCTGTCTACATAGACTACCCACAATAAATTACTTTGTGAAATATTTTTAAAGATTTCAGAAAGTTTTTTAAGGATAGGGTATTTAAAGTCGAGATATAAGTAAATACCATGATTTGTAATTAATTTATATTTATAAATGTACTTGAATAGGGGGAACTATCGCTAAGGGTTACTCCCAAAAAACCTTAAGTTAGTAATAACTTAATGAGGAAATCATTGTTTTTTATAGTTTAAGCTTATAATTGCAGCTAAAGGATACTTACTGTAAATATTTACTTCTCAAAGCAGCTTTTATCTTGAATAAATTTAATTACATCATGCACTGTTCACCGAATTAACGAACTCTCATTTCCTCTCGTATGACTTTTCTTTACGTATTCCTCAAATATGATCAACTTCTCACATCGCAAATAATAGGATATTTAGAACTCTTAAAGAATATCTTCATTAAATTGTAGTACTTCGTATGCTCTAAATACAAAGCTTTTAGTAAAACAATTTTTTTCTATTGTCAATACAAAGAGATCTAACGATTAGAACAATTAAATAGTTTAGTAATTAGAAACATAGCTCTTCTACTTTACATATTATAAACTTTACATATTATAAAAACTCCGCATTGAATGTTGCAAAAGTTTAATATCTTTTTGCACTCGTGATTGGTTTTTATATGGTTATTTTTTTCATACATAACCAAAGACACTTTTATGTATGAGGAGAACACTCTTTCACTTTCAAAAGAAACAGTATTTTTCTCCAAACGATAGAATATTTCCTTCCATTGTAATTAAATCTTAGGCAGTTTCTATTTATAGATCAGAAAAAAAGAATTTACTCAGCCTCTGTACCAGAAGGTTTTAATGATTAAGAATTTGTAGCCACCATTAAATATTTCTTTGATAAAGAGAGTCATATTATTCTTATCTTCTCTTATAAGAAGGAATCATAAAAAGAGAGAAGTGTTTAACTTATTTGCATCATAATTTCTTTCAAAGCGTTCAAAGAATAAAAGGATTTAGTATCTAAAACTGAAAGGAATGCCATTAGTAAATTCTATTCCAGACACACAGTGTTTTTCCGATGTAATGTTAAGTGTTCTTTATCCCAACAAAAATTCTTTATTTATAGCTTAAAGAAACTTATAAAAAATCGCTTTAAACGCTTCTTAAGTCTTTTTATTCCAATCCCTATCTCTGCGAAAAAATATTCTGCTAACTCTGCTGCTTTAAATAATGTATTCCTTTGTCTTGCACCTTTAAAACTGAATTCTAAAAACTCATAATGAAGAATCGATTTATCATAGAGTGCTTATACAGCGAATTGCAGACTCACCGTTAATTTTAATTTTAAGTGCTTCTCTGTCATTTTCCAGATGTGGCACACGTTTTTTTCTTTAAAACCTTCCCCTTCTTTTCAAATATTTTAGTGTAAAATTTATTTTCTAGTTTTATTTTGCTGGTTACTTTTCTTTTTTTGTACTAGCAGTTATATACCATCCCGGTGTTTGATGTGTCTTTTTTATCCCGGTTTCTACATTGTATATCTCATCCCCTCGCAGTGGTTACAATTAACCATTCTAAGAGAAAATGCAATTTAAATTATACTGTCCATGTATGGCCTTTTCTTTTCTGTTGATTTAAAAGTGTTTTGATTAAAAAAAAGTATACATGCAATTTAAAATAAGTTACTATGAGTAATTAAAATTATTTCTAACAGTGGTAATGTCAGAAATGTTCACTTAAGGGCCTGTAAATAAATTGTATGCTTATGCGTGAAAACCCAACTTTGATAAGCAAAATTTCCTAAACTACTTGAGAAAAGACATACCTACATCCTTCTTTTGATATGAACTACTTTAACAATAACACTTAAGTATTACCTGGAAAACACTAAAATATTTATCCCTTCTTGGAAAACGTTTTGGTTGAAAAAATTTAACCCTTATTTAAGTTTCAAAACCTTGTCAAGTACCAGAATATAAATTTTAAGAAAATTCGTAAGTGTAAAGCGTCTCACCTGAATTTTCATAGTTGAATAAAGTGGTCCTCTGGTGAAATAAGCTAACACGCCTGTATTAAAATATAAGTGATAACTAGTTTATTATTCCTTATTATCTCTGGTCCTCACTTTCTTATACTAAAATTTTTTTGGCCTTCGGGTTACTAAAGGTTGGAACACTCTTCTGACCTAATACATTGATGGCTTCCTTCATCAATCTTCAGCATCTATGATTATGATGGCTTCATAAACAAGCTTCCAAGCTTCCGCCAGCCCTTTCAAGAAAGTATAATGACAAATCAATCGGTTTAAATGCAAAAAATGATAGAGGATGTCGTGAAACTATAGAAATAAGGATAAAAAGAAATAAAGATACGTCAAAATTCAAACCAATTTTTGAATAGAAAAAATTACTTAGTAAGATACTTTTTTTCTTAAAAAATATATAAGAATGACTCAATTTTATGAAACCAATTAGGAAAAGAATATAAGTTTGATGAAAACTAAATAAAATATAACGACTATTGTAAAAAATCAATTTTATATCAATGTGCCCGAAACATTGCTTGGGGCATATTGATTCAAAGATTTATATCCTCAAAAATTGCATAATAATTGCTGAGAAATATTCTTCTCCCAATGCAATGTATGGGAACTTTTATATGCATAAATGACAATGAGCAAAACGAGTGTATTAAAGTTGCTCCACATCAAAGTGATATCAATTTTCCCAAATCGTTATTTTTTAAACAAAAATATTTATTTTAAAAATTAGGCAAAGGTTATTTGAAATTTAAATATATCCCATATTGGTATTTGGTAACAAGAAGGAACTTTCTTTTGGAGTTAACAAATCTCTGTATGTATTCAAAGTAGAATAATAGCGTCAGGAAGATTTTACATTTTACTTAGAAATTTACTTTTATAGAAATTTTTGAAGTAAAAAATTTAGTTTCTTTCATTATAATTTATTGACTTTCTTCATAGTTTAACGGTTTCAGATATAATGTTTATGCATGTAATGGGCAACTTTTAGAAAAAAATTTACTAAATAACCTTGGTAGTTTTTGAGGTACTGAAAGTGTTTCAAGTGCCCCTGTATCAAATCGCCCGTTTTCCCTTATACTAACTGAATTTTTACATTGTAATCATTAAACCATTACATATAAATATACTGTTTCAGATGTTTCACTTTCATATTTTTGTTTGTTTGTTATAGGTCACATATAAAATTACTAATTGGATTTATCTTTATCTAAACATGGAAAAATTCGGTTTCGTTTGTTTTTGTGCTTTGTGCAAACTGATTCAATTAAACATTTACTTAATCATATTACATGCCTAATAGCCTAATGTAAAAGAAAAAAAATAAAAGTAAATATCAATTTCTAAAATTGGTATAAAATTGCCTGTTGAGATTAAGAGTAGTGACTCCTTGTAGAAATAATTATAGATTCTTACAAGAGTCAAATTAATAAACTCTTAATTTTCTTTTAATGATTTCTTTAGCCTCTCTCTTTCTCATTTCCATTTTTTTTTTTTTTACTCCTTAGAAAGATAGGCCTATTACAAAAAGATGGTTGGACGTAAAATGAATACAAATAAATATGAATAAAAATAAATTTAAATTCAAAAAGAAATTTTACAAATTCATGGTAATGTAAGGCCCTCCTCCTGATTCCACATTTTATTTGTAGGTTCAACTCGCCAGTTAGGGCGTTAAAGCCTGTTATTAAAAGATTTTCCTTTTATGAGAAGTGGAAAAGTAAAGAATTGGGGAGCGGCTGATTTTCAAATTAATACAGACAATAAAATTTGTGGCGCCATCTATTAGAAGACAATAGTTTCATACTTGAAGCATAATAAATTCTGCTCAGGACTGTTATGCCGTGAAGAGAATATTACGGGTTCCCAAAGAAAAAAAACTTTCGGCTAAAACTAAACTAATAGTTTACTATTGTCATATAGGTTATTATTTCGTCACTTTTATTATTGTACAAATTATATTACAAAGTAATTTAAAGATAAGAGAAGGCAGGGAGAATCCAGGACTCAGGGCCGTATCCAAGGGGGGGGGGGTTAGGGGTTCAACCCCCCCCCCCCCGAAATTTTGATATCAATTTTTATACTGCTATTTTTCTTGAAAATTATGTCTCACAAGGAGCGATATCCTCTTCGGGTATAACCCAAAGGGTCTCAAAATGAGTCAAAACCCTACTTTTAAGGTTAAAATTTCCAAAATTTTTTTGGAGGAGGACCCCCAAACCCCCTCGAAATTTTGAAATCTATTAAGTATGCGGTTTTTCCTTCAAACTTGTGTCATTTATAAGGATTGGTCCTCTTTAATGTTACCTAATATGTCTCAAAATGAGTTAAAAATGAGGTAGGGGAAAAATTCAAAAAATTTTCTTGAGTAGGAACCTAAACACCCCCTTAACATTTCGCCATTTAGTATTACAATATACCTTCTTTTTACCTTGAAAATTCGGCCACTTACAATGAGTGGTGCTCTATGGGTGTTATCTAAAGGGTCTTAGAAATGAGCTAAAACAATATTTTGAGGGGCAAATTTCCAAAAATTTTCTGGGGGAGGACCCCCAGGCCCCCCTTTTACTTTGAATTCATATTGTTTAAACAATTTTGAAATGTAGTGCATCAAAATTTCAATCCAGTGTTGTCACCTAAAACTTAACATATAAAAGTCCCCGTAAGGAGGTACCTCAGAAAATATTTGAGTCAAAACCCCCCCCGAAACAAAAGTCTGGTTACGGTCCTGCCAGGACTAGGAGGAAGGAACTGAGGCTTAGAACCACCTCCTGAAAAGAAATAAATTTTACTTTTTTAAATAAAAATATAATATTAATGTGAATTAAATCTCCTTATTTTTATAAAAAAATAGGGGTTTTAATTCAAATTTAATCATTTTTAATTTAATTTTTATTTTTGTTATTACCCGTATTAGATAGTGGTAATAAAAGGAATTAATGACGATAATTTAATAATATGATAAGTGCCCCTGTATCAAATCGCCCGTTTTCCCTTATACCAACTGAATTTTTACATTGTAATCATTAAACCTTAATTCATAATAAGGGAAAACGGGCGATTTGATACAGGGGCACTTATAATCACTTATCATATTATTAAATTATCATCATTAATCCCTTTTATTACCACTATCTAATACGGGTAATAACAAAAATAAAAATTAAATTAAAAATGATTAAATTTGAATTAAAACCCCTATTTTTTTATAAAAATAAGGAGATTTAACTCACATTAATATTATATTTTTATTTAAAAAAGTAAAATTTATTTCTTTTCAGGAAGTGGTTCTAAGCCTCAATGAACTGAATTAACTTAATTGACTCTGCTCCCCACTAGACAAAAATCCTAGGTTCGCTACTGTTTAATACAATTAATATTTGTATTTTTTTATTATGTTTAAGTTATTAATAAAATAAAATACAAAACCCCTTTTAAATGAATCTGATGCCTCGGGAAAATAATAATTGATAAAATTAAATTTGTTTAGAAAGTTTTAATAAGTTTTACAAAATTTTGTACTTTACACTTTATAAAATTTTAATTTTTCTGGCAACGTTCAAAATTTTTCTGAGAAGAAAGAGCATTACATTTCTCCTTGCGATGTTTTGCATAAAAAGTAGAATACAAAACGAATTTTAACTACTTCTCAAAAGTATTGCAATTTTGGATATTAAACAGTGTTTCATACGTTCGTGTGAAAATTTTTATACCATTTGGTACACTTGGTAATTTTCAGGCATTAATTCAGTCAAAAAGTTTAATCCTATGTAATTGCTATGTCATCATAATCAAACAAAATATGATATTTAACATGAACATGATTCTTTTTTAAACATTCTTTTTTAAACATCCCTTTCGTGCTATATACTATATCAATATTAATAGATACAGAAGAACAAAAACTGAGTATCATAATATGGTTTAGAAGAAATAAATAAATTGTAAACAATTTTTAAAAATAGATAGACCGAATTGCTTTTTCTAATGTGGAATCCCTTGCTGTTTTATGAAAAGACGAATATAAATTTTATACAATTTCTATATTGTTTAAATTTAGGGTTGGTATTACGTTAATGTATACGGAGAACAAAGCTTGGCAATACTTAATAACCCCAAAAGTCATTTTTCCATTATAATGGAAAATATATTTGATCTTTGTTCCTTTTTTCAAGCTTGTGACTCCATTAATGTTACATAATTTGCACGTGACATCTACCATTAAAATGTGGCTAAATAGAAAATGTTCGGTCAAATAAAATTGACATATTGTGTTTTAAAATGAGATTGACAAAAATGAGACTTAGGATTATGAATTAAAAGGAAAGTCCTTTAATACTGTTTCATAAAATTTCAGAACAATATGCACATAACTGAAGAAAATCCTCCAATAGGTAAAACCACACTTGTGAAATTCTAGAAATTCTTCCCCTAAGAGTTTAGTTAGGAAACACTCATGTAACCATATTTCCGAAATAAGTTATTTTGGTTTCTGTTAGATAGTTTCGAAACTGAGGAAAGAAAACCATAAACTCTTCCTAAAGGAGGCTCTTGGGGAAAATTAAACTTCATTCGGAGAAAGTAGAGCACCCAAACGTTTTCCAAATATTTGTTTCATCATCTCAAGCTCCCGAATAGAACATTCAAACGTGGGAGAAAGCAAACGCTTGTTCCTTCCTCCAGCTTCTAGTCCCTAGAGTCCCTGGGGCCTAAGGAAGAGGAGGCAGAAAACAAAACAGCTCCACCCGCTTCGAAGTGCTTTTATTTTCTGACATAGAACTTCAAATTACGATGTTTGCACAAATGAAGTGTCTCGATTTTTATTTTTCTGAAAAACAAAGATGTAACATGAAATTTTCGTAAAATAATGACATTGAAAGAAATGTTAGATTTTGAATTCGATATTTCTTAAAATATTCAAGGAAATCTTTTCACTAAGGGAAGGTTTTGAAATACCCAAAAATGTTTCGTAAATGGAAACTGAGCTCTCAACTCTTTACAGTTGTAGTGCATAAATGATTTGTTTCATTCCATAAATATAGTAAGCTTCTCCCAAACATGGGTAATCAAACAACATCAATAATGCAGTAAAGAAAAATCAAAGATGGCATTAAAAACTTAATAGATTCAAGAAAGAGCTTAATTTTTCTGCATAACACTGGTTTGCTTAAATATTACTTTTAGAATAAACTTTACATTCTTTAAATCCTAAAATTAAATCATTTAATTACATGGTTCCTAGTCCTTAGTTACATTTCGATGTAAGACGATTATTGCATCAACGTTTACAAAAGCAATAAATTGTCTTTTTCTAAGTTAGATAGTCTTTTTCTGAGACCATCAACACTGTATAGAAACTTTGACCTCTTCCAAAACGATAAAATCAAAGTTCAGCATTTAATCCTAAACAATTGATGAGCGACCCTGCTTGAAGCGTTTATCTAGGGATCGCATCATTGAGCCCCTAGTCATACCCACAATGCGGGTTCACTTGGGTGACTTTAAAACCAGGCTTGCGTCATTGAAACTTGAATACTCCTTCTATAGATGTCGATATCATCCAATCATTGTTCTAATTCCTATCAGGTGCAGTTATTAATAGAGAGCAAATTGACTTGAGTTGATAAAAAGTCATCAGACATCACGTCTTATTGAAGCCTCGTTATTTTAAGCCTAGTTTTAATAAGTGGCTGTAACGAATGCATGATAATGGTCTGGTAGCTGAGGCCATGGAAATTTGGTATTTCTACCGTGTATTAAAATTTTAATTAAGTAAACAAAGGTGTATTCCATAAACTATCATAAATTATTTCTTTTCATGTGGGTATATCAAAGAAGGTGATCATCATCGACAGACGATTGTAATAATATTTTTAAGGTCATGGATTTTTATTTGGCTCCGGGAAGGAATTGCATTCCCATATCACAAAATCCCCATTCCCATTGGTTTGCGTCAGGTAAACGTTCCTGTTTCGTCATTAAAGCAGACTGGGAAATACACTGAAAGGAGTTTAAAAAGACTAATTAAAGGACCCTTGAACCTGTCAACCTTCGTTAAGAAAAGTTGGACGTTTATTCTTTGTTTCATGAACAAAATCGTTTCACCTGTCACGTAAAAACATAACTACATCTTAACCAAAAGTAAATCTTTACCTTGGAGTGTATATTTCCATGGTAATTCATTCTATTTTTATTCTTCTCCCGTACCACCCATCACATTCCACTTCACCAGAGCCCAGCAGGTGTCCAGGCCAACCCTGAAAAGTAGAGTTTTTCCACAAAAAAACAAAAGAATCGTTCTCATTACTGAAACATACCCGAGTTGAATTCCCAAAATTATGCACATTCGTTTCCTTCCTTTTGGTTGTTTTTCGGGCGGTTGGTTCCCCGCCACTTCCTGCACTATGCACCACTTGCTCCCGCTGACCTCATGTTGGCTGACATAGCGGTGGATTAGCCCTCTGGAACCAGGGACACAACGCTCTAATCCGGCGGTCTGCAAGATCAAGGTTGGGCGGTTTCCTTTTCAAAATTATTGTTTTTTAAAATATCCTTCAGTCTTTAGAAGGAACTGGACACACATATCTGATTTTGATTTACAAAAAAATTAGATTCCATCGCTATGTTTTGCATAACACGTGACCCATAATTGAAAAATAGTTACAGAGAAAAGGATATGTGTTTTGACATTATTGCGGTAATATCTATTATACAACAGGATGGAGGCCAGTCTGCTTTCATTCGGTTAAGCAAACGTTTTTGTAGACCTGAAGGTTTTCAACCATTTTCTGGAAATACTGATACCATTATGATGAATCAGGAATACACATTTAAAATTTGGTCTAATCTATCATCAGAGAGTTATTTTTTCTTTTAACTTCTAAGTGGTGCACTAAGTGGTATTCCCTATGCAGAAATATTAAGGAACTCTACTAAAATTATAATGCAACCAAAACCTCTTATGACCTATTATAATCATATAATCGCATTGATTTCCTTTTTTCATGTTGACACTGGAGTATAATTAAATTGGCTCGAGTAAATTCTTGTTTGGCAATTTTTTTCCCAGTCAGAACTTTTTTAAACCTAATATTTGAAGTACATTGATTATTGGAGAAACACAAACTAAAATAAATATGAATAGAAGCGACTTTATATTTGAGAAAACTTCTCCTTTTCAACCTGCCAGAATTGATCAACTGGAAATCACAAAAATAACTATAAATAAAACAGTGAAAACTAAGTTGTCGTAAAAGAACAGCAGAGTGTCCTTCTTACCAAACAAGTTCGTATGATCAGAAATCAATAGGATACTGAAAACAAGGACAGCCCATTAATGATTTTTATATCATGGTTGTATGGTACTCACAACTGCTGGTTTTACATAAAGTCGTGTAAGAGAAGAATTTTTTAACATTGTAAAAATGAAATATGAGTGCTTTATTGCATAGAGATACAGAGACACATAATTTAACTCGATACAAACATCAATACTTCTTAGAATCAGTTTCATTATTTATGAAAGCCAATAAAATAAAACATTGACCAACAAATGTTAAACAAAGAAACATATAGATTTCTTTTGTGGTATCTAAAGGTATGTTTCCAATTTTTTTTTCTACTTTGGGGTTGGAAATAGCTTAGTTTTTTGGACTCTTAAAATTAAAAAAAAAAACAGCAACATTATTATTGAATAATCATTAAATTTAGTTTTGTGAAAATGTTGGTTAAAGGCGTTTTAAAGAACAAGTAAATTATTTTAAAAATGAATTTGTTAAATTTTGTGCAATTTGGTAGTTTGACAATATCTTTCAATGTTTACCGATAAAATTGACCTCATGGAATAAACCTAATATAGTTTTTAGAGAGTAAAGTGGTTCTATTAAAGTAAAGGATCTAGAAGAAATTGATCGTTAATTTTTCCTTAAACTCATTTCATTCACTTCATTTTCACTCAAACTTCAATCTTTTTATCAAATCCTGGATCTATAATCTTTAGCTCTAAATGTGTCTAAGTCGTTAAGTATTTTCATATGAATTATTTTAATTATTTTTATGCATTGATTCTTTTGCTAAATATGATACATTTTTAATGCTTTTCACCTTTAATCTGTAATATGCATAAATCAAATTTTAGTGCCTTTTACAAATAAACCTTTGATGATAAAAAATAAATGTTTAAATTAGAACAGAGGAATTGAAATATCTTTTTAAACTTTTTGTATTCGTTTCATATGTTAACTTTTCAATTTACTGATTCCGTTTAATGTACAGAACAGTGGCATATTTAGAAATCTTCTGCCTATAGGCTAAACCTAAACCAAAAATCAACGATATTTCTTACTTACTAACAGCAAAGTTATAATTTTATGAAATTAGTATTGAAACGGGATTTTTTAAGAGTAATTCCCTAAAAAATTTAATCTGAATGTGGAAATTACCTTAAATAATACAAAACGATAGCAGATTTTTTAGGTTCTTCAATTTTTTTTCCAAACGCAGGATTAGTTGTTAAAAAATCTATCAAAATATGCACACAAATTTTATAATTGAAACTTTATCATAAATATCCAATTTTTTTTCGAATTTTTCATAACTGATATAATTTTTATTAAATAACGTATATTTTAGGAAGATCTATCCCCAAAAATTTGGGAAATTTTTCCCCGTAAAAAAGTGTTTTAAGGTTTAGTGTTTAGTGAAAAGTGTTTAGTTTTCTTTAAACCATCGTGTTTATCCTCAATCATATTTATCCTTAAGATAATAGTCCCGAGATTATCTCTGCCAAAATTAAGGGCTAAAATATTTATTATATTATCTGAAAGGAAATTCCTAGACGAGACAACCCTTTGGATAAGGATGGGATCCCTTCAAAGTTTTGGAAACTTTTAGAAAGAAACACTTTAGAAGTTACTTTAGAAAGTGAAACTTAGAAAGAAAGAAGAAAGTTAGAAAACTTTAGAAAGTTAAACTTTTTCAAACTTTCGTGGTCCTCCTCCTAATTTTGTTTTTGAAAAATTACTGTCAGTAGAGGAATTATAACCAATTTTAAAGACTTTCTCATACTTTTTTGTATCCGCAGAATAAGAGTTTTTTCTTCCAATATTAGCCTCCTACGAAAATTTGCCGCCGTAGGCTATAGCCTTGCTAGCTTATATGTATAGAAATCCGCCACTGTGTGTGTGTGGGAGGGTACAGAGCATTATAACTACCCAAACAAACTCTAGATACTATATCTGTTATGGGCAAAGTGATTAATCGGGCATTATTAATAATGCCCGAAGTGGAGGCGGGCAAAGTGATAAATTGCATTCATAAATTCCACTGAATTTATCACATTGCCCGTAACATATCTAATACTGCACTAAAATGTTTTTTAACACGTCTATTAGGTATTTGCCGTTTTCTGTGACGTTTCACAATTTTAATTCATACAAAATAAAAATATCACAGCTTTTCTATTACTTGTTCTTTTTGAGTCAGGTATAGGGTGGGTCGGAGTAAAATGGCTATAGTAGGGTATACTAGAAACAATAATTTTTAAAAATGTAAACTGCTTAAACCCGGTATATCCATTACACCGGGTATTTTGTGTATGCACGGGGACCCCTTAGAGTGGTGGTCCTGATCAAGACCTCCAACACAAGATAAAAGGATAAAAAGTTACATAAAATATTATCTTCTCTTACCATTCTTTACATTAAAGATATCAACCGACTTATGTATACCATGGCCCTCATCACAAAGAATGTGAAATTAGAAACAATAACATTGTATTTGTAAACAATGGCCTACGATCCTTCCTACCAAAGTTTTAATTTAGGAGCCCATTACCTTTCGCTAAACACGGGGAGTTAGCTAATCCAAAACAAAACTCCGTCCTCGTCTTACGAGTAGGAGGCATAACTTCCACAAGGCAAGAAGAACACAACCCCAATGATGCTTCCGGATCAACAAAAACGCCGAAACGGATTCCAGAAAACAATCAAAAGGAATTAAAACATCCCATTGTTGATCGGGGGTCTTTTCGCCTCCGAAGGCCTCTCTCCGTCCCTTTGTCCAGTCGGAACCTTCGTTTCGGAAACAATCGGAGGAGCGCACCAAAGCATGGTTCCCGTGGCAAGTTTCGCACGTCCTTCGCTAGATGGCGGTGCCGTCGCCGCGGCCGAAAGCAATGTCCATGGGTTTCGGTTTCGTTGGAGCCTCAGTCCGTTCGTAAGGAGTCGGACTGAAAGACGTGATGACACTGCCGCTTCTTTAGGTTCTTTTCGCTTCTTGTTGTGTTTACCTTTTTTTGGGACGTGAGAAAATTTTTGTTTTGGTGGATTTTTGTTCGGACTGTTCCTTTCTTTCATTGGTGTTGGACTGTTACGAGTGTCCGTCATGGAAGGTTTAAGGTCCTGGTCTATTTGGGGATACTGCCTCCTGGTTTTATTGGGTGAGTACCAACTCTTTTTTAGATTAAAAAATAGCATCCTATCACATATCAAAGACACATAATTTTCTTTCTCCCATTGATAAAAATTATGTTGAATCATTATTACTTGCAACAAATTTCATAAAATATCAGTCACTAAACAATAATTGTAAATTAAAACTAAATACAAATTTCTTAAAATTTAAATCTATCAATATAATAAAATATTATCACCGGTGAAAATTCGGGGTTTTTTTTTTTTTTTTTGATATTATGCAGTTGAAGGGGATACAAATTATTTTATAAAGAAGTGAAACATTAAAAAATATCCCTGAACTCAGCTTTATCTTAAAAATTTTTATACCTTAATAATGAGTATTTCGCTGGGAGAATGAATTAAGAAATTTAAATTATTCTCAGAAAAATAGTTCTGAACAACATATAATAATCTGAATTGCAGTGTGTTCACTATTTTATATCCGTAGTAATATTTTCCAACATACAAATTTAAACTTATCTGGTTTTGAAAGGCGAAGAAATAATTTGTATCATCTTAAGACATTTTTCCAAATCATCCCAACTTTTGAAACTAACAAATTTGTGGGATTTGTATTGAGTTTTAAATTGTTAAAAACTGATATTTCCAAAAAAAAAACTATAATAGTAAGAATTAAATATTAGCATTATTCTTTTTCAGCGTATTATTTCCAAATGATTAAAGCTTTGATAATTGTACGGATACGATAGAGGGAGCGAGTATTTAAAAACGGAAACTGTCGGTGAGAGGAGAAAGAGCGCATTCCACCAGGGGGCGTTGGGTGAATCTTTCCTGCTTAATTTGATTGTGAGCACAAACTCCTTCTTGCAAAAGTATTCAATTTTTTTTTGCAGAAAGAACACAAGTTTCCTTTCAAAGTTTTCATTTTTACTGGTATATTTGGGGTTAATTTGTACCTTTGTCCTATTTTCGTGTTTCTTTGAAATGCTAGCAATTAAGCATTTTTGCCCCGTTAGGTTCTAAGGAAAAGTTGATTTATTAATAAATTTATTTGAGTTTAATCATTTAAATGGCTTGCCTTGGAAAGCTATGTTGTTTCGTTTCTATCTTTGTTTATGATACAAAAAAGGTATCTTTAGAAAACAATTACCGTGAGATTCATATTGAGTCGATATATTAACTTTATTTTAGTATTTATATGAACTTTTAAAATAAAACTCCTATTAATACTATGAAAAGGGAATTTCTTTAAAAAAGAACTTTAAAAATAAATTATCACTTATATATGTGGTTAAAATGAAAATATGACAGGGAGTATACTATAACTTTACAAGAATAAAACTTTTGATTGTTTTGGGATCAAGAATAAACATAAAAAGTCATAAAATAGGTAAATTATATTTACCACCAGTAACTTGAAATCGTTCTTATTTTAAATACTTTCATTCAAAATTGTTATAAATTTCCCTATGTATTTTTACTTCAAGATAAAGAAGGACCTTGGGAATTAAGTTTTTTTTTATTATAATTGGAAGTCTGAATAAAACATTTTAATAATAATAATAATAATAATAATAATAATAATAATTTATTTTCCATAATGTACAGAGTGAAATTTACAAAAATATTAAATAAAGAAAGAATACATTATGGATAAACCACCACTTAAGCAGTCTGCTGTGATGTGGTGGTGGTGGCAACATGCGAGGAAAAAAACAATAATACAAAACAAACTTGGCAATTATTCCTACAGAACTATACACAACAAATTGTACGTACATAAAGAATAAAAATATAAGACTCTATTAAACAAATAATCAGAACGCTCTGTACTATGGTAGAATGTCCAAATGAAGAAAAACACTGTCAACCAAAAAATGTCTCCACATCATTGTTTAATAAAAGCCATGCCTTCAGGTTACGAACAAAAGAAGAAAACGTTACAGAGGAGGAAACAGAAATGGGTAAAAAATTGAACAATTTTGGAGCCGTAAATGTAAAAAAACGCTTGTAAGCTTCGATTCTAGGAAAGGGAATAGCAACACGGTTCAATTTTCTTAATCTTTCTGAAAAAACATTTAAGTTTCCCTGTAAATGCCCTCCTCTTTGAAAAAAAATTCGTAGAACGCGATATATATATAAATTTCTTAGAGGAAGAATTCTTAAGGACATATATAAAGGAAAAGACGAATCCCGTGTCCTGGCTCCACTCACTATCCTAATTATTTTATTCTGACAAATTATTAATGAATATATAGTAGAATAATAGGTTCCTCCCCAGCATGATAAACCATATTGTAATTTTGAATTGACTAATGAGTAATAAACAGTTCTCAGAACAGATACCGGGCATAAAAATTTTAAGTAATAAAATTTTCGGAGAACTGCGTACAAGTACCCTTTAATCTTTGAGACATGTTCTTTCCAATTAAGCCTTTCGTCCAAAAAAATACCCAGATATTTGATATTACCTACATTTTCAATTTCAATACAATGATCACATGATCCATTTCCCAACAGACAAGATCTGCATTTAAAGAATAATCTTATATTTTCCCTACCTTTATCTCTGAGAGAAAAATGAATAAATTTTGTCTTTGCACTTAAAACCATTCTATTTTTTACAAACCAAATTTTAAGTTTATCAAGGTCATTTTGCATACTTAAACATAGTTCATAAAATTTTTTTTCACGGTAACAAATTGCTGTGTCATCTGCAAAACAAGATAAATGTCCGGAAATTTTCCCGTTACAGAGACTATTAATGTAAATCAAAAACAGAATAGGTCCCAAGACAGACCCTAATATTATGAGTAATGCACAGTATAATGTACATATAAATCAAAAAGTATTGCAAACTAAAAAATTACTTAATGTTTAATTAAAAGTGCTCTTTATGCAAAGCTAATTAAAATTATTTGAAATTTTTTTTAACAAACTAATAGTACATAAATGTAGTTTAAGAAGAATAAATATAAAAATTGGATTTCATTATTTATCAATACCAAAAAAACTGCACTATGTAAATAAAAAGATAATTGTTATTTTGTTCTAAATTAGCGTAGAAATAATCATAAAAAGTTTGGAAAGAACTGAAGGAGATAGAAGATAGTAAATGCACAAGAAGCACATTTTCATTTAAAAATCAAATTATTTTGTAAAAATCTTTCATATTTTTGATTGACATTCCTTATAGTGTTAAACTTCCTATCATAAAATCATTACCCATTTTCTTTTACCAATGCTTATTTAAGTACTAAGTCATTGTCCCTTAAAACATCAAATAATCTAATAAAAACAATGTATTTGATATTTTACGCCAGAATCCTGCAGATTTAACGTTTTTAATATCTTATGTTTTTATGATTGATAACTTAATAATAGTACCGCATTGTTCTAGTATGTTTTGCTTAATATTCCGTCTTGCTAAGAACAAAAATTGCCTTTTATATGCATTATAAAAAACAGTTTTTATCATTCCACAACTGTGTATTATACTGAATTTAACTTCAATTTTCAAAGGACACGTTAATACCCTGAAAACCATAAGCTATTTTACTGCAGTTAACATTTTATAACGAATTCCAAATTTTAAGTAAAAAAAAAAATATATCCTTACATAAAAAGTGACATCTGTGCCAGGATATCTAACCCATTAATCTGAATTCGTTCAAAAGGAGTATCATTTCTCTATTACTACTACTTCCATTCATAAAACAAATTGACACGGTCGCATAAAACACTAATAACGCAAAAAAATCGATCCACATTGCAAGCCATAACAGCAACAACTTAGCATCGGACCCAACATTAAGGTCAAGAGCAGATGGCGGCTTAAGAGAAACAAATACGCCCCGAAACCCCCTTAGGGCTCTGCATTTTTTCCCTTTACAATCGGATTAATTATTACGAAAATGTAGAACCGAAAAAGCGTTCACCTTTCCATGGTAAAGGGGATTATAACCGAGATAATGTGTAAAACACATTCGTTTTTTATCTATATATACTCTGTTGTTCTTATTTCATTTGTTTGTGTACACTGTGAAAGGTGAAAGTGTTTTTTATTTAAACTTAAGGTTTAAGAGGTTTAGCAGGCTGAGAGGATTACGGTCGCAAAAAATGAATTTTCAGCCTGCTTTTTTTATGAGGTATAACTACTTGTTACTTTGCATCTGCTGGAAAAAAAAGCTTTTATCCTTATTAAAAAACAGAAGGATATAATCTCGGGAACTGAATTCAATTTGTATATCTTAAATACAATGCAGTCGATAAACATTAGAATTAAATAAATTTCGGAGATTGAAGTTAGTAACTAGTCGAAGGCCTTGCCCCATATTTGATTGTTTGTTTCCATCGTGGGAGCAATGGGTTGATTTGCATAGGTCAACCAATCAATAAACGGGACCGCAAATTTAAATGTTAAAAGTATGTAAAGTTTATTTTGTGAAAAATAAACTGATAAATTATTCTCAAGAGATTGTGGTTTTATTCAGTGCAAGTCTAACGCCGTTTGTCTCATTGTTTTCCTTTTTTCGAGGTATGAACTTCAATTTATCATATTTTAACAATTTTGACATGAAGTTTTAGTAACCTCGAATTTGTGTTCTTTTCTTATTTACATTATAATTTTGTAAGATAAAATTTCGTATTAACTTACATGAAATAAGACCTTCTTTGTTTCATTATAGTTCCTTGATCTATTAAAATTTATTTACTCGGTTTTTTAATATTAACTATTCATTATTTACGCATAAACTTCAGTATTTTTTATTTTCCATTCAGTTAAAAGAACAATGAATTCTCCTTGAACTGCTAGGAACACTATGAGATGTCATGTACAAAATATATCCACATCCAAAGGATTCACAAATATTTATGGGAAGGACAAAAAATTTAAACAGATCTATCATTAATAATACGTATATTAGTTATAATTCTAGGAAAAAAAATAAATCTGTTCTACATTTAAAATTGGCGAGAAATTATTGAAATGTAACCTTCTCAAAATTACACAGCTCTAATCACTGAAACTAAAAAGGACACAAGTAATTTTCATAAATGACAGCTAAATTCCCTTTCTAAGGAACATAAACTCTCCAAAATTGCTTCAAATTTCCGCCAACACGATCCGATTACATCACTCCCAAACCTCAAAACCAAGCCCAGAGATGGTTAACGTTACACTTAATAACTCTTAAACCCCAATCTTCATATTTTAAAACAACAGAAACACCGTCCACACTTGCACAACACGTAATGACCATCGCAACGACACTCTCCGGAGGACTTACACGTTATAGTAAGATACAACCACCTGTTTTGGACGCAATTCGAATCGGAGATGATCGTTTGGGAGTCAAATCGTCTGTGAAAGGAGAGGGAGAGTTTTCGGCACGCGAGGCGAGGGTGAGTGCTTAACTGGAGCGCTTTCCCGCTGAAGGGAGAAACTGGAACAATTGACAGATATTAAGAGGCTGTAAAAAGCTCTAAAGCTTTTGAAGACAGAGGGTCTATGTGTATCGTGATTTTTTATTCACGGTGCTCAAGAATTATCCACAAAAAAAGCTTAAAATTCCCCTTTGAATTAACAGGTTAAGATAGGGTGGATTATTCTGCAAAAAAAAATGCTAGGAAGGGGAATTTGTTTTATTGCATGGGTTAGAGTAATTATTTAAAACTATAATATGCATTGGAATTTAGTTGATTAATCTTGCACTATTAATTTTAAAATGTGTGTGAGCCAAATAAAATATATTTTAATAGTTACACTATTTATAGTCGACTATATATAGCTTTCATCCAAAAGTTTAATAAAAGTTACTAACTTCAATATCATGATAACGAATATTTAATTCGGTAATTAAGATTAACAACTTATTTTTAAATAATTTTTCAACTATAATTGAGTACTACTTGCAGCAGCTGTCGTAGTTTGCTCGTTGTTGCTGAAAGCGCTCAATTATAAAAATGCATTTCTCCCTCGTACACTCTGTATCTGATATAACTACAAAGTTTGATAAAGTGAAAAATATATCGAAAACCAACTCCTTACTGTATAAATTAATATTTTCCTCACGAACGTTAGGATTTTCTACCCCCACCAGAAAAATACTGTCTGAAAGGCTGTCAGTAGATAACAAAGTTCAAGGCTTTCGATTGTCGAAACTCTTGTAATTATGGGTCCATTCCCTTCCACTGAACATCCCAGGAGGCCCCCCGAGTTTCACAATGTCCTTTAGGATGACAAGTATATCGAGGTCACCTTTCATGAGATACTCATCGTCCACATTCCCTTGTCATCGATATAATTCTTCCTGAAAAGTGGAGAAAACTTTGGGTAGTATTTTTCTTATAATGCTTTATCGTTTGACCAAACCGTAAATATGTGTTTCTTTAGATAGGTTATGGGGAAAGGATTTGAAAAAGATATACAGTCGAACTTCAGTATTTTATGTAGTTTTCGATTGATCCCTGATAGAAATTTTCTAATTAAGATACAAGTCTGCGAAGAGAGGAGAGTCGAATTTTTTTCGGAGAAGGGAAAATTTTGTTTAACACGATTTAAAACTTTCACTTTAAGTATTAAAAGAAACCCACCAATTTTGGTTTTTGCAAAATATGTAATAATCATTTTGTTAGTTTTTTGTGAAATTCGTTTATTGGTTTGACGAGAAAAAAATTTATTATTGTTTTGATTTCATTGAATATAGTTTGATTAAAAAACCTGAGATATAGGGATATAAGATTTTTAATAATTGTATTTATTTTAAGATAATCGAGAAAATTATTTTCACACATGTTTTTAATTAACTCAGTTTAAACAAATCAGACTAATAAATTATAATTACATTAATTGTTATTTAATTCAGTTATTAAGTAATAACAAAGTCAAGCTATGTTTTTTAATATAAATTAATTCATATTTTAGGTTATGTTATTCAAGCAATTAAAAAATTATAGAATTTCACTCTGTAATGGAACTGTAAACCTGTTACTTATTTTTCATTATTTTGCAACCCCAAACTTCTTGCTTTTCGTTGTCATATTGAAGTTTAATTTCACTAGTCTACACATAACATACAATTAGTTTTGTACTCCTACGTAAAATTCGTAAAACATCCATTGTGATTTCCATAAGTTTGGTTTATTTTCTTTATTCTATAGAGATAATCATAAAATTTTATAATTTTACGTTCGCACACCTAAAATAATTTTACCTCTGCAATGTAAATCAAACTTTTTTCTGTAGGGATTCTCCAGAAATGGATTAAATTCGTAGGTAGAAATTCTTTCCACCTACGATTTTCATAACTTTTTCTTGAAATATGTAGTGAAGTTCAACTCATGCCTTCTTTCGTTATTTATTTTGTTAGTTTCATCACGTGCACGTGCATTAACTATTTCTGGTGGAAGATAAGATTTAAAAAAAAAAATTATATCTTTCATGCATTCATACCTTCTTTATCCTTTGGGGAAGAAATATTCAAATTCCCTCCAGTATTTACTTGTTTAGTGCAATCATTCAATTAAAAGCAAACAAGAGTCACGCAAGATCAACACGCTCGGTGAGAAAAAAAAACTTGTGCAGACGATTCACTCTCGTTTCTCCCAGTGGCAACAGCGGCATTCCTGTGGTCGCCCTTCGTGAGGATTCGTTAAATTGCTTCTAAATTTCTGTTCTTTTAGGCGTCGGACTCCGGGAGACGAGGAAAAATATGTTAAATCTGGATCAAGGACGTTTCTCCGTCGTTTGTTGCTCCTCGCAATTTCACACGTTCACCTTGAAGTGACATTTTTTTATTGGTTCCGAATGTTTCCTGGGATCACGAAATGGAACGGTTTAGCCGTTTTGTAACGCTTTTTAGATGCGTGTGTTTGGGGATTTTTTTTTTGACAGGCCGTGGTTGACAACCGGTGAAAAACAAGGGGTCATTGTTTCGCATTTTGTCACGCTGGGTTTTCGGAATTTTTTAATGGGTTTACCTTTCCAATGGGAACGTGTCAGATTGTTTCAAGTAATGTACGGAGTTGATTTTTTAAATTTGAAACGCTATTACGGAATGCAAATTGATTTTCCATTGTTCTCTCTAATGTCTGTTTCAAAAGTAATGAACTTAATGTTAGTAAACTTGAAGTTGTTTGTTTGGCTTTGTTGATTGCTTCGTAATAGATCTTCCATAAAAGAAATGCTACAGTTCCTTAGTTTTATAACTCCTATACATATCTATAAAAAAAAAAGAAAACTAAATATACTTACCCTAATTGGACTTTTTATTTATACGAGTCAATGTTAAATTTGAGAAAGCCCTCCTAATGCCGCAAAAATTCTACTAATATATGCTATTTTTATCGATGAAGGATAAAAAGATTCTCATAATAAAATCTTAAAATCGGTACTCTTAAAAAAAGAAATATAAAATTTAATGATGTATAAGTTCTTTTTTCCTCTTATTTATACGTGCTTTAAATATAATCAACTTATTTTACATGTGTTATAATAACAATTTTTAATATAGAATTATTTCAAATGCACATTAAAGGTAAACTATCTTCTAATCTTCTGCTCTCAGGCTTCTATATAAATTTGTTCATCATTCGCTTTGCATGAACTGCAAACAGAACAGAACTTTTAACAGTAACGTAATCGTAATAAATTTGTCGTAACATAATTTTTGAATGAGCATGACATTTTACGAGATGAAAAGAACCCACGAGGAAGATCCTTCACAAGGCGTTTCGTTCCATGGACAACCCCTTTCTCCTCGTTAATGACTCCTAATTGACTTAAACTATAAAAACAAATAGAATCCAGGCTAATTTCGTCGGTCACCCGGTTAGCAGTTAACTTCGAAGCTGAGAGCTGAAAACCGTTCTCTGCCCGCCATTGTGGACACACACCCAACCTATGAAAGCAATATTCGAAATGAGTCTCTCAGTTTGACAGCTGCTTTGCTTTTATTTATGCTCTTACTAATTTGTTTATTTGGTCTGGATATCGTGAGCTGCTCAGCAACTAGTATCGCCGTGACCTAAGTTCTGACACAGACATTATAAATGCAGGAATTCTATTACGGTTTTACTGCTGAATAAAACGGTTCCGTTCACTTTCCAATAAGGTGTGTTAGAAATTCTATATTCATTTCAAGGTGAGACTGGCAATATTCAGTCAGGTATGGAACGTTTAAAAATAAATAGTTTTAACCTTAGGAACCACCCTTTGAAATAATTATCACACCCTAGTTTTCCCCCATGGACAAAACAATTAGTTTTTATTCGAAAAAACTTCGATTCATAGTTATCAGTTTAAAACATAATGAAAAGAGAAGTTGGATACCTATAACTTAGATTTAATGTCGCGGGTCATTATTTTGCAAAATGTCTAAAATTTGAAGTTACGAATATTTTTTATTAAGTATTTATTTATTTCATGTAGATTCTACTTAATTCGAATTCTCTTAATAATTTTCTTTCAGAGTAAATACATAACGATGTACTAGAAAGTTTAATACGCATTTAATGTATAAAGAAAAAAGAGCAAGAGGCTTGATATTTTCTGAATCTACTTATTAAATGATTTTATAGATAATCTTTTTATCTCTTTAGGTTAATAAAGACTTTTAAACAAAAATATGTACCAATTTTATGTATATTTCCGTACTATTTCTTTAAAATAGAAATCTAAATTTAATTGATGCATCACTAGCTTTTTGAAGTACTAAAAAGTTACTTTTACAATGCACTCAAGTAGTAAGTTTCAATTATTCCATTTTTTTTCGTAATAATCTTTATCTGATATGAGAAAAATTACGTAATGCTTAAAAGTACCTGAAACTTTAAAATATTAAATTTTAATAAATTACAAACAATTTATTTAAAGTTAAATTTAAAGGAAATTGTTACAAATTTTCAAAACTAAGTATAATTGAATCAAAACATTTATTTAATTACTTTTGAAAATATATTAATTATACATTCAAACTCTACTTCTATGTTCTTTTTCAAACCATTCATTTAAGTTAACTTTAAATAGCATTGACAGATTCAGCGTTTAAATTCAAAGTAATTTAAATTTATGAATGCTTGTTTAGTACTTTATGAATTTGACAGCAGTAGATATCATATCTATTTACACATTATCATAAAACAAACTATAACATCTATGAACGGCATTTCAACACACGATATGAAATTTTCTTAAAAACAATCTACATAATAATAAGTCAATTCCACGCTATTCATATCAGTCAGTTAACTCTTTAACATGCTCTTCCATGCTCTGCTTTGATGCCGTCATGAAAAAGAACAGCCTCTAACCTCCGAACTCTATTTACAATTCCCAATTTGTCTCAATGAACAAAAGCTTCAAAGATATCAACATCGACCTGACACTCGCTTCTTCTGCGTGATGCTTTAGAATATATTTTCTGTTATCACTCTGCTCTGCATCCGAACATCTCCAAACGTGTCACTTGTGACAAATTCGGAAGAGGGTAGCGCAAAAGATTACGGAGGAAAAGATATTTGGCGTTTTTATGAGTTGCCAGAATTGAATGTAGAGATTTAAAATAGAAAATATTGAAAGTTATGTAAATAAATTCGGTTTTTCGTTTGATACTAGATTTTTAAAATTTGAGAGAATTTTGAGACCTTTATTTATTATTTGGAATTAAATTTTCATTAGAACGTTAATTTTTTAATATGTGTAATTTTTTTAATTAAATGTACGTTTACTAATATACATATTGATATATTTTAAGTTTCCGTTTATATTTTAAGCTCTTACTATAAATTTTGGATATGCTTTACTACTATAATTATGATTAGGTATTTTGATTTTTTGTATAAATTCAAAATCTTGTCTTACTTAATTACATCAGGTTGTGGGGAAAATACTTATGCTACACTGTAAATGCGTGAAACACTTTTTAACACTTAGTAAACACAATAATGAACACTTCTAACCAAAAACGTTTTGATTGCGATTGTAATACAATTATTGTGTTGTGTGAGGGAAAGATATTGTTGTAAAAGTTTTTCTTAAAAATAGTGACAGAAATGCGTTCTTACAGTGTTTTGCTCAAAATTTAAGAACACTTTCAGATTTTAAACATATTTTACGACTCTAATTTTAGGACACATTCCTGATGGATAGAACACATTCTAACACGTTTTAAAAATATTCATAACACCATCACAATATAATAAGGTGTTAAAGTGTTCTACTTAGGAACACAACACAAGTTTTGTAAATTTGAGGACAAAAATATTACTCATAAATGTGTTTATTTTTGTGTGGAGCGTTGTATTATTTCATTACGTACACTACCGTACTATATCCCTCTTACGGATTAAAAACAACGATTCCAATAATTACGACACTGTAACTGTAATCGTATTTTTAAAGGAAAACATTTCAAACAGATATACAGAAACAATCCACTCTTCGGTCTATCCCAGACTAGTTAAACTATACAACCATTTAAATCCCTGATCGAGTAATTCACTTTCCCAGTTACTTTCTAATTACGTTTTTTTCTCCCTCTCAACCCGCTTGTGCGACCGTGCAGTGATCTGAAACCAGGCCGCTACGTACGCTCCTCAGCTCCATCTTCTCACACCTGGGACTTAACTTTCGAATTTCTCAGACGGAGATATGGCTTCTTTTTTCCCCCTTCACTTTCTTTTGGTCTGGGTTTCGGTTATCTCTTTATTGGGAATGGTATCTTAATCTAATATTGATGAGATTAGTAGTTAGAGTTCTTGTTTTGGGGTCCTTAAAGCTTCGGGTTCAATGTTTCGAAAGGTAAAAGCAGAGAGTCATCGCATTATTATAGTTGTTCTTCCTTTAAAAATAGTACACCGTGTCCTTAATAACCATGTTCGTTACTGAAAGTTTAGTTTTTACTTGTGTCACCCTCATAAACTTTATAAAAAATTTTATTCCTAATTTGCGTTCATAGCCTTCCTTTTTTGTGCTGTTAAATTCGGAAAATAGAGTAAAACTTGTGTTTTTGGTTCTCTCTTTTTTTTTGTTTTAGCTTGAAATATTCAATATACAATCTCGTACGTTTTTTTATTTAGAACTAAGGCACGAATGGTTTTAATTTTCATCACTTTATAATAAGTTAAAATAACTAAACAGAAGAAGTATAACTTAAACTAAACTATAAAAACGACATTTTTTTTCAAAACATTCATTGAAGTATTAGTACTTCCTACCTTGGGTTAAAGTACACTTAGGTTGGGTTTGATTTCAAGGAACAATGGAATTACTGTTGAAATTTCATTTGTAACTTTTTAAAATTAAATAAAGATAGTTAGAAAATAATTAATACATGCTTTTTTTTCTGACTATTTAAATACTTTTAAATAAAATTTACTTGTGTTTAAATACTGATTAGAAAAATATTTAAAGTCTAGATTAGTTTTGGAGTTTATATATAGTATAATTAAAGAGTCTTCAAAACAAAATTATTACACATTGATTTAAAAGAAGCATAAATATAAAGAATGTAGTTTTTCTCTAAACTTTAAAATTAAAGAAAATTGTCTTCCTCTTAACGAGACTATCATATTACAAATAACGATGTCTTGTTAGAAAACTTATGGTGCGATATCCTAAATTATCTACCCAGTGACAGGAACTCGTTGGTTTCGCTTGACATGCGGACCTTTACTCAAGTCCACTTCTAGGTCAGTTTACACATGTTTAAAATAAGATAAATCAATTTCTAAAGTAGAGAAACCAATTTGATGAAATAAATTACGTTAAGCTTTTCCTTATATCTTCTGTCAAATTTTGAAAATAAGGAAACAATGGTTTAAGCGTTTAAGAAAATAAGGAAAATTATATACCTCTTTATTTAATACTGTTGATTTTCTGTGTTTGTGAAAGTAATTTTAAACAAATAGTGGGAATTTTTTATACTACCTTTTACTTCTGTAACTAAAATACTACTTAGTTTTTACCGAATTTATTGTAAAGTGTTTTTGAATATGTTATTTTTCCTGGTTATATGATCTAGAAATATTTTAATTTTAACTTAAAGGTTTGTTTGTTCATACACCCACTAAGTAAAACCTTTTCCTTGAACACTTGGTTGTTTGTGCAAAGGCTGTTTAGAAACTAGCATATTTTGTGGCATATCGATATTTGACAAAGTAAGAACAATTTCATGACGAATGAGAATAGTACAAAACTCTCGATTCAAAAATATGACGACAGTTGTACTCAAATATTGCATGAGAATTTATTACTTAAGTAATTTGAATTTAAGCAAAATTAGTGAGGCAAACTATAAAATCTAGATACTATTCAATTAAACTATTTATGCTTTTAATTAATCGTAATAAAAATTATGCAATATAATACATAACTTTGTTCTAATAACGTTCTAATTCTTTGTACTAATAATGTTCTTTGCATTCTCTCTAGAACCTTCTAGGTAATTCAATATGATATAGCAAAAAAAAACCCTGCAGTTCTGAGAAATTTAAACCAATCGCTTTAGACATTTAACTCAAAACATATCCTATAAACTTTCTGACAAAGTAACGACTAAATTTCTTAAATATTACTTTCAACTTTCAAGTTATCTCCTTAATTCGTTAAGCGCTTCAAATTACCAGTTTTTTGTAAAAAGTACCACCCGTGAAGCACTTACTCCATCAATAATATCCCGGATTACAACACTACCCAACAAAATTACAGACGCCCCGGGCTCTCTCCTGGTGTGTATCTGGACTGAACCATCACAGGCGTGGTTACAGTTACCACCGATTATCCGAGAAAAAGAGAAAGCCACACGATCTTCCACAATTTGTTAATGTGTCTGCCTTTCGCAAGTCGATCTCCACCGTCGGAAGCGAGAGAGGCTTGGGTGCTTTCAAGTGGGTTAGTGGGTTGTTTTTCAATATTGGCCGATGCTTTAATTGATTGTATTGGGCGGGGAGGCCTGGAAGGTTCGAATGCATCGCCTTGTTCTTTCCTTTGTCGGGATGGAGAGCAAGGTTTTGGGAGAAAATTTAGAATCGTGGTTTGTAGGTTTACGCGAAATCTATTGAAAGAGCACGAGTTTTTGAAAGGTGAAGGTATTTTTTTGTTGCTAAATTGGAGTAGGTTTGTAAGCCGTTGGACTTATCGTTCTTTAACTTTTTATTTGTTTCCTATTTATGATTGTTTATTTATTTATATTTTTTTATATTTTTCGAATACTATAAACTATTTATTAACTCATTGTCATTTTAAAATAGTAAGAATAGAAACGTTACTACTTTCCCTGAAAATCTCCCACTCCAAAGAGTTGTACGAAAAGTATTGAGAAATCATCTGAAAATGTCATTTAAAGTATCTTAAAAAGTGCATTCTCATTATGACAAAGTAAGATAATCTAATGGTTAAGTAACAGGGGGTTCAGTTAAATGTGTAAATTTTAAACTTGTCATTTTAAACTGATTAGTTTGATTTCAATAGATTAATCCAATATATACTCTTGTTTAATTTATTTAATGAGAAATATTACAATTTTACATTTTGAGAAAAAGCTTAACAACATTCAATAAATTTTTAAAGACAAAACTTTTTAAGTTAATGTGCTTTTATTTTTAGATTAGAAATTAAAACAAAACTTTAAGTAAACATTCGCAAAATTTATTACACATGTAACATACAAATTTTACTTAACAAAATATATTTAAACGTTTAATAAATATAATGTGTGGAGTACAATAAAGGCTATTGTATTCTTTAGTCCTGAAAAATACTTCAAGCACTGAAACTCTAACTAGTCTACTCGCCATTTGTTTCCTTTGTGAAGCAATCCTAATGCTCGTAATATTAATCCCCTTTCTCACAACAGTGCCAATTTCCCCTCTGACACTACATCGCAACAGCGAAATGATGACCCCTTTACCCCACCACAAGCGAGGCAAAATCCCCCTATTTGTCTCCATCATCTTCATCATCCCAGTTGCCCAACATCTATCCCACCCACACCCGACCCATCCCACACCTTCGCTTTCTCCCATCGCAATCAAGTAATAGGCTCCAACTAAAGAGCCATCGCGAGCTAGGTGGTCAATCCGACTGATCCAGTAGCCTCAAAAGTCCAGAATATGACACACTTTCCCTTGGCCTTGAGCAGAAGATGAGTTCGGACTTGCTTGCTTCATCCCGCGAACTCTCGCTTTGTTATCAGCATCTTTTCGGAAGGTTGGCTCGTTTCTTTTCTTTTTCTGCAGATGGGCTCGATTGAGAGAGAGAGAGAGAGACCGGCAGAAAGGGATGATCCAGATACCGGTCCTTATCACTGTTCGACTTAATTGTTCGAACCGGACTCTGGTGGGGTTTGAAAGAGGAAAGAAGGAACGGATAAAGTAGATTAGTGGATTTTTTTTTCGGATCCTCATCTTGCTTTTTAGGAAGAAGTTGGGTTATTTCGTTATGGATTATCTTCCTTCGTCCTTTTTTAGTTTTGGTTGAGTACCGTGGTGTAAAGGATATGCTCCAACAATTTAGTTCCTAAACATTACTTATATTTCTAAACCAAAATACATTTTTTATTTTATTTCCTACCAACATTACTTTGAAAAAATGAACAACCCAGCCGCCCAGATTTTCCCAGAAAAATACCAGGGTTTTTTTTTTCATAGTGCACTTGTTGTTCATAAATTATACTTACTCATTATTACCAGGTAGGTATATGTCTCAAACCACACAGAAAGTGAATGAACTAAAAAAGGATTTGTGACACTACTACCTAGTATGATCTCTTGACTTAGGGAATCTTATGGTACATCTTATTCCCTATTTCTAGTAGAATTTTTTTCTGTTTTTCATAAATGTTGTTTAATTAATTCAATACGAAAATTTAATAGCAAGTATTCTAAACTAAAATTGAGTATAATAATTTTATGGGATGCATTGCTGAAGGTACACCACTAATTAATTGACCTCACAATTGAATTTTTTTTATTTTAATTTAATCTTACCTAATAACGGCATGAAATAATGCAGGGAAAAGGAAATGAAGCTTCTCTGCTTATTTATCATTCAAACGCGTTTCGTTTTTCGACATTTCTCACGTAAAGCTGCAGAAAGTAATTTTTTACTCGTATCCAACGGAGGCACGCTCCCCTCATTTGCATTATCTCTCGTGCGATCTTCTCGAAAGAAAGTGTAAATTTCACTTTTTACGATTTTCTCGAGAGATTCGTCTTTCTTCCGACACTTTTTTTTCTCTGCTCGCTGTGTTGTCGCCGCGTTTTCTGCATACAAATGCGGATTTTCGGGCAAGGCATTTCACGGGTTGGTTGCCAAATGACAGTGTAACAGAGCAGGAGTAACGGACCTTAACGCTATATCGCAATGCCGAGCTTTCCCAAGATCCTGGTTTTGCTCTTTTCGCAATTGTAAAGGAGGTAGTATTTTCCGAATCGGGCTATTTCTCGGTGCTTTTGTCAATATTATGCTTGGTGACTTTGTTTTGATTGTTTCTATTTTTGAGCAGAACTGTTTAGTTTTTCTGGGATTTTTTTTCAAATGCATTTTTAAGGAAGTGTTTATATTAACAATGAGGATTTTTTCCAAGCGAATCTAAAGTATGCATAGACTCTGAACATTTTTTTATTTCCTTTTTTTATTTTTGTTTGTAAAATTTTTTTCCCCTTTTAGCTAAATTTATATTTATCCTGGCTTGAGCAAGACAAATAAAGTTACATGGTTTCTTTAGTATACGTAGTTCATCTTATCACCACGGTATAATGATAATTGGTCATTGTGAACAAGTTAGTTATAATTATAAGCTATGCTCTAAACTACATACGGGCGTTTTAAACCCGTGAATCGAAGAAAAATAGTATGCTCCAGCATCCATACTTTAAAATTTATTAATTTGAATAAATTAACTTGAGTTACTTGTATATTGTTTCATTATTTTTGGTTATCACTATAATAATTACTTTTATTCAACCGCAATTGCCCTTGGGAATGAATTTATGCTGTTTCAGGACTTTAAACAATAGACAGTGGACACAGATTCTTCATAAAAACTGAATTACATCATAAAAGTATAGAAAATATTCTATTTAAAACATTTTGAAAGTTAAAATCTGTTTTATTTGTCAAGAACTAGGCTTATTGATGTGAGTTAATTTTATAGAAGATTTCGCAATAACAAAATTTGCTATCTTGCCCTTTAATAAATTTATAAACCACAGAAAAAAGTATAAGTTCAGCTATTTTTTAGAGTTTCCAATTGTCTGAGTTTGCAAACAAGGGAATTTTTCCAATGGTTTGAGCCTTTGACCTTACCCATTCTCTAAGAATTTTTGATCTAACTCTTTACATATTTATGCTATACCTTAGCATCATTGTGAATAATCTTCAAATTATCATCACTTACTCATGATTTCACTGCCCAATCCATCCTACACCATTTAACCTCCTTTAAAAGTCTGAGCCTCACCTTCTCGTCGAGGAAAGAACGAGAGGAACAATCGAAACTACACACACACTCTCCCCCTCATTACCACCTGTGATCTGGGGCGTCCTCCTCTCCAACTGTCGCTAAACACCCGAAATCGCCACCCCGCAATCCGTTGCACAAACCAGAGTATTTACGAGCGATTCTCGAATCTCAGATCCATTGTTTCCAATGTGTGTAGGAGAGAGCGATGCAGAAACCGATAGTTAGGATAAGTGGCAAATGGTGGTATATTTAGCAATGCCGATTTCAGCGTTACGTACAGCGTCCGAGTTTTTTGTATTATTATTCGTTTATTGTTGTGTGGAAAGTGTCGAGGGAATGCGGTTGAATATTTGCTTTGATAAGTGGTTCACTTTCTTCACTTTCGCTGGCGGGGATTGAAAAAAAGGTGATAAAGAGCTAAAGGTTTTAAAACAGTCACTTACAGAAGAATAGAGATGATGGGGAGAACAATAAGAGGCCTATCGGGGTAGTAAAATTACTAGAATTTCATTGTACGGTTTTAGAATAGAATAGAGATAGTTTTTTTAGAATAATAGTACAGGAATGAAGTTATAAGCATATTTTGTTTGCTATTATCATTTGGGTCAGTCTGTTCTCACCTTAGTATTTGCTTTAAGAATGTCTTAAAGGTTTTAATAGCAGACAGAAATAAATGTCCTGACAAAAGCAATTGATATAGTTTTATTACAAACCAAAATAAATTAATTTTAACGCAAACACTCTTGTATTTATGAGCATTTTCTTACGACTGTGCTTTGTATGTGAATACAATAAGACCTTTTCATGAGAAGACTATTTAATGAGATTCTCATGTGGTATAGTCTCGTAAAGCACAAAAAACACAATCTATGTTGTATAAAAATCTTTTATGACACCATCTGTAGCACCTTGAATACCAACATTTGCAAAATTATTCTTAGCTAGCGTAACAAGGCTTTGTTCAGTCCAACCATTGATCTAAAGGCAAAAGAATATATTATTTACAAAACAACTCTCTTTATTCATACATCTCTGTAAGGAAATAAAAGTTATACTACTATAACTACTCGCATTTGCTTTTCAAATGTGCTCGATTTTTTAACATCCATAAGTATACTTGAAAAGGGAATTTGATGCTTAATCGTTGCATTAACAAAGTTATTTCAAAGTTTAATCATTGATAATTTAAATAAACTTTTAAGTTAAAACAAAACCCTAAGCTTGAACCACCGTAATGAACAAAATTATTGTTGAAGAAGCAATGTGGATTTTGAGCAGTCTTGCCTTTTCAATATGATCATTGGATCTAGTTTTTTAGTAAGGCAAAGCTCATGAACGTTTTTATATCTATCCAGTTAAATTCATACAGTCTGAAGCAAAGTTTTCTAAATAAAGCTTTTGGATATAAATGGTCTAAAAATATGTATAGTGACACTAAAGTACTTTCATCTCATAAATACTCAAAACTAATTCTTCCCTTCACACTACTTTCTCTAAAGCCATTTTGTATCACACACGCTTTCTAATAATGACTTTCGATTCTTTGTCATGCAACACTTCGTATCATTCGACTACTAATAAATATCTCTAACACGATCTCATTCTTTCTTTATCTGTATCTTCACGTATTTTTATCTTCGCTTTCATCCTAAAGCCATTTCCTCCATACAACATGACCGTTATGGAAGACATTCAGAATGTGCATCACGATCCCATACGGAATTAATGGATCTCTAAAAAACTTTATCGTGCGCTGCTTTTGTATATGACTCTCGTTTTCCTAGAATTTCCCTTTCCCTTATGGCCACTTTCACTATGGGAACTGTAACGGTATGCATGCATGTTGCTAAAAGGCATTAGGTTCGCTCAAAAAACAAATTGAGCACGCAAGCTAATTGCTTGAACCTGACGAAATCAAAAGCCTTGAGGCGTTATTAACATTAAAATTCAAAATTCGTTTAAGATTAAGGTCAAATATTTTGCGCTGAAAAAAATGGTTTTTACATTGATATTGCATGCAAAGCTTAGGGAGATTTTTTAAAGAGAGTTGTTGGTTGTAGTAGTAAAATTCATAAGAAGAACAAGGTCTCATTTCATAAACTAACTGTAACTGCCATCTTTAAGTTCTATTAGATAATTTTCTCAAATAATGATATCAATGTATTTAAAATGAAGGATTTTTGAAATTTTATAGTTTTTTTTGGAAGCATCCCTACCTCAAGAACTAGTAACATTTCTTCAATTAGTAGCAGAAAATTGAGTAGAATTAATTTCAAATAGACAACAAAACGCGAGAGACGGTAAAGTATCAGTAACAAGAATATTTTTTTTCTAGTTAACTCGAATCTTTAATAGCAGCACTCTTAAAACGAGAGAAGAGATTTTACTGACTGGGAATCTCAAAGGAGTGAAAGGCTTCAAGTGCCTGGAACTTGATTCTTTCAGAATGAATAGTTCTTCGAGACAGGTGTCTCTTTGTTTAACTCAATTTTCGTTAATCCGAATCTATGGGTATCCATTATTCCTCCTGAAAAGCCTAAGTGCTTGTTCCAGGTGTAATAGCCTGAGAAAACGGTGTCGTGAAATAAAACGCCATTTTTCCGGCCATTGAATGAAATCTCCTCACTTGCGCGGGATTCATTCTCAAAATTAAGTGCTACGCTGACCATTGTGTCGTAAAGGACGAGTTCGGGAATTTTTCCGCTCCATTTCAATGAGATTGTTTCGTTATTAACAACCGTTCTGTTCTTTTGTACGGAAGTTGTTAGCCAACAAACCCTTCGAATTGTTTCAATATTGATCCAGTGCTCACGAATCCATGCGGCTAATCGGACGAAAATTTACGAGTTTCCAGTCAGAATCACTCTCGATTACGATTGGTTGGAGAAGAAAGGATCGCATTGTTGCCATTCCGCTTGACAGAATGTTTGGCGAGCGCGGTCTTTTGAACTCGCCTCGGGTTATTTTAATGGCGGTGCGGTGGAAATCAAGCACTTGAATGCGCGAACAATGGAATTTAGCCTCTATGATTGGAGAGAGTGGTTTGAGAAGGTTGGAATTGTTCCGTTTCGAAATTTTCCAAACGAAACTTGGCTTCTGAAAGGAAATTTGATTGACCAAATGTGATTGTGTCCCACTAACTCAAGATCATTTGAACTATCATTCCATTTTATTCGAATGTCACGCTCAAAGCAGCAGTATTCAGGTTTCAAAAGTTGACCTGTAAGTTGACAAGTTACAAAGTTTTAATCCGCTGTTTTTATTTTGAGTGATATTTGTGTCGTGATACGTATAACATTTAACAGATTAATTTCAGGGAGAATTATGCAACAACCAATAGTATCCAAGGAATAACAGCTTGGTTGCGGTTTGGGCTTTTGACTTCGATACAATTGTTTAAAAGAGAACGAAGTTGTTTAATAACCTCAGTTGTTTTAGACGGTAAATATTTTCCCTAATTAGGAGAAGAGTAGCTTAAAGAATTTCAATTTATCCTCTATTTCGTGGTATACTTTCTCTCTTTAATGTCCAAAAATTTGAAAAAATTACCTAGCTATATACCTAATTTTGATTAAAATGATAAAATTAAGAAAAGCAATGTACACTTAGTTGGGGTATTCAATATCGAGCTCCTAAAGATAGCGGAACAATTTCCCGATCGATTGAACAACTTAACACCTTATGAACTCGGAAATAGAAAACTGTCACTCTTTTTGTTACCACCATAACAACAATGGATCATTCGTCCGCTTCTTTCTCCCGAAATAAACGCTTACCAGCGCTTTGTCTCCGTTGAATACAGCATTTCTACAGCAGAGGGGAAAACGGAACCATCCTCCGGTGTCTTCAACAATGCATCTCCAAATCGGTTATTGATACGTTTTCCTATCGTGACGTCACGAAAAATGTCAGGAAATCGTCGGCAAAGCGTGTCAGCGTCGTAAAAACCTTCACCACACTACCCAAAAACCTCACGTAAGAAACGGAGTGTGAAAAAATTTTAATCTGACGAAGGCTAGCAATTGAGAGTCGTTGTGATACCAAAGAGCGTGAAATATGGGTTTGTGACTTAATTTCCAGGAAATCATTCCGCTTTTATGGCTTTTTCATAGCAGGTATTGATGTAGTACTCAAGTTAAGCTCAAAATAAATTCATTTTTAACCATATATATAAAGATGTCTTAATCCCTCATTTAAAAGTTGTTAATCGTGCTTTTTGGGGTAATTTTTTTAGATAGATGTAGGAAAGTGGGATAAAATTTTCATATCGTTCAAATTTAAATGAACACTCTAGTTAAGTGCAACACAAATACAAGCAAGTAAAGTACACTCACAAAACCTCTTATAGGGATTCTTATATTCCAATTTGAATTAAACACAAAATTCCCATTTTTTGTTATTTCTATATAATTATTAAAATGAGGAAAATTGGTCCCTACGGTTATTGATTAAATATACAATTATTTAATTTAGTTTATTGAATTAGGAGTTAATAGTGGCTAATTTAGAGGGGTTGTCTAAATTAGGCTTTGTGATAAGAAAATTCATAGTTAGTTGCTTTACATGCGTATTCTCATATCTTAATCATGATATGTTTAAACAATTTTTTATAACTTTCAGGTTATTGGAACAGTAGTTTGCATAAATTTATATTATCTTTCATTCTAACACTCAAGAAAATATAATTTCGAACTTAAAGTTCATTTACCATAAAAACTCCTGGAAAATAAACTATTCTATTTTAGAACTCAATTTGAATTGTAATTTAAAATGAGTCTCTAGAATCGGAAATATAATCCAGTAACAACTGTTTTCTGTTTCACATTACTATTTTCTTTAAACTAAGAAAAACGTTTTCACATCGTAACACAATAGCTTTTTTTGTTCTGTCGTTGTTCTCTTTAAACCTAACACTATGCCTGACACGGATGTCTTTTCTCGCCCTTTCCTATTGGGTAACATCCGCTTCGAATTTCAATTAATCTGAACATTTCGAAATATTTATATCGAGCTTTATTCAATAGATAACGAACTGTCACAGACCCAAACAATTCAGTTAGGACTAAGGACGCGATGTCACTGAAGTAAACAATAAACCTGCTGGAATTGGTCAAACCTTTTATAAAAGATTTCTTATCCGGTACTTTGAAAGGAGTCGTTATGTTAGGTATTATTACATGTTTGAATAAGGGATGAAAAGATATTATTGCTTCAAACATTTCCTACCAATTTCAGTCAAATATAGGCAGGAATTTTCTTTATTCAAACGATTTTCATCTATCTTGATCGTTTAGGAAGTGATTGAATTATTTGTGTTCTTACAGGAAATAATTTAAAAAGTTAAATGAAGAGATTTGCGTTTTTAGGAATATTTTATCCCATGTACTTCATGAATAGTTAAGCATGATAATGGTTTATAGAAGTTCTTTTTGGAATAGTAAAGTTGTTTCTATGATGTATTGTTTGTTTGGCGCAATACGATTTTAATTTATTCTGTCGACAAAAGACACTAAACTAAACAAATCTTGGAGGAAATGGAATATCTGGATCTATGATACCTGGAATCAATTTTTTATTGATTCCTGTTCTATTCAATTTATTTGTAAATCACATAAATTTTGTTTTAATTTTTTAAAAAATAATTTAACTTTTTATTATATTGTTGATTGACTTTAATACGAGTTGAATGAATTTATTGTGCCAACTCCAGACTCTTTGTCATTCTGATTAAACCTTTAAAATAAAAATTATTTAATGTAAATTATAGACTAGTTTAAACTCTTAAAAGGTGGGACTTCTCTTTGTTAAATGTATGTTGTCTCAAACCTGTTCCTTCCACTTGAAAGTTAAATTAGTTGTTTTTCCACTTACAGTAAATAATGTTTTTCTTTAATTTATGATGAAAAAACTCACTTCGTCTAAGCATCAGGACGTCAATATTTTAAATACTATACATTTCATAAATTATATGCACTTAAACAGATAAAGCTAAATGAAAAAAAAATAAAGAACTACAGAATAACGGCACCCATTTTATTTCTCTCCGACGGGTCAATCAAAACAAATGACACAATGGGGGAAGGCTACTTGTGGGCCGTTTGCCGCGTTGGTGGAGACTGACAAAGTTCAAGTCCACTCCTGAAATTATGGAAGACAGCCACCAGAAGTAAAAGCACGCCTCTTCGAACTACCGCATTCAAAGATGACGCCTACGGAGCACTTTCAAATGCAATCTCGGAGCGTTTGCATAACGTTATATGTCCGACGGTCCTTCATCAGACATCTTTTTTGTGCATAATTTGTTGTGTTTAACAAAAGACTATGAGGTTTTTCTATGCAGTCTCCCACGATATTGTTCCATAAACTTAGTTATGCTTCTTCAACACTATAGAAGATAATGTCTTTACTTCCTGGATTGCAATTGTTGACGCATGAAGTAAATAATATTAATTCAATAGAGTCAGTTGCCTAAATTGCATAAAACTTACTTTTTTTTTTTTTGTCGATGTTGATAAATTTGCTATTTTCCTCTCGTGGTTGATGTGTTTCTGTAACAAGCTTTCATTACAGGTAACTAAGACTATGTATTTATATTGATTGATAATATGCAATACAGTAATTCACTTATTAATTCACTAATTAAGTTGTCCCATAAATAAATTTATGAAAAACGTATAAAGCACCATCAAAAGGATATTTGGAAGAACTTTTTTTTTAAAAAATGGCTTATACAGTTAAATGGCTTATACAGTTAATGGCTTATAAACTTAACAAACTTTTTTTAAACAACTATTCATGGTTAAAACATAAAATAATCGTTTTCAAACTAATAATATTTTTTAAAGGAAACAGTTATAAGGGGTTTGCATTTACAGCTGGGTTTTTTATTAATAATAAGGAATTAAAAGGAAATAAGGCATAAAACGTTCGAGTATAAACATTCTCTCAAATCCATTATTGTTTTCATCTTGCTTAATATCAAAATCCTCCTTGAAAATCACGCACAATTACCGAACCCAACCCGAATAATAATTGTTCTTCGATCAGCAATCTCAAAACACAAACTAAGGTCTCAGGTTTCCCATGTTGGAGAACGGACACGCCCTTCAACACTGTCCAAGGCGCAATGCAAATGAAACCAACGTGCATATTACGGCCAACCAACTCCCTCCCATCTATTTGGTTCCAATCACTGAGATCTCCGAAAGTGAAAATGCAGGATCGGGACCTTGGTAAACCATATTTGGACGTAATTCTTACATCTCGCGTGGGAAGTCATCGAAAAGGGACATCCGTTGAATCACTTTTGCTGTGGACCCCAGGGCATGTCACAAGACGTTTTGAATGTCAAGTTCGGGTGCTGGTCGATTACTAGATTGATAAGGGTCAATTGCTGCAGTGGGACGAAAAGGTGTTTGAACCCAGTGGGCATCTGAGCAGGTGTGAAATTTTCGGTGAAAATCGCCTTTGCGTCCTCTCACTTTCTGACCGAAAAGGACAATCTTGATATTAGGGTTGTCCTTTCGGTTAAAAAAAATGAAAGTTTGTTTATTTTGTTGTTAAATATGCTGTGGGAGTGATGTGCAACGTGTTTGGACTTATGTGAAGTTTATCCAATATTTCTGATTGAAATTGTTGTTGGTTGTGTTAACGTTTATGAATGTTTTTCTAAAAATAGCAGCAATGGAGTTTGTCTATAAACAACTTAAATTTTCATTTTAAATACTTAGCTTGATTTTATTCATCCTAATTAATTTCTTCTTTAATTATTCAATTTATATTAACTTCTCTTTAAAAATCAATCGGGTTATAAAAAATATTAGGGTTTTTTTTATTTTAATTCATTCCATACATCCATTTACTAGCCATTCGGAACGTAATAACGAATGAAATGTATTTTGAATGAATGAATGAATTTTATAGTAGCAATAAAAAATATCAGGGTTTGCTTAACTTTAAAGAATTAAAAAATAAAGAATAATTTTTTGCCCATTAACTTTTGGATACTAATAGTTCAACATATTTTTTAGAATACATGTGTTTAATATTTAGCACATGTCTATTTTCTTACTCTACTCCTAAGTTTTGGGTTTTCTTTAAAGAGGTAGAATCAAATAAATGTCATCTATCTTAATTTGCAAACTCGGGGAAATGAACCGGCGTAATCTAGGAAATAACTATTTTTCTTACAAAGAAAAACGCCTTTATAATTTGAAAAAATAGAAATTCCAAAGAACCTTAAAATAGAATAAAACAAAACCACTTTCACTCATCAAAGGGCACCCATTTCCCTTTTATTTTAAGCTTAAAACAACTCGGGGTCACTTTCGGAATATGCCTCGGACAAGAGTTGATGAATTATTGGGTCATTCTCCACAACTGACCGCAATACTCAAGCGATCACTTCTCTTCGATAAGCGGCACGACCGGTAAATTGGGTGCGTTCGCAAATTGCAACGTGGTGATAACTAATAACTGTGAGGTGCAGGTGAGAGTGAAGCCATCAAAGGGGACGGAGGAAGGAAGGAAGGAAAAGAAAATATTTATAGACATAAACTTTGACTCTGCAGAAAGAGAAAGCATGTCTCTTTGTTTTAGAGGAGGAAATTCATTAACAAGAAAGTCATTTCATCTGCTCTTGAAGCTTATTTGATTCGAAGAATAATAATTGCAGCATTATAATTGTTTGATGCTATTAAATAACCTGACTTTTGTTTTGTATTTCAGTACGTATCAAATTATTTTTTTTCGATGCTTTTACATAGGTATAGTTTTTTTATGTAGAAATCAACCAAGTTTGGTTAATTAAGCAGACGTTAACATATTCAAAGTGGTTAGCCCCGATGAGAGGAGCATTGATTAATGCATGAATCAATGCTATTTCAGATATTTTTCAATTTCTGTTCAAACCTTTCAGACTTTTTGAATAACTAGAGAAAAATGTTTTTAAAAATTAATAATGCCTTCAAACATATTTTCTCTAACATTAGTTTTGAAAACAATAAAAGTATTCATTGCATAAATTATAAAATAAAATTCAGAAAATAACTTTGAAAAAGGACGGGAATTCCCTATTTGTTAATTTTATCATCCCCATCCTTAATCTTAGATGCAACTACTTCAGAAGGGACACAGAAAAACTAATTTTTAATTTGTTACAAAACAGAAAACTTTGAAGGTGAAAAGTTTTTTTCTATATACATTGCATTTAACTTTAAGTTTATTGATTGATTTTTAAAGGGAAATATAATTAAAAATGACTTTTAAAACTTTCTCATTTCACCAGAAATTATCGCTCAAAATTATTCTTTTCTTCTTTTAAATCCTTTTGCATTCTCCCCATTGTTTTTAATAAACGTAGTTTTGTATAGTCCGTGGTCAGACAGTTTCTCTTCTGAAGGTGGTTTAATTCACCGTAGGTATTTACTCTTGCGTGTCTCCATACTAATATATTCGATTCCCGGAAATGAAATATTACCTAAAAATTAGTCAGATACAAAATCTCTTGTCACGTTTATTTGTTAAAGAGTGATGATCGATCAGATCACAATTGGAGTGTGTTAATAAGAATTTCAAATACTTTTGCATTATTCATGGTTAATCAGAAACACACCGGACGTTCCAGATTCGTCTTCGATTTATGGAACAGATGATGGGTTTGGAGTATTCGATCGTGAAGAGTTCTGCATAATCAAGCGAACCGGAACGCTGTCCATCTTTGTTACGGAGAATAATTTTTTTTCTAATTTTTTCGAAAAATATATCACGCCTCTTCCATGTTGTGAAATGATTGGAAATAGACGTGATTTCTGATCCGACTCACGAACAGATGACATTTGATGTTACAACTTCAAACAAAAGAGTATCTGATTTTTTTTCTTTTGTACTTCGATTTGGATGAGTTTTTGTGGGTCATTTTCTACAAGCTAATATAAAGAGATTGTTCTACATGAAGGATAAAAAGAATAGTAAGATTATTTTATTTAGTAACATTGAAATACAAAATATCGTAATAACTTTTTCTTAAACTGAGAGAAGTTTACAAATTTTTTTAAATGGAAATTTGAAGCTATCAAATGTAGAAAATTGTGTATCTTTTATTTAGAGTTTTTGGTGAATTAGAAGATTTAGTATAAAATTTATTAGTCAAAATATGTACAGAGAAAGTTTATTTCAAATTTTCGTTTGAGTTTTTAGAATAATTAGCTTAATAAATAACTTCCAATAATTAAAAACAAAAACGCATTATTACCTAGTTTGTGTCCATTTAAAGCAACGGTGGGCAACCTCCGGCCCGCGGGCCGGATCCGGCCCGCCACGTCATTTGGTCCGGCCCGCGGAACATTTTAAAAATTGTCATGGAGAAAAGTAAAAAAAAAAACTTCAAAAAGTCTCCAAAGGACTTAAAACACTACTTTTGAGGATCAAATTTCAAAATTTTTCTTGGAGAGAACCCCAACCCCCCCCCCTCCACCATTTGGAAGTCTGTTGTACATTGTTTTTTCTTTGAAAATTCTGCCGCTTTCAAGAAACGGTCCCCTTTGAGTGTTCCCCAAAGTGGTTAAAGCCCCCACTAGTTAAAGGGGAAAATTTTAAAAATTTCCTGGGGGTGAACCCACAGCCCCCTCGAAATTCTGAAGTCTATTTATAATTTTTTCCCTTGAAAATTATGTGGTTTATAAGGAGCCGTTCTATTCAGATGTTACCCAAAGGGTCTCAAAATGAGCAAAATCACTACTTTTATAGGCAAATTTTACTGGGGGTGAACCACGGACCCTCATTTTTACTTGTAGCTAGCTAACATTGTAAAATTTTAACATTTTATGTGCAACACAGTTCAAATACTACTTTTAAGTGATATAAAACTTAACGTAAAATGTAACTAGTACCTTAGAAATGACGTCGAGTCAATACCCCAAAACAAATGTCTGATTGCGGTTTGTCCCCCAACCAAAAACTGAACCCCTGGCCCTCCACGTCATTAAAATATTTGAGTTTGGCCCGCAGATTCAAAAAGGTTGCCCATACCTGATTTAAAGTTTGGAAACAAGAAACCTTTACATTTCTTTAATTATTTTATACAGAGACTTGTTGTGAAACATAGTTTTTTTAGGCAACCTGATACACAACTCGGTAATTAAAGTTTCGATAGTAAATACTTGTTCTTTTTGTTTATTATCCTTGTTTCCCTCAACAAATTCACTCATATATTATTAAATTCTAATTTTATTAAGAAATTTTAATTTTGCATGGGTAAAAGAAACATCTTTTGAATACTGTTTTTAAGGTATCGAAGTGTCAAATCATACATCAATTAATCATGTGTCTTTTTTAAAACTAAAATCACTTATCAAGGTAGCAGTTATCTTAAAAGGCTTATATGACGCTGAGCGATAAGTAACGATCTTCCCTAGTAGGTACGTATAATCATTACATCATTTCAGGCGTACGTTTCATACTCATTTACCTATTTTAAATTAACCTTAATCCCTACTTTTACCTTATTGGGTTCAAAGCAGTCCTATCATAAACCCCACATCCTCATAATCAGTTTCGTCTGAAAATTATGAGGGTATGAAACCTTTTTTTTTTAACGACGAACTTGATTCCAACATAATTCGAAAACTCTTCCTCTTCGAATTTCACTGAAGCCAACCGTGCATTCTCATTTCCCCGAACGATGTTTCTAATGATTCGGTGAATGTTCCACTGGACAGTTTAATTGCTCTTTGGAGAGCATATCGTTTGGCCCGGAACAATTATTAGATAACGGCGATTATGGCGAATATTCGAACTCATTCATTACTTTTTCCTCTCCTGTGCTATCATTGTCGGATTACTTTTTCTTAAGGTGTGAAATTGGATTCGAGATGACATGTTCAGTCACGCTTGAAATTATTACTAATGTGTTTTTAAAAAGAAGTTTATTAGATGGTGTATAATATTTTGAATTATATGAAAAACTAACTAACATAGTTTCCTATCTATTATATAAAAACGATGTCTATGGGTGAAAATAACTATATATATTTTAAACCTTTGTAACTAAATAAAGTTATTAACTAAAATTCTACTTAATTTTTTACTTCAAATTGAATCCTATTTCAGTATATTTCCTTTCAAAATGAATTTTAACAAAACGTGAACTATACTTATTCTTAAAACTTAACAAAATAGATAGAAAATAACAAATAATTTCTTTATATTGAAAATAACTGTATATATAAAGAATTTTAATATTTCATTAAAAGAAAATTAAAGTGGTCTTAAAAATTATAATGTTGTTGTATCATAATATAAGTTGTAATTGTAGGTATAGCTGATACACACATATACATTTAAAACTTTTTATTTTGGTTTTAAAGAAAGATTACCGTGATTCTCTCTCAAACTTTTTTTATAAGAACACTTCTTTATTTTTTTCGTAACATTCGAAAAAAAATCAATGAAGATGAGTGAAAGCAAATAACAACCCTTACTACAACATAAAGTTAGAAACATTGCTTTCCCTCAATCGATCACTGATTATTACGAACGATGATCTAGTGATATTAATTGACGTTTATATTGAAGAATAAACAAATAAAGTAACGTTGAAACCGGTACATGCCACGTCCCAGATAGCTGATAATAAAGCCCTGAGGTAAAATGAAAGAACTCCGCAAAAAATCAATGCAATTCTTCACGTGAAAATACTCCGGAAGTAACCTTGCCTTTTTTAATGTCGCTCTGTTTAGATGTGTCCTTAGAAATCAGCATTCAATAAACGCTGATGGTTTCTATTGATATATGCAAACTATCTATTTCTGTAGCTAATGACTATTGTCCCAAAATTTTCTTTAAGCTAATCCGCTTTAGTAGATATGTCATAGATAGAGATGATATCTGAAATTTTAAACAACATTTCTATACAATATGTTTTCCTTTAACTCCGTAACTCGTGAGGGGCTTATAAAATTGTTCGTTTTTTCTTCTAGAAAGATTCATGAATATGTAATGTAAAAAATTAGAATACTTCTTCAGAGAAATTTTAAGTTATTTTTATATTTATCTCCGAAGTATACAAATTTAAGAAGCCATACAAGTAGCTTCTAACAAATGGATTTGGATAATAGTCTTCCTTTTATGTTTTTTTTAAAAGCCACAAATTGTTTTTCCTTGACTTGGTTTTTTGAAAAATGTTTCACGAAAAACAATTACCGTGGAACTTGAAAGTGTGCATCACTGATTTTAAACGAGGAATAGGGAATAAAGTAGCTTATAGTAAAGAAGAAAAAGTAATAAAAATTTCATTTTAGTTAAGTGTCTTTAAATTGATTTAAGAGTTATCTCCAAAACAATAAAAAGTTCAGGTTTCTGAAGACGATATGAACTTTAAATGGATATGTAGTATATCTATCTCATTATTGTGGACTCAAATGACGGAGTGAAGCTATGACCTACAGGAAGTTTACAAACAAATTGTTAATATTAAGCCTTGACCTTTTAAGGGAGTATGAATGAAGTCGTTACTTTCAAAAACTTCTTAAAATTACTCTGTATCTATTAGATACTGTTTAATATATTAATATGCACGAGAATTCAAAATCTTTAGTATCTTCATATGCTTTTGTAATGTCCTTTTCTATGTTAAATGTATTGAAATAAAGTGGTTAGTTTGGGTTACCTTTTAATGAATCTGATTAAAAAAATATGGAAACATTAATTCAAAGACAAAATAATTTTGTGAAGATTTACTTTAAAATTTTCTCTTTTAATACATAAAATTACAACAGCAGATATATAGCAATATTTTAAATACCTTATAAGACGGTTATAAAAAAAGTTTAAATTTTAATACTTTCTATATCATATTTAATATCCCCCCCAATTTTTTACAGTTTAAACTATTTAAAGTAATTTTACTTCGATTGCTTAATTTTAAGTAGACATGTCTAAAAGAGAAGCTTTTCATAAGTATTATCCTTTGCGGGTCTCATAAATATTTTTCCAAGTCAATAGAGTTCTAGTAACTGACCAGTGGCACTTGATTTATTTCAATACGAAGTCATTCTGCATCACGTTCACTGCTAGTTACTTAGCTACTGAATAACAACTGATTGGGCTCATTAGTTTGAAATTTCGGTCAAACTGTCTGTCAATAGCCATTATGGCGCTTGGTTCCATTGACTGCTGATAAAATTGTTGCATCAAGAAAAATAATAGCGAAGGTAATTTAATTTTTTCCTTCATGCAAACTATTGTCGGGTTCAGGTTTTTTTAGAACCAAACCTTTTAACAAGCAAATGAATAGACCTTTATTCATGAGAAATTTACTTGTCTGTAATTTTCCACTTGGGTTTTTATTTAATTTATATTTTTTTGGGTTCGTTTTTCATAAAATTAATATTGTAGTTAAAATATTACTTTTATTTTCATAACGAATTAATATCCCCTTTTTAACTGATTTTATTACACCTCCAGAATAAAATAAAATAGGTAATTTTTTTTATAACGTTTTTTACAACTTTTATGATATAGACTAGAAACCAACTTCATTTCATATCGAAAAGGATATGAAAGAAATTATATTTAAATTCACGAATAAATAAGAGTTCTCATTATTCAAATACACATGACCGAATATCGTAGCAAAGACCCCATTTAGAGCTCTGAATTATCATTGAGAGATATCGATATTCGATATGTAATCTTGTCAGTAGCTAAACATGCTGCTGGTATTGGTTTACGGTCAGAGTGGCACGCTTGTTAACACGGCACAAAGCCACGAACACTTTTATCAAAACAAACACCGCAGTAACAAAGCCCTGAACAAAGGGTGGCGGGTTCTACACACAAGGTGATTAACAATGCGCCAATTACCAACCCGAGGATGAGCATAATGACGGTAACGCTGGTAAACGGTTATAGAGATATTGTTGGGGTGAATGGCAACACTGAACGTGATCGGCACGAGCTTAATACTCAAGGCAGGACGCTGCTTTTACTGACACAGTTTTCTCAAAGATTCGAAGATATCAGTTATAGAAGACCGATCGGGGCCTCATTTTTTCTGCTTGTGACCCCTTCCATTTTTCTAAAGGTGTTCTATATATTGTAGAGTTACTTTGGCATTGATAAAAATGGTGGACATATCTCTTACATGAAAGGAAGAGTTTTTTCCAGTGTAACACAAAATCATTTGAGCAAGATTTTTTTTTTGTTGATTTGGTACTTGTGGTGGTAAATCTGGGCTAATTATTACAATTTTTTGTGAGTGGAAGCTAAGATATGAAATACTTGCGATTGCATGAACGGAAGTGTAATGCAATCAAACATTTTTGGTGGGTTGATTTCATTTAATACATATATTAAAGGGTTGATACTAAGTCTTCAAATTCAATGTGATATTTCAAATAGGATTTTTATAATGACAATTTAATGATGGCGGCACACTGAACATTTGGCAATCTAGTGTTTTGGGATAAACCTGTTAAAATTTACGCCTTAATGACATCAATTTCAACTAAATCGAGTTGAAACCATAATAGCTACTTTGAACTGAATCGTAAACTTTATTTCAAAATTCCTGAAGTATTTAGTAACTTGCTTTTAAAAAGTGGTAGCATGTCTCTTTTTGTGTGAAAAAATTCTTTTAAAAATAATTAACTGGAAACGTTCATTATTGTTGTTGCTTAACTTGTCTACTCCCATGAGTCCAAGATCCTAAGTCATCTTCTCCAAGAGTCTTTTTGAGGTAGCCGTTTTATAAATGTTTTCTCATTTATTTTATAACTGGATATTAAAATGAAAAGTGTTTTTTTTAAAATTAATATAATTTTGAACATTCATCTTACTATAAATGCTTCAACAGTCAAATAAATCATTTTAAAGTAAGTAACTCATTTTAAGTATAATGTAAACTTTAATTTATCATCCTTACTTTTTGGAAAAATGAGATTTGAATCAAACATTGAAGGTGACCCTTTTATTTTTCGCTGCCATCCTTTCGTTGACATTTTCAACCGAATCAAATACCTGGTCACTTTCATAGAAGTGTCACACTGCGTGAGATATTCAGGTAGAAAACGGGGCTTTTTCATTCTGCTATTGGATTGAGTTATGGGAACGTAGAGAAAAGAGCTAAAGAACGTTAATGGCCACTCAGAATCGAAAGCCCAGTGACAGTTCTGGAACAGCAGCTAGTCTCTGTCATTACATCTTCTTCTGTTATGCAAGAGTTGGTGTGAAGATAACAAGAGAAGGATTGCCCTTTCCAATTATGGGAAAGATTTTTAGATGAATCAGGGTATGTTCTGGGTCAAACCAACTTTGGAGGTCTTCATCCGGCTACGATTTAATAAAAAAAAATATATCAACGGTTTTTCGTTTAAATTCCTTTAAATCTATGGCATCAGTGAAACTTTTATTCACAATCGAGTTCTTACATATCCTTTAGTTTTTATTTAAATGTTTTTAATTTTTATTTGAAAGCTGATGAGGTTAAAATCCCATTATTTATTTTATTGATAATAGTTATTTATAAATTAAGATATAAATGAATATTAAGTTTAAATGCTATGACTCTATCACACGTGATGTATATACTTTAAAAGCAGTTTTATAAAATAAAGATTTATGTATAAAAATGAAATTAAATAATATTTTTTGCGAAATTTTAAAATTTTATTATTGTGAGTAATATAGGTTCTTTTTATTTATATTTGTCAAATATTTGTCCCAATATTGAGAATAGAAAAAGTAAATACATCTAAAATTCTTTATATATTTCAAAGAGGCTTCACAGAAAAATGTACCTACTCTATGGTAAAAAATTCTAAAATTAAGTTTATAATTTTGCACTTTTGACGTTTTTTGACATTGAAATAAATTGTCTATTATTTTTCTATCTATCATTTTTATGTAATTAATATTTTTGCAATGTAATGAATTGTTAAGTTTTTAAAAATTTTGTTCAAAATTTAAGTGATTTCTAGGTAAGTTCAATTATTCCTTAAGAATTCTAAAATTAAGTAACAACTAACTTATTCTAAAATAGACAGAAAATATGCAAATTGTCTTGGCCTTAACCCTCTCCAAAATTACGAAATTGATTTCTAAGATTCGATTTGATATTCTGAAAAATACGAAAGTTTTCAACTTCAACTAAAACACACTTCATGTGTCATTGAAAGAATTGAAAACAATACATTAAGATTCATGACATCTATTACTTTGATCATGAGAAATAAATTATCGGTTGTAGAAGCAGGTATCAAACGTCTCAAAATAGCGAATGGTACCTTTATTATTCACTCCACACTCACCCATTTTTATATTTCATAATCTATCACATTTTTTTCTGAAATAAGTATGGAAACTAGTTCCTTTATCTCAATCCCGTTAAGATTTTTGAAATGATCAGCTCTTGTCCGTTCAAGCGGACCCTTGTGAAGGTCAAACCTCTCTAAGAAATTACTCACATTACTACAGTGCCTCAGGCTTTATTTTCATTTAGAAAATCGTCTGGTAGTACTAATGGTAAAATTTCTGTCAAAAGTTTTCAAGGTTTCCCAAATCTAAATGAGAGTTATTCTTTTTTCTTTAAATAGTATTTTTTAGCAACAAGTGTGAATTGTTGGAGCAAGAAGTATTTAAAATTCAGTCTTCTTGAGCATATTGAAAACTTTCTTTAATGTTACAAAAATAACTATGTAAAAAATTACTGTACAGAGTAGAAGAAAAATAGTGTAATCGTTATAAAAAAAAGTATTTATGCATCATTCTTTTACATAATGAAACATTTGAATTATGTATTCGAGATCATATATTTTGTGTTGTTTGATTATGGAAATCTAAAATTATTTAAAATAAAATAAATCGGGTAGGGTGGGGAAAAATGGGTCTTGTGGGGTAAAATAGGTCTGGAGATTTTAACCGTTTATATTTATAAAATTTAATGTTTTTTGGCGTACGGATTTTACTTGAGTCTCAATAAAAATCAGCATTAAATTAATGTTAAAATCCCTAGACCTATTTTACCCTACTAGACCCATTTTTTTACCCACTCGACCCTAGCAATCATTTTTGTTAATTTTGCGTTAAACGAAAGTATTTTTGAACTAAGTTTTAGATAGTTTTAAAAATACCTTTAATTTTTGTTACGGTTATCAGAAACAGTTAAAGCATACTGGTCCTGTTGAACAGGTAAATTGGTTTTACATTTGTGCAGCTGAAAAATTTTCTAATCCATATCCAAGCAACTGATTCTTGACCTAGAAAAGTATTGTCGGTTTTAATTGGCAGCATTCTCTGCTCAGATGGTTTCCATTCTGTTCTGCTCTAAAAGAGCTTTATAGAGTTTCTCCATTCTAATATCTGGATTAACCTTTCGAATATTGAGGGAAAATTTCCACGTCTACTCTTGTTAGTTTTAGGTCTTTTAAATTCAAGATCACAAGAACTTTATAGATTGGCACATTTTTTTTTCTTTCTTTTGAATCTAAAATCAAAGTTTTTTTATAAATGTTTCAATATTAAAATTTTGTTTCAATATTAAAATGTTTCAATTATCTTTATTTCTATGCACAGTGGGTTTTATTTCTGATTGAATGATATGTTTTTTAAAAATTAGAAAATAAAACTTACTTAACAAAAAACATTCTTTTTTAAGGTCAAGTAAAAGTGGTTTTCTAACCTTTCTTTACATTTTAGTATCCAATTCCTATAGGTAATTGTTTCTTTGAAGCCTCTTATAGAAATTCTAGTAGTACTTAATGATTTAAAATTAGGGATTTTAAAACTAGTTTTTTTATTAAATTCTAATGGACAACTTGCACGTTTTTCAATTTTGATTTTATCATGTAGAAAAACTCAAATTATGACGGAAAGCATCTTCTTTTTTAAATTTTTAGGCCTGAACAGATCAATAAAAGGGTTTAAATTGCGTACTATTTACTTCTATACCAAAACGCTATTTTTCCTACGCCGGGCCCCGTGACGTCATTGCATCGATCGTCGCTTTGAAAAACCATTTTTTGAAGCATTTTTCTTCATAGAAAACTTTTTAAGTTCTTAAACCAATCATTTCAACTAACCTTGATCACTTGTCAAAAGTTGTGCGATGCCAAAGCTCCTGTAAATTAGCGATGAACTTTTGCATCGGGCCCAGTGACGTCAAATAGCGTTTTATGGTCACGTGAATTTTAGGCAATTTTAAACTTAAATGATAAAATATTTAAAAAAATAAAATGAGTAAAAATTGATGTTTTCTAACATTTGAGAAGACAATCTATCGATATAGTACAAAATTGGGCTTTTTCCTAACAGGTGCAAGTTGTCCATTATAGTTTTAAAAGGAAGCTGGCGTCATTTCCTTTGTAGTTACTTGTATCATAACAAATTAAATATTGCAGCTTATTTAAAAATTCAGTATGAAATTAAATTTAAGAATTTATAGTTGCTATTACAGTGAAAATATTGCTCAATAAATGTAAACACGAGCCTTATCAAAATACAGTCATTTGATTCAACCAGTCAATTGGAGTTGGGGTTGAAGAAATTTTCGATGACCCATTGTGATACAGAATTAATTAAACAGTAAAATTTGTCGCACAGTTTTAAATATTTAAAGGTAACTAGTAATCTAGGTAGTACATACTTTTTTGTTCCCTACTGCATGCTGTAACAAAAAATATTCCACCATTTGATTAGGGAACTGTCCCTGTAAAAGCTTTTGATGGTTAGGTCAAATGACCTCTAGCATCACAATGTTTTTTCCCAATGGTTAAATGAACATGCTCTTTCTTTCTGTTCCCAATAGAATGTTTTCTGATTTAAATGCATATTTATAGACATATTCCCAGCGAAAACAATAGACTTAAATGAAAGTTGTATTTAAAAACATAATCCAAAAGACAATAACTGAAGTTCAATATCACTCTTTGGTTTCGTTCTGAATGACATGCACTGAATAAAGGTGAGGCAAATACGAGCGTTTGACCGAAAATCAATCTCGATTTCTTACGTAGAGGTTTATACAATCACAATCTTCTACTCACTGTTTTGATCTGTCAAAAAGTTTTAAGAAAACTTTTACTGTGATCTTTAATGATACACTCTTGCTTTTATATGTTTTATTCGAATTATTTGGCTATGGGACAATATTTTTTATCATAGTTAATTTAAATTTAACACTCGTTTTGAGAGTTTTTCTCTTTGGATAACACATAAAATATCCAGAAAATTTTAATAAAGTGTATCCTATGGTACTCAATTTCTGATGTATTTTTAACGGATTTTTAAAAAAATTCTTTGTAAAATTTTCACTTAAAGTGTGACATATTTTATAGTTTAACTTGACCATTTCAAACACTCTTTAAATTTTCTGAAACGATTATTTGTTTCTCAAAATTGTAATGACAAAGTTAGTCATAGTTATAAGGTAAATTATGTTTTAAAATCTGGTTTATGCTATTAAACTTAAATAAAAGCATAATACAATTGGGTAAACCTGCAAATCAAAATTTTTATATCCTGGCAGTCCATCTATGCTATCTTTATAGCCTACGAAATTTTCTATGTAATAGAGAGATTCAAATAAATTTTCTCTCTCTCAGCACATATTTTACATTTATAAAAATAAAACCTACGTACCTGATAAGTACGTTTTTCATTAACCAGCTCGTGGAGTTGGAAATGTAATGGTATTTTTAATAACTATTTTAGGAAATTAATAATCAAACGTGCAGTTAATATTGCATTTTTAACATAAAAATTTCACAAAAAAAAGGATGTTTTTCTCCCGAAAGTTTTTTTTAGGAAATAAAAACATTTTTGACAGCTTTCTTAAAGGTTAATACTTTGACAATATAAAATTTGTGTGAGCTATACTTTTTTAGACAACCAATGTCAATAAAAAAAATTTATGTAAAAAGTGAAACAATCAAGCTAATCTTGACTACACATAAACTATAAATAGAAAATATATTTTATTTATTGATAATAGAAATACAGTCCACATGGAAAACCATATTGGAACAGAATATAGATTAGGCAGAACAATGGCGAACACGATGTTTCCAAATTATCACATTGTGCTGAGGGAGGAATCTCCAAAACAAAAGCCATCGCAAATCGTCCGCCAGAAGGCATTCCTTCTCCCACAATAAAAACGCTCGTCACGTGCAAAATGGAACACGAAGACACCAGGAAATCGCGTGCCGTGATCCCTCTGTCGAACTCGTCAACGAGGAAAACACAGAAACGCCTTTGAGCAGACGACATTTTTCGCAACCGAGGACATTCCGTAGCCTTTGAGAAGTAGCAATTAACCAATAAGTTTATTTCTGATGTGGTAGTTTGCATTGACTTTCCACATTAGACCACCGCGAGGTACAGGGAAAGTGAAGCTTATTTCAGGGTGAGTTCTCGTGTATTGCACGCGGGAATTTATGGAATGTATTAGGGTTAATTGATTCTCTTCTTTTGGGAAGTTCGTCTATTGGGTGTATCAGCTTTTCAGAGTGTTCGATCTCGCGGTAGGGGGTGCGAGACCCCCTGTGGCGAAGTGTGTTTTTATTCAGGTCGAAGTGCTCGATACTGAGGAGAAACTGAATACGGGGAAATAAATATCGGGTAATTAGAGCGCCGTGGGTTGGGATTCTAAATATAAATTCGTAACATCAATGGAAAATTCTTATTTCAACGCACACATTTTTGTTAACTAAATTGTTTCTTGCTTAAGAATTTCACTTGATTTCCTTAAAATAATGAAACTTAATTTATGAAGATGTATTATAATAGTCCTTTACAAAATGTGTAACTTCCAAAAAGTTGTACAATAATTTTAAAACTAGAAATTAAATCTATTATTTCATTCACGGTAACAATTTGTTGCAGTACTAGGTGATGAAGTTATATCGTAACTATTCGGGTTTGTTCATTATGTTAGTGTATTTAATGCTAAGTTCGTTTAGGAAACAAAAAATTAAATAGGAAACTAAGTACCACTGTAGTAGAATATAGTTTTAAGCAGGAAAGTTTATAGAAATAGGTTTTGAAAGGGGTCTAAAATTAATATATATCTTTGTAGTCATTTAGGATAACAAGTAATATTTTCCCAAATTTATCTAAATAATTTAAGAAATTTTCCCCTTAAAATATGCACTTGTTAATATAGTTTTTTAATGATTTCCTAAAAATTTTAGGCTGACCAATCAATTTTTCTTTTTTAAATATTTGGGGGAAAAACTTTATGTAAACAAGTCAGTGTAAGTCCAATCCCAAATAGTGTGGACCTATTGTGTTATTTACAATAAAAAACCGTTTTGGCTCCTTTTATTTTTCCTACAATAGAACTTCTGAATAAAGAAAATGGCGAATTAGAATTTGAATAACATTTTAGAATCATAAACAACGCCGCACAAAGAAGATCCGCTGAAATTCTATCAGTTCGTTGCACCCGGCAAAGAGAGGACGAGCGAAAGTGAAATCCAATACCACTTTGTTCCATTTCATCCGATGAATCAAAATAGAAGACGGATTTTATTCCTATTTCAGAGGATTCGGCTGAAACAATTGAATGTATCCGTGTATCTGATGACCTTTTGGCTATTTTTCCTGCTGTATCAGAAGATCATCTCTCGGCCACTCCCTGTCGTTGGAATATCCATTTTGTTCCTTTTGTTCTATTAAAAGGAAATCTGTTTAGATGTTTCAAACGTATTTTGTTTTACCATCTTATTGTTATTAATAACTTTCAAAACACTCAAGAGATCCATCAATACACGCTAATAAATCTCAATAAATTAACTTTCTAGATATGGTATGTTATGAAACAAAACAGGGATACTTTAAAACTAATAAATTATCTATCATTTTTTTTCATAAATTTTAATCAAAAATTGGTTTAGACTCCTTTTTGGAAGATTATGCAACCCAAATTTGAATAATTAAATTTTTAAACAGAGATAAATTTGCCTGAGTAGAAAATTTTAAATAAAACTAGCTGAATGAGACCAGCAGTGAATGCAATACAGATATCTTTTCATACTTTCGTTCCATAATTCCTCAAATTGTTGTGAGGAATTAGACTTTCACAATGATTGATGCAATAATTTTTACTAATGCAAAGGAAAATCACTACACTCTTCGACTTCAAGATAGTTTTTTATACTATGCATCATATTCAAATTGTAACACTCGTTTACTTTATAACCCCTTGATACCCCTCTAAACGACTTTTCAAACATAAGTTATGAATCACATACCTATAGTATATGCAAACCTATATTCAAAGACTGTTATCCGAGGTTAAATCGATTTACTCTTCCACTTTCCACCGCAATCAAACTCATTAATAGGAACGTAAAATACCCAGGAAACGATATCCCATCAAAAGGCCCTCCCTATCTGTGTCATATGGCAACACTGTTTCGGAAGAGGGAGGTAAAAAAAAATCGGCTAGTTTGCGTTCATTGCAGAGTGAGTATCGAAAGAGAGAAAAACTGTGATCGGAAAAAAGAGCTATTGAAAACGAGTTCTGTGGAACCACGCCTAAGCACTTCAGGTGTGGTATGCTCGATTAAAAGTGAAAAGGAAAGTTTGCTTTTCATTTCGGAGCCTGGAATCGTGCGACTGCTAAGAAATGGAAATTTTCACACGAAAATAATTCAGGCTTTCAAAACCATTGAGGCTGGATATGACTAACGAAGCTTTTGACACGAGATGTTTTTCATTTTCATTTGAATGGGAGTCGAGAAATTTTTCTTTGAAACCATCTTTTCATAAATGGATTTTTCAACTGATATGATTTCCTTTTATGTTTGTTGTTGCTCGAAGAATATTTTTTTTGCTATTCTTGATATTGAGGCGTAAAAAATTCTCCCCTTGCGTAAATAATACTAATCTATATCTATAAAAGCCAAATACCACTGACTGACTGACTGACTGACTGACTGACTCACTGGTAAGTGACAAACACTCAACACGGAATCTCCGAAACTACTGGACCCAGAGGCTTGAAATTTGACAGAGACGTTCCTCTCAACTATGCGACGCGCACTAAGAACGGATTTAAAAATCGAACGACTCCTTCCCTGTTTTTCGGCGCTTTTTCTACTCCGTTTTTCCCATTGAAATAGCATTATGCATTGTTGAAATGCGTAAAATGCAGGGTTTACAACTCTATATTAAGGTGTCGTCTTGCCTCATTTGTTGAAATATAATTTCAAAAATTTCATAATTTATTACAAATTAAGACGAAAAACAGTGTAAATTCCTGTTTAAAAATTATAACACTTTTCAGGAAACATATAAATTCAAATAATTAATTTTGAAACAACATTTTCCTTTATTTGTAATATTAATTTTTTTCTAAAATAAATACATTTATGGAAAAGCTAAAATAACTGGTTTCTATAGAAACAGAGCTGAAATTATTTCATTGTGGTTTACTAGACTTATTCACTAGGTTTTATTAAATGTTTATTACTAGCAATCCGTTTTTACTTTTTCAAAGTAATAGCTTTAAAAGAAGTTGGCTATCATAACAAATGAAAATGAGATTTAACTATTTATTATTTTGATAATTTTTTTTAAGATGTATCATACAAATAAAAAACGTATATTTATCATTTTTGAATTAAAATTAAATTAGATTATGTTTAATGTTTTGCTTTAGCGGGAGTTGTTGACTAAATTACTCATCGGGATTATATTTTTTGGTTAAGTTGATATCCTTTTTGGAAAACGATGAAAAATTTCATAAGAAACGGTTTCTAACATCCGGTAGGAAATTATTCCCAAGGCTTTAAGAGGGTTGTAATTTTTACTTGCTAAGTTATTATCGAGTGATTTATAAAAACACATGCGGAATTTTAAAAGAACACCGGAGATACTTCATATAAATTTGTTTAAGGTTTTAAACACTGGATTTCAAAAGACTGTTGATTTTAATAGGTTTTACAGCCAAAGTTAAATGCGGGATGGGATGAGTTAGGGTATATTTTCACAGTAAGGAACAGGGATGAAAAAGACGACGGGGACGACAAGTGTTAATTCAGAAAAAGTAAAGACATATAACTCGATAAATCTTTGATAACTTGATAAACCTGATGATCTCAAATAGATTGTTCTTTTACAGCCAAGGTAACAGCCAAAGTTAAATGCGGGACGGGATGCGGGTTAGGGTATGTTTTCACAGTATCGAACCGGGATGAAAAAGACGACGGGGACATAAGTGACTGGTAATCCAGAAAAAGTAAAGACATATAACTTGGTAAACCTGATGATTTCAATTGGATTGTTCTTTTACAGCCAAAGTTAAATGCGGGAAGGGATGTGTTAGGGTTATATTTTCACAGTATCGAACCGGGATGAAAAAGACGACGGGCACGACGGGATGATAAGTGACTGCTAATCCAGAAAAAGAAATGATAACCTTGATAAACCTTTTAAAAATATTTAACAACCCAACCCGTGCAAGGCCGGGTAAATCAGCTAGTTTATTTATAAGAACATTCCTTGCGGTTAAAAATGCGTGCCGATTCGTGTGTTTACATATTACTTGAAAAATGGTATATTACTATGATGACCAAAAGAAGGATATCTCGATATGAGATTAAGACAGTAATGAAATATACGAATTTTTGGAGAAAAACGGTCATGAAAGATTTGTTTCTTTTTTATGATTTTGTGAGTTTTTAGGAAATATTCAGTTACTTAAATTTAAATGTTAGGAAATAGTTAAATTTAAAGAAACCATTTGATTAAATTCAAAGAGTAATTTTAATATTTGTAGCTAATTTTCAGAAATATCAGGTTTAAAGGAAACGTTAACAGTTTTGAAATATCAAAATGGTTTGAGGGAGTCGCACCTATAACAGAAGTACATAGTACATCCCTTATGTAAAAGTGTTTTCACAATGATAAACAAAAAATCTTTAAAAGAAAGATATTAAGTACTTATATGGGTGTAGTAGACATAGAATAAATTTCTAAAGAAGATTTGAAGCTGAGATAAGAAAAATAGTTTTCTGAGTTTTTTTAACTTGAAAGACAAGACAAGTCTTTTAATGTCACAAAACCAGTGTCGCCATCCCATAATCAATATCAGAGGATGTCTGTGCTTCTTAATAAATCCCAAACCCACAGCGGAACCTACGCAAAGACTAGAGAGATATACCTGATTAAAATAATGTGAAGACAGGCACGGGCCCAACTCGTTTCTAAATGGTACTTTCATTCACCAAGGCAGAACATCACTCAGTCAGTTATAATTCAAAAACTACCAATTTGGGTCAATTTAAACGCGAACTGGTTTTAATGGTCATTTTTCGGGGACGTGGTCAAGAGCTGAACTGCTATACAAACTTGATTTGATAGATTGCTGTTTTCACCCGTTTTTTTTTCTACTTGCTGGAAGGGACACTTTAATTTTTCTATCACCCATCAAAGTAAACTTTGAGGGATGATTATGCTTGAGTGTTACGTGAACACATTTAAAAGTAATTGAAAAGGAAACTATACAACAGTTAATTATTAATTGTGTGAACTTTGTATTCTTCACCTTTAAGTTGTTTGTTTTTTCTTCATTATTACAGTAATTAATTCAATATTACAGTAATGCGGCATTTAAATGAAAATTACACTTCAACAATGAATTATTATTTTTTAAGGATTTCATTAGTCTTTTGAAAAATGGATTTTTTAAAGTTAAGCTGGATACTAAAAACTAGAATATTAAAGAGATGCCAATTATAAAATGGGTGTTTTTCTCCCAGTACATTTTACAAATAAGTTAGTTACACAGAAATTTTTGTAAATTTATAGCAACACTTGATGAATTTTATAATTTCTTTAAATAGAGGGGAAAACATCAAAATTTATTTTCTAGTCACATAGAAATTTACTTTTACTTTATTAGCTAATGAATTTGTATAGAATTTTAAAGTAAAGTAATGTATGTAGTATGATTACAACGCCCTTTCTTCCTTTTGTTTTCCAATTAAATGAATCACACAATTTTTTAAATAACATTATAAGTACAAAATAAATTTCTTAGAAACACTGCGGAATTATTTTTATAAAAAGTTGTAATGCCCCTGTTTGAGAGGAACGAATTTTCTCGTCTTTACTTTGATTGATGAGCTATAATAAAGGAAACTTTAAGACTGAAACAAAACCACATTAAAACTGATATAACACCTGTCAGTCTCTAACAAGATTACTTAAGCTTAGAAAGAATACGAAACCCCCCTTGGTTTCGGATGGTTTTAGAAAAGGTTATCAATCAAAATCAACGGATTTTCAGCTCTTTGAAAGCTTTCTTCAGTATTTGTTGTTAAACGGAGAGGCGTAGCTGCGTTTGTTCTCTGTCTTGACGTAACATTTATAGTTTGCTAAAACCTTATTCGTGCTGCACCCCAATTTCAACTTAAGCTGACGCATTTTAAGTTTGAACTTTTGCTCTAGAATCTTTTCAACAAATTTAAGTAAAACTTATTATTAAAAAGGAATTTAAACCAATCATTAATAGTATTTATTGATAATTATGTTTTTAAAATAAAAAAGAGTAAAAGTTATGTTGAGTAAAAATGTATAGTGAAAGTATTTTAATTTCTTCAAAATAGCAATAAATAATAAAAAGTTTTTTTATAAATTATCATAAATTTTAAAGTTGTATTTTTTTTATTTAATTTTTTTAAAGTTCTTTATTAACTTATTCTTTATTATAACCAACTAAAACACTAAATGTGGTTGATTTTTTAAACTTTCATATGAAAATATTCTGAAATTTGTTTTGAAAAAAAGAATGTAAGCTCAAAAATCAGTCATCTTCAAAATAGAAACTCTTGAGATTCTTTTGGAAGATGGTAAGAAAAAATATTACTCCATTGTTTTGCTTTGTTCGATGACTTTCTTTAATTATTATTTTTGGAACAAAACTGGGCAATCAGGTGTAAACAAAGAGCAAAAAGGAATTTTCTTCTCAAGAAACATGTTGTCTGACATGTGTCTTTTATTATACTCTTTTAATCACCATTGTCTATTGTGACATCTACCGGAAAAAGTTTGTAGAAAAATCAATCAAAGTATAAAAGAATTCAGAAAACTGTTGAAAGTAATGCTTTAGTTCCTGAACATTTTCCTAAAAGAAAACTAATAGTTTTTACATTTTGAGTGGAAGTCTTCCATTGTCCATTGAGGACAATAACTCTCCTGTAGCTAGACAATATGAGTGAAATACTTTTGCTAAAATAGTATTTGAAATGAATTTTACACTTCCTTCAAGCATTCCGTATTGAAAAGAATTCTTTCTGATAATAAATTATGAGAGATTTTCTAGTTGTGTATCCTAAAAGTTGATTTCGAAATGATACAATTCAAGATCATCATAAATACCATTCATATTATGTTTAAGTATTAATTCAATATTTAAACATTGAAAGAGCTAAACATAATTTACTTGATGTTTTCTTATAATTAATACATTACTTATATATTGAGTAAGAATAATTACTGAGGTGTGGTTAAATAATGCATAATTTAAGTATCAAATAAGTTAAGTATAACTTCTAAAATTTGTTTTATAACTGGTGCATTACTAAGGATAATTTAGATTGATATATTCAACATTAATGTATATTAATTCTGTAATTCTGTATATATAATGATTGTAATTATTAATGTATTATTGAAATACTTAAACTTATTCCATTTCCTATTTTTAAAAAGGTTGCTCTTTTCAACCATACAAAAGTATATCCAATAACTCTCCTTCATTCACAACTTTCACTCCTTCAATGGAAAGCAAACCCACATTAAGTCAGTCCATTTTCACCCCAAGTCACGCTTTCACAATAAGATTCTATACGTACTCTCTGCATTACGATCCATCTCAAAAAGCATCATCCCCATTATACGCATCATCAAAAAAAAAATGTGTCACTACCATAATATCCCCAGACCTTGTTACGAGCGAACTTTCCTTTTAAGCTCCCCAAAAGTGCAGTAAAGCTCCAAATGGACTCGCATCACCAGTTCCTTGGTGTTTATGACTCCATCTAAGACCTCACGAATCTCGGCCTGAAACAAGGCCTTTTCCTGGCAATTTGGAGCCCGTATATGACTCCTGATGAGGCGTATCAAAATGGCGGCGCCTTGTTTACATACGGCAGATTCGGACGGACATGCCGGTTGATTGGGTACGAAAGGGAACGTGAGAAGGGATGTGAGAATGTGAGGTGAGAATTGATGCGGCGACGATTTCGGTGGGGATATCGCGGAAGGGAAGTGCACTCTGAGAGGTTTTCATCAAATTTTTGTGGTATTAACCTACAAATTTTAGCATTAGGTACACTATGATTTTATGCGAAACATTTTTTTCATCATCAAGTATTGATGTCATTGAATTGTAGTTTAATTCAGGAATAATGCTTGAGATTCTACCTCAGGAATGAGGTTTTGCATAAAAGCAACATTCTTTAAATTTCTATCGTGTTCCAAGAATTCTGTGAGAGATTGTTCTATAAACAGGTTGTTTTGAATAAGAACTTTGTTACACTGTCTGTGTGACTTGTAATGTTTTGCATAAGACCTATGTGAAGGGTTTTGTTTAATAAATAATATTTAATATCATTAATAATAAATAGATTCTTCCTCAATTCTAACTAACTATATCAGACCTCCTTAAAACTATAACACCCTTGTTAAGTTAATTTTATTTATTTGATAAAGAAAAATTTCTTTTATTACCATTTATCTAAAATTTATGAAAGAAAACTAATAAACTACATTCTGTCCATATTGTTTAGCGTTTATTATAAATTTATCGAACGGGCCCTTTGCGACAAATATAATGTACATCTCAATAAATGCCCAGTAAAAAAATGTCCTTGAAATAGACCCAAAATATTATTACCATGGGTGTAATTACATTTTGGTTATCTTATTTGAATTTAATCATATAATGCAAGATAAATGACCAACCCTCAAACTGACTGATAACCAGTTTTTTTATTTTATATAATTGGAAAACTATCATGTTCTTTCATTGAAATTATTTTTTGACCCAGTTAAAATTTAAGTTTTCTTTGTATTTTAAAATAAAACTGCTTTCATGACCAAACAAAAGACAAACTACATTATTCTTAACTCTTACGAAAATACAACTTTTATTTCAATTTTCAGATTGTTAAAAATTATGAAAAAGCTTTTGTAATGAACCTGGCTTGTAGACAGTATATAATTACTAAAATGATGAATGTTTTGTAGTAAGAGGAACTCGAGGATAATTCTGTCTAAACTATTACACAAACTGTTGTAAACTTTTGGTACTTACCAGTTTCCTCAGAACCTAAAGTCATTCATCATGATAAATTAGCATTCATAGCTGAAGTTTGTATGGCGCTGAGTAAAATAAAATATCTGACAATTTCGCGATTGAATAGTGTGATGTGAAACTGATGTCAACCATGAACTTTTGAATAATAGTCGTTCAACCTAATTATTTGAACACAATCATTTTTCTAAGGAGTATTTAATTTATAACAAGAACTATTAAAGTAACAAAAATTAGTTTTTCAAGAATTTTGATTCACTTTAGATGATTCACATTCCATCACATTTTACTACAGATTAGTGTTTGAAATTCTGCAAAACTGTTGAGAGATTATTATTTAACTAGCTATCACAATTAACCACAGTAAGTTCCTAAGTTATTATTTAATTGTAAAAGCACAAAATATTAACTATTCATATTATTATTTAAATATAGAGCAAACCTAAATAACTTAAGTTAGATTATTATAGTTAAGGTATGAAATCTTGCAAAAATCTAAACTATTAAAATGAAATTTTTAATCCTTTAAAACTAAGTACAATGGTTTCGCTTAATGTGATCACAGTTAATTGTTATCAATCCTATAATGCAGTGGTTCCCAAAGTGGGTTCCGTGGAACCTTGGGGTTCCACGAAAAAATTTAGGGGTTCCGCTTGACAAATTTTATCTCCTTTAAGGAAATAAGAATGGTGTTTTTTATATTAAGTTCATCAAAATGCAAATCCTACCAAAAATATGTATTAAATTCTTAAAAATGTATGTTCGAAATTCGGATTACGTGTACCGAAGCAAGTTAAAACCCTCTTTTTACAGTCAAATTTCCAAAAATGTTCTGGGGGAGGACCTCCAGACCCTCCTGATGGTTTTTTGAACTCGCTTAATCACAACTTTTTAACATTAAGTTGGCTTGTTTCATTTAATATCAGATATTAAATTTTGAAAAGCCGTTGATTAAAAAATATTCAGGGTTCCGCTATCATTGGCAACAAATTGGGGGGTTCCACGAGCAAAATAGTTTGGGAACCACTGCTATAATGTTATCGAAATCGACCAGTCCCGATCATTCCTATTTAATTTAATGTATGTAAAATGCGCCGTTTTATGTTATCAACATTTTACTTAATGTTATCAAAATTTGGTGAAATCCCTAAAAACTACCTTTTCCTGTTTAAAAGCCAATGGACTCTAACCGTCTGACGTCACACGGAACCAACACGTGACCTACTGAGCTTGCGATTGGTTACCACAGATACTACACTAGTAGATCTACTAGTGTAGTATCTGTGGTAACCAATTGCAAGCTCAGTTGTAGGTCACGTGTTGGTTCCGTGAAGTCTCGAACCAGATAGGCGGTTAGAGTCCATTTTAATACACAAACATACAAAATGAGTCATTAATTTAGTAGTAATAATATTATGTTCCAATCTCACATTTTTCTTTAAGAATTTATAATTTGCAAAATACAAACTAGGGAATCTTTTTAAATACTTCAATTAGGATTATACATAGTTGTGATTTTAATGCAAAACTCGAGTTATACACTGTTTGAAACTTTCTAGTATCAAATCGCTTATTGTTATCAATCTGATATTGTTATCATTCTACTCTTGGACAAAAGTGATCATATTAAGCGGAGTCGACTGTATTATGTATGGCCTCTGAAATGTATTTCCGAAAAAGGAGATGCTTCAAACATGTTTCAAGCGTTAATAAACAACAACAAAGGGCTTTGGTATTGCTATCTCCCATTTATGGCAAATGCAAAACACTTCAGTGCTTCTCTGATCAACGCCCGTTGTTGTCACACGACATAACTGGTGTGACTTATGCCAAACTGGTCGACCTTAGTTAAGATTTCGCCCAAAACTCGTGGCTTTGAAATGGGTCATCTCCTCCAAAAGGTCAGTTTTGCTTCAAAAACTAAGAGGTTTGAAACCCCTTTTCCAAAAAACAAAAAGCTTATTTTCTCCCCGTATCTTCGCAGCTCAGTCTAAGATGGGTGTCGTGGTGCAAGCTTAGCTACATTCTTGTGAATGATGAAAATGCCATGTAGTTTATTTTCCACCACATTCTTTTGAAAATTTTAAGTTTTCCACGTTCGTGCTTTTTCTCCTTTGATTCGTAATTGGGACAACATTTCCTTTCTGTGTTTGTTGGAGTTATAGGAGCTATGCTAATGCCGTTGAACTAGAATGACCGCATACTTGGTGGCTTATTATTGTTTGCAAGAGTAAATTTCACTTTTGCAGAAATTAAGTATGGAAATTTAATAAAACTTTTGTTAAACTAAGATTTACACAAGTATTATGTGGTTTGAAAAATGTTAATACCTTTTTGCATGCCTTAATTTTTAATTACAAGAATTTTGAAATTACTTAATTACTGATCCTTGGATTGTTATGACGCAAAAAGTAAAATAATTCTAGCAAACTTTTTAAAATTGAAGAAATTATAACATTTACATCCTATTTGCAAGTTAAAGCCATCAGTTTTAGAATGATGTAAATATTTCTTTTTATTTACATGGATATTGATAAATTGAGTAAAAAGTAAAAGATAAAGTATAAAATTTGTCTAAACAAAAAAAAAATAACTATGACATTTTTAAATAATTTGATGTTTATGTTTTAAGATATTTTTAATTTTAAACCTCCACACTTAGATCGTATTGGTGTTTACTTAATAGGGAATGTTTTAAAGGTTAATTTAATCTGTGCTTAAAATTAAACACATGCAATGTGTACATCTCAGGGGGATTTTTTTCTTAAAGGATTTTTCACTACAAAATCATTTGTGAGAAAAGAAAACATCAAATTCTTTCAACTATTTTATTTACGTTTCTCTAAAGTTTATAAGTAAGTTGTTTTCTCTCCATAGCTTCAAACTGGGAGAAGGCATAAATTCTATGTGCTTCTATATATTAAATTTAACAGAAAATTTCATAGAAACACGTTATTAACAGGAGAAAAATTATATTAATTGAGGATGTGTTTGTTATTTTAGTGATATTCGTTGCATTTTATTTTAAAAAAAGAATTATTTTCTACTTTATTTTTATATTAGATTTAAGTTAAAATTTCTATGAAAAATACCTCATTTAATAAAGGGAATTATATTGGTTGAGGATGTGTGAATGGTTTGTTAATTTAGTGATATGCGTATTATTTGATTTTAAATAAGGAATTATATTCCTATTTGGTAAAATGTTTAGGGCAGCGCTTATTCCCAAAATAATTTTACAAATGCAGAGTCAACAATCAGTTTTGATAAAGTATGTCATGCGATTTCAAATTTGATGTGGGGGAAAAATTAAGAAATCAATGTGTATAAATATTTGAAATTCTTTCTGTAGTTTTATCACTTGCTCTCTCGAAATTCCCAAACAAATCTAAATCGAACAAAATGTCTGTTTACATCAATTACTTAAAACCCGGCTAAGTGCTTGTAAAACACTCTTTCATTTCCCCTTTAACAAAAACCCCATTATTCCCAGCAAGATTCATCAGCCATTACACCCTAATTGTTTGCAATACAATCACGTTAAGAGCGCAAAAAAAAAGGAAAACCAACAGCACTCGCACAAACCTACACACATTATTATGTCAGCGGGCACTTATAATTCCTTTTCCCGTAGGTGGGTCAGTCCACAGAGTCACCCACATGCCGATTTGAAACGGAGCATACCGATCGGTTTCGATTGTGTTCGTGAAACAATGGCGGCTCTCGGTGTTTATTATCAGCGGGGCGAGCAAATTAGTCAAATACGGGATAGTCAATGAGCGAGCGCCCCGGCCGGGCTTTATTTGGGACACAGCTTGGGGCTATTCGACAGTCAGGAAGTGAGGTTGGCAGTTTAAAGCGGCAGAACGACTGGTTTTTATTGAAGGTGTGAAATGCCATGGTTGAATATCGTACGTAGCTAAAGAATTTGAATGGGTTTTCTTTTTTAAAAAAAAGTTTTATTTTGGAGATAGTGAGTTTGGGTTGAATGAAAATTTTGTTTTGTAAATAAAATGGGACAGTTTTATTCGTAATCCTTTGATTTTTTTAAGGATATGAAGCTTTTCATGAACGTATTTTAATGATTTATGCGTTTTTTATTAAAGGAATTCGAATATTTGATATTGTTTTCAAACGTTACAGAAAAGCATGTTTTCCAACGGGATACTCTTAAATTTTAATAGGCGTTTGCATTTTAGACTAGATGAAAAAATAATGATTATTTTTTGCTAAACGGTGTTTGTTTCATGTAGAAGTTGTCCAATTTCAAGAAATATTGAGGTTTTATTTATCCTAAACATTGAATTCATTATTTCAGAATGACTGGTAAACAGCATCACTCCATTTTATAGATGTTGCATTTAGGGACATTTTATTTAAGCTTTATAAAAAAATTCCTCATTAAAGTGCTTTTATGAACTTTAAAATAGCTTGTATCGGATATATCCCCTTAATTTGTTTAATTATTTATTATTCTTACTCAAAAATTTATTTTCAATAAAATTAATGAGCTACAATTCCAAAGTTTTAATTTCCTAACATATTGATGTGATTGTATGTCATGATTCATGTCATGTCAGGTGATGATATTTGTGATTGATGTCATGATTGCCTATTAACTATACATTTTCTACTAAATATCCTAATACAATCTGGAATTTTTAGAGACAACAATTCATTCAATATAAGCACATTATTACCCTCCACGTGCACGGTAATGGTGCATTGTATCGTGCTACCACCGTATAATAGAGCTTTATTTAATCCAGACTGAAGTCATTTATCTATGGAAAGATAAGCGTGACATTCCACGCGGTCACACCCAGTCACGATTTCGGAACTGAAAACTTAATTCTCAACAGTTCTCTACTGGTTTTTACAAGACATAAATTAAAACTTTAGCATCCGATATTGCAATCTATCCGTTCCTACCAGATGTCGACTAATACAAATTGAAGGGATGCATTTCAGTGATAAAGCGTATCTCAATCGAAATTATACACTTCGTGATTCTTACATTAGTGAGTCAGAAAAATGACGAAAGAAGAAAAGACTATATCCTCGCCTGATATAGCGGAGTCATACCTATCAGTTTTGGTAATAGAATTCGTGATTGTCCTATTGATGCAAAACAAACTGTTTCTGAAGTGACTGTGTTAAAAACTGCGTAACCCACATTGCTAACGCTTCTGTTGAGGATTCGTGAATTAGATTATATGCAAACTCATGCGCAAAAAAAGCTGTGTTTGTTCTATCTTGGACATTTTGCTGCGAGACATAGATTTTTCGACTGATATTGGAAGCGAGGAATATAGAAAGGAACGACCCAAATAAATTGGACGTTTCCAGGTTTACGATCTTATTAACGCGAACACCGTGGCTTTGTTCACTTTCGGTATCATTATTGAATGCTAGAAATGACCGCACTCTAGGTAGTTTTACCTTTTTTTAAATTGATTGCTTTAGTAACCTATAAATGCGCAATTTACAACATAAGATATCTTCAATTCCTATGAGAAAATAGTTTGTTTTAAGGTGTAAGTTAGTTTTTAGAAACGGGTCTAACCATTTTAAATTTTTATATTGATTATTATAACTGACAATATTAATAACTCCTAATGCAATTAGTTAGTTCTTGTAAATTTATTTTGTGTTTTCTGAAAGGAAATTTTAAAAATGTCATAAATAATTAGGTTTGTCAAATTTCCTCATGATAATAAGTACTTAAATGCATGCACTTTTTCATATTGAGCTTATCAAACTTCATAAATGGCAGACCTGATTTTATTCGACAAATTTGAATGGAGAAAAATAAAACTAACTTTAATGTTTACTAATTTTTCCCATTAAAAAACTACAATCAAACTAAAACACTTCACAATTGAAAATACTATGATTATGCATGTTTGAAGTTAACACACAAAATGAAACATATTCAGTTTTAAAGAAGAGATTTCTATCAAATATTTAAAGAAACAAAATCCAATTATCTTGAGTACTATTGTGTGAATTCTCACGAAAATTTAACTATGAAGAAATTCCCACAAGCAACTTTTATGAACTGTTTATTTGCCTTTCTTAACTGTCTAAAATTGTTTTATAGGAGGTATAGTTTTCTTTCTGACTTAGATGAATCTACGGCGGCAAAAGCAAGTTTATATTCCATTCATTTATGCAACCTGCTCTGACTTTTAACCTCCAAAAGCCCTACAGGTCAAAATTTTCTGCTTATGTTAGCAAAACCGTTACACTTTAAAGATTTACTCCTACATAATCCTTTGTGCGGTTAAGCTACATTTGAATAAATGGTCTTTAATTTTTGAACCATTCCACAAAAGATCTGCTATTGCTGCAACGCTGATAGTAACTCGCCGATATATTAAACGATGTGTTTTCATTTCCGAATATCTGGAACATTCTCCCCAAAAAGATTAACACCAAACAATAGAACTCCACGGGACGAACAAAAAACGAAAAATCCCGCCATCAGTTACGGAACCCCACCTCTCACGGGCACCAACCACCCCCAGAAAGTCGCCACCGGTCGCGCCCACTGAAGTCCCATTGTCTCGAAAAATCGCCAAACGACTCGGTCACGGCCGCATTATATTATTCGAGAAAGAGCGAGAATTAAAATCAAAAATTGAATTTTTCCGCCGCAGTTCTGTTCTGCATCCACGCGCCTTCTCGTTAATCCTTGGATTTTTCCAACGGGCGTAGCCGGGGATCTAGGTCAGTTCTGGGTTTTATCCGCGATGTTTCCGAACTTTGGAATACTAGGCGTGGCCGCGGTGGACAGACATCGTCGGAACTTTCTTTTGTTTTTTTGACGGAGCGGCATTTGTTCGAAAACACTCCCGTTGGGCGAGTTTTTCCTTCTGTGCGGAAAGAACACATCTCTTTTGGAATCAGCCTCGCGGTTCTGTCGTTTGAAATTCGAATGCAGATGTGAAAACTTTCGGACACTCGAAAATGTTGGAGAACAATTATTCCAGGCGATTGTTAGAATGGTCCGAATAGATGTGGGGCAAAGTTATGATTTAATCTCAATAAAGATTTAATACCTTTCCGAAAACGTGAACTAGAAACTTATCTCTGTTTATTTTTTAAAGTGTTATAAAGTTAGTAAATATATTACATTATTTTGGAGAGGATATGAAGGTAACATGTTTCTGATTCGAATCTGAAATCCCCGTTGAGTTTTAGATCAAACATGATACAATTTATATTCTCATTTATTTAATCTCAGTAAAATCACTCATGAATGCGTGCAACAAAAATATTTTCCTATTACTTTTTTCTTGAAATCTTTTTGAACTCATTTTGAAGTAATTGAACTTTTAACTCTTCCATATTTAATTCAAACATTATTTTTTTATCAATTTACCAACAAATGACCTTATTGATTAATGAAATTATTAATGTTATTGAATATAACTTTCATCCTTGATTATACTAGTTTGTTTGAAACACACAAAAAGCTTGTTCGTATTCAAATTTGGTTACAAATCAATGGAGTAACCATAAATATATTTCCTCCCTCCAGAGTACACAAAACCTTATTAATTCTATAACTGAGTTTTACCACGTTAGATGTAAATGGTTTAAATGCATTAATGATCTTTTATATTTGAGGAGAAAAGCATTGAAGTGTTGAAGCATTGAAGTATTTTATTGGTGTTTCATTAATTTCAAATATTGATAGAAACTGCAAATGAACAATGGAAAACTTGGATCATTATTCCCTTTTGGGTGTAAGTTTTCCTTTCTTTTTGACTCTGACTTCAACGCTTGCTTTTAAATCTGTCTCAAATTATGTATCTTTGGTTTCAAGCTCTTTAATACATTATTTGCACACTGATTTCATATTTCCTCTGACGGAAGTCAATCAAAATATCAACACTCCCGAGAGTTATGCTCTTTCCTTCACGCCTTTCAGTTCTTATGAAAAAAATCATTACACACTGTAATTGATCCAATGAAAAAGGCTTCACGCCGATCGCTCCACGGTCACAGCTACAGGGGGTCAGTCGAACAAACAACGGATCAGAATAGAACAAAGCGAGCCTCACACCCACCCCGCGAGCAAGGGCGCTGGTAATTCCGATTCGAACCAACGCCCATCATCTGTTCTAGAGCCACCCCCTCTTCCCACCATTGTCGAGGAGCACTCGGAATTCGAAATCAAACGATTTTTAACTCGAAGCATCTTGTCAAGGCCGGGAAGTCACAATTAAGGCCACTCAATCGAGAAGATTGAAAAAAAAAGTCTCATCCTTCACGGGTTACGTAAAGGGAGAGTGATGGGGGAAATTGTGCCACTGTTCAATTCCCTTAGAAAGTTCTATTGTTCCGTTCCCAAACACAATGCAGTTCGAATGTCACAGTGTGGTGAAACCCAAACCCACCCCTTAGAGAACAACAGGCTCCTTCTCTGCCCCTGAAGGCTTGCCTGGTCAGACTTAACTCTAAACTGTGGATCCTATTAATCTTAACTCTAACTCCATTATTTACTGTCTGTAGTACTACAGAGGATATGTTTCATACTTCGAAGAATGGTAATATTTCTTATAAGCGAGCTCATACTTGTGATGAACGACACCCACTATAGTCATTTATATTACGCCCCTGTACCGTATATGACACACTCCTCATAGCCTAAAATCGAATGCATTAGTATTCTATACGGGCAAGTTCGACAAGACCTTGGATTGTCATTTCTAAAATATGCTGTCAAAAGTAAAGAATTATATTTTTTGATCAAAATTACTTTTTTTATCAGTTTAGCCAAGATTAATGCGAGTTTTGCATGGACTTATACTAGTGTCCAGCCCCATTACCAGCCCCGTCTTAGATCTTAGATATTATCCCTGTCTTTCGATTGTTTTTGGACTGATTAGATTTGCGATACACATAACAGATATAAAAATAATTACTTTCAACCAAAAAGGTTTTAAAATGTAAACAAAATTAAATATAGTAATCACTTGTTGGTTCACTCATTGCTTTTTTAGCTCGGCAAATTGTATCAAATTGAGAAGCTATTCAAATCAACGGAGGTACATTTCTAAAAAATGTTTGTATTTTCGTACAATAATTATTTATATTAAATATACTACTTACAAAAAAAGGATCGAGTTTACTGCTATAGATTCTTGTAATGTTACAATATGTAAATAGTTAATTTCCAACTATTTCAACAATTAATTGCAATTTTTTTTCTTTCGAAGCTCTAATTTAGTTATTTGCTAATGTCTTCTCTTTTTAAAGTTTTTAATTAACATCCCCCATAAACATATTTTCATTACCTCTCGACAATTTCGATTTATTTTCAATTCCTATGAAAATACAATCATTAAGCACATATTGTCAAATGAAAAAAACACCCATGTCCTTATTTCAAAAATTTTATTCCCTTAACATTGGAAGAATAAAGGAAAAGTATATAGAATAAAGGAAAGCCTTCACTATACAATTTTCACAATAAAAAAGAGCACATTTTGAATCTTATTTTAAGAGAGAAAAACTAACATATCTTGAGTCGTATTTCTGACAGGCCGGTGCTGGCCAGGGGGACGTATATATTTTGGAATCTTTTATATTTCGACTGGTGAGCTTTAAATTAAAGGAGTCGGGAGAAACCATGAATAACAGCAGTGATCCAGTTAGATTTAGGTGGGTATCAGCAGACTATTAAAATATTTGATGTGACATCATATAATTTATCAAATGAATTCTAACCAGATTTGAATATTTTTAATTCCTTCCCCTTTTTTAATTCCTTGATTTTGGTGATGTTCCTTTTTGGTCAATAACAGAAGCAAAAACGAATTATTGAAGCTAGGTAAAACTTAAAACTATACTTTGAAAGCTAAAACTCACCCTGGTTACATAGGCGTATTTACGGGAATTAAGTGTTTTCCTAATTTTGCATACTTTCATTGCTGTATCCAACAGGTTTTTATAGTATAAAGCATTCAAATATACACGCGATTCAGTTCATGTTAAAATAACTCTTATTGCCGAAAATTCCATAAAAATACATTTATTTTAACTTAAAATAAATTGAGAACTGAATTACTGCTGTTATTCAGGGTTTCTCCCGAATTCTTAAATTTAAAACTCACCAGTCAAAATATAAAAAATCCCAAAATATATACATCCCCCTGGCCAGCACGGGCCTGATTTCTGATGTGTGAACTGATTTCTCTTGGATAGAGGAAACGGATAAAACGAGATTGTACATTCAAATGACAACGATATGCTTGTCGATTCGCATGGTAACAGCGCGTAACTATCATTCTTTTTTGAATTTTGCATAATTATCTTTGTCTTTTGGCTAAGACTAACACTGACCGTGAGAAATGGGTGATGGCATGGAAACCGGGCCGAGCGAAATATTTTTGCTTTCAAATGTCCAGGGATTTAAAAAAAGTCATAATTCCTTATCGTGAAAAGATTTGTGTAAATTATAAACTAATCAAAGTACTTTGGCATTTTTTATATAGCTGTTAAGCAAACTAAGGGCCTGAATCTATATATGTTATAACAGAAAAGAATTTTAAAAAATAAGTTTATCACTTAATTTTCGTTATTTTGTGCCTTATTTTTTACGCTTACTTTTGATATTAATAGACTTCTTACAAGTTAATAACGTTAAGATCAATTCCAGTTAATCAAGGTTTATATCTAGAGAATATTTCATTTTGCAACCCAAATGCTTATAGGTGATCATCTTCAAACTATTTTATCTGAATTCAAAAATTAAATAATTATCTGCTATTGAATTTTTCCCACTACAGTTTACCATGATAAAACTCTTAAGCATTAACTATTAGCATAAAACATTCAATTTCCATCTGCTTTAGATGTAATGATTATTATTTATAAGTTCTTCATTAATGTTATTATAATTAACATTTGGATTGAGTGAACACGTGTTCAAGGAATTAGTAGGAAAAACTTGTATAGGAGAATTCCTTTCCTTCACTAGAAATCTACAACTATGAATCTTCTAGTTTTGTCAAATGCGTTCACTTCCCAGACATCAATTATTAAGGAAAAAATAGTCGTTGACCTTAATCTATCACGTGAAAGAAGCTCGCAGTTGAATGTCACACAAATTTCCATCTTGTTTTATTGATACTGATGTATTACTTTAATTGAAAGGAATTGAAATCACAGATTACTCCTTTTAATTTAAAAAAATTAAACTATTATTATTATTTTTTAATGTGGAATGAAGTCATCTGTATTACGTCACTATAATATTGGAACTTACATAGTTTTTTTTGTACTTAAATGAGGGTTAAAACTCGATTTGTTTAAAAATTTTAAATAAAATTATCTTATGTGGAAACCATAAAGCGAGGGTTTATAAATCTAGTAATACTTATATGAATTTAACAAGGGTATTAAGGGGATGATTAAACCAACCTCAGTTCTTTATCTTATAATTTTGTGGAGTGGTATCTATGTATAGTTAGAAGCTCCCGTCATAATGAACGATTTTTCGGGATTCGTGTTGGTTCACCATAACCTATAAACCAGTAGTTCATTCCAAGCGTACAAATATATGGGTCACTATAAATTTACACAAACCTTATACATTGTTTTCTTAAATTTGTATAAAAAACTTCAGGCTTGACAACATAGGTCTAATGTTTGTTAGTGTCAAAGACTATAATGAATGAATGAATGATTCGTGTGATTCGAGTAAAACCTCCATTTTAGTTTTTGGCTTCTTGAAATTGTATTTTTGTCTTTCCCAGACACGTTTTTACACAAATGGAGACTAAAATACAATGAGGAATTATCCGCGCAAGCTTTCAATAAAAATCCTGCAATTAGACATTTCTTGCGAAAAAACAGGATGGAAAAGCCATTGCTCTTAAGGCCACATGCAACTCAAGTGGAAATTATTGCCCATTCCGCTTTCCATTTTAGACCGCCCGCTCACTTCATTTCATTTCACAACAATGTGCTTACCCTTTTGTGGCCAGTCCTTATTATTCCCCAGTCTCCATTAGGCTGCCTGTATTATCCCAATGAATGGCCCGAACGCTTTAAAAGGATTGGGATTTTCTTTCTCTCCAGGCATCAAAAGCCCTGTCTTTCTGAGAGGCCTTCGATCCACTTTGTCTGAGGAAGTCGAAATTTTGTTCTTTCATTTTCGTTCCAAGGTGACCCAGTTCGCCCCGCTTGGTTCTGGCTGACACCGGGTACTTTCTGCGTCCACAACGAATTAAAGTCGGTTTCCGAAAGTACCTATATTCCCCGAAGTTAAAGGTTGGAAATATTAATTCGGTCTTCACACGAAGGGAAGAGATTGGTAACTGCCTTCAAGGACGAAATCGGAGAATGGTTTCAGTACCACTTAGTTCCTAAAGCATTTTTCAAACAATGGATTTCAAGGTTTAATAACGATGTAAACAAATTTCAAGGTACTTTCTTTAAAAGTTATATGAAATGAATTATTTTTTAATCTAATAATTTCCCAGCAATTTCTGCTCTGTTATATATTGGTAAACATTCGTTGTAATAATCAATGTTTCGTTCTGTCAATAAATTTCAGTGAAAATACTTAAAACGAATTAGTTAAGTTACATACTTTCATAAATCATTGATGAAGAACACATGACCTAAAACTTAATGGAAATTCTAAATAATTTTCTTGGTCTTTAGTGTTTGAGGAGGATTTAATTGCATTGTTAGTTAAGCACTATTTTATTATTGCTAAAGGAAAAAAAACGGTATTACTCATACAAATTTATTTTTACCTATTTACAATTCTTAGGTAAATAAGTTAATAATTATAGTTAAGCATAAAAAGGTCCGAATTTTATTATTTATGTAAAATTGTTTTTATGGGGATATTCTTTTAAGTATAAGGTAATTTTGTAACTCCAAAGAATAATTTAATGTAACAGAAATACAAATTCTTATTTAAAAAAAAAAAAATCAGTAATCAATTTTCAAGTAATTTGACAGGGTGTAATGGAAATATCATTTCAGTTTGACTCAAAAATTCAATGTTAATATCTAATTCCAAGAAAAATATGGTTAATTGTATTTCAAGAACTGTACAGTGTACCGTACATACTTTATTGAAACTACATCTCCTTTCTCTAAAAATTCAAAATAAAATCCAATAAATAAAGCTCACTCAGAATAGTTGGAAGAGAAACAAAAGAATGTTCAATGTAATGTGTCTGACGTCACGATCAACAAAACTTATCCTGTTCACAGCCTTCGACACGGTGCAAGTCATCGAGTGTTGCAAGTCTGCCCAAAACGAAAAGAACCTGGGCTTAATTAACGCGTCCCGAAAGAATAGGAGCACTTTCTTTCCAAAAGCCTTCGAAAAAAGAAGCGTTGTCTTCCGGCTTTCCAGCGTTAACTAGGCGGTTCGTAAGTTTTCTCCTTAATGGCGTCCGAAAGTGCCACTGGAACACGAACGGAACGTGTGATACGCCTGGCTGACGAAACGAAGGTCGCGAATATTACCCAAAAGGCGTGTGCCGGCGTTAAAAAGTCACGACTGCCCAAATGGAAGGGAACAAAAACAGTCTCGGCCTTCGCGGTCCTCGAAGGACCGTTATAATGGATGCATAACAAAGAGAGGATTCCGGACAAGAACTCTAGAAAAAGGGTACTGGAGGATGTTTCATCACAATTTAGGTGCCGATTCAAGGTTGAGATCGAACCTGAATGATTTTTTATTTATTGGGATCTGATAAGTTTAATGGATGAATCCGAAGAGTCCACTTTGCGGCCTTCGGGAGTTTCAATGACAAATATTACTTGGTGGTAAATCAGAGTAGGATGGAATTGTCTTGGGTTCTAATTAAGAGGAGTGTTCGTCATCCTTCGATGACTGTGAGCTTGTCGATAGTATCGTTGTTTGACAAGTGTGAGACAATCTTTATTAGTTCACCCATGCATACCCGCGTTTTGTTTCTGCAGTCCTCAGATTAATGTCAGATTACTTGATTGGTTTACATTTAATTTTTCCTTTAAATAACTCGTTAAATTGACATGATATATTCTGAGATAAGTGCTAAAAATATTGCATGCCTAGTTTTATCGTCTAGATTCATGTTCTTTTATCATTTCCATACTTCATTTGAATCTATCTGTGTTCTGAGGTGATCAACCGCCAGCCAAACTTTAACAAAAGGAGTCAACTGGGGGACTCCTCTTATGGGTCATGGAGTTTCAAGTTAAAAGAACTGAGAGTTCATGAAAATAATTTGATGCAATTATCAAAGCCAATATTTAAAAAAAACTCGCTATTATTAATTTATCACATTTTTAATTACTCAACAGTTCTGTAGACCTTTACTCGCCTCAGAAATTCTTTTTGCGATTTTATAGAATAGAAAACAAAACAGTGTCCCAAAACCGCTTTTATTGCTTTATATGTCTTTTGATAGTTGTCTCTTGCCGTATTAAAAACAATTTTGCCAACCTCCGACATGTAGTACCTTGCCTCCCATTAAGGTCGGTGTCAACTAGAAATCCAATGATTCCACCAATCGGAGTCATCCAAAAGTTAATTTTCCTTTCTTTATCTGCTCGTTAACACCGAAGCTGATGGCTGAGAATATGACCGTGTCATTCTGATGTTGTCATTCGCTTAGTACGGACCTTTCATTGAGCTAACCCTATATCTTTCTGTTGCAGTGGCGGGCTTGAGCGAGTGCCAGAAGGCGACGGACGCCTTCAAATGCCCTCAGCAGTTCGGCTACTTCCGCGACCAGAGCGACTGCAACAAGTACTTCATCTGCGTCTTCGGCGACGCCCTGCACGACAAGTGCACGCCCGGGCTCTTCTTCAACCACGACCTGCGCATGTGCGACTGGCCCAGGAACGTCAAGGACTGCCAGGGGACATCATCGCCATCGTCCTCCGGTCAGTATGCAATCGCCTCTTCTTCATACTAGGGCGGGCACCTGAAGACGACCACTTTGGTGGTGCCGGAATGTGATGGTCAGGGTGTGAGGTCGTTCGTTTGCCGGACAGCCCATCAGTGACCCGAAGTCCCCAGGGCCGGTTGTGCATTTTGCAACCAGTCATTTTCCGGTGGGCTATTAATGTATAAAGGTTGCTCTTTCATCGCATGAAAGCTTAAATCAAGAGAAAGCAAAGTCACACTATTGTAAGATAGTCTTTAATTTAATGGATCTGTAAGTACTTTATGTATAATGAAATATTTCAAAAATTCCAACTGGAAAATATAGGTAGAAGGGTTTTTGAAGGATTGAATCATGAAGCTGTTTTTTTTTTTAGATTGCCCATAATTTTAAAATATTATTCCTATTTGAGATTACATTATAATAAATTTAGGTAAAAACTATTGATGTTTGGTGGTTTAACCATATAACAACACTGTTAACATCTTCTCTTTTCCTTTTAAAATTTTTGAATATTGTTTTTAGAAGGCGAATTTGGAATAAAGTTGATCATTTAACTCTTAAGATCTTTAACGAGAAAAAAAATTGAAATCTTTTCGACCGCTTAGTACTAAGTTCGGTTCGACTAAAAAGTCAATTGCAACAAAAAACAGCATAAATGCAATAAAGAGTTCGAATTGTTCATTCATTTGGTCTACCACGGACATTTTAGAAACCTAAAACATAAAAAACTAAACTTCAGATGTAATAATTAATTTTTTAAAATTAAAGTTGTACTTTATTTGCAAAAAAGTTAAAAAAACGTAAAAAAAGTAAATTTCAATTTGTATTTTGGTTGTTAGTTACTATTAAAAATGCTTTATATATTTATTATTACGGATTAAAACTATCCTTATCATATTCGACAAAACACTGCTCTATTTTTTAATTTAATGAGGTAGGGGTAATGAGTAAAGGGGACTAATACCCCTTTCACACATTAAATCAGTGGTACGAATAACACTTATGAACGTATCCAATTTTGAAAATAAATTTAAACACTCTCCTTAAACTGCGACACCGTCTGAGCACCTTGCAGATTGCACGAGTCTCATAGACTCAGTTCAGCGGTGCCGTTTTTAAAAGTGGTGCTGCCCTCTTACGGAGGACTGGGAAAGCTTCATCTCAGTACAAAGAGCAGCTCATTTCTTCGCATTTTCGGTTCAACTGAACGAATTGTTTGAATGACCAGATTCTTACAATGAATAACTTTATTCAAAGGGGAATTTAAGGGCTGAGCGGAGGGAATTAGCCCCTCTCCTGCTCCTAGATCAAGATTATAATAGATTATATATCAAGATTCATAAATATTAACAGACCAACAAAAAAATGTTTCAGTCATGTTTAGGGAAGAGTTTTTCTTTCTGTTCTTACCTCTCTTTTTGATGTATAATAGTAAGGTAATTACTCTTTTTTAAATATCTGAAGTTAACTGCGACTTTCAATTTCACATTTAAAAGAAAATATAAGAGTGAACAGCCCAGAAGAACTTTTATTTTGCTAATTAATTTTTACATGAATGCTTAATTTACTTCAAAAGTCAGCACAGATACTCCAAAATTCAAGTAAAACAAACTGAGGCAACAATAATTCTCGCGTTTCATATTATTGTAGATTTGACCTTATACTATAGTGTGCTCTACATCAAAGAGCGATATGCCACATTTTGGTGCCGAAAAAAAATGATATACAGAATAAGTCAACGCCTTTTAGATGAAAAGAGAAATAGAGATCTACTTTACACGAAAAAAGAGAGTATTGTAACACTCTCTGCTACACACGGTTCGGATATCTGGTTTCCAACATCTTCCTATGAACAATAGCTTGGAATTTGAGAAAATCAAACTGTCTTTGCACACAAGTAAGGTAAAAAAGATAATGATAATTGGAATCATGTTATTCCTTGAAGATCTAATACTTTTTTGTGGTTTTAATCTTACAAAAGAGTAGCTTTTTTATAAACACGTTTTTTATTTACCCTTAACATTGTTTATTCTCGAGAGTTTAATTCATTGTAGCAATCTTGAGAAGAATGAGATAGATACATTTTCAATTTCGATCAACAAACGCCTACATTCCAGCATCCAGCTTAAGAACTTCATGACAACACAAAAGAATTACATTTCGTTGGAAAAATATATTCCCCTATTTTCATAAAGGTGATAAAATATAACAATACATTACGGAATAGGGGTGAAAATCAGGGGTGGCTGACATTGGAATACATTATTATTAGATTTAAATTTAACGTAGTATTATATTTAAATTTAATTTATTACATTTAAATGCCACTTTTAGGGTACTAAGTGTAAAGATTCTTTTCATAATTTTTGAGAAACCTAAATCTAAATCTAACCTTAATGTTTTATAAATATTAAAATTATTTTTTAAATAGAGTAATGATAATAGTATAAGAATTACTATAAAAGGTTTTACAACTTAGTGAAACTTTTTTATCCCTCCCTAAACCAAGCTATGGGGGGGATGTTATTCTCTGAACTATTTTAGACTTTCGTAAAGCTCAAACTAGAATAAATCTACAAATAAATCCTTGCAATTAAAAAAAAACCGGAGGGTTTCGAATTTTTCAGTTTGATAAGTAAAAACATTTACTATAATTACATACATTTCCATTTTCGCTCAAATAACTTTCCAACTGACAAATTTGGAATGAAATCCAGATTAATTTTACTTTGATGTTTCAAGATGTCGTTAAAAACGGAAAGACATTCGGGGGAAAAAGAGCATGCTAATGAGATTATTTTAAAATTTGCGATCCATCCTTTAAAAAAAGAAAGGTTAAGACTATAAATTCATAGTCTGAAAAATTCGACAAAAAGTATTCAATTAATTGACTGACACTATTTATCAACGGCACTTACAATTTTTAAATAAAGGGTTTTTATTTAAAACAAGCACTCATTTCCTTCAATATTTCAGGCTCCCTCTCCGGCGCCGAATCCGAGCCAAGTGGGCGGCGCATCTACGGCACCTCCTCCACCCCTCGGCCACGCCCTCGGTCCAATCCCCGCCCCGACAACGCCATCCCCAGCCCCAACTCTATCGCGCCCACGCAGGGCTACCACCGCCGATTCACGGCCGACTCCTACACCGCCCGCAACGTCTCGGCCTACCAGCGGCCCACCTCCCCCAGGCCCTACCTCTACAGCACGGGCCCGCCCGCCAGCTTCAAGCCCGTCTACTACCGCGGCACCCCCAGGCCCACCCCTGCCCCCAAGCGAAAGGCCTTCGAGGATGACTATTACGAGTACGATGACGATTCCAGTCTGGAGGAAGAGCCCAGGCTCATGGTGAACCAGCATCTGAGGAGCGGGAATAACGTGTACGTGAGGCCCATATCATCTACTGTTGGGGGTAGGCCCAGCACGTCATCTTATGCAGCTCCTAGTCCGAGGCCTAGTTATAGTTCTGGAAGCTCCTCTTCCCTCAGGGCGCCACCTAATACCAGGAATGTGGTGCCGGCTGTGTCGTACAGTAGCTTCAATACCAGAGGTCCGTCAGTGAGGCCGTCTTCCTATCCTTCCATGCAGCCACAGAGGAGGCCTGAGAATGACAGGTGGGTGAATTAAAAGGCGAATAGGGATGTAGGGAGTTATTTTGGGGAGTTAGAAGTGTTTAAATATATGTTTCGATTAATATTTAAATTAATTTAAAGCATTTGCATCCTCTTCAAATGAATGTCTTTTGTGTTATTTTTGCTTAGAGTATGAAATTATACTGGAAGACTAGTAGTGTTGAAGTATTTTCAATCTCTAGCTAAAAATCTAACTCTTCCTTAATTGCTATCACAGAACCCTAGTTATAATTACATCGGGAATTGAAACTTTCTCTGAATGTTAATATAGAGTACCAGGGTTTATAATGTCTTCAGCTTATTTAAAAGATTCCCCAATTCCGACTTATGGACTTTCTCCTGTAAGCCGACGGTATGTATTAAACTCACCGCGGTATCTTGTGAATCTAGATCAAAAGCAATATCAACCTTTATTGTACCCTCAGTACCTCTGATATGCTCTTTCTCAACCATACATAACACTCATTCCTCTACATCAGTGCCATTACCATTGATATTCTTAACAGGAGTGAATTCAAGGCATCACTAAAAGTTATCATTTCGTTCCCCATGACTGACTACCTGGCTACCTAGCACTCAATATAACCATACAAATCCTTAATTATTTTTTCCATCCCCATACACGAACCGATGTGTTTCCGCAGGTCCACCTACAGCCGCACGGCCGTTCACCGTCCCGCAGCGCCCACCCACGGCAGCAACGTGCGTTCCCGCCCCTCCCCGCCCCCCAGCAACAGCTACCCCTCCTACCAGTCGCTGGACCAGGCGCAAGGGGACAGCCTAGACGCGCAGTTCGGCACCAACCCGCGCTCCATCAGCCTGCCGGACAGGCCCTACCGACCCCTCAACTCCTTCGACAGCAGCAGCGAGATGCGCAAAGCAGAGAGGAGCCAGCAGAACCAGCAGCCAAAACTCACCTCCACCAGGTACTCGTCTCCAGGGAGACCGTCTTACAAGTCAGGTGAGAAATCTATGGGGGGGGGGGGGTTTTGCGGCTTCTGATTGGGTCAATTCAGTTCTCCTTCATCCCTTCGGAATAGTTAATTGATCAGGAATCGCATCAAGAGTTAATTGATGGTCCAGCATTGGGATGGGCACCGACATTAGCTAATAAATGAACCTCAGGCCCAAAGTCTGATGAAACGGAGATGGGCACCACCAGGTGAAACAGTTTGCCCTAGGAAGAACTTGACTTTTGTTTTGTTGTTTTGGTAAGGTTATAATCTCCTTCGATTTCCTGTAAGAGTTAGGACCTTGTCAAAACAAAGAAGTTGTCTGGTACCCTCAAAGTCGGTGAAATTCCTCAGACATTTTTTTCCGTTCAGCAACTGAGTAATTGATAAAAAAAAATACAATTTTAAGGTAAGGGTAAGAATTTGCTCATGTCATATGATTTTAAATACTTCTCTATCATACATAGTTGATTGATCCGAGTCCTTTGTTAAACGAGGTACCCAGTATAGGAGATGTAAAGTTCCTTTCGCAATGATTTCTATACAAAATTAAATTCAGATTCATGACACAAACGAAATTACCTGAAACTTTTAATGACTAAATAATGTATTTAGTTCTAAGGTTTATATTAAATACAAAGAATTTTTAAATTAAGCGGTAGTAATAACTCGGAAAGTCTTGGAATCTCGGGAGAAGTTTCTTCAAGTTAGTATATTCTGTTTTACAATTCTGGACACCCATGCACTTTTTTATTTTTCATTTCTTTTTAAATCAGATGTGAAGAGTGACAAAAAAAAATCCGCGTTCTTATTGAGAGTTGCCTTCAGTACTCAACCTCTCAAGAAAACATCGTCGACTCTTTTAGTAACACAATTTCACACAGAGAGTTTTTTCCCTTTTCAGAGGAATCATCTGAGGCTTACGACGAATACCCCGAGTATTACTACGACGACGAGGAATACGAAGATGACGACGACGTGCAGAACATCAGCCCAGTGCCAAAAGTGGTGATCCGACTTCAGAAGCCTTCGCCAACCACTACCAGGAGAACTACCACCACCACCACAACTACTACCACCACCACCCGCCGACCAACTCCGCCTCCCACCACCCGTCGGGCTGGGACCACCAAGCCCCCCAAGAGAGGGTTGCCCTTCGGCATCAGCCGGCCGGCCACCAAGTCGCCCATCAGGGTTGGACCCAAGCCGTTGCCTAGGCTACCGTCAAGGTAAACGACTTTGAAGATTAGTAACTTTTTTTTGTGAAGTAATATTTTTTTCTCTGAATACTTTTTTATACTGAACCCTTTCTAAAACAGGTTGACTTATATTTTTTTTTTCAAAATACTTGGTCAATTAGTATTAGTGCCTAATCTACGTATACCGCATGCACCGTGATGTAATCTTATGAAACGGAGTTTGTTCCTGCTAAAAATTTAGGAAATAATTTTACAAATGAGTTTTATTAATTATCGTTCATACATTTGTGGCTGAACAAGCAAAATTCTTCTTTATATAGAATAAAATTTGATATTGATAAAAATCAAGGTTTTGTAAGAAACTAAATAAGGAGAAAAAAAGTAATGAGTTGGAATAGGAAAAGGCAGAAACGTGCCCTACTACAACATGAAAGGACTAAAGGTGGGTGGGGTATCCTGGAGGGCACACTAGAAACTATGTGGGGAAAGCTGTCCTTAATGGCTTTGGAAACTATGGTTAACCAATAAAATATAAAATTTCTTGAGAAGGTTGGGGGGAGGGCATGCTCCCTTATGAATCCGCCCATGTGTTTTTTGGGTGTCGGAGATCCTATTTTATAAATAAAGTTAGTTTTTATAAAATTAAAACTTAAGTATACCTTTAATCAATGTTTATTAACGCTATTTTTTCTAGCATCTTCTTCAGAGATTTAATACGCATTGATGCAATTTGATTCTCTTTAACTCCAATAATAAGAGCAAATGTGCTTTCAAAGCTCGAATTATTCCAAACGCTTTCTTAAAAGAAAGGGAAAGTTCACTGGGTAAATGAGACTTAATGGATTAGACATTCACCCAGCTCTTTCTCAATGTTCCAGAGATCACTCTAGCGTTAATTGACTTAAGCTCTTGAAAGAGACAAGTTTAGGGTTCGGTAATCTTACTCCCTCCTTCACTGTAGAGATTTCATTTGAAGCTTCGTACTTGTGATTACATCGAGGTTTTGTTTCATTTTCCTTCTTAAGTGTTTAAGATCTTCCTTGATTACACCAGCTAATTCCTCAAAATAAGTTATAGGAACTAATCTTCGTGAGAAAAAGAATAGACTTCTATTCCTACTGTATGTTGAATTTTCCGTACTTAACTAGCTTAATTAGCAAGTCTTTATTAGAAATCCCCAAACTTTTCCAAACATCGAACTTATATTTTTAAAAATTCCTCTTTACCATCGACCTCTTTAAAGAAACTACACCCAGAAAAAGCAAATTTTTCGTCAATGTTGAAGAATGACTAAAATTTGCAGTTGTTCTAAAAATGAATATAATAAAAAATGTGTATTTAAATAGTAGTCGGTACTTTTCACGAAGTTAAGAAAAAAATACTCATTTATCCTCAATTGGTACTAAACTGTTTATCAATCCCCCACACACAGATATCTCATTTTCTAATTGTTTAATTCTTACCTATTCCATCTTTTATTATCACACCATTTTCGATATCTCTATCTCACGTTTCTTCTCTTATCCTCTGTTCCTTCTCTTTCTTCTTCAATCCTTAGTCTCTTTTGGTATATTTTAAAGTAAAGTAGAGTGCAAGGAAGTTAAAGAAGAAACACCACTTCAGATGTAAACTATCGATTCTATGTCACATTATCATGAAAATTCCTACCATCTCGTCCAAGAGCAAAGCAGATGAACTAGTCACCATCTTTAATGACTTATTTAATGCCTTCCGAAAGAGACGTGTCCTGACTTTGAAAACGAATCTTTATTACTCAGCAACAAGTTACTGGGTTCAAGAAACGTTGCTATCGAGTATAATCCTAACCTCTAACATATGCATGCAACTGCATCAATTCCGTGAAGAATACTGTGCTGTCGCCAAAAATTCTGCCAATAATCATCCCTTGACATTAATCCCCGCCAAATCATAATACGATTTATCCCTATTTAAAAGAATAGCACTCACTAAACTCATGTATTTCTCTCTTCCAGACCCGCCCCCGTCTCAGCCACCCCTCGCCCCCTGGTGACGGCGGACAAGTGCACGAGCCGCAACTGCGTGCTGCCCGACTGCCGGTGCGCGAGTGCCGACATCCCTGGCAAGCTCCCTGCTCGCGACGTCCCCCAGATCGTGCTGATCACCTTCGACGACGCCGTCAACGACCTCAACTACGAGCTGTACGCCGAGCTCTTCAACGACCGCAAGAACCCCAACGGCTGCCCCATCCTCGGCACCTTCTACGTCTCCCACGAGTGGACCGACTACGGCATGGTGCAGTCGCTCTACGCCAAGGGACATGAGATGGCCTCGCATTCCATCACGTGAGTCTACCTCGAAAACTTCTAAAAAAACACGATCTCTTACATCTAGATGGTCAGAGTCGCTGAATATATCACGTTGCTAGAGACCAGTCTCCAGATTACTTAAATCCATGTGAAAAGGTTTCAGCTTATGCTCGAGTGTGCTCAGAAACTCCTTTTATACTTTGGATCTGGGTTATCTAGAATTCTAATTTGGCCTCTAAACGTCATCACTGACGTTCATTGGCGGATCCAGGGGGGGGGCTAGGGGGCTTGAGCCCCCCCCCCCAAAATGAAAAATTTTACACTATATAATATGGAATTTTATGCACCAAAATGAGTTAAAACCATGTTATTTTAAGGTCAAATTTTCAAAAATTTTCTGGGGGAGGACCCCCAGACCCCCTTGGTACTTGTAACTCTATTATTACAACTCTACTTTATATAAAGCTTTTCAAAAAGCAAAAATTCTACCATAAAATCTATGTCCGAAACTCGGATGAGGCGTACCAAAACGAGTTGAAAAAGTTGTTTTTTTTTTACTTAAATTTTGAAAATTTTCTAGGGGAGTACCCCTAGAGCCCCTTAGTACTTGTAACTCTATTATTACAACTTTGTTTTATATTAAGTTTGTAAAAACACAAAAATTCTACCATGAAATCTATATCCGAAATCGGATGAGGCGTACCAAAACAAAACGAAAAGTGGGGTTTTTTACTTAAATTTCCAAAAAATTTCTGGGGGAGAACCCTCAGACCCCCCCCCCTTTTAGTGGTTGGAGCTGGATAATTCACTACCTTTTCCATATTAAGATAATCAAGAAGATACAATTGGGTTCTTATGAAGAAACCCAATTGAAAATTCTTAGCCCCCCCCCCAAAACCAAATCCTGGATCCGCCACTGCTGACGTTTGAGTAATTTGGCCCTATTTTTACAAAGGTACAGTAAAACTACACAATATTTCCTCGACTACTGTACTATGAACTTCTTTTTAACTCATTTGAACTTTGTCAACTACACCAGGCTTGATAACAAATCTAACAAGAAACCCAAATTTAGGTTTATCTCAAAGGACCAGTGTCGTTCTGAGCATGTTATAGACGAGTTCAACTGTGTGACTCACGAATCCCAAGAACACTTTCGCTTATGTTGTTCAAACTCTGTAAATGCATACAATTATACTGGTCAAAGTAACATGTAGTTCAGGTTGAACTCGTCTATTGTAAAGGAAATATTCATAAAAGTCCCAGTTATAGTAAAGAATTATAGAAATCTGGTCAACGAATTGAACTAAACTATGGAAACAGAAATATCCAGATATTATTTTCCAGATTAAGAATCATACCTTTTAATTTTAACTTAAGTAAATGTACTTTATCATATTAATACCCTTTTTTCTAATAATTAGCCACAGCCACGGAGAGAAATTCTCCGTTAGCCACTGGGCCAAGGAAATCTCTGGTCAACGAGAGATCCTTCACCTGTACGGCGGAGTAAAACTCGAGGACATCCGAGGCATGAGAGCTCCCTTCCTCCAAGTGGGCGGCAACAGCATGTTCGAGATGTTGTACCAGACGAACTTCACCTACGATTCCTCCATGCCTGTTCTGGACAACAACCCTCCCTTCTACCCTTACACTTTGGACTACAACATCGGACACGAGTGCATGATTCCCCCTTGTCCCACCAAGTCTTACCCTGGACTGTGGGAGGTAAGTCACTCTTTGTTGCACTCTTTCATTAGCGTCGTCTCACCATCAAAAGGTTCCCTGAGACTAAGGACAGGGGCGTACCACGAAAACAATTTCGAAGGGTATAGTGGGATTTCTCTGATAGGGTTATGGGTTGCTATGGTATTTTTCTATTGACAGGGAAGAACAATACAGAGGTCAATGGATGGGATAAACACCCGTGATTGTGAATAACCTAAAATAAATTAGTTCACTGAAGAAAACCGCGTTATAGCCATTCAGAATTTAATCGTTTTGTTTCATACTAGAATTTGGTTAAAAAAAACCTGGTTTCAAGGAATTTGACCTATTCCAATATTTACCTATTACCACACTTATTACTAAGGAATTCCCCTTTACCAGGAAAACAAAACATTTAGAAGTAGAGGGGGTTAGGTTTGGTTATTTTTTTTTATGCCGCAAGGTAGATGGAAAGCGTGAATTATAAACAGGGGAAGCGCTACATAAACACATGATCAAATTTTATACATTTCAAGAAATCGAGATTTAAACGAAATCATGCTTATAGCTTCTATTATTGCGAGAAATTAGAAAATTCCGAATAAAATTGTAAAATCCAAATAGTTTCTAAGTAGATAACTAAGTAGATACTTTCATAAGATATTGGAATTGATGTCCTGAACTCCTTTGGGTCCGTCCTGGGTGGTATTGATGCTTTCTCTGTACAATCGTTTATCAAAGTGATTAATCCCCAAACTAAGAGTGTATTATGCGTCCTCCAGGTGGGCATGGTGATGTGGAACGACTACCGCGGCGGTCGCTGCTCCATGGGCGACGCGTGCGCCAACCCCGACAACGCGGAGGACGTGTACAAGATGCTGCTGAAGAACTTCGAGCGCCACTACAACTCGAACCGCGCGCCCTTCGGCCTCTTCTACCACGCCGCCTGGTTCACGACACAGCACTACCGCAAGGGCTACATGAAGTTCATCGACTACATCAACTCCAAGGACGACGTCTACATGGTCACCAACTGGCAGGCCATCCAGTGGATGCGCGACCCCACCCCGCTCTCCAGGATCCGAGACTTCAAGCCCTGGCAGTGCCCCAAGGACCCCGACGCGCCGCCCCCATGCCACCACCCCAGGGCCTGCAACCTCAACTCCAAGAGCGGCAGCAGGAGCTTCAAGACCTGCCAGCCATGCCCCTCTACCTTCCCCTGGACGGGCAGGACCGGCTTCGACGAAGTCTACGCCATTTGAACTCTCTCAGAGCGATGATGCTTCAGACACGACTGATGGGCTTAATACAGAATATGAGGGCTCCTGGCTTGCACAATTCCATTTAGTTCATTGTGTCCGTTACTTCCTGGTAAGGCATATTGACGTCATATACGAGAGGAACACTTTTAGTAAATTTAAATTCAATAACAGAAGAAATTAGTTCGAAAACATTTTTGCTCAACAATTTTAATTTTGCAATTAACAATTGCCGATACTTTTTTTTTATAAGACCTTACTCCCATGTTTTGTCATCGAATTGTAGTAGACTACAATTAGATGGAAAATGTTAAGACATTTTAGCTTGTATTTAGTTTAACCTATTCGAATTCCCACTCCAACTCATAAATCCCACTTTTCAAATAGAAGTTAAAAAAATTTTTTTAGCAAAATAGCTCAAAGTTTAGAATGCAATCTTATTTTTTTTTACACCTCAACTGTTTTCAAAACAGACACCACTTCTATACGGAATAAACAATCTTGCAAGAAATTCTTAATTGATCCTTTCCACTCCAATATTTAATGTTTAGAAATGCCTCTTTAAATAGTCAGGAGACCTCAGCAACTGCCCAACTAACGAAACGCCACTGTTCTAAAGAGACTTCCTTCAGAAGCTGTGATTGACATTCTGTGGTGAACTGCTACTTAAGCGGTATTTTGGTGCAAGAACTGTTTTGCGATTGATGTCCGTCCATGTTGGTACAGAAATCAGGACTTGTGACTTAAATGAATATGGCCAAATATATTTCCCTACATTTGTTAAAATTTGATTCATTTTCCCATCAAAGCTCGTCGAGTTTTATTTAATTGTTGTTGTGTTTCACTTGATGTGCTACTCCCATGAAAGCCCTAGATCGGAAAACTAAAAGAAGGTTCACAAAAGAGCTGCTTGTTAAGTGCCATTTAAGTTATGAAATTACTAGCCTAGTTCTAAGCTTATTTTTCTGATCAACTGCTCTCACATTTTTCAAAAAATCACAAGTAAGGGATTTGCATTAAATGCAAACACGCAACTATTTACTTAAAAGATAAATTTAAAAAAATTCAGGTGCCAATAAGTGGCAAGACAAATTAAATTGTAATTGGATTTTTAGTGAATAACATCTTAAAATTATGAAAATTAGTTGAACTCTTTAAATAGCAGTCTTAAATATTTGTAATGCCCTTTCAATTTTCATTGCAAATAAAAACTACTTTTATAAGGTTTGTTGGTCACTAAAAGCCAATTAAAAGTACTTGTGTCGAGTTTAAGTTGCCAAAACCTCTTTACACCTTTTTTTCATCAGCCTCAAAATGTAGAAGACCATCAACTTAATCTGGCTTATTTGAATAGTTGGCAGTCTACTACATTTGACATTTCCACTGATAACATAACTGATTATGAGGGCACCTCCCTATTTTTTTAAAAAAGTTAATAAGAAAGTTAACACCAGAATCTGAATTACCAAACTAATTTTATGAATTTTTGAACCTTGAATTGATGACCTTAAATTTAAATCCCCATTTGAATGACCTCAAAGAAAAGTTTTCCCAACTTTTAATAAGTTTTTTTTTAAATTAATTTAATGAATTATTTTCTTATCTGAATTACCAAACTAATTTTATGAATTTTTGAACCTTGAATTGATGAACTTAAATTTAAATCCCCATTTGAATGAACTCAAAGAAAAGTTTTCCCAACTTTTAATAAGTTTTTTTTAAAATTAATTTAATGAATTATTTTCTTCAACATTCCACTTAATTAGGATACAATGAAAAATTAGCTGCTTGTAAATGATTATTTATACAAATACCCTTGGTATGAAAACAATTTTACTTTCAAAGCAAAAAGGACCATTAAATTACACTTTTCAAGAAGTGACTATTCAGATGATCTAATTGATTTTGCAATTATTAATCAATAGTGATTTTTATGTCTGTGTTAGAACTCTATATCTTGTGTTTGTAAATTAAAACCCATGCTTTCATTTTTGACTGCATTTCTACCTTCTGAACTCTATAAGGGCATCTTACATCAGTGGTTCTCAACCAGGAGAAAAAACGTTCAAAAATTAAATGTTTTCAAGCAAATCTATCTCATTTTAAAAGTAAACTCAATTTCTAATTTATTCATATGATAGATAGCTGCTCCCAGAAAAATCTCAAGGAAAATTTCAAGTTTAGCCATTTTTAAAATGTTCTATACAGTGTCCATTTTTCATGTATTTTACCCCCAAGTTTACTTTTGTACTTTCACGACAATTCCACTTTCCTGAATTGTGAGAACCTTGACATAAAATTTGAAATCTATTTGTAAATTTAGGTGTTAATTACCAGTGCGGTTGAGAGCCACTGTGATATTGACTAATTCTTTCCAAGCCCTAAATGGCTCTTGTTAATTTAACAACTTATGAAACAGCTGTGGCTGTTGGTGAAACTTTCTCCATTTTCGGAGTTTGTCTGGTTATGGGTACATGTTATTTTAAGCATGTGTGTTCAATAAATATTTTTTGTATAAAAAAGATGAAAGGAAATTTATTTGAAAAATGCTTACAACTTTGGTGTCTGGACAAGAACAACTGGTTTACAGAATACTATTACATCAATTCTTTTAACTCAAAATATGTAACCTGTTTCCACTGCTTATTTTTAAAAATGTTTTCCTTAAAAAAACTATTTAGAAAAGTTGAAGAATTGTATAAATTACTGAAGTAGAGAAGCATACTTAAACAGACAATTTTTGAGTATTTCAAAATAACACTAAAGTCTGATTAGACTTTAAAGTTAAGACTGCCTAGAAAGATGGGTACCAAAAAATGTTAGATTAATTAAGGCAAAATTTAATATTTAAAAATGGATACAAGATAACTTGAGATAAAAAGAAGAGAGTAATTGAAAAAAAAAATTCAAATTATGAAATGGAAGCCTATTTATTTCAAAAACTATACACTTTCAACATCTAAAATCCATACATTGTATAAATATTTGATATGTTACACCATAAACAATAACAAATACCTCTAAAGAGCTTTCAGTTCCATGCATTCAGTAGTCATTAGAGTCTCATGCAATATTCAACAATTTCTAAATACATTTTAATAAGAAAATTTTGAAAAGGTTTGATTTCAAAACATTAAAGATTTAAAATTTGCAAAAAGCAAATTAATTTGTTTTTAAAATGCATCTGAATAGCTATTAAGAATAGCATTGAAGAAAATCTTACTATAGGATAGCATTAAATAAAGGAACAGTACCATTTAACATGGCAGTTAATTTATTTTAAGAAACTAGTTTTGAAGAATGTTTCTCCAAAATAATCAGTTAACAACAAATCAAACGCGCATAAAACTCAGTTAACGAATTAGATTTTTAAAAAAGACGTCAAAAGTAAAACAACGTTTGGATGCACATTAAAATTTAACAAAAACAAAATTTAACTAAACAAACACTTATAAGAAAACGATAAGAGTAAAAATTACTAGGTTAGTGTTAGTAGCTTAACAGGTTATTTAAAACAGGGACGTTTTTGATTGACAATATGTTTTCAAAGATTTGAGCTCTTCCAACATAACTTCATGTTTGAATTCGACAAATGAAAGCTTCAAAATAAAGGAATCAAATGTAATCACTTTTCCTAAGAAAACAAGGTTCATAATGATAATAAGGACTAGTACCAATTGAGAAAAAAAATACAAAAAAAAAAAAAAAAATCTGGACACAAAATACCACAACAGATATACGTACAAAAACGATAATGCCACATGAAAACCCTAACTTCAAAAATCATTCATGTTACAAAATAAGCTCCTACATATGAAAAAATGATATTTTACACCACCCAAATTTACACACCATATAATACACATCAAATGAGAGTTATCAATGTCAAAAATCAAGAAACAAACCATCAGGGATTGGTATATTTTTAATTGAATTTTACATGAAGATATTATGAATATTAATGATAAGTTCCAGTACCACTTGAAGGGATATTGTACAGTTAATTTCCCTTGCAAGATAATTACAAAAGTTTTCATAGAACGAAAACAGGAGATGTAGAGAGCATTCCTTTTTATAAAGTGGATTCTTTTGTTTTCAAATAAGATTCAATGTCCTTTGTACAGTTTGTTACAATTAAGAAGCTGCAAAAAAAGAAATCAAATGAGGTTACATTAAAACAAGTAGCTCTTAAAAAGCTAGCTATATGAGAATTTAACCAAAAAAAGATGTAGTTCTGAAAATTATTTTATTTTAAAGTATTTTTCTATATAAGTAAAAGGCTATCAGTCAGCCAATGCAAGAAGTAGCTTTAATAATGGAATCCTGTTAAAATCCTGATTCTCTGCTTTTCTTGATAAATTGTGAAAAAAAACAAATATATATATATATATATATATATATATATATATATATATGTATATTAGGGTGGTCCATCTGTCTATGGAGAAATTTTTTTTTTTGAAAAGTTGAACTCTCACCCCCCAGTTTGGTGACATTATGTGAGTTAATGCCTCTGTTAAAATATTAGATCATTTAAAGGTTATTTAGAGGTAGCTCAATCGCTTCGAAGTTTCAGCATTTACCGTTCACGGAAAACAGCATGTTTTCTGTATAAGAATTTACATTTCAATTGGTATAACAAAATATGTGTTTATAAAATTTATATTTGTTTTAGCGACAACAAGTTTTGTATAATTTAAGTTTCTGACTAGGATTAGTCTTTGTCTGGAATTCACATAACGTCTCAAATAATAACTTATAATCCAACTCTTATAACTTCTACTCCATGCAACTTATGTTATTGCAACCCCGCGATGACTACAGGGAAATTATGTGAGTTAATGCCCCTGTTAAAATATTAGATCATTTAAAGGTTATTTAGAGGTAGCTCAAAGGCTTTGAAGTTAGCTAATTTTTGTGTCAACCTTCATATTATAACACTAGTCAATACAGTAAATAAATATCAATAAATCAAAGGTAATAACTAATATGAACAATTTTTTTTAATGAACAGTAGTTTAGTTTTATTACATAAACAATACATATAAAAATACAACTAAGATAATATCAAATAATGTTATCCCATCAATAAAATTAAGAAACTGAACAAATTCAAATGCACATTAGGATTACAAATTCATTGCTTTGGGCTTAGGAAGTACTGGTACTAGCAATCTGCATGTTAGCACTCATCTTCATCAGTGTAGTTTTTTTAGAGTTTTTTAATTGCTTCCTATGGGTCTCAACAACTTGCAAGAGATATTGTTTCTGCTCTTCATTTTTAGTTAACTTGTCATTGAACTGAGTAGGATAAGAGCGACACCTCTTTCACCACAGTCGTTTACTACTTTAATACCTTGCACTATATCTCTAGATTTCTTATAAGAATCTAATTCCTTACATTCTGAGGGATCTACTTCTAAGAATGAAGTATCAAGTTGCATTGAATTGAAGAGTGTCAGAGATTTCATCGTCACAAAATCTTCTAAAGATTTTAGGTGGAAATCTTTTGTTTTGTCATCAAGTCGTTTCAATTGCTTTTGTGTGGATTCTTTTTTTAAACCTTGAACCATGCTCACTTTTGTTTCTGCTGACACATTATTAGAAAACAAACCGAGCCCAACCAGTTCTTCTCCTAGGTACTAGGTACCTGATGTTGCCTTGCTTGCAATGTTTTTGTTGAATTCAGCATATTTGTGAAGTTTTACTAAAAACTGCAGATCATGAACAGGAGCAAGCTTCTGTTGAGATAGTAGCATTGAACCAGTGCTTCATATATAAAAGTGCTACAAACAGGTTGAACTCTATCAAAGCATTCTTTTCTCTTGGTGTTAGTTTAAACTGTTGATGAAACAGCCATATCTTCAAACAGTAAATAATCTTTGACATCCACCGTGCATGGTGGAAGGCACCTGGAGCTCTGAAGTGAATACCTTTAGGAGGAGTTTCACCCCCCAAAAAGATCAGTACTAATTCAAGAAATTCTCTGTAGTCATCGCGGGGTTGCAATAACATAAGTTGCATGGAGTAGAAGTTATAGAGTTGGATTATAAGTTATTATTTGAGACGTTATGTGAATTCCAGACAAAGACTAATCCTTGTCAGAAACTTAAATTATACAAAACTTGTTGTCACTAAAACAAATATAAATTTTATAAACACATATTTTGTTACACCAATTGAAATGTAAATTCTTATACAGAAAACATGCTGTTTTCCATGAACAGTAAATGCTGAAACTTCGAAGCGATTGAGCTACCTCTAAATAACCTTTAAATGATCTAATATTTTAACAGAGGCATTAACTCGCATAATGTCACCAAACTGGGGGGTGAGAGTTCAACTTTTCAAAAAAAAATTTTTTTGGACCACCCTAATGTATATATATAATACAATATAGCAACCAAAAATGAGATTTTTGACCATACATTTATTATATTTTAATTACATAAATTTAGTCAAAATTTATTCATAATGCAATCAACTTCATAGGAGGGACCCAAATCCACGCTTGTAATTGGTGAAGGGATATCACAGCTGCATGTACTACCTGACAGATGTTTTGGTTTTTATTTGTCCCTTTGTTTATTAGAATTCAGATTAATTTGAGTGGTTTTAGAGCATACGGATGTAATGGAAATTGGACAAAATCCATTGTTTTGATAAATTTGAAAAAATATTCAAAGTAAATTATTTTATTTTTTTAATGGTACTTCTCTTTTTTTTTCTTAAAAAATTAAGTTGCTACTACGTATTTGTAAAATTGTTTTAAATACGGTACAACACAATTTTGATTTTAAAGCAAATTCTTGTTACATTGTTTGCCACATGTTATTAAGAAATCGCTTATTATCAATGGGATATTGTTATCAGATTTATCTTGGCCAAAAGCGATCACATTAAGCAGTCGACAGTAGGTATAACTAAAATAGATATTTAACTTCAAAGTTCTTTCTTCTCTTCGCTTTTTACTTTGTACAGTGCAATCCAACCTTTACCTACCCAAAGGCCAATTAAGCTTTATTACATGGAGGTGAGGCCCAGAGTAAAGAGAGAAAATAACATTTTACCATTTTAATACAAGCAAGTCGAGCTTATTTCAAAAGTTGAACATCTATTTAGACAGTGAAATTATTCTGAACTATATGGTAATACTATGATTAATTTCAAAATCTAACATGTTTGTAAAAATAAGATACCATATATTCAGACAAATTAAAAGTTTTGTCGGGACTGGTAAACCCAGTTTGAAAACCTCTATCTACTGATTTCCTCCTCTAACTCCTTTCAATGATAGTAGTACTTTTTTATGCAAAACTATTTTAAGTTGCCAAAACGCTAAAGCCACAAGTGGTGGTATAATTTAAAATGTATTAACTATTGCCTTGACTTGAAAAACTGAATTCCAGTACATCTCGCATAGCCTAAATATCTTTTGTAATAAAAAGTTTCTACTGATGCAATTTTAATGTTTTTTAATTAAGGCAAAAACACTTCAAAGGGGGTTCAAGGGATTTTGTCCCGTAAATCAGATTTTTAATTACTCACTTCTAAAGAGAAATATCTTCTTCTGAAAGAGATGCCACAGGTTCTCTCCAGTAAGTAAAGTAACTGAATTCTTCAGGAGATGAGAAAATAGGAGTAGGGTGACCATTTCTTTTGGTGCGAGGTTTGACAGGAGGAAATACATGGTCAACGTCATCACTTAGTCTAGTGTAACTGCAAAGAGAAGATTATCTTTATGTATTTTTCCCTTCTCAGTAGTCAGTGAAAATATAACAAAAAAGAATAAACTAACTTTTAAACATCTGGAGAGTATTGCCTTAACTTATAGAAGAAATAAAAAGGAATTACTGATCTTTAAAAGTTTATTACTATTAGTTAACATAAATTTCAACATTTTTTAAGTTTTTTTTAATAAAATACTAAAATTCCTAGGGAAATTTTCGAGTTTAACAGTTGATGTCCTCTTTTTGGTTAACTGAATTTGATGATAAATGCTTATCTTTTAATTTTTTCATTATGACTAAAAAACTGTAGATTAAGAAAAAAAAGCTTACTTTATTCCTTTTAATTGCTTAATATTCCTTAAACAACACAAAATACATTAAACGTTACAGAGTAGGCTTGAGTTTTTCCACAAGCAATTTCAATTCATTACAAAAAAACTAACATTCCAAGACTAGAGAAAACCACAAATTTATTTCACTTACGAAGATTGGAATGTTCTAATGAGGTCTAATTTCAATTCTCCTCTGTGATTTATGGTAAAGGAACGGGTGAGTGGTATTCCAACAGCTCTGTAGGCCCATTGATCCTACATGTAAAATGTCTTTAGTAATTCTCAAACATACATACATAATTGCACAGGAATTTTCCATTGAACAAAATAATTTCAAACAGTAACAATAATTAATGGAATGTTAATAGGAAAAGAAAAAACACCAATCATCTTTATTGATACCAAGGTTAAAAAGAAGAACCTTTAAATACCATCACACAAAATTTGTAACATTCCCTTTAAAAATGTAACAACTAAAATGAAAGAAATCTTTCATTTTCAAATTAATTCAGTTTACCACCATTCACCAACTTCGTAAAAGTTGGAAACATATATACAATTTCTATAAAAATTTTCTGATTTTAAAAGCATGTTAAGAAAATATAAATATGTTTGCCATAAACATAACAAAAAAATTATACATTGATTACTACTTACATTGATTTTATTTCCAAAGCCAGCATAGAATGGGTTTCCCATAAAGGATGGAAATATTGTCTGTATATCTTTCAGGCAGCTAATCTTGAACTCCTCTGGCTTCCTCTCAATAACTTCTCTAAAACACAAAAGCACATTAAAATCTAAAAATAAACCATACTAGACTTTAATACTGTTAAGAAAAGTATAATTAGAAATAATTACTAATTTTTACACAATTTCAGTAGTATGTAACATCTATGAGTTTAGATATTCTTTTTTGAGTCTTTGGCTGTCTTGAAATCAAGTTAAAAAAATTATTCAATGTTTTATAACAAGGGTTTCCAACTTACATGTACTCAAAGGCCACAATTGAAAGTTCAAGTCCAATGGGGGGGGGGCACAAAGTAATCAAGCAAATTTCATAAGCACATAATTTCAGGGGTAGAGTATTTTCTGGTGAGGGAGGGATGAGCAGATGATGGTATATAGGTATAGGTACTATAGTATAAAATTTTCAAACCCTATCTCTTTTAGTACTGACAAGGAGAGGACCAGTAGTTGTCCTTACTGATTTCGTTCATTTTTCGTGTGTAACCCAGTGCATGCCTAGGGCATCAATTTGTGTAAATATTAAGGTGCACTTTTCAGAAGTTTTCTAAAAATCACAATTGAAAATTTTACATGAGCTTATATATCTGATAAGTTTTGCTAATTGCAAGCAAATCATGGTCTAGAGGTAAGAGCTTCGGTTCAAAACCCGGAGGTCTTGAGATCAAGTCTCGCTGAAGGTTTTTTATTTTACATACTAATAACATTTAATCATCAAATTAAAATATTTTTTTAAATGTTGTGTTCTGAAGCTACTTTTGGGGGATTTTTGGGTGTTCTTCAGAGGGCTTTGGGGACCACACAAAAGGGCACTGCATGCTGCCAGTTGGAAATCCCTATTTCAAAAGCTAAAGAACGTGGTAGTTAAGAAATATATGTTGAAAGGGGTTTTCGTCCCGAGGGTTGTCTATAAACGATGTCACATTTGGAGGATGAGGGGTTAGCAAATTTGTAGCACTTTGTGACAAGGAGGAGAGGGGGTTACAAGAGTTGTAGCATCACATACTAACCATAAAAATATTTTTTTGGCTCTGCTTACGATTGACTTTCATAAAATGAATGAAATAACATTAAAAATACACTATTCTTAAGGACGATAATCACAAGACAAAAAAATATAATCACAGATGAACAGATGCCTTTACATAATACTGAAAAATATATTGTTAGATCAAAATTAATATCAAAATCAAAATAATTTTACACAAATAGAGCCTAAATATTAGTAAAACTACACCTAATACAGGATTTAAGCACTATAATCAAAAATAATAATTACATCAACGTTTCCAACTGACTTAACTCTTAAGCGTCCTCTTCCAACCCTAAGATTATAGTTTGTTTTGAAATAAAAGGCTTTATTAAGTCAGCAGAGGTGGTTGTCTTATTAGGACTCTCATGGTTTCCTAATTTAACTACCTCATACTTACATACCATTACCTTTTATCACCTCACACGGTCCAAAAAAAGGCCCGAGTTTCATACCACATCAACTAGATACAAGATTCTATTCTTCATGAAGTATTCTTGATCTTTGCCTTCTTTCAAAAAGGACTTTAGTGTGATGATGTGGTCGTCTTTTTCTTGAGCTAACCTTATTCTAGAAGCCGTGGTCTCATTGTCGATGGCCATTACTGGATTTCTGCTTAATGCATCGACATGTTGCATTCTTTGACTTGGCCCATGGACAATCTCATACTCAAACTCTTCTAGGAGTAGGGCCCATCTTGCAATCCTTGAGATCAGGTCCTTCTTGTCCATGGTTTTCTGGAAAGCCGTGCAATCTGTCACTATCTTGAATTTATTACCCTTTAACACGAAGCTGCAAGAACTTCTAACTCATAGCTCGTATATTTTTCTTACGCTGGACTTGTCTTTTTTATGCAATAAAAATAATATAATGCAATTGTCCATCGTCTGATTCCTTGAGTAATATGGCTCTGAATCAATCCTTACTAACATCAGTGAGCAATTCAGTCTTCCGACCAGGCTTGAAGAGTTGTATTACAGGACTGATAAACAGCAGGTCTGTCCATTGCCGAAAACGAATGAGCAGTACTTTCAAAGAAGATCACTGTGAGTGGTTTTGCAATCTTCGAGTAGCCCTGGATGAATTTTCAGAAATATCCAGTCAGACCAAGAAAACTTTGTACTTGCTTAACATTTGCTGGACATGGAAATCTTTGAACTGCTAGTCTTTTCTGTTGATGATAGGACTGTGCCATTTTCAATAATGTGGCCAAGAAACTCTACTGAGCACTTCAAAAATTGACATTTATTTGTTTTTATTCATATTCCGATGCTTGTAGGAGAACCATCAGCAATTTCTCAATGCCTTCTTTTTCATCTTTCGAAGGGATAATGAAATTATTCATGTAGAGGACGACAATTCTTTGTTTTGGAGGAATTACTGTAAACTCTCTTATGAACAAGACCAAGATATAGTGACCCCTTTGTTACAATGATTGGAAATAAAAGTACCAATTGTTTTATCTTAAGAAAAATATTTAATTTTTCAAATTCGTTGTTTAAACTTTCTTTTGTTATAAGTCGCTACTGTTTTTAATTATCTTCTTTTACCACAAAAATTACACTTAATTTTATTATGAAAATGCTAGTTATCATAAAACATATACAAATCATTTTTAAAAAAACCCAATTATTTTCTTTTGTGTTTTATCACAATTAATGGTTCCGCTTATTTCAAGTTGGATTGGTTTTAAAATTAGAGATACTGATACTGCTTTTTGTTGCAAAATATGCCAGTAGAAAGAAACTAACCTAACAGCAGAAAGATTTGTGTAAAATTTTTTTTTGCTTAGAAAAATTAATTTTTTTTTGTTTGAAAGTTTTGACGTTTGATCAGTATTATATATATAAAACTAATTCTAAAATAAAATATTTTAAAAGTTTCTTGTTAAAATTACAGTGCAGTAACCTGTAGTATTCAAGTACTCATTGTAATGTACTTTTTTCTGTTATTTCATTTCACATTGAAATGAAATAACTCGTGATTTCTTCTAACAAACCCTATTATATTCAAGGAACGTTCCTGTCCTTAGAAAATGTAGCACTGTTCTTTTAAGATAACACTGATGATGCTCTTGGAGGGGCATGAGAGGGGTGGGGTTATAGGGTAGTAAATCACTTGCTTGGTAACACATGGTTTGAAGGGTTTACAAATAGCCAGAGGCTTCTTAACTGGACTCATTCCCTGTTTTATGGCTTTTAATTTAGTCTGTAGAAAATCAAGGACTCATGCCCCTACAAGATTTTTAAGAATTTTACCCAGAAAATATTTCTTTGGGGATGAAACGTTTGCTTTTGACAGTTGTGGTTTGATAGCGATGCGATGAGTACTGTGTTAGCCAGTTGCCTCGCAGATAGCTAGAGAAGAAAGTAAAAGAGTATAGATGTAAGAAACGTTAGTAAAAGCTTGAAATTAGGCGAGTTTTCAAGGGTCTGTCCAGATTTTTTTGTGAAGGGTCCGTTTTTTTGGTAAAAAATGTGAAAATCTACTCATAATTTTGGGAATTTGAAGTAAGCGTTAAATTAGTTTTTTAAGCCAGGAGCCTGTTTCTGTGAATTTGTAAAAATAGGGTCCCATATTTGTAGAATTGTGAAAAATAGTGTCCATTTTAAGAATAAAATACTTTGTGAAGGGTCTGTTTTTAAGGTTAAGTATTTTGTGAAGGGTCTGAAAACGGACCCTAATTTCTTCTAAACAGACCCCTGGTTTTATTATATTTTAAGATTGTTATTAGATTATATTTATATTAATTTACAATCAATTTATTCATACGATACACCAGGGGTGCCGACTACGGCTAGGGTGCTCAAGCAACCCCCAGAGTTTTTGTGATTTTATTTTTGCGCAGCACCCCCTAAAAAAATAGTTCTCTAGACCAAAAATAATAGAGCTTTTGAAATGAAAAAAAAAACTGCTTTTTTGCTTCCATGACCCCTTTTTTGTCATCGAGGTCGTCAGTATCTCAGAACAGGATCTAGTATTAAAGAAAAGACAAGAGGAGGAGCGCAAAGATGGTAGCATTAAGCAATTAAGCGGAAGTTTAATAATAACTTAAAAGTGTAGTTTTCTATGCCAAAACTGAATTGAGATCCAATTAAAGAAAAATTTTGATGAAAAATGTTTTCAAAATTGTTCTTTTAATTAGATAACCCCCAAAGGGCCCCTTTACTTGGAACCAGCATTTTAAGTACAAAAAAAAAAGTTTTCATTAAATACAAAAGTTGAATCCTACCAGTAAGTGTTCTAAAAAGATACATTTTGTAATGTACTAAGAGGGGTTTTTGTATATAATTATGACTCAAATCCACTCCCTGAAAGTAAAGTCTAGCTACTGGCCCTGGTCTAACCTAAAAGGTGTGGTTTTATAAAGTGAATGGGAGCAACCCCACTTCAAATTGGCATTTTCAAATCTAACCCTGGATTTTCCCCACATTCAATAGCCAAGATTCATAAGTCCTCCCATCTATTCCCTGCAAGAAAAGCCATACTGCCGATCTTCTATCACACACAAGATTTAATCAACTTAATACTGATATTGTAACTGCATAACACACTTCAATACTAAATCATTAGCTTACTTCCTTCACTTGCATCCAAAAACGAAAGCAACCTTAAATCCCATTTACTAGAATCTAATATAATCCAGTTCTACTTTACCTTTAAGTGAACGTACCTACTCCAAATTTTAATACTCAGCACTTCAATATACTCAAATATTTTTTATACTGCAGTAACTCTACTTTACACTGCTTCAATGCACTTTAAAACACTTCAAATTCTACAAATATTGTAAGGATACTTCAAATACCATAATTACCTTGAGAATATTTCAAACATCACAAATACTTTAAGAATACTTCAAATACCATGAGTAATTCCACAATAAACAAATACAAACAATACTAATAATAAGCATGTAATTTTTTTTTCAAACACTCAGACAACTTGATATCAGATATCAATCTGTACTTTTGTTTATACTTATACTTCTCAAGATCGACCGTAATTTAATAGTTAATACTTTTTACCTTTTGAACTACCAAAATTAATCCTCAACTACAAACCAGAATTAGATACTGTCTTCAAACATTATAGATATATTCAATTCTATAATAAAGCTATTACCAGTATCTTTATAAATATTTTTCCACGAGGTATCAAAAGAAATAGCACTCAAATTTAACCAAAATTTAAAAAAAATATATGACATGCATTTAAACTATTTCCACTTATCTGACACAATGATCTGGAGGATCAGGAACTTTAACCATAAAGAATACCAAGCTTGAAATAAAATCCATCATCTTTCGTTTCTTCACACGAAGGCGATATCGAAACACGAAATCACTGCACACACCTCGAAGCACGAGACAACTCTAAAACCCGAACGAGTAGAATTCAGGACTCTTGAATCACCACAGTCCAAGGGAAAACCACAGCACTCTAAGTTCTGCGAACATGAATTTCACTCAGGTATTCTGAAAACGTTGCAGGCCTATCCTCCAGATAGCCTCTTAATTCCATGAAAATCTTTTCTCAACGATTTCAAATCTCGGATGAAACCCCAATTTCTGTGGGATATTTTCCAAAGAACAAATAAATCAAGTATGATACTATTAGAAATTTAAGCAAGTTTAATGAGGCCTAGGGGCTATTTACAATGGGGTTGGTTCACTTGCTCTCCAACCGAGTGACAAAACACACAACTGATCGGATAACAGGCTGTCACAGAATACCAAAAAGAAAACTGAACAATAACTGACAAAATATTCTTTTACAACAAATAAGAACATGACCAATCGTAAGCATTCACCCGTGCCAAAGGAAAAGGAACCAAAATAAAAACAAAATAAACAAGGGAAGAGAGTTGTTTTTTATTCTCAAATCCCACATAATCATCAAATAGAAAATGTTTAAATTTACTTTAAGCCCTTTTCATGTCTTTCTTTTCCTTTAGATTTAATTTTTACCAGACATAAACTCTTAATTTATTTCATTCTCCTTTAACTTTATGTAAAGCATATTAAAGAACCATGCCTATATTTTGAAAAGTGCCCATAAAAGAAAAATCTTATTAGTTTAACACACATATAGCCAGTCTCACCTGTGAAGAGCACTTATGAGGGAAGTGGGAGAAAGAAGCAATGGTCCATCTGGCAAACAGATTTCCCCTTGACGAATCGACTGTATGTACTCTCTGGTTATTCTAGCTTGACCAATTGCTCGAGCAGACAGGTACAAAAATTTGTATCCATTGCTTTGGATCTTTGTAAACAGCTTAGCAACACCAAATTGGGCCCAGCTGTGACCAACCATCGGGAGAATATGACCCAAAACATCAGACCTGCAAGAAAAATCTTAATTTTTAAAAATATTTATACTTCTTATATGAATTTAAATGGAACTGTCAGCTGATACAGTTGAAAACTGTTTACACTTTGCGGTTAGTAGCAGTTCAGCAATAGTGCAACCAACCAAATACAAAAATGGAAACTGCCTTAAGAGATTAACATAAAAAACTATTTCTTTTTACTGCCATGATTTGAAGACAGTTACTAAGAATAGGTTCATTGGATTTATTAATATACCTATCAAATATTAAACTACAAAAGAAATGGACAAATAATGCTTTTGATCAAGCTTAAGCTTAATACTTAAGCTTTAACATAGTTAATTATAAAAATTGGGGACAGATTTAAGTGGCTGCTTAACATTAATATAAAGTATTAGTAACATTTGCACAACATGTGATTGTGACCAGCGGGAAAACCAAAAAATAACCCTGAATATTGTCAACACCTGAAAAATTACCAATAATATTCTATTAATTCAAAGTAGAACAAGTCAATTGTATAACCACGGCTTACTAGATACTATACAGGCTAGCCGAGTACGGAAATCATTAAAAATCCAGATGGCAATACTGGAATACTTGTGGCGATCCAAGCGGGAAAAGTTGTCAAATGGTTTTCATTGTTCAAAACTCCGCCAGCCTGTATAGTATCTAGTAAGCCGTGGTATAACAATAGCCCTGATACTTTAAAAATTACAGGAAGACTCAGAAATAGTTTTGTTAAAAAAACAGGACATATAGAAAAACCTGGAAATCTGGAGTAACACTGGAAAACAATCACCCTTGACATGAACATGCCAAATATTAATTAAAATGACTTACAAAAACATTTTTAAGCTAAAATGAAAAATTGAACAGACTAAAAATATTAAAATAATGGTTTTCATCAAAATTAGCTTTGAAATTAGCAAAAAGAAGAAAAACAGCTTTAAAGAGAAACTTACTTTGTTATTGTACCATCAATATCAGATATCACAATTTTATCATCAAAACTCCATAAAAATACTTGACAGGTACACTTGGTTGTTCCTTGATATGCTGTTGTAACACTAAAGGTGAATTCATTTGGCCCGTCCTTTAATTTAAGGTTTTCCTGGAAAAATTGAGGTGGCACAAGTAAGAAAACAATCTATACAAAATAACTAACAAATGGAAGTTAAAGAATAGTACTATCATAATTTATTCCTTTTTCATTATCAGTATATCAAAACATAGTAAAATAGATATTTAATAAATAGGTAAATATACTTTGGTAAAATACAATAGTATTTAAAGTTATCACTACATTATCTAATGAACTTGAAAAATATTGTCTTACTAGAAAAAAACCCGATGAGCATGTTAATCTTTAAAATAAAAAAGTCTAAATTTTGCTAATTGCTAAACACTAACAGATATGGCAACCTGTGGGGATGTCCATCCGTAAGCGACTGACCATGTATTAAGTAATTATAATAATCTTAATAAATGTATTAAGAAAATTTGAATACATTATTTTCAAAAAGTAATTCATGTAGTTTCCAAACTCTATCCATAATTTTGGAGTTAAAGGACGAAATGTGGAATGGTAGGCATCTCTGTACTAATTTACCGCAAATAAGAATCAGTATATTGAGTACAAATATCTTAATGAAAGAGAAAATGCATATTACTAACACCATAAACTTACAATTTGCTTAGAAGTTAGCCTCAAAGATTTAATGTACTTTTCTTTAGGAGGGACATTGTTTTCCTGTTTTGGTTCTTCAATGGCACTTTTTGGCACATCTTGAGCAACTATTTCAGGTGTAGGTGGTGAAAGAGTATTTGTATCTGGCGATCTAAAATGAGTAAAACCAAAATTTAGTCTCTTAAAATATTTAAGATTATTTATAGTATAATACTTAATTGGCATTAAATGATCGAAACATACTCCAAAGCTGCATTTGATTTAGCAAGTTTTAAAGTAAATTCTTTGCATTAAATTATTTAGTGCTTGATACATTCACTACCAGTCCACATTCAGATAATAAACCTGAAAAGCACCATCAACTTAAACCTAAACGAGTTACTTTAAATTACACCAGCACTTTCCACCTATATTTTACAATTATAAAATGGATTCGTCAAACAAAATCTTTTTTTTTTAACGTGAAAGCCTGTAATCAAAATGCCTAACTATAGAAAAAATTGGGGATTTTACTAAAATTACACAACTTAAACACATACTTGACGGAGCTTGAAATATTAATGGGACTACTGGATGTAGTTGAGCTTTCACTGCTGGTTGGTACTTGTATTTCTTCAGGTTCTTCAATACTGGCATCAGACTCAACCACCACTTCTTGTAATTGCTCAGACTCTGATGCCTGTTGGTCTTCCTCAGACTGCTCTACCACTTCCTGGACGACAGTTTCAAGTACTGTTTCCTCAATAGTCACAACCACACTGTCATTCACAGGCGTATCAGAAGTGGTTTGTTCTACCGATTCGACGAGCTTCACTTCGACCATCTCAGTAGCAGTGGCCGTAGGGGTTACTGTGGTGGAGGAACTTTCATCTGTGCCTGGGAGGGATAGGCTCTGAAAAAGTATTGTTTGAAATAAATTTTTATATATATTTGTATATATATACAAATATTTTTTTATTTAAAACAACATACTCTATAATTTAACACAAAGGTGAATACAAGGTTTCCACTCTTCATAGATATAAATTCATACTTTTCAGATTTAAGAAATATAATCATAATTCAATAGTTATCTACTGCATTTTTTAATGTTTTGATCTAATTCAAATTCGATTACAAAATCTAATGCATATTTGTTTGTGTGAAATAAAACTATCTAGCTCACATTGGTTTGGACAAAACTAAGCTTTCTAATAAATTATTGCTTAAAAATTAACTCAAGCCTAAAAACTTTAAATTCCTCTAAAAAAAATAGTACTTCTACCTCCTTACCAATTATCTTCAAATGTCAAAAACTGCTTAGCACTAGGAGCCTGATTCTAATCTGAATCAAATAAATAGTGCAACTTAGGAGTAGGAAAAGACTGCATTTATGGCTAAAGAACAAAACTAACATCAATTGTGCTTCAGTAAGTTTGATGGGAAATTTTCCTGACTTTCTATACTAAATATTTGAAGATTCTAGAAATATGTCACTTGGAAACTCAGCCGGTTTTTTTTTCCTAAGGGCAAATAGTTCTACCCATAGGAGCATTGTTGTGATTAATGGTTTTTCTCAACAAATGCACCAAATTACATCAACTTGCATTCTTTCTTTTTCTTTATCAAAAACAGGCTCAATGAGGGAATTGCATAGGTGAGGGATTTGCTTAATTTTACACTTTTTTGATACGTTATAGTTTAAAACTCTCAAATATCAGATTTTAAAGTTCAAAAATATGTTTTAAATAACTTAAAATTCGATTTTATTTTTGCCAAAACACTAGTAAAGTCATGTGATCAAAAAACGGGATTTGACGTCACAGCGCCGTCGAAACTAGTGAATTGTTGAAAATAAAAGAAAGGTGAGGTGTGAAAATAAAAGAAAGATGAAGTGGTAAGTTTTTTTTGCTAAAAATTTGATAACTAAATAATTTAGAGAGTATATTTCCAATATTTACTACTGGCTAAATACCAACTTTTGCAAACATATAACAGCAGAGGGGGGGAAGTTACCCACCTCTATGTCGCGTTTGCTTTCAGATTCAGACCGCCTCCAGGACCACCAAGATGAATAGGACTTTTTCTTTTTCTTCGGCATGTGTTCAGTAATAAGCTGGTTGGCTGTTTTCTGTAAAATAGTTAATTATAAATATTAAATTGTCGGGTGTACATTTCCTAAAACTGCAAAAAAAAACACTGAAGAAATAATTCCTTAATCAATAATACTCTATAATTAATTTCTTAAAAACTAAAACAGAGTACATGACAGGCTTAGAGTAATGCAACTAACTATGAACCAATTGTTAAGATTTATAACTATGTCACAACTAGATGTTTTGAAGACAAAAGCAATTAATTATGATCAGAAGATGAGTCTACTGAATGTTTATTTGATTTTAAAAAGAGTAAAAATAAAAGGCAAACATAAATTATTATACCTCGGGAAGGGGTCTTTTAAACATAATCATGGATGTTAGCATGGATGCTGCAGTTTGCCAATTGTAATACCTACAAAATAGATACTTTTAGAAGTGCAATTTCACAATAAGTAAAAATAACTTGTATTTTCATTTGTTCTTTACCTTTGGTTAAAAAAATATTTTGGATTATGCAGTAAAATTTTATAAAAACATAATTCCAATTGGATAGATTGTTTAACAAGAACCATTTTCATTATTGAAATTTACATTATTTTTGTGTAACTTAAAATGCAAGATTGATGAGAAGTAAAAGTTATCCAAGTAAAAAAATTAATCCTTTGTTAAAGTATTATCAAATATTTTAATAAAATTTTCACACTTTTATCCTAAATAGGTAAAAAATAATAGTTTTTGATCAAATTTTATCATTAAAAATTATTTATATACATAATTAATTGTTTAATATTTTTCACTCAATATCTGACAAGACCTATTTATAAATGTAAATTTGTTTATTTAGATACTGGTTTTAGCAGACTTTGACATAACATTTTTTTCAGATTTTAAGCAGCTAATTTAAAATGTGGTTTGATGGATGTGGTGAATTGATGAAGTTATCAAAAAAAATTCTTCATGTTCTTTCAGTAAAATGAAATTATTTTAACTATCAAGAGCTATTACTTTTAAATCATGTATTATCAATAAAAGGTAAAATTTACTTCATGAAATGTTTGCACTACAAGATCAGGCCTATTGGAAAGTCTTAGCACTACTACACATAATTGTACTATCCCAATAGACAAAATGGCAGCATGCATAGCAAAAAAACTGAATTGTGCAGCAACGTAAAGTGAAATGCTAACCATTTTTGTACAAAACTGTCACTGACTACTGCACAATAGAAGCCATTAAACACATTAGGTAGCAAATAAAGAATAAAGTTACATTTAAAACACAACATTGAACATAACAAAAAATACCTACTTTCCCCCAATTCGAATAACTAAATTCGGGTCATGTAAAATGGAAGGATTTTCAGTAAATTCATCATAAGTAACAACAGAGTGCATGAAACGCTCTTCGGGGAGGTCAACATCTGGATCCTGAAGTCCACCACAGAGTGACATTGCAATATCACTATAAGGATAAGAAATGCTTTCACATTTCTCTTTGCTGGAGATAAAAATAACTAATTAAAACAAAGGGAGTGGGAGCTAGGCTACGGAATAAAGCACAGTGGACAGTTAAAGGAAAGTTAAATGGATTTGGATGGGTGCTTTGAATTTGGAACCAAACTAAATGACAAAGCATGCAATTAAAAAACAAGGTTGGAATAATTAATAGGAAATAAATAAACCAAAAGAGAGGAAAAATATTAACTAAATATAGCACATGAATTGCAATCTACATAATCTATATAGCTTTAAGTCTAGGATAGGTCACAACTACTCTAGGATATAAATCAATATCAGATTCCATTCAAGTAAAAAAATTTACGTTTTTTTACATATTAATACAGAAATACTCATAAAAAATTTTGATTGGAAGGTAAAGTAAAATATTAAGTTATTACCACAACTTGTTCTTTAACCTTTAATTGTTCTTGTTCATTGATCTTTAATTTTAAAATATTATTTGCCAACAATCAAAATATAGTTTGATATCTATATAAAATTTACAGTTGAATAATAACTAGAAGAACAGTTTTTAATTTTCAAATGAAAAATATATCAAAGTCACTAGTAAATGGCTTAGTTTCTAAATCATAGTGCAGCAGAAGATTAGTACTAAATTAAGTAATACTACTAATTTCATAAGGTTAACGAAGGCTTTAGGAGCTAATAAGACATTTAAAATAGTTAAAAATAACATTTTATAATTTAATGATTAAAATTGTCATACAGATAAATTATTATTAGAAATTAATTAAAATGATAGAGAGAGAGGGACTAGAAAACTGCTGAGTAGAAGGCAAAGTGATTTAATATACAGGTCTGGATCAGAGAATATTTTTATAAATATAAAAACAAATTCCCAATTAAAAAAATTTTGGCATTTACTTTCTACAAATACTTTAAACCAAAGATAGTTAAGTTAAAAAGGGCTTGCTCAGAGTAGTTTATTTAATAAGACTGTTTCATACATTTTTTTAAGCTCATATAGTAAAATTGGGATTTTTGTAAGATGCTTTCAGTTCATTAAGATTTGCCTTCATTGAAATAGATATTGTGATTTCAGGGATTTAAAATAAAATCAAAGCTAATAATTGTGGTTTTTTAAATCTTAATTACCATAAATCTTACACAGAATAGCAAAGAAACTAACTTATCTAATGACATGAAGCACCTATATTTCACTCCCTCTCTCCTATCACAAACATACATCTAAACCATTGTTTTTTTTTAAGACCCAACTATTTAGCTAACCTAAATTAAGCTCTCAACATAACTAAGTACCTAAACTGATCAAACGAGAGTCTTTCATCGCTGTCAGAATCCTGGCTGAGTTGGCTACCATAGCTTTCTACAGTGTGAGGAGAGTGGGGTAAGGAAGGGCCATTGCCAGACTCAGTGTCCTCATCTTTCACAGGACAGGGTTGACAGTACGAAGATCTAGAAAAGGGGAGATGCAAAGCTCAGGCTTGTGAACAGACCAAGGGATAAAGGGGTGAAAAGCAAATACTAATTCAATACAAGCACTGAACTAGTAGGGAATAATTCAACTCAACTCTTTCTAATCATTTTTGAAAAGTTTTCTAAGTAAGAGATTAGAGATTTACAGTATTAGCTATATTAATCTAAGTGTAGCTTCAAGTAACTGGAAAAATATAAAATTTTGTGTTTGGACCAATTGAAATTTATTTAAATAAAATCAATTAAAACTTGAGAGAATTGATTTTTTCTCCTTATTTAAGTAAATTAAAAGTAGACTACATAAAATGAGAAAATCTAGTTCTTTCCTAGAATATAAAAATATTCTCCCATTGTTATGGAAAAAAGTTATCTTTACAATGCATATTAAGATGATCAAAATACATGTTCAAGCAAACAAGACAACAAGAGAAAGGAGGTTAAATTCACATTTAAATTTGAGAAAAACCTGTGATCCAAAGATTACAGATGTAAGTAAAAAAATAACTTCAATCTGAAACCTTTAACAACAAAATATGAATACTATTACAAAACACTATACAGAATAATGGTACATCTTTGATAACTTACTTAAACTTAGGAAAATATAAAGCAGCTAATTCTGGATCCAACTCATCAGAATTCAGATCAGACAAATAAATTCCTTCACTCTCAGGCATGTGTCTCATTTTCTTTGTAGAACGCATGAAGTTTAACATACCTCCAAGCATTGAACGTTTTTCTGCATCTGTAAGACAACAACTTGTTAATTACATCCATTCTATATTTTATTTATAAATAAAATAAGTCAGAACAATTATATGCCACAATAGAACATAAATGCTAAAATGTTACGTATAGAGTTGTTGGGCATTATTATTGCAAACCAAATATATTTATTATATTGTCCTACATCTTTGAAAGCTTTATAAAAAGCTGTAACATTAAATCTATACCATAAACTCAGAATGATTATGTATATTAACAAATGATACCTGTAGCTGGAACTTTGTCTTTATTCTCTTCATTAAGATTAGAACTCTCCCCAAGAGCTTGAAGATGTGTGTTACTTAAATTCCTTGGAACATTTGGCAGTTGACCCCATCCCCAGCTCGGAATAGCTCCCAAGTCAGGACTTCCTGACTCAAACTTATGGTTTTCATATTCTGTGTCAGATTTTGGACTAGGAGGTCTGGATGCAATTGGACTGAAATAAAATTCACAAACTATTTTATTACATGCTTGTTATTTGTGCAACACATTACGCTTTACCATTTCCCCACATGGTAAAAACTAACAACTAAAAATAAGATTTAAGATAAGAAAAATATATTTGACAGAACAGTGCAGATAGTCGTAAATCAATTCAGTCACAATTGTGTAACACTAATTAATGTGTTACATTAAGCAAACACATAGATAATTCAAAATATTTAAGTTTTTGACTTAAATTTCATGCAACAAATTAATCCTTCATAAGTAATTCCTTAATCACAAATGGACTCTGAAGTTTTGCAGCTTAGTTTCAATTATCTTGTAAAATATAGCTTCTTTCAAAATACTTCCTCTCTTATTACAATACTTTTCAGAAAATTGCATCAAAAGTCAACTGACTATCCAAGCTCCAGCATACCCCCACACTTTTCAATTAAACCAAAATTAAAAATCAAAGACAAGTTACCTAGACAGAGGAGTAACATCTCCATCACTGAATGGATGAAACTCTCCAGTGAACGTGCTAGAAGCCTTCCTACGACACCACTCAGAACCAAACAAGTCCTGAATGTGAGCATGGACAGGGAGGCTAGTGGACCGACTCAAACCAGTAGATGCAAATCCTTCATCGCCTTCAACATAGTCATCGTCCATTTGGAAAATCTCCTCGGGTTTGTCCGAGTCTTTGTCTAACTGTTTTGCACTCGTAGAAGCATTTTTGGAGAGCAAAATATCCTTTGCTTTGTTGCGTTTCTTGGAGGAAACCTTCTTCTTCCGCCTCTTCTTTGTTTTGTACTCATCACTAGAATCCGTGTTACCACTGTTCATTAAGTCTACAGACTGATGATGGTTGTTTATTTCTATGTTAGGAGTCAAGCTCTTTTTTAAAGTATTATCACTAGAGGCAATATCACAGTTTTCATATTCTCCACTAAGAAGATTAGAGGAGCCTGGTAGCACCGATTCTTGTCTTTCTTGGGAAGAAGGGTCTTCTAACACCAATGCTAGGGATTCAGCTTTGGTATCACTTTCAGCATCTTCCCTGAGAAACTGTTTCATCTTTTCAAGCTCCTCTTCAATGTTAGGAACTTCCGGTAAAGGAGAAGTTGCCAAATAATATGGGATCTGAAATGAATTAAGAGTTAGTCAAGTTTGAGAAGTCAAAGTTTAATCACTACCTATACAGTGGAAGCTCTTATAGCGACCTGCTCTTATAAAAATACTCTCTTATAAAGACCCAAAAATTAGTCTCTATAAGAGCACTTTTGTGCTCTTATAAAGACTAATCTTCGAATCGATTCAGCTTATCAAATACTTTTCTGGATCGGTTTGTGTGCGTCACACCAGAATTAGCCAATAAACAAATATCAGAGTATGACAAACAGCACCAATTAACGATCGCAACTTCTTCTCGCTTGCTTTCGCCCGGGATAACCGGCTAGAATCCCAAACGAAACCTTTCGCTACCTAATGTCCTTGTTGATTTTAGACTTTAAATTTATTAGCGTACTTATTTATCTTTCTTTATTTCCAATTTTTTGACTTATATTTAAGACATAAATTTTTCAAATTGCATGCAGATTGCAGATGCAGGTGAAATTGATGTAATAAATTTTGTTAAGCATCAGACCTTTCTAAGGAAGCTAAGCTATGCAATAAATTAATATCAAAATCAAAATTTAAAAAGCAAATATTTATACTCTGTAAAATATTGATCTTAAACTTTATATAAATTAAAATAAAAGCAAAAAATAAGGTAATATAACATGAAGTTGGAAGTATCAAGACTTCATAAAATAAGAAATAATTGTTTAAAGTGAGGAAAGATCAATTGGATGATTCGAACTGTGTTCTAAATCCCAATGATATCGTTTTCAGGTTGAGATTTCCTCCAGACTTTATAAATTAGTCTACTAAAATTACATCATTGAGGGAATCGAGTCCACCTTCCCGAAAAACATCAAAAATGATAGTTTAGCTTAACGAGTTTATTGCTTTTAAACGAGTGATATTCTACACTCGAGTGTATCACTCGAAGTTTGCTCTTATAACGACAAAAAACTCGGTACGGATTAATTACGCTATAAGAGCTTCCACTGTATTTCTTTACCCTCCATTTTATAGGAAAGTTGACAAAAATAGTTATTCCCAGGAAACACCACAAATTGTTAACTCTTTATTATTTTGTATTTTAAAACTGAAACATAGCATTATCAAAATTAAAATAACTATTTAACCCTTTCAGTCCAAGCCGCACCAAATTTTCTATAGGATAAAAAAGCAATCCCGGGTGGTCTAGGTCTGAAAGGGTTAAACAAACTGAAATACTTTTTAAACATCATAACTTTTTTGCATTTTTTCTTAAAATCTGGTCAACAAACCTCATTTTCTGTGCGAATTTCCTCAACAAAGAATGCTTCACCAGATTCTCCCAGTTTCATGTGAATGTCAACTGGCACTCCATTTACCTCGATATCAACCTACAATGAATAAATTAAGTTAGTTTCCACTTCATTTTATAGATTTAAAAAAGTAATTTAGAACAATGAGCCAAACCATCTTAAAATCTAGTTGTTTTTTAAACACTAATGGTTGCTTTCCTAAGAAACCTACCACTTTCTCTCTACTCCGCAGCACACTGATCTTCCCAAAGCGGACATGAAAGGGTGAGCAAACATAGCTCCCATCAGGCTGCTTAACCACAATAACATCAATGGCACCGGTGAGAGTTGCAGAGTTGATTTCATTGTAAAAGTCCTTAAAATTGTTGATGAATTTTCCGATGTACAGCATCTTTATTGACTATGTCAATCAGCCATTTATCTGCAAATAAAATGAAAATTTATTTCTGTGATATACAGATGATTTTTAATATTTTAATTAGCTAGAACTGGAAGGTAATAAGCTACTTCAAGCATTATAGGCCTAACGTGGACATAACTTTCAATAAAATACAGTAACACAAATTATAATTTACAAAGAAAACTATCCTAATAAAGTTCTAAACAAAAAAGTTTAATACTTTTATGGATAACTTTTTCAATTAGTTTATAAATACCAGTTGTCTGTTTTAGGTAGTACTCCTTTTGATTAACTGAGGCAATACTAATGTACTTTGGTAAAGTTTTAATAACTTCTCACTCACATGAAGCATGCACTTTTATCAAACAAGCATGCACTATTATCAAACAAAGCTATTCACAGTAGATAAATTTTGCTTTACCATTTCACCACACTACAAAAATTAACTAAAAATAAGGTTCAAGATAAGACAAATATAATATTGACAGAACAGTACAGATAACCATCAATCAATTCTGTTCTCAATTCTTATTTTTGTGAAATTATTATCTGAGTATATGATTAAAAATATCAACCTAATAATAATAATAATAATGGACAAAAAAGATAAAAAGTTGTTACAAATTATAAACGAAATGTTGAGCAATGCTACAGAACAGATTATTCAGTTAGAAGTTAATGGCAGGGTTCCCACTCAATTTTGGAAATAAAATTCCCAAGACATTTGCAGATTTATTTAAAAGATTTTACAGTAAAAAAAACTACAGCATTTTTATGGATATTTTTTGCTTTTTCAAACATATATTTTAAATTAATAGAATATTTTTTTTTCTTTCCACGGCTAAAATGAGACGCAAAAATTGAAATTTATCATTTTCCAGGTTTTTGGTATGATTTTCCAGGATTTTGGTAAAAATAAGCAATTTTCTCTGACTATTCTGGTCTGAAATTTTTCCAGATTTTCCTTGACCCATGGGAACCCTGTTATAGTCGGAAAGAAACATCAAAGAAAATACAGATTATTGACAAAAATGCTTGAATAGACGACAGTTGGACGGCTCAGTACTATAAGGAAAAAATATAAATAAAATACTTAAAAGCCATATCTTCAAACTTCAGAAAGGAAAGTTCCAAGACCCTCAATTATATGGTAGCTTAAAATCACAAAATTTGTAAAACCTTTTCATTAATTTAATTTCTTGGAATTGTATTTACTACTTATAAATCCCAGCAATTTTCTTGATGCAAATACTAGGTTCCCAACAAAAATTACATAAGCTTTAAAATGAGAGTAGAGAATTATTACTTTAACCAAAAATATAGCAAACTAGAAGCATGTGTGTACCTTAGTAAAATATGAAATCCTCCGTTCATCCGACTCACAAAGAAACAGGTTCCTTAGGAGAAAAGACAATGGAACAGGTGCTATGACATCAAATCCCTCACCATCTCCACACAAATTGACACCGAACACCAATCACTCCCGATTTCACTCCACTCCAAGGAAAACACACGGCACACAATTCGAAAGATGCGACTTCTCACAGAATAAAAAATCTTCACCATCCACACTGATCTCTCCCCTGCTCATTCACAATCCTCTATGATCACTTGTTCCTGAGCTTCTTTTTTAGGTTATGCGGGCACAGACCACACACACCCGCAGTGCCGGCCAATGGGAGAGCGGCTCGCGAGCCTCGCGACGTGACGTCACTGAATCGCGCCATCGGAAGAGCGTAGCAGAGAAGAGAGAGAGAGTGCGTAGCGTAAAAACAATGAAAGGGATCCGAAACCGGAGGAAACCAATGTCAAGTACAACCAAATAAAAAGAAAAATCAATCTACTAAGTCCTTCAAGTATAGAGCGTAAACAGCGGTGGGTAAATTCAGATGTTTTCCATCGGGGAGAGACGTCATTGGCGCTGGAGAAAAAACACCTTCGTCTTACGAGATGCTGATTGGTATTCATTTTTCGAAACCAATGATCCGTGCAAGAGTATCACGTTGAATTTCCCAGATTTCTAATGACCCAAATAGTGTAAAAAAATATGTAACTAATGATTGGAGGGCCGATGTTAGAGTCCCAGAATCACTAAAGTTATTGAAAATACGAATCGTTGAGTTTCACGGTAATTGAATGGAGCAGGTATAAAAAATATAGAACCAAGTACCACAAGATGACGATTAATTTATGGATTCCCCCAAGTGTTTCATACGATTGATTGGCACCCTTCTTTTTATTATAAGTATATTTGTATTTAGAATTAATTTTTCATCAAAAACATCGTAATCCAGAGTTTAAAAAAACTAATTTTAAATTAGTAAAATTTAAAACTTTTCGATAGCCTCACTTACCATCTTATTTTGGTAAATACATATCATTTACGAATATAAATGTGTTCTTTTATTTATAAAACTTGATTTTACTAGTAGTATCAACTTTTTTAGGTTTAAGGATTAATTCCACAAATCCCAAGGCCCAAGATCGTAGATTCCCATTCCATTGATCTAGTCCCTTACTCATTCACTTAAAATGTTCTGTTCAATCAATCAGTCTGATACCACTGTTCGTAGATCGAAGCACAACAGAAAATTGATTCACTTATTTATTGTAGTACGTATGGATCATAACCTAAGAAATAAAGATATAACAACCATACCTTATCATCAATTTCACCATCAAAATTCAGCAGTATCAATCTACAATTAAAGATTGATTATACGTTATCACTATCATGGCATATCAATAAATTTGTAATTCCAAAGATTCTTTGTTCCTTTGTTTGATCAGATGTCGTTCAAGGTTGAAACACTTAACTAGGTCTTTAAATTTAACGATGTGTGTAAGCAAAAATCCTAATAAAATATTTCATAAATTAGCATTTCAAAAACAATGATTTAAAATACCGGGAAACTTCAGATTCTAAATGCTTTTTAACAAAAATTCAGAAATATACTGAAAACTGTTCCTCTCTGTTTGAAACAATCATGAAAGCAATGCACTGGCCATGTGAGGAATGGACAGATAATCCCAACTGCAATCACGTGGAATGCGCACGTGAAATGAAGCTTGCAGAAATAGCTCTTGATTGTGAAGGTTTGGAAAACGTTACGGAATTTCCAAAGTGAAGTGTCACGTCTGATAACGCAATTCAAGTCCAATTCGGAACTGAAGGATGACCTTAATTACCTATTGACCACCTGAGCATCGAACTTAATACCGACAGTTGCAATGCCTTGCTGATTGGAGTATATAGGGTATGGAGTAGGGGAGAGTGGGGATACTAGATCCATAACATAACTTGTGGTAAGAATCACCATATGCAAATAAAAAACTAACTTTATTATACAAGGCTACTTACTTGTCATTTACTAATTAAAATGGGTTTTTCTTCTCCAGTTCTATTTAAACTAATTTTTCTTTTCAGAGTTTAAATATCACGCGTAATTGAAAACTGATGCAAACCTTTTAATTTAATATGGTGTTAAATTATTCATTTATAATTTTTTAAATGTTATCATTAAAAATGTTTCAGAAATTTTGCTTCAGTATGCGTATTTAAAATTGTTTTAACCATCCCTCCATCATGGCTCATGTTCTCTCATGGGGGAAAAAAGGAAAATTAATTCGTTTTTAGACATAGAAAAATGGTCCGAATAAAAATAATTACCACTTGATTTTAGAGGAAAAAAAATACTGAACTTTCAAATCAAACATAATATTTCTTTTTCCTGAATATTAATTTAAAAAATTAAACTGTATAAAGTGGCTCAACTATGTCCAGTCCACTCTCCCCTACATGAGCACGTGACCCACTCCAGTAAAAAATGAAAAATTAAAAGTAATAAAACTGGTTAAGATTTATTTAAATGTTGATCTTCGAGTTTCAAGGTACAATTTATTTTTAAAAATTGTGAATGTGCTAGCTACAAACAAAAAAACTCGTACCCGCTTTTAATAAATTGTAGAAAATTGCTATCCACTTAATTTGACTCATGGAAATACAAGAAACATGATGATTATTTTACGTTAATCAAAGCCATAAAGAAAGGCAATATGAAAACTAGTGATTTGGATCTAAAGGGGTTTCTTTCCAATCATCGAACCTCGAGAAAATTTTACTTAGCTTGTGATTCCAAAAAAAAAAAAAAAAAAAATATGAAATCCTGAGTTATCTCCAAGTTTCCAGCTAAGAAAGTCAAGCACCTTTACGTACTTAATCATTTGTGTGGGTGCTATGCTTTTCTTAGTCCCAGCATCGCAAATCAGTGATCACCTCCCCAGTGTTTTTGCGCTTTTGAATCTAAAATTAAGCTTAAATTTAAGATAGCTCAAAATTGACATAGTTTTTGTTAATTTGACACCAGTACCTTTGTTAAAGCAAAGTTATTAATAGAAGAAATGCCTTTTCGTTCGGCTTTGAAACAGAAGCGAGGAAAAGTTATAAAGTGTGACATCACAAATATTGGAATTCCCCTCCCCCTGTCACATTGTGTAACACAATAACACATAGATCTATCTCTTCATCCCTTCTGAACATGCGACACGGGTCCTTTATAGCCGGTGGTCACCACTACATCAAAACAATGAACCCAACCATTTAAAAAAAAACTTCCGCGCCAATGAAAAACATAAACACAGTAGCGTGCAGGAGGAAGTTATGACAGAATGACTCAACAAACTCGTAAGAGTTCCGGTTCGCTTTGTCACAGAAGAGAGATTGTATCCACCCCCGCACCACCACACCCGTGAATCAGCATCACGAGAGATCTATTCTTATTTAACCAGCCAACCATCTCGGGCTCACGTGTTGGAAAAATGCGACGGCCCGATGGTCGCCTCTTCCAGAAGGGGCCATCTGTGTCAATGTGGTCTGGAGAAGATGCTGACCTTCTGGAAAGAGAAGTCTCAAGAACTGTTTATGCGCCGAGGGAGAAGCGATCTCGTAAACATCTTTAAGTGAGATTGGTTGTTTTTCGAATGCATTGAACAGGGTTATCTGTTGGTGCTTGACTTATTAATACGAGGAAGGTATCGAGAGCACTCATGCTAAAGACAGAAAGTGGTCCATTTATTCGAAACCGTTTACGATAGCATACCATACCCCATCGATGCTTCTACTTATCAAGATGTATTCTATCATTAACTAGTAAATTATTTGGTATACAATTACCACTCTATTATTTATCACAAGATGCCAACCTTTAATTTTGATCATCAGTATAATCAAACGTATGCCGCCAGAGCAACAAGATTCCTGCAATGCAAGCGATACGTAAGGAAAATATGACTTTACAGAGAAGCGCTAGGCAGGGAAACTCGCAGAGGCTTCGCTAAAAAAATCAAATCGTGAGGGGGGGGGGATTTTTTTGAATGCAGATAATTTTTGTAGTAGTAATCAGTAAGGCGTAAGAGTAAGATTAAATATTAGAAAAATTTTAAATGTTCCTATACTTTTAGGTAATTCTAGGTTTTTTAGGGTTTTAGTCACCCTGGAACAAAATTTCCACTTTCCGTAATTTTACAAATAAGTCTGGAATTATTTGCCAAAATTCGGAATGATTACGCAAAATCTAGTTTTTGAGAAATGACAAAGTAAATTAATACAAATAAAATCAATCGCATTAATCTTTCCGTATTTAGAAACTAAGGCATCAAAACATTAGATTAGAAAAAAAGCCATTAAATGGCTTTTCTACTGTTTTAAGAAACAGTAAAGTAAATCTTACATTTTAATCAAATTTAGCGAAAAAAAATCCCGATTGAGAAATGTTACAAGGCACATTCCCTACTCCTCTCTTCTAGCATTTTACTCATCTAGTTTTGAATCACCCTGTATAATTGAGATTTCCTTGAATACCATGCTTACTGATAAGCTCTAAAAAGGCACCAAAATGAAAAACCCAAATGCACCCAGACCAAAATGCAAGACAAAGCCGTCAAACAACAAGACGGCAGCACATTCGCAACTCGTCATCCAAAATAGAAAGGAACCCTTTCGCTTCCTTTCAAGCACATCTCCCACCTGCGGAGAAGATTGGGAGACAAGAATCCGACGTTTAAAATAAACAAAGGGGGCAAAAAGGACGCCACACTCGTGAGCGATGGCGCAACCCGTGGTCGCTAACCGAAGAGAACTCTTACAACACAGGGGCGAAGAAAAACAGAAATCCTGGGCACGGTGCCCGACACTACAAGGCTGGGACCTCCGATAAATATAAAGCGTGGTCAACAGGCTGTTTACTACGATAGGATAGGAGCAGTCTCCTAGCCGGGCGGGCGGAAAACAAAATTCTTTTAGAGAGGAAAACAATAGTGGGAACAGGCGTGTCCCGCTTATGATGGACACCTAGGCTCGGAGACATTCGCTTCTTCGTCGGCGTTTTTATGAAGCAGAGGACAATGATGGGTGCTAGTGCATGGAGACATAAACACGTTCGAAGGGCAGGATGTCGTGCAAGGAATCGTATTAGAAATGAGTTTCTTAAAAGTCAAGACGAAAATAACACTACGAAAGCGAGGGAATTCGTGCCATAGGGGAAAGTTCATTCTAACCGAGCATCATTGTAATGGCAGGGGTAATTACGTAAATTACAGAGCAGGTTGGCAAACGATGACTACTTTAAAGGCTTTGTTGCACATTTCAGAATGAATGAAACCAAGGCACTGATGGATCTGTTACACTTTCCAAAACAAAATCCTTTCTTTTAATAAGAACATTGGATAAAACATACAGGCATACTACCAAGCAGGCAGCGAAGGGAAAACTATTCGCCATGAAGGCCTTTGACGCATGTAATCTTGAGTGAGCAAAACAAAACCTATCAGCGATTCTAATTACCATGTCCCTAATTAAATCATTATACCAATTCAAAGCATTGTAATCTATGCAAGGTCTGTAAGAAGGGGATTAAAGAGTCTAATCTAGCAGCTTACGAAAGGAATGTAAAAATGAAGAGTGCATCCCTGGAATTTAAGTTTACAATATAAAATTAAACTTACTCCTTCCAAATTTTTTACCCCCCAAGAGAAGCTTCTAGAAATAACGTTATCAACGCGGCTTCTGAGAAGGTAGAAGTCTATATATAGTAGTTCTCTTACAAAGAACTATATTAATAGCACCACTCGAGCGAGAACGGCGACTCAGACGATTTAGGCACACGGCATCTTGGAAAAAAAGATCCGTAACCGATAAGTGGGCATTGAGAGTTCATGTTATGGAAGTAGATGATACCCCAAGTCTCCTTGAAAGTGTGAGTCAGCCTTAAGAAACTAATATTGTTAAACGTTCTTTTTTGCTGGAGTTATTTCATACGCCTGAGAAAGTTACATGCTGAACTTTGAATCATTTGTCTGATAAGTTCAAATACACGCACAAGTATTGCGCGAAACCGGATTTGATGAGGAAATCCATTCGTCCTTAGAATAGAAAGTAACTTCTGCTAGATAGATATACATTTCGCTTAACATCTAACTACTCGCACCCTCCCCCCATCAAAAAGAAAATCTGTTCCATTTTTTCTTCTATCCACTTAAAAATTCAGAAGGGTTCATACAGAAAATGTTTTCGAAAAGGGAGGTACACAATAACGTAATATTTTACACACCTACCATTTCTTATCGACTCACATTCCTCAACTCCCATTGATAAACCATCATGAAAAAATCACTTTTTGCCTCCCAATTGTCAGAACTCGAGTGTATCACATCCCACACGCTTCCACTCTTGAGACATCTGTTATCAATCCATTCTTATCACTTGGAATTATAAAACCGCCCTTACCTCCTCCCACACGCGTGAAGGCAGTAGGGAAAACAACAAAGCGCAATAGTGACTTCTTGCCAGCGGCCCATCCAGCAATGAGAAAAGGATGTCAGGGATCAGCAGACTCCACTGACACCCACGTTCTTAACACATAGAACTTTTCCTTTTACAGACAAACCATCTGAGCTTTTGAAGTCACTCACATCTTTTCCCACTTAACTATCGAATAGTCTCGTTTCGTCAGAGATGGTGTGAAATTTGTGAAACAATCCTGGACGAGAGTATAATTATAATTATATGAAGACTTCTACGTGGGTCCTTCTCTTTTTTACCAAAAAATTCTAATGCATTTATACATGAAATAGAAAGTTAATCGTATAAAACTCGACGAAACAGGTCTTAAACGAATTTTAAGGCATTATTTAAGGATGTTAAAATTTACGATTAAAAGGGTGGATCATAAATAATCAGTGGTTCCCAAATCGCAGAAGCCCGCTGACCACTTTGCCTCAAAAATAACATGGTTCGCGGACCCTTTATCATTTAGAACCCTGCCTCCACCATCACAAAATTAAAAGCCATTAGTTAATTCACTACATTAAAATGTTCATTGAAACTTTTACAATATTTTAATATACCATCTTTTTAGGAACTGTATTTCAATTATGCCATCCCTAAAAACATAACTTTTACTTGATTACTTCTGAACCAAAAAAATACAAACTTTCCTAGACTGCAATTTGACCAATTATATTAGCTCAAGACGAGGTACTTAACAATTCAGTGTTTAAACTATCCCCTAAAATTCAACAGTTGATAGTCATTAGAACGGATATACCTACCCCCATCTCTTTCTGTCATCTTGAAACATTTTCTACTGGGCAATATTTTATGAGTCTTGCCGCAACCTTTCGCGGACCACATCTCAAGGAACCACTGATATAATTGAACATCTTTACGATTTTATATGCTCTTATAGTGGTATCAGAAAAATATATATTCTCAGCTAACAATAAGCACATAGTTATAAAAAAACTTTGCTCTAATGAAAAGCAACAAATAAACGCATACAGCGTTAAATATAAGAACAGTCGTTCAGGCTGTTCAGTTTTAATTAAAAGGACAAACACTGTTACATTCAAGTATCGTAGAGAATTTAATGCATTTTTAAGTCACCTACAGCAGAATGTCCATGTTTAATTCGAACTAATTATCAACACTATATTTCATATTAGCATGTACTTACCTTACCAGTAGCTTTAGAAACACTAATGCAGATAACAAATTTGAATCAGCTTTAAAACTGGACTGCTTTAAGAGCGTCAAATTCCAGCTCACAGTATAGGTAAACAAATATCACATTAGAGCAGTAGTCAGGAATAAAAAGGTTTAAATTGCGTTATGATAAGCAAGAATCACAAAAAAATATGCAAGGGTCAAAGTACGGCAGTCTAATCAGAGACCGGCCATACAAACAAACGCTACAGATAGCTGCAGAAAACTTGTATTTTTTACTATCAGATAAAAGTTATAATTTGAGACACTGGACATTTCTTTATGACATAAACATACCATCAGAATCAAAGAAACAAATATAACCTGCCCAGTGCCTTAGCCTTAGACCCTATGCTTAAACCAAAAAATAGAAGAGCGAATTTGAATTATTTTTTTTTCAAGATTTATTTACTTTGAATTCTTAAAAATACTATACCAGCCCTTTTTACAGGTTTTGATTAAATTTGATTCCTTAACCAATCTAATCAGTTAAATATAAAATAGTTTCCAAATAAGGTACCAAGAAAAAATGGCCAACCTTAAGTTTTAAATACATTCCCCCTTGGAAGGTTCATACTACTCATGGAAGGAAGATTAAAACCAGGGAAACATGACCGTTGACAATTCAATATATGGTATTTTGAAAATTAATTTTAGACGACGTGACGTCAATGAAAGTCGATCGATGGTGGCAAAACCAATTCCACCGAATAGCCCATCTACGTCACTGTTTTCGGGTCGGGATTCGGGAATAAATATTTCTTCTGCTAAAGAAAAAGTGAAGACGCTTTTTACTCTGCTGAGAATGGAATGGAGAATTCGATAGATCACAGAAAGCAATGATTTTATATTCAATTATTTCAGTTGCATACGAAATTCCACCAAAAATATCGAATTGTGGTTTATGTTCTGATGACTTGTCAGTCAATTGCCACAGAACATATTTAAAAGTGAACTAAGGCAAAACTTTTATCGAAATGAACTCTTAAAAGGCGACTATTAATGGATGTCAACGATTCTTTTTTTTATGTTCAGTATATTTTTTTAATGTTTACATACTGCTAACACGAATATATATTAAAAACGTTTTAGTTTAAATCCTTTCTTAAATGACACCAGAAAAAAAATCCCAATATTTAATTTGGTTAAAAGCAATAAAAAATAAATTAAGGAAAATTTCCCTATCAAAAAACGCAAAAATTGAATAAAAAAATCAGTAATCCAGGTGTCAAGGTTTTCATCACAGCTCTCTTCTGTACCATTTAAGATCAAACGAAACGTGGATGAGTTGAAAGATGCGGAAGATCCAATATGGATGTCAGCATCATCAACCAAAATAATTCAAAATAAGACAGCTTAAAAAGCGTTGAACCAAGGGGAGAAAAATAACGAAAATTTGGAGGCCATATTTTAGTTTTCACGCAGGCAATGATAAAATAGCAAAAAAAGGTAGTTTTTAAGCCGATTCGGTGATTGATTCAAACGGGCCACCGCTAACGACAGCATCAGGGAGATAGCCTAATGAAGTATTTTCCATCCACACATGAAAGAACCAAAGCTTTCTGTTCTCGATAAATTTATCTCCAGCCTCCCGTGAAGAACTTTCCGTTGCAGAAGCCAAGAGCAACACAACCGCGACCGCTCAACCAACGGTTTACTTCAGTGAGATAACATAAAAAAATTATCATTCGGTTTTGAAAATATATTATCCTAGAACAGAGAACACTGAAAATGTCTCAAACCCTGTTTTTAAGACTAAATTCCGAAAATTTTCTGGAGAAGGACCCCTAGACCCCCCCTTTTATAGTATTAAGTTAGAATGTTCACAAAAACTTTTCTTGGGTAGTTAATAAATTAAGGATTTTAAAAATTCTTTTGTGGAGTAATCCAATCCCGAATCCCAGTGTCGTCTTCGTTTAGTTAGTTGTTGAGACACATTTTTTATGGTCCAGATCATATTGACATCAGGGCCATAAAACTCAATTACCCGTAAAAAAATTCATATCTCTGCTTCTCTTGTAAACTTCATAGCGTATAAATACATAAAATACACCGTAACTCAGATCTGTAGTTACCAACTGTAAGGTGTCCGACTATATGCCTAATTCAAGAATATTTACGCATTCATTAAAAATATATTAAAATTTCTATTACCTTAAAATTTAACAACACTTTTCACTCCAAAACATTCAACCATTTTTCTAACAAACAAAATTCTATTTTTTTCCCATTGCCAAATTCAGAAAAAGAAATTATCTACAGTAAATACAATGTTGCATTGATTCACAAGTCTTCTTTGTTTATCTTGTAGTCTTTACTAAAAACCATTTTCTATTAAATGCATAATCAATTCTAGAGAATATAACTAAGAAAGTAAGCCAATTCCAAAAATAATTTAATACCATTACTACTTTTTCCAAACTTCTCCTGAGATTTGTCGATAGATACTTAAGCTGTATAAAAGAAACATTCCCTATATAACAGTAAAAGAGAAAAGAAACCCACAAGCTTGAGGCATACCTCATTCCTGGGATGCTGGGGATAGTTATAACTATCCCCAGCATAGTTAATCAGAATGACGAGATGAGAAAAAGGTATCGGGCAATGAACGACGGGTTTCAGAGAAACCATTACATGCAAAAATGTGGTAATGAGTTAAGGATCTCGTCAAATAGCTTTGCTCATTGGACAGCTCCCGCCGGAGAAGTTCGCGTCAACGAACGCAAGTCAAATCCTGTTGATTTTCCTGCACTGGACTCCGGCCAAGTAGGGAATCAAATGTGCTTATAGCTTGGGATGCAGTCTTGGGAAAACAGATGTTTGGAATATTAGTTTAATTTAGCGTGCAGCTGGCAGTTTAGGATAAAGAGCAAGTTGGGCTTAGTGTTGCCATCTTTTCCGATCGAATATTCTAAAAGCACGCAAGGAAAGAAGAAAAGCTCACGAGAAATAACTTCTTTCTTATAGGGGTTCATTTTACGAACAATACTGTATGTAGGTATCCTGTTATCCCTGTACAAATCAACAAATAAATTATGAAATAAAATTATTCACAACTGACTTAAAAGCGAATTTCGGGGTTAGTAGAAGGATACTGTTTTTCCTTAAACGCTGCATGTCTTGAGTGAAAAGTAGGGTAGTTTTCTCAGAGCCACGTCATTCATATTCAGACCATGAACGGGACAACCTAGGGAACTATTCCGAATAAACACCCATAATCTACTCTTTAAGCTGACGTTTCTCCTAATGTTTATTCTATACACAGCTTGTCAGTATTTGAGAGAAACTAACCCACTTATCTCAAAATGAGAATTATAAAATGGATGAGTCGAGTAAACATACTAAAGTTTTAAAGTGGGTACATCTTGAAGAATTAGTTAGCAACGCATGAGCACCTCTTCACAGCGAAATTTTCACATCAAAAATATGAAGTTCCCTCTTTCTTCATGCATGTCGCTTCAAGAGCAAATTAAGAAATAGGGAGCTTATGTCTTTTGTCCTCAAGCTAAATTTACATTTTAATTAATATTTCCTCAGATTTACATTTAAAGACTTTCCCACCAACAAGTAATATCCATTGAAAGTTATGACAAATCTTTGCATCATTTCAATACCCCTTACTAAAATTTACATATGACTTCAAAGTTTTCAAATCGCCATTGAGAAATACAAACGATCTATTAGGAACAATCTTTGCTTTACAGCTAACTCAACTCAGCAAAGCTCATGTTGTATTCGATTCCTAACGCGCTCAATTTCAACATACACGTGTATGACATCTTTCACTCCAAATCACCGCCGATTAAGTGCAAAAAAAACCACACAATCGGTGAGTGGCCACTCGCATTATCTTCCGCTTTCACTTGATCAGCCAACTATCACTTCTGTCATGGCCTGATTTGCCGCACCACCACAACATGCGAGGAGTCCACTCTACAACCACATAGGTAGGTAACCGGAAGTTCGAAGGAAGCCCGCGCAAGGTAAAGGGAGCGATGGGCTTATCTGGAACATTGCGTCGCCCAAAGGAGACAGATACACCTGCCATGCGTAGAGGTCGTGCAGCGGAAGATGCTTCCAGGTTGCTTGGGGACAAAGAGATCGAGTTTAGATTAGCAATTATGCAACTCTAGTTTCGCGACGTTTCGATTCCTATCAAGTATCAATACATGAAAAAGATCTTCAAATATGTATCAAGGTTTTAAAACGTTACATTCTGAACTTCTTAATTTTACAATATACATACTAAATATCACGGTTTATTTTATTACTCGGAAACTTACCCCTTCCTTACAGGAAAACTACCCGATTTTCCGTAAATGGCTCAATTGATTGAAATTAAATGGAAATAAATCATTTTACACCATCTGATCTAATATGAATCTATTTCACAGTGAACTTTAAATTGTAACAATAAAAAGGTAAACCTTTCCTGTCCATAGCGTCACATGTTCATTGCTACCCAATACAAGTGTTTGCTTGAAACGGGTAACTTAAGCCTAAAATTATATTCACACCATCAATACATTAAAAATAAATATTAACACACGTTAAAAACTATTGTGTTCTCTAGTAGTAATGGGCCTTAATTAAAACAATAGAAAGTGTCTCGCTACTTAAAACCAAGAAACCAGAAAAATCCAGAATCCCTATGAAGTTCAATGCCACTCACTGGTCAACAGTTAAAGCAAGTCACCACAAAAAGCTTACCCCAAAGCTCCATGACAACGCTCAAACAGAAAACCTTTCTATAGTTTGCATGCAGAAGGTCGATCACTCCCTTTAGCTTTCGAAAAGATTGGTTGCATCAAACATTTTTAAATGACGTAGCAAGATCAACGTTCCTGCTTTGAAGACAAACAGGAATGGCAAGAAAAGGACCAAGGGTAATTAGAGTTCATAACTGCTTCTAAATCTACATGAATAAGCACAATGCGAGGAAAAAAAGAAGCTATTTGTAAGTAGTAAAGGAATGCGTTCACCTGAACAATCAAACGCTTTGTGATTTCATCTAAGCTAGCAAGAGGATTTCAAAACTAAGATTTATAATTTATTTATACATACAGTTAAATAATTTGAAGAGTAATAAGTCGGTTATAGAGAATAATAATTAATATAAGAATAATAAATAGGTTTTTTTACTGTGAACCTTAAAATAAACCGTGATTATTTGAAATACGATTCAAATAAATCTTTCCAAAAAAATATATAATCTTTTGAAGATTTTAACAGGAAAAAATCGGAAAGAGTAAGTACTACTCGAAAGAGACAGCGAGATCTATCATAGGCAAGAACTTTTACATTTAAAGGACAATTTTAAGACTAGTTTCCAACCTTAAAACATTACTGCTCATTAATCAGGTAAACGACAACCCAAGGAACCTGAAATGGACAAAGCTCTGCCATGGACAGAACAAAAGAAATAACTTAATGAGCTGTAATCGAGATACAGAATATAAGCTACCTAATGCGAATGGCCAGTTCATTGCAATATTTATTATCTATTTATCAAAGGATAATTTTCCTATCTGTTCATATTGTGTAGAAGTGAATACAATAAATAGACTAGCATGTACCTATTATTTGCAATCGATGCATTTAATTTCTTAAAAGGGAATTTGCTATAGTAATTAACATAAACACAGAAGAGTGTTAAAAATAATGAAGTGTGAATGGGTTGGTCTACTAATTAGTTTCTTAGAAAGCCACTGAAATAATGCTCATGACCAACCCAACAAACATTCAAATGAGAAAATTACCGGAGCTTGGAAACTGCTTCACTTTCAGTGTTCATCCCAAGGGAATCCTCTTTGATGAATCACTCATTTGCGAAAGAAATCGGAGGAGTGAAAAGTGAAAGACAATTTACACTTTTTACTTTGGACGATTTCTCTAAGATAAACACCGAAAATGATGTCAAATGAGCCTATATAGTACTCTTCATTCTCTTTCTTTTCTTTAAATTATTTCTTAATATATCTCTCTCCTCTGCTATTTCCGATGACTTTCTGTCTCATTTCAAAGCATGTTTCAATAGTGTTAAGGAATGAAGTAAGGACCTAATACGTAAGACCATAGACAACTCAACGTAAACTACAAATTCTAAATGAAATCACGGCTGCTTGTACATATTTTTTCCAAATAAATTAACAAGGGAAAGTTCATGCTCAAAAATTGAAACTTTTTCACCTAATATTCAGTTATATCAGAGCCCAACTCTCACAAACATTACCAAAAAACCTTTTAAAATCTGTTTAACTGAAAGCTGCACAAAGCAGGCGTAAATTGGATTAAAAAGATGCGTTTCCGCATTCAAAACAGCATAGAACATTGCGCCACAGGAAGAGCAACAGGAGATTTCTCCGGATCAATAAAATGAGCTTCGAGAGCGAAAGCGATTCCACAAACCGAGAAGGACCCTGACCCACATCATAACCGTCTGGGCCTAAAAAAGGTAATCAGGTGGTGGTTTTCCACGGCCCAAAGTCACGCTCAGAAACATGGTGCGATTACTGTCGCCGTGACGCAAGTGCAGGAAGAAAAGGACAGCAGCAGTAAAATGAGGTTCTAAACGGCTTTTCTAATCTGCGTCCATCCGCTCGTATCACGCGATCTGTCAAGGCAATGCAGGCAGAAACTTGTTAATAAGTCTGCAACTCCGCTCAGACTGGTTTCAGATGTTGATTGAGATAATTATGGCATTGTTTAGCCAAAAATCCGAACAGACAGAGTGTATCATGTATCATACATAACAGACTAATCTAATGGTGAAGGAAGACATAATGTCCTCTACTCTAACCAGTGTTATTAAAGAGAAAAAAAATCCCTTGGGGAGAGGGAGAGAGACCACGTCGCTTAAGGCGCAACATAGCATAACTGCATTTCCCCCATTTTACAGAAGACGAAAAAAACTGTTTCGCTCTTAATAAAAAGCATGTGCGAGACTATTTAGGTTGTTTTAGAGTCATTTACCATCTCAGAAACTTATTTTGAGAGTTTCATTACTCAGGATTAATTAATAAAAAAATTAGTGCAGTTATGCTAGTATGTTGACTTAAGGATTCATGCAGTTATGCTAAAATGCACGGAGTTATGTTATTCTAATTATATCTTATAAACGTTATTTTAGGGCGATCCACATAATTATTATGATAATTATATTTGAATATAACTAAAAAATGATTATAATTTTATTTTTTGGTTTTAAAATATTAAGTATTTTCATATATGCGTATATTTCTTTGTGTTTAACTTATTTGATGCATTAATTTTTGCCCCATTTCCGATTTTAAATTTCTATAGGTAAAGATATACAAGAAGGAAAATTGCAATACAAAATTCGTATAATATTTTAAAACTTAAATGCTCCTTTGTTCACAACTAAAAATACAGATAGATTATAAAATTCTTAATATTATAACAATAAGTAAACAACTATTGTGGAGTAATAATTTTTTTAAGTACGTATCAAGTCAATATTTTATATAGGGTATTTTAATGAATCCTATTGAATTGAACAGACTTAATTCTAAAAGAATTTTTACGTTACTAAAACATTTAAATTACGGCATAAGATATTAAGAACAAGTACATATTACCGTAATAAAACATACATAATTCTCTACTTAAATTAATTTTCCGTCTTAGTTTATTGTGTAGTCTTTTTAGGTAAGTAAATTTGGAATTATAAATCAAGTTTCTTTTTATATTGAATATGAATGAATATAAAAGTTAAGGTACTACACTTGGTGAGTACAGTAGACTCCGTCATAACCGGATCCATGCAATAGTCAAAATTGTTTTAAAGTACAAAATTAATTTTTTTTAACTATAGAGCAAGTTGTCAAATTTTGAGCCTTTTTTTTTTTCGAAAATAACCCATAATTAAAAAACATTCTTCCTAATTGTATGAAAAAAAATATTGTGAGTTAAGATTGCTTACCTTACCCACTATACGGCTACAACTTGTTGATTTTTGTTCCTTTTCTTTTTCACTTAAACTTATTTCGTAAGGAATTAGTAGTTGAAAAGTTCCATCTTATCCACCAAAATACTTTCTATATATACTATACTATATCTTCTTCTTAAAATTTGACAGCATAAAGATATAAGACAGAATTGAAATGTCTTGAGCTTCCACATTTACGCGCACATTTGATATAAGATGAAAGGTATGAGACGTCTGTTCAATTCTATGTCCAGACAACTGACTGATAAACATAAACCCTTTTTTCCCACAGAAGTGGACCCTTCCAAAAAACATCTGCTACAACTGTTTACGAATATGATTTGATACTATGTTAATTGGATGTTTTCTTTCAAGAGATGAAGGACATTTGTACTATTCAGAGGTGCTATTGAAAGTTTTCCAAGTTAACATGAAATACAGAAATTTTTTATTCAGCTTGAAAAAACATTCTTTTTTCATTTTGGAGGCTTAGATTCCATTGATTATATTTTATTTGACTTTTTCCACAGGATGTGGACCCCATTAGATAGGATTATTTATCGTTTAATAAAACTTAATCTATTGTTTTCATGACAAAAACAAAGAAAAAAAATTAATAAAAAGACATTAAGACAGTAAATTTTTGTGCAGTTGAATGCAGAATTTAGTCAGATTTTAGATAATAATATTATAATAGTTTGTAAACCTTTATTTTAAGCCTTTTTGACCGGAGTTTGAGATGAAACGCTTCGATGTGCCGGCGTCCCATAAGAAGTCAATGATAAGGCCTGCAGTTATGTCATGTTGCCTTAAGAGTGCAGTTATGCTAAAATGACAAAATTGAGGATTGCAGCGATTTGAGTCGTTTTTTCGCAAAACCGTTTGTGCCAGGTGATCCGGGGCCGAAATTTACATTAAGATTGATGTATAACTCAAAATGGCCAAAATGTCAGTTATGTCATGTTGCGCCTTAAGCGACGACCATTTACTGTTTAACGTTTAACTGAACGGGATAGATTCCAATTTTCATAAAATTGTGCTTGGGTTTAAACGGCTAGTTGATATTTGGGATACATCTTACAATTCCGTCTCATTTATTGAGGTGAGTGCTGGGCATGATATAAAAAATTTGGTACTTGGTAAATTTATATTTATTAAAATTATTTTTGACACGAAAAAATGTTCTAGAGTCACAAAAATTACTGATTAGTTTATTCATAGGATAAGAACCAATTTAAAAAATTAAACTTTAAATTCTACATACATAAAGAGTTAAATTGCTTAGTAAAAGGTAAATAATTAAAGCAGAGGAATGTAGAGCAAGTTCTAAATTTAACCAAGCCAAGATTTTCGGAGCCGGAAACGCAGTTCACAGGCTGCTCAAAAACACCGAGTAAAAGTACGACGTTTTTAGTGAATTTTAGGATGAAATTCGCCACCCTGAATACGAAAATAGCAGCGAGCAGACCCAAATTCAGTCGAGGGGGTCAGATTCCAAGAGAAAAGGCCAAAACGGTATCTAACTTAGAAAGTATGAGTTAACAATAACAGAGTAAATATTAATGATACTCTGTTTTTAATGTCTTTCGTAACCATCACTCATATCATATCTTCCCTTGTCAGCAAATATAAGCAAATAGCAACCCTGCCTCCTCTCCCTAAGCTGTTTACATTTGAACGGCCCCCAAAATAAAGACGTGTTTTATAAAAGGTACACGAGCATAGAAGAATCATAGACATTGCCGTTTTCCCTTAACAAAATTCAGATGACTAAAACAATAACATTGACAGCTAATTTTTTTTTCTTGTACCTTATCAAAATCTATGTTAATAGCAAGATTTTTATTTACATGAATTTAGTATACAGATATGCCGACGTACTGGCCTAGTGGTTAGAGCATCTGACTGCGAAGCCGTACGTCTGGGGTTCGAATCCCCGTTTGGCATGGATGTTAGTTTCTGTCCTTGTGTGTGTGTTTGATGAATGAATGTGGCCCCCCTGTAAAAAGGGGTTGTGCCTGCGAATGTGTGTGTGGCGTGGGCAACAGTACTTCACCTCCGTGGCTTCGGTCCACAGGTGCCCACTGGGTAACGAGAAGTAAGTACTGATTTCGGCATGTCTGGAGCGATGACCCCGGTCATAGTGTGTGTGTTGTGCTCTGCCATTAGAAATAAAAAAAAAAAAAAAAGTATACAGATATTATTAAAACTAAATCTGTTTTACCAGAGAACTCAATACCTGATTTAGAATAAAAATTATAGTTCAGCTATAGCAGTAGATACGTCATCAAAGTAAAAAAGTTACTTTTTTTTTTTCATAAACAAAATTTTAAAGATTGTTCATTATTACCTTCATTATATTTATTCAAAATCGTAATAATCCTGATAAAAGTTTGGAAGAGCAGAAGACGAGAAGACTTATGTTACTGTTCAAGGTAACGTGACCACTTTTAACACAAATGCCGTTAACTTTTTTTATATTACGGCACATAAAAGAAACCTTGAGCAGTATAAAGGACGAATAACCACTCGGAATGTAAATAAAGACTCGTGACGCTTTCACCAATGATGAAAACCGAGTTAGGAAAAGCGCGAACATATCGGTTTCGGCTTTTGGAACGTAAACAAATGTCACAAAAAAATGCTTTACGTTTACATTATAGTTTATTACCTGGAAGTTTAGCATAAGTTGGTGTGGTTCACACCTAACCTGAATTAAAACCAGTTGTTTCACCTTTAAAACGTTCATTATCAGTCTTAACACATTTGGACGCTTGAAATGAAACCCATTCCTGATGATTACATTATATCATTATGTTGTTCGTTCCTGTTCATTATGTTGCCTGTTCGTTGCTAATGAATCTTTAGTGCTTTTAATTTCCAAGAAAATGTTTAAGTAATTAGCAAAATTGCGCTCTTTGACTGATAGAATACCAATACCCATGAAAGGATATTTCCATAGTTATGAGGTTGAATATTTTCTGCAACAATTAGGTCCTTGGTATGAAACACTTTCAGCAACTGGAATTTTTTATGGATATAAGTTGAAGTAGAAAAGTATAGTAAGCTGCTTATTTAAGCATATTTTCCAATTCCCACTTTTAAATATTTCCATCTCAATTTAAGGACCTATAAGATATAAGAGTGTTCGCAGAGCGACTGGAAATCCTATATGTATATTGGATTGTCAATTTTCTGTCACACCAATCAGAGGTTCGTTCACTTCTTATAAAGTGATGGAATTGGGAAATAAGCCAAATGCATAAAGCCCTTCTATTCCCACCTCCAAATCAGGTCAGCTAACTACTATCAATCATTATAAATGCATATAATTAGCATTGGCTAATTTTTCATGACCTTTCGCAATTAAAAATCACAAAACTCAACTCCTGTATACACCTTCAACTCTTCAAAAGTTTCTCATATCCTCAAAAAAGAATAAAGAGTTAAAATGTAATAACAACCTGAGGTGGGGCAGTTTTTAAAGAGAGATAAACGCCTCCGGACTTATCGATCCGGTCCCAGGGTCACCCATCCCGATAGGTGTTACGTCGTCGAAAGGTCGCTAACGTCACCAGATAATACCCGGATGGGATGGATGGATCTGTTTTCATGCTCTCAGAGAGGAAAAAATTAATCTGATAACCCTCAGAGGACATCGCTGAGAAATCAGATTTGATAAACTCGTCCTTGGGGAGTCGGTCTTTCGAGCGATATGCCTCAAATGTCTTATCCACGCCACATAATATCACGTGAAAGACGATCTGACACGATATTTTTTTTTCAATGTTGATGTTGTGAAAATTAAGCAAAACAGTAACAGGCTTCAAAACCATGTTCAAAACAGATGTCCTAGTCCGAAGAGAGGACTCAATTTATCAGTACATTGATAAAAAAAAGTTTTTGATTGTATTGCTTGCATAACATATATATTGATTAGTTACATCACTTTATCTGAATTTTTTAGGCCATTGTAAATACTGATATTATATGAAAGACAATTCAACCAAATAGAAATTAAGAAAATTACGCAAATGCAAGGTCAATGTTCAGAAAGGAACAAGACACATGTATTGCCATAAGCAATTTTTAACTTAATAAGTAACGCCTCTTAAAAAAGCATCTTAATATCATAGAAACAAAATTTAATTAGAGATTTAAAGGGAGGAGGGAAATCATTAAACGAATTTCTACATCTAAATTAGTTATGCACATTAGAAGTGTTTAAAAAAACTTTTAATAATACGGAGTTAAATTCTAATAATTGAGGTAGTGCTTTTGCAGCAACAAAAAGTACTCCAATTGGTTGGTTGTTTAGAGCAGGCATTGGGAAACCTTTGGAAAGTTAAGGGCCAAAATTTAAAATATCAATGCAATCGCGGATTATAGATATAAATGAAAACAATAATAATGCTAAGGGACAAATTTTTGGAAAGAGTCATTCCGCCTGAGGCGAAGTAAGTACTGTGTTTGTCTCTTACGTATTAATATATGTTTTTAAGCTTCTTATTGGGGGTTCTTGGGAAGGTCTATGTCTATATCTATAAGGACATTCTTCGCTAAAAAACAAACTCCTACTGGAGTTAGCTCATGTTGCAGCAAACGCCCGAATTCTCGTAATTTCAGTATTCTAAGCAGTAAAAGAAACAAATTTTCTAGGGGAAGCTGCCTTCTTTTGATACGTAAATAAAATATAAATCATAAAAAGTTTGTAAATCCGAAAAGAAAACAATAAAGAAAACACGAACTTGAACGAAATTTAATGCGACTAATACTCATTACAGTAATTCTTCACACCTATACAGACTAGAAAACAAAAATGTTCAACTGGTATGTCAAACGAAAAAAGATAGTAGCAGACAATGGAGAAAAAAACACTGACTCAGACAGATTTCCCGACCTTTCTTTGTTACCCTTGGATCTTTATCAACGGAGGGAGAGACAAGTCAACCATCCCAAATTCCAAAACAAACGCCTTAAATACACCTACCCTACATTGAAGAATTTCTAAATTGAAGATTTTACCTAACAACGCATTTCCTATCAATTATACGAGTTCGCAAATGCCTCTTTGTTTTACCACTTTTAATTAAAAACCTTCATAAAAGTAGCCTCTATAAGGTGTCATAATGGAAAAAATTACTATTGATAATTAATTACTTTTCAGTACAAGTATACTTCTTCACGTGACAATAACAAATTCAGAATTATGAGAAAATAAATCGGTCCAACAACTGAAATCTGTGGTTAAAAGGTATTTAATTAGGATTTCGCTGTATACTCTCAGACTTGTATTACGTAGAAAAAAATAAGAGAAATGAAAGTCATCAAGTGACACATTCATAACAAATTTCTATCCCTCAAATTCTTAAAAAAATCCATGAAACAAGGGTATGAGCTCAAAAGGAATCTAAGATGCAGAAACTGAAGGCATTAATTTTTCGAGATTTTTAGGATACTCTTTTAAGCACTAAGTTTTAATTACATCATTTAATGCATTAGGGTAGAACACTTAAAAATAATTTCTAAAGGCTGACACGACCTGCGAGTACAAGGAACAACGCTTATTTTTACAAAAACCTAAAGTCAATGTTGAAAATTCAATGTCATGGTAGATAAATATTTCATTTTGACAGACAGAGAAAACAATAAAAAGACAAATGCATCAAAGGCGAGCTTCAAAAACAAAGCCTCAAAACCAACCCGTAAATTCGAAATAAAATCTATACAACTACGCGAAACGTGCCTTCGATTCAAAAAGAGACAAAGGACTAGGCAACAAGGCGCACCAAACTTTTCAATAAGCCTCTTGGCAAAGATATATACGAGGTTTTTGTTTTTTCGGGCGTTGCGTAAACTACCTAAGCTAGACGGTCGTAAAGGGAGGCCAGAATTGGATCGCGCTCCCCTGCTGCAACAGGTGCGAAGGCGGAAAAGAATAGCCATGATATAAGGCGCTGTCACATGGAAGACGAGATTTGGTCAGAGCTATAAAGTAGAATGAGTCTTATAAAACAGTCTGGGGAGTATACATGAATGTATCTCCGGAATAATGGGGCATGCAGGTATAAATTTCAGTTAAAGTTAAAAGACCTATATAGTAGCCAGATGTCTTTATTGCACCCTCCCAAATTAAAATGTTTCAAAACAACTGAAAATTAATTTGAAGGCTTTAATTTATGAAACTAAAACTGAATAAAAATTAAAATATTTAGGAAGTGCTAAATGACAAATTACATTGTGGTCGCTTGGAGAAGTCTTATAATCATTCCAGTTAAGGAAGTTTTTTAGTCTATGCACTTTATATTGCAATATTGCACACATTTTGCCAGAATGTGCTAAAGCAAAATCTAAAGGAAATAGAAGTGTCATTGAAATAAATACCACAAATTAAAGTTTTTTTCCTAACCCAGTAGCTTAATAACAACCGTGAGGTTATTTTAAATTAGATTGTTATTCTTTAATTCTTTTTAAGCGTTAACTGCATTAAAACTAAAGGTTTTAAACGTAACACCAACAAACACCTTCACACCAAAAGGTTAATAAGCTCTCAAAATAGTATATCTCAATCAAGCTCCCCCATAAACAGATAAGATTTTATCACTCCCAAGCACAGGAAGCTCTTCAAAACCATTAAAGCCAAGCCACCACACTCTAAACTTCTTAGAGGTTTTGAAGAATGAGTCCATAAAAAATCAAGGGAGATATATAAACGTGTGTGGACCGCTTTTAAACTTAAGAACCTCTCACAACTACTTTTTGAAAAAAAAATTAATTTGCAAATTCCTCAGCCAAATTTATTTTAGACAGCAATTTAACAAGACTCAAACAAAAGAAAATTAACATTATTTCCCCCAAATAAGAATCATTTTACGAACTCCTTCCAAATTTCACCCAATTTAAGTGACTTCAGGATACAGAAAAAATGGGAATTCAAAATGTTTCAATAAGATTCGTCAGTGTGATGCGATCAATGCGGGCCGCTGCTAAAATAAGTTACGATACTCATACTCGTGCATTTAAGTGTTCCACTACGAGCTTGTAATAAAGAGTGACGACAATAAAAGTTTTTCGTGTACAATTAAGTTAGCGCATCAAGGTAAAAAGAGCAAATCAACAGCTAATAAGAAAGACAACATTTGAATGACGTCAATCACCATCAACACAAATCAGCTATTAAGCAAATCATCTTTTCAAGAAAAGAAATATCTGATTCGGTAACATTCATTAATAGATACGATTAGCAGGAAGTCATTAAAAAAACGGTCATAACGTCAGGGGCAGGTAATAGATTTTGTAAAAGGAAAAACTTTGGAACATTGACAAAACACTCAAAAATATTCCATCTTTTATATCAAATAAAACATTGCTTCATGCTAATAGATATAAGGCTTCAATCCGTTCAATCTATTCAATTAAGAGGAATGCCCATTTCAAGAAGAATTTACAAGAATTTATTATTAAAAAAATAAATCGGCCCTGCCCTTTCAAACAAAGATTTCGTAAAATGAATTCCAAGGCACTGGAATTTATTTAATGCCTTGGACTACCTTGCTGCTAATCATATTTAAAGCCTGGATACAGGTGAATTGCATAATTATTTCTCCATATAATATTCTACTCCAGCATTGAAATATCGTCTCGTAAAATCATCTTCACAAAGACCCTGAATTTTAATAAATTCTTTACAGTAGAATATGTACTACGCGATAGCTCACATTATAGACTTGGATAAAAAAAAACATCCGCGGACCCCCATGGGGGTCTGCGAGTAATTTTGGGGAACACTCAAGTTAAGTTACCTTTGAGAGTTTTCCGAAGATTTTTAAAATGAGATAAAACGTTTAAGTTTAAAGGGGCAAATTTCAAAACTTTTTCTTGGTGAGGACCCCCAGCCCACTCTAAATTTTGACTGCTACTTATACTAATTTTTCCTAGAAAATTCTGTGGTTTACAATGAGCGGTTTTTTGGGTGTAACTAAAAATGTCTCAAACTGAACTAAAACAAAACATCCCTTTATTAGGCAAATTCTCAAAGTTTTTCTCGGGGAGACACCCAGACCCCCTATTAAATATAATAGTAATATTACTTGAACTAATTGTGAAATTTTAGCATAAATATAGAATGTTATGGGGTACCTTAGGAATAACATTGAGTTAACCACCTGAAACAAGTCTGGTTACTGCTCTGTGTGTTCAAAATCTTTGGGGGCCGCGATGTCTGACTGTTACATAAAGGGGGCCGCGGTGATCAAAAGTTCAAGAACCACTGCTCTAAAGTGAACATTCTGTTTCGGTGCTGCGAAACAAAATGGAAGTCACAACACCTTTAATAGCCCTACGCGACGCAATAGAGAGAGCAGATGTAGAGACCGTGACCGCATATCGGCGAACGTAAATTCCACATGAAATAGAAATAAAGTTGTAAAAATAAAAGATGAGTGGGCATTAAATGAGGGAACGTAGTTGATAAAGTGATAGAATTTTAAATCACATTTAGGAGATCACCACATCCCATTTGGAGAACTCATAGGGAAGCGCTGTATACGGGGTGCATAGGAAAGTCCCTTTAACCTAAAAGTATTTGCGAACGGAGAGAGCTACAGCTATGACAGTGAACAACAAGCTTTTCCACACAACATCAAATGAAATTCCATTACTGGGACCTTGAAAGTCACCCGCAGTGCTCCACATTTGATGTTGCCAATTACTGATAAGATCAGATTCCAACAATATTTTGCAGAATTAGTAGGTTGCACCATGATTCACTAAGCATGCAAGCATTACCAGTATTTTGAAGGTCAACGTTTTAATTTAAATCACGCCATTTCCAGATATAAGGTTTTCTTATGAGGATAGCACAATTTTTACGTGCGAAGCACGAATATTATTTTAACATCGAGAAAAGATTGGACTGTCCCTTTAACAAAGTCAAAAAAAGTCCCACCCCATTTGAAATTTCCTGCTGTTTTTTACTCGGGAGACTGCATGAATTGCAGAAATTAACAAATTTCAAGGGGAAAGACTTTTTTGCTGAACTCTATTTTGACTTCTTATGGCAGCTTTCATATACTATCATAACTATTACAGCATTCAAATCACCATAAATCAGTTTATTTTTCAATCGCCAAATTACAGAATCTGATTGTTATGTTAAAAAAGTTCGTTATTTCTTTTTTCTGAATCGCCATCTCTGGTTCGTCTTATCGGTGTACCAGTCCGAGTTTGAAGTCCAATTTAAATGAACAAGCAATGTCAATGTATCAACAAAATACACATAAACACAATTTTTAATTATTATACATCACAACTAAAACCTGATAAATTTCTACCCAGCTGATCCTACTAAACCAAATAAATTGTAAAATAATGCAATGAGTAACCGCTTTTTCTCTTGAGAAATAAACAAGCAAAGAAAACTTCTTTGTCTTCAAATACAGTTCGGACTCTCATATTTCAAGGGATGTTTCGTTATCTTCATCCTGCTGTTACTCGCGTCGCCCTTGGTCTTGAATTAAAAAGGCTTCCCGGAAACTCAAGCGTCACGATACCAAGTCCATCGAACGTGGAATAGCGCGATAGACAATGATCTTGTGTAATGTGCTTTCCAAAGAAAAATATTTTCTCGCACTTAAAATATTTTGAAGAACTATGCACATGATATTGAACTAAATTTTAATACCTGCAGTGCACTATAATTTACAGTTTTTACTTTCCATTCAATATTACTTAAGCACCTATAAAGGGGGAGAGGGTATATGAGTGATGCTTACGGAAGATGTTAAAAACACTGAATTTTCGAAAATCTCTTATTTCTTGCATAAATTTAAAAATTCCACCAAATATAAATTTTACTAAACATTTTATATTTTTTAGGTTCACCACTTCACATTTTGTACAAAAAAACAAGGGGGGATCAGGCAGTTTTCTTACGTAATTATGAGGGGGTTGCAGTTTGCTTATCTTTGCTGCCAAGGGGGGGAAGAGGGGGTCAAAAATTACCAAAAATATACTTACACAATATTTGAACGTCCCCAAGCATTAAATGGTAATTTATAGTATAAAAACATAATATTCTGGTGCTTATTATCCCGTCGACTGTTCAGTGGCAGTCTGAGACAGTGGTTCCCAAACTTTTTGATTCACAGCGGTGCCCCTACTAACAATAAAAGGTTTTCCACTGCCACAACCCGAAATAGTTATTTTGAAAAGACAGGATGTGTTTTGAACCTTATTTAATGCAACCACGATGTAACGGACAAGTACGGTCAAAGCTAAATGTTAGGTGCTTAATAATGGGTAGATGTAAAAAAATACCAATTTTTTTTTAACGTTTACATTTTACCTTTTTTCCCCATAGAGGAAGGAAGGCTGAGAAAGTCACTAAAAATATTAAATAAGTGGAAATACTCAGCATGTTTAAGAATAAGGAAATGAGGGAAAGAAAATAAAAAAAAGTAGCAAACAAAAGAGAGACAAAAGAAGAAAAGATAGAAAAAATTAAACTAAGATAGAGAAAAAGAGTAATACTTATAGGAATTGGGAAAAGAAAAATTCAAAAAAGGGGGAAACATTGAAACACGACGAAGAGAGAGTAAATTAGAGCAGTTAGAAAAAAATGGAAGAAAAAAGAGAAACATCAGGAGGAAATGGGGAAACTCTTTAAAAAAGGTAGAGAGAATGGGAGAATAGTGGTATCACCTGCGAGAAATATAATAAGAATACAGATGTGAGTCGAGAATTCTCGGAGAACAAGAATATTCTCGGGCGAATTCCAGGGGCAAGAATTTTGAGAATAATCGAGAATATTCTATTCTTTTTTTGATTGATAAATGGAAATAAATGTAAAAATGTTTGATAATATGAAATGGTCATGTAGAATTAGTGTTAGAAACCTGAAAATAATAACAAAATCAAGGAAACGTACCATTCAAAGAGAATATTTTATAAACTATAATTTCATTATTTCGCAAGATTTTTTTAAGAAGTAAATTTTATTTAATACAAAATAAATATGTTAACAAAACATTTATTGAGGACTAGGGACAATAAAGTAAAAAGGAGGGATCAGCTGGAATAAGAGTCCTCCATTTGGGGATCGCGTCGCGATCGCCAACTATACTACCGCTAACTGTACACTATAACTAATCGTGCCGCTAACTTCCGTACCGCTAACTTGGCAACGCAACGCCAGTCGCCAAATGGAGGACTCTTATTCCAGCTGTGCCAAAAGGAGAAAATTAGAATTAACTAAAAAAGAGAGGCCCCGTGCACACCCAACCAAATGTTATCACACTTCTACATGTACCTACATTCATACTTGTATAAAATGAAAACCTTTCTGCAAACTTAAATTTTTTCCGAAAACTCTTCTGCAAGAATTTACACATTTTGAAATCTTAACATTCTTTCTTAAATACTCAAATTGGTACCATAATTATTTTTATCTGTGCTACCTGACTATCTTGTACTTTTTCCCCAAACTATTTTATTTAAAATTTATGTTTGGAATCAATTTATTCAATTCAGCAAACTTACCAGGTGAGCGCGCGTGAAGACTCGCCAGCGAATTCGAAAAAGACTTACAAAATAGAGAAATTTCACTCAATAAAAGGGCCAAAATTGAGAAAATCCTAAGGACAGGGATTAGCAGAGAAAAATTTATAAATCAAAAATAAATTCTGCAGAAAAATTTCTAAAAAAAACCCTTTTTTTTTGTAGTTTTTTTGCAGAAAATTTTCAGCAGAGGGCAAAATTTTCTCCGAACACCGTTTGCTCATTCATGTATATATTATACAAGTATACCTACATTATTCATGAAATCAAAGCAAAACCAGACACACAGTGCCTTCCAGGGAGAGAGGATAAAACTAACAAATATAGTAATCTGCTACAAAGTTGAAAAAAGTAAGTAATTTTTTCCACATTGACCCATTAAGCACCTAACATCTAGAAAATGCGTTCAAAACTCGTCCATTGCATTATGGTTGCATTAAATAAAGTTCAAAACGCATCCTGTCCTTTCAAGAGGTCTATTTTAGGTTATGTGGCATTTCTGAAGCGACCACAACGCAAATTTTGCACTGTGGCCATTTCGAAAATGCCACAATGTGTTGTGGTCATTTTTTTCGCTCAATGAGCAACTTTGGTCATTGAGCGTAACTTATACATAATATCACCTAAATTCAAAATGTTTTAAAATATGAGTTATAAACTCTCAAATTTGAGCTACATTAAAACTATTGGTTCTTACGTGTTATCCCGTCGACCGTGTCGCTTAATCCGAAAACGTTATTAAATCCCATTGACTTTACTTCTTTACTATAACTATGCCGCTGAACAGTCGACGGAATAATACGTAAGTACCAAACTATTATATCTTTAACTTAACTTTATAAGTCAAACACATTGATGTGATTAATCAAGAATGCAATTTTTAGTGAGAATCACCGATCCTGTCACAGATACATTGTTTTTCCTGCATATCAAACAAAACACAAGGAAAAGCCAACTTTTAACTATTCACCAAAGAATGTAGTTTTCCTCTATCCATAATTACGTAGTTTCCCCCTAATTTCCGTAGAATTTGGAGGGTATATCGTCACCAGCCTAAATATTTGTTACCAATAACAATTAGGATTTGCAGTTTATTTTCTTTAAAAATTTAGGCAAAAGTTTCCCCACAACTGCCTGAATTTCCCCCAAACCATGTTTGGTCATTCTAACATAGTATTCTCCCCTGGGGTTCTCAACCAGTGAGTCATGCAACCTCCTGGGGTCTGAGGACATGTATATAGGGATTACGAAATACAGGTCAACAAAAATAAGAATTAATTGATCACAAATAAATTGGAATGTTTTAATAAAACTTGCGAATGGAACCTGGAGCTTGCACATAGCTAATCCTAAAGTACCTTAATTTCATAGTCATAATTTTAAGGGGATTTATTTCTTAAGAGATGAAAAACAGCATCAACCAGCATTTATGCAGGTTACTGTAATAAATTTAATACCGCTGAAAACAGTTATAAAAGATTCTACAGGTTTTAAATCTTAAATACATACAAACAATACTCTTATTGTACCTATTATCAAGGTTGTTAAAGTTACTTTTAAAAAGTATTTGAGTACAAATACAAGTATTTCAGAAAAAGTAACTAAATATTAAATACAAATACCCCAAAAAAGTAATTAAATAGAGTACAAATAGAGTACATGAAAAGTATTTAAGACGACCTTCAGTTACTTTACCAGTAAAATTTTAATTTATAAAATTTAAATTAATAAAATTAATTTTTAAAATTTAAATTAATAAAATTAATTTTTAAAATTTAAATTAATAAATTAATTTTTAAAATTTAAATTAATAAAATTAATTTTTAAAATTTAAATTAATAAAATTAATTTTTAAAATTTAAATTAATTTTTAAGATTTAAATTAAAAAATTATTTTAATTATTAAAATTTATTTTAAAATCAATTTCTAATTTTAATAAGAAAATAAAATTTGAATTAAAATTTATTTAAAATTATGATGCCTCGCCCCATGGGGGGCACCATTAGTTTAAAAGAGCTGAAAAGCCTCTCCCCAGAAGCACAAAAGTATTATATAAAATCAAATATGTAATTACAATCAAACAATAATTAAGGTTTTTGAGCTTTCAAAGTTAGCATACCCGCTTTGGGGTACTCTCCCCTATGGATTTAAATTCCTAAAGACACGACCAACAATCCCAAAAATGAATAAATAAATAATATAGTATTTTTTCAGGTCATTAGTATATTTAGTCATAGTATAATCTTCCCGGGAAATCCCCGGAATTTCAGTCATTCCCGGGAATGGATTAATTTTTGAAACTACTTCATAGAAATTATATTTAAACTTCAAAATAAAAGTCCAGGAGTTTAAATATATAAATTACAACACAATTTATTTACTACTATAAAAATGAATATTTAAGTTTTAACTGTTTTTTTTATTATTATGGAAGGATTTTATTTTAATTACCAAAATACAATCAATATGAAAAAAGTTAAAGGATGGTAATATTTTTTCGGGGGGGGGGCTTAGTTTTTCTTCATAAATACAGTTTTGGAGGTTCCTTAAAACTGTTTGCTTTCATGAAATTAAACTTATGGAATGAAAAAATAAAATACCCTTAGATTTGTATATAGTGTAATTCAGAATTTTTTTTTTATTTAGTTAATTTTTTTTTAATCAGAGTATCTTGTTAAAAAACTCTATACAAAAGGTTATACGAAAATTCCGGTTAGTAAAAACAAAATTATTACACGGGAACATAGAAAGAAAGTTGTTAACTTTCAAAATAATATTTTCATAGAATCTTGTAAGCATACTACATTAACATTAGTTTGAGAGTAGGACGTTTTATAAAAGGCCTTTTGAGCAAAAACTGGAGAATTTTCAAGTCCCATGTCATATACAAATATCAAAAAATAAAAATCAATTGTAATTATCTAGATAAAAATATAAAGAAAACATAAATCCTTAATCCCTTCACTCTACTTTAAAAAAAAAAATATAAGCACAACCTAACTCTTTTTGGGACATTACACTTCTAAGCAGTTGATCTTCTTAAATAAATATACTTCTTCTATCCAGGAGGCAGGAAACTTGCAGCTTTTCGAGAGCACAAACAAAAAGGGACTGAAGAAGGCTAAGATTTGATTGCCTTTGCCCTTGAAAATGTGCCCTCCCTCCCTTTGGTTCGTGGAAGGTGGGGTGGGAAAACAAGAAACTACGAACAATTAGTGGCCATAAAAGTATAAAACGGTGCCATATCGGCTATTCCATCTCCTGCACTGCAATTCGACCTGCAAGGCGGCCGGCCACCCAGAGAACACACAAGCGCTTGTCAACACAGGGGGGCTATAAATTGTCGGGGGAGGATTGTCAGCGCTGTCGCCCGGGTGTCCGGTCGGGCAGTCGGCCACTGCCGAGAACGCTTTTTCCCCTCGGGCTATGCGGAAGCAGGAAGAAGTGTTTTGTTCCCCTCCAATGTTGGATTCCGTTTTTTAAATTCTGGGTTTAGAAAGTAACTAAAGTACAGCATAGGTATTTAAGTAACAAAGAGTTAGTTACTTTAAAATTTTTGTAGTTAAATACCAGTTTGATACTCAAAAAGTAACTAATGTAACTAAATACTTTTAAAGTATTTAAAAAGTATTTCCGTTACTAAGTATTTAAATACTTAACAACCTTGCCTATTATTAAAAAGTTTCACTCCCGTAACAAATACAATCATTGAACTTCAACTGAGTAATGGTGCAATGAGTTTCGAAAAACATAACATAATTAATTTTGCTTTAAAACTATATTTATCAATATTATACTTGATTTTATACTTTAGTACTATAGCGATGAACTAAGACATAAAGCTTTAGAAACAAAGAGGACTTACCTAAGAATGCACACTGGTGAATCGTTATCGTCAAGAAACAGGTCCACAAAAAATTTCAAAGATTATGATATTTTAGGGAAAACAAGCGGATTAACTACAGACAATAGCGAACCTGATATATACGGCTTTCTTTTCTTAGTTGACAGCTCCAATATGCAATATGTGTTTGGTTTGGCTTTGCTTCTTTGCTTTGCTTTGGCTGGGAATAATGAGTTGAGTGATCAAACATCTGCTGAGAGAAATTACAGAGTCATCTAGTGTTGATTTCACAAAACAATTACTTGTGAAAAAATTACAAATTATGATTTTGTGGAATATTTCATTATCAAGTTAAAAAACTCATACATAACACATTTATTTTTTATTTTCTTCACATTTTTAATACTGGGAAGGTTCTATAAAAAAAAACAAGGTTAAACGGGTTAAACCAGAGTTAAACAAAGGCACGAATTCAGATGTTTAGATTTTTAGCAGATGTTTGGTGATATAGAGCATTCGCACATGACGTCACTTGGAGGACAAAATCAACGTTGCTAAGGCTGTTGTTAGGGGCGGGACATAGAAGTATCCAATAGCAGCATTCGCACATGACGTCACTTGGCGAATAATCAACGTTGCTAAGGCCGTTGTTAGGCAGAGTCATGTGATTGAAAATGCTCTATTTGTTTGGGGGCCGAGAGAAATTATGATAACCTCAAGTATGTTACAATTATATTTAGTAATTTATTAAAGCATCTACAAAACTTTATTGGCTACCCTCTCTTCTAAAAGAAAAACCCTCCGTTAAATGATTGCAGCGCCCTCGTGTTGGTCTGAACTTTCGTTCTTTCGTGCGGGGAAAGGGCAAATATTTTTTAGCGCACGTAAAAGGGTAAACTACTCTGTGGGGTAAACAAAGACCTCTATTTACGTTAAAAAGTTTTCAACCACTTCTTTTTAAATTTTGCTGATTTATATTTTTCTAATATTTTATATATATAATTTTTCTGAAGAATGGTTAATGGGCGTTAATGGGATGGGAGTGTTTTTCTTTTTAAAAAAATTCCGAGAGCACCTCCTCAAAAATTACTTATTACGTTTCAAGGGGGAGAGAGGGTTCTACATGTTAGTGCCGTTTACATGGGAAAAATGCTACCCGGGTAGCTACCCGGGTAAAAAGTGGGTTCAAGGGAATTTCCAACTCTACCCGGGTAACGAAATTTGAAGGCGTTTACATGAGACATGATCTAACCCGGCTTTTTCTCGGTCACGTGGTAAGAAAGAAAAGTGATCTGCCTGTTTCCATGGTTTCCAAGTTTGTTAATAAATATCTCATTTTTGTTTTTGAAAGAGAGCATCAGAATGAATTTTAAAAGAGCGTTGGCGATATATGCAAAAAATCAACGGATGATAGCAGATTTGCTTACCGAAGACCTGCGAAGATGTATGAAAGCAATCTTGTATTATTTGTTGAATATTTTGTTTATTTACTAGTAACACTTATACAACTATACAAAATTGTGTTGGCAACATTGTTTCAATTCCATCAATGTTTATTGTTTTGATTTCCGTTTTTCATCATGTTTGTAAGTTGTGCTTGTCTTAAAAAATAAATGGATGTTTATTAAACTTAACGTTTTATCTTCACATTTCAAACTGCATTTGCTACTTTCTACATTATTGATGTCCATTACAAATTATATCAAAACAATCAACAGAGCACACACAAACAATTAAATGGCGGACTACACAACACGCAAGGTAGTGTGGGATGGGACACGAAATGCATCATGGGAAAGGAGGGTACTACCCGGCAATTGACTAGGATTGAATCCTACCCGGCTTTTTCCTATCTTTTTCCCTTCGTAGGGAATGCCGGGTAGAAAAGAGGAGTAAGAGCCGCCTTTTACCCGGGTAATTGGCTCATGTAAACGGCACTGTTGTGTGGTACAATGTGACAAAAAAGGGGGATTGAAGAGTTCACACAGTTGATTTGTGACATCACACTTAAAAAAAGTAATTTTTTCTCTGTCCTTTATAATAATCTTCTTCTTCACTGGCTGGCTCGACAGCCCAGGATGGGCCTTGGCCTTCTCTAGTATAGAGCATTCGCACATGACGTCACAGGCTTGTGACGTCAGAGGCTTGGATGACAGACAGTATGATGGAAAACTATAGGATGCACATCGTTTATTTGTTTACTTTTTATGTGAATTTTGAAAAATAAGGATGTTTTATGTTTTTCTCCAAAGTTTACTTTAAAGTAACCTTTATTTACTCTAAAATAGCATCTCTGCATATTATAAGCCATTCAATAACACTACATTTTATATTTAGCAGTGTTCTAATTGCTGAAACCATTTCTGCCAGTGTTCTAATTGCAAGTACCATTCGCAATGCTACTAACATATTTTAAAATTCTTAATTATTTATTAATTATTCAATTCTTAGTTTCAGTAGCATATTATAAGTATTTTACAGATGTATCGGACTCGCATATTGTTCTAACAAATGTAAACAAAAACATGTCACCTCGTAATAAGTCTTTTTCTAAATTTAGCTTACCATTAAAACACAAAAACATATGCACTTACCTTCAATAACTATTATTCTTTCGTTCCTATCTTTAACCGAGCCTAAAGAATCTTTTTAAATGAACTTTTCTTATAAAAACTAAATGCAGCGCGTATTCTCTATGGGAGCCTAATGTTAAAGAAAAGTTGTCTATCCTCCAAGCCAGCTTGATCACGTGATCGGAGACACGTGATTGAAAATGCTCTATTGGTTTCTCCAAGCTGTCCTTCCTTTGGCAATGGATTTCCAATTTTTTTTATTTTTAACGCAGTGCAGAGAGATCTTTCTCCAGGGTATCTAGCCATCTGAGACTTGGCCTGACCCTTCTACGCGTTCCAGTTGGTCGGGCATTAAAAATCTTTTTCATCCTCCATCCTTACTACGTGGCATGATCATTTTATCTTCTGAACCTTAATGAATCTTATGATGTCGGGTTCATTATATGATCGATAGAGTTCTAAATTTGATCTTCTCATCCACTGACTCCTCCAAAAATGCACTGTAATATCTTTCTTTCAAATAATGCTCAGCCTGTCTTCATCTGCACGATTCAATGTCCATGTTTCACATGCATATGTTAAAACTGACCTAATAAGGCCTTTAAATAATAACACAGCTTTGTTTTTCTCTTTGATTACATTTGATCTTAAATATACTTTCTTAATCCATAAAAGCACCTATTGGCACAATAATAAAAAGCCATTTTATTCCTTTCTTGATTTACTGGGAATAAATGTGTAACTATAACTAAAATGTATAATAAGATTTGAATTTATATTAAACTTGGATTTAATTTTAGTTTCAAAAATCTAAGATCCCAATAGGGGACGAGAGGGCCACTAACAGGCGGGATAGGAGTATAAGTATAATACCCCTAAAAATTTTGTGTACTAATTTGTGAATGTCCCGTTCAAGAATATATTTTTTTCCGTTTGAAGATGAAGATAAATCCTAATAATTCAAAATTATTACTCTACATTAAGGGTGGATCAAACAGCCAAAGAAATTTTTTAAGGACTCGTTTACACGCGGGTATAGCGGATTTTCAGCCTAATGACTTCAATATAATATGTATACAAAATTTCAGCTCAATAGAACAATTTCTTTTGGGTGCTGAATTTACGCCCAAAATGTGTGGAAACCAAACCCCCAATTTACTCTTTTAGATAATTTTTTCGAACTCCGCTATCAGATAAAACAGCCTGAATATACGTGTAAAAAGTTCTGCTATAAGATTCGGCTATTCCTTCTAATGTTGATCTGCATAATTTATTAGAAAATGAACAAACAAATACTTAAACAAATTTCCGTAAAAAAAATCTGGGTTTTTTTTTTTTTTTAATCTCCTGGTTCTTAGACTTGTTAGAGTATATTTCTTCTAGGGTTTAATAAAAAGTATCAGGTAAACATCATCTAAACATCAGACAGCAGAGGGGAAAATATCGTATCAGCTTATTTTTTATATGTTTTATTGAAGTTACTTGGACCAAGCTCAACCTTAATTGAATAGATTTTAAAAAATCTGAATTTTTACTGAATTTTAGTTAATAAAAGTTATTTTTTTCATTAATAATTAATTTAGTAATTCATTTCCTAATTTTAAGGCGCAGATTTCTTGAAAAAGGACTGGTCGTATAGAGCTGATATTTTTACACTTTGTGTAGCGAAGCTGTTTGACAAAAAATTTAAGGATCTCTAAATGGATAAAGTATACCTGGGAATAATAATAATGTTTTGCTCCAGACTTGGGGCGCAAGCAAAGTTTGCAGAAGAATTTTCGTATCAAGCTAAAATTTTTACACATTTTATAATTCATTTGTTCAAAAATTATCTCTATTGTAAGCGGACGAAAAGAGGGTTTTTTCCCCACCTTCTTTAGGAGTACTAAAGTAGTTTTAGTTTTACTAAAGTAGATTCCACCCTACTTTATGTTTTTTTTTAAGAAAAAGTATTAAAATAAAATTGTTTTTCAGTCTTTGCCCAAATTTAATCATCATCATCTTCTATTTAAAGACATAACAGACGATTTGGTTTAATTTTTTCTTATTTTATTCTATTTCATATTATAAATATATTTTTTTAAAATTGAGTCCCTAACTTGACTTGAGTGGGGATCATCCATAAATTACGTGAGGTCAAAAAGGGGGGGAGGGGTTTGGAAAAATCTCACCAAATCTCACCAAGGGGGGGGGTCGATTAAAATTTCACGTCAACTTTTTAAGTTAGAAATTATACAATTTTCCTTCTTTTTTAAGTATGAGAAAGGAGGAAAATAATTTTTAAAAAGTTGTAGGTAAACCTCACGTGGGAGGGGAGGGGGGGTCAAGCAAAATCTCACTAAATCTCACCAAAGGGGGGTCCAGATTTTGGAAAAAACACCTCACGTAATTTATGGATGTCCCCGGTCTAGTCTACTTTAATAACTCATTCACATGGTAAATTTTGTATCGAATTAGATTTGTAGATGGCAGCAGTATCATACAAAGATATTGCTTCAACCGAAAATATGGGTGTCGCATTTGGCTTCAAGATTTAATTTTACTCGCATTTTGGCGAAAAATAATCGGGTATAAAATATTCCGAAAAAGAAACCTAAAAGAAAAAGCGCCTTTTCAAATATCAGGTGCAAGATTCCACTCGTCAAACTCGCCGAAGGCAAGTCTAACAAAAGCGTTTAAATTAGGATTAAATTAGGATTTCTTTTTAACCAAGAACCACAGAATTAATCACAGAAAGCAAATCTTTAAGAAAAATGTCGGGCCAGCTATTTCTGAAGCTTTAAGAAAATTCAGAAATAATAACAGTAACAATAATAATCTAGGAAAATAAATTCTCGTTAAAAATAGATTTGAAGGACATTAGGAAAATTATCACGGGATAAATTACATATATTAATTAGATGGATGTGCCCTGATAACTTATTTCTCAGAATTCAAGGGCTATCATCACTGTTTTGTATGTAGGCAGAGATAATACAACACTTGCTTTGTAATTTGAAACTAAAGTAGAAAAAGGACAGAAGAATGGGTAAAGATATGAAGAAAAATAAACGTAAATAATTTTTTTTATTTACAATACGTTGTGATTGTAAGTTTTCTTTTTAACTCTGAAAAAATACATAATTTGGCTGATTCCGGGGCACGGGACGTAGTTAGGAAAGTAAAAGTACAGTATATTAGGTAAACTTTTAGTTATCAATCATAAAAAATGATGTTGTTAGATGACCTTGTTCAGGGACAACAACTTTCCAAAATAGCCTAAGTAAAATTAGGGACGAAATTTGAAAAAAAGGCCTGTGCTGGTTGGAGTTCGAATTTGAATGATTTTTTATTCAATTTGGAAAAAAGTGTAAGGTTAAAAAATAAATAGGATAATTATTATCTATGCGTTTGGGTGGTTGTACGAAGCTGCGTAATAAGATCACCAGAATATAGCACTAAACGGGGCTATAGCTCGAAAATTCAGGTCCTATCTTTAAAAATTGGCATGTCAATTCAGGTAGTGGATTCTATAGGAATAACATTATCGGCAAAATCAAAGTTGGCATTTCTTTGATCTTGCCGTTAATGCAATATCAGAAATCCTCATACGCATTTTAAACGTTACCAATCCCTTATCAAAAACAGCTGATACCTCTCCTTAAGTCCTTTAAAGATTCATCCGCAAAGGTTTGGAATCTAATTTCGAACTTCACCGATAATTTTTTTTATACAAGGGGACAAAGTTTACCCCCCCCCCCCCCGCTGCCATAGAGATAAAAGTGATGGTAGCGCCACTTACCCAGCACGCAATGTTTGCATTAACATAAGCCACTGATTGAGTAAAGGGTGCTTCGCCCCGCCTCCGCACAAACATGGATTATGGAGTTTGTGTGGATCTGGATGGAAAAGTGAATGACAGTAACACTGTAAAGTACTATAATCCACTTAGGAGGTCTTGATTTATTGTTTTATAAAGTGAAGACATTTTCTTTAATTTAAAAGGTGAGTTAAATAAGGGATTACATAAAAAAAGGGTAAGATAAGAGGGACAAGAGAAGGTAAGACAAGGATAGGGAACATAATATTGTAACTTATATAGAATGGAAAGATGCCTATGCCCTACATACATAAAATTTTTAATTAAATTGGTAAATAAATATTAGCTGAGCACCACGGTACTTTATAGGTTTATCATAGTATTGACTAATCGTTCATTTGGCTATTTTATTTATGTTCAGAGGGCTCATATTTATATCTAGATCAAAACTGGAAAACAAGCCAACCCCCATATTCCCCCCTCTAAAATGATTACTTGAAAACTGTCATAATAATAATTCATATAGTTTTATACTAAATCCTGCTAATATAATGTATTCCACTCGATTTCAAAATTAAAAATAATGAAGTTTTTTTACTATTTACAGTAATTTTTGTTAGATAAGCCGCGGCTTACACGTGTTTAAAAGTTTGAAATTGACCTCTGCGGTTTATTTTTGCCAGTATGGCCTATCTGATGAAATTTCGTTCTTTTTTGTTCCAGGTCATTCTTTATTATAATATTCCATTATGAAATTTCTATCAATTTATTTGTATTTATAGTTTTTCTCCTGATACTACAAAACCCTTTTAATTATGATTATGTCATTATAAAAGTGAGAAAAAAATACACAAAAGATAAGTGTCCCAAAATAATTTTTCCAACTTGAGCAATGATTTTGAATAAATTTAAGAAAATTATATTAATATGAAATGTTGCAAGACTGTTCTCTATAATCGATTTTGTGTATAATTAATTTTTGTGATAAACGATTGTAAAAAGTAATTTGATTCGAAATAAACTTTAATTATGAGGCGTCTTATACTACAAGAAATATTTTACAATATATAGATGTCTATAATAAGAAAGAGCGGTGTAAAATCTAAAAAGTTTAAAGTTTTGTATCATTTTATTTGGTTATATCATTCTATCACTATGTTATCCAAGAGTAGTAGGTATTTAATAATTCTAAAGGTGTTTTTTTTTTGTTATTTTTTATTCCCTCACGAACGATCCTCACTTCTCAAACAAAAGGTAAATATTTTACCTAATTTTGGATTTTAGCGCTTCTTAAACATTTGTCCTTTTGAAACAAATAAAAGTTTCATCAAAATTTGTTTAACATTGAATGAATGATTTCAAGATTAATGAACGGATAAAGAGAACAATGATGTAATACACATTTATTGATTATGGATAATACCTAATAATGAGAGAGATAATGCTTTGCTTTAGAGATATTGCTCGATAATGCAGAGTAGTGATAAGGAAATAAAATTTAATTGATGCCGATCTTAAAGTAAGATGAGATACCAAATACAGATGGATAACGAATGAAGATTTTATTTGAATACTTATGAAACTTTTGTTGTGAATTAGAAATTTCTAATTTCTTATAAGAGAGTAAATTACTTTTAAAAGCGGAAAATTATGACAGATGAATATTTACTGGTACTTAGGACCATTTGTAATAAGTTGGTAAAAAAATTCATAATTCTATTCCTAATTGTCTTATGTCTTCTTTGGCTGGCCCATTGTAACAGGAGCAAAGATCAATTCTCCAGGTAGCTGGTTCAGAATTTTTAATTCCCTTGTAATATCGGTTCTCAGTTATGGCAGTCCTGTCTGGTCTATTTCCTATATCAGTGAGTTAGAACATATCCAGAATTTCTTTATTAAAAAATTATTCAATCTTTCAAAATATCCAGGTTATATTCTCAGACTTGAACTGGGTCAAACTAATATTTCCATTGTATTCATAAAATTAATTTTGATGTATGTATGCTAAATTAATTTTGAGATTCTGGAATAGAATATTAGAGATGGATGACCGTAGGTTTACCAAAATTGCATACAAACATTGTTTTTATGGCCGTTTGAGTCCAATAAAATTTAATTGGACTTTAAAAATTAAATCTATAATCGAAAGCTCCGGCTTTTCTTATAGACTACAGGCCCGTGTCGAAAAATGATGGGTCATTTGAACCACCACAAGACTTATATAGAATGATATAAGGGCATAAAATAATAAGATTCAGCACTATGCCGTCACTTGTAAGCTGTCCAACTGAGTGCCGGTGAGAATTCAAAAGCACAGGTAGAGTGAGTACATTTTGGTCATGTATTTTTGTACGGCATTCTTACCATCAATAGATCCAAGAAAAATAATGGGAAAACACGCAGTGCCGTACAAAAGTAGTGCGCCACCAAGTCGGAATTTTTGTTTGATTTTCCGCCGATTTTTAGGGTAAATTTGGTCATTTGATTGTGTACGGCATCGGTTCCATACAGTTTCAAAACCTTTTCTAATCCATAATTCCGCAACGCCGTACAAAAAATCATGCGACAAGGGGGAAAAATCGAGGGTTGCAACCCTCTCCATTTCAGTGGTCTGGGGGGTGATTTGAAAAAGTACGGCATCGGTTCCAAAATATTATCTAGCACTCAAATGCACTATTAAAATTAATGCCGTCAAAAAATTATTGTTCATTTGTATGTATATATTAATAATTATCTCAATTTCATCATATACTTGATTTATAAAGCTGGAAGGTCATTTGATCCTGTACGGCAACTTTTTTTTCAACATGGTATAGTTAAATACAATTGTCATATAATATTGCCGTTCAAAAGAAACTGTTCTAAAAAAAATTACAGAGAAATACAAAAAATGAAATTTTTCGAATTATTTCAAAAGTTTCAATAATCATAGATAAATGAAATTTTGCAATTTTCTACATATTATCGTGGTTTTAAATAGTATTCAGGTAAATAATTCAGAAAAAAATGATGCCGTACATTTTAATGCAAACCATATTTTCAGGCTGATGAAAATGGCACTACCATTTCAGGGGTATTTTATGTTCATCTGATACAATACGGCATTCACATATTCTTAAAGAGAACAACTGATAATATGCATTAATCATTATGCCGTCTATCTGAAGTGAAACAGTGTGTATATTATATTCAAGAATTGAAAACTGCCAATGTCAGTATCAACAGTTTTGTACACTCCTGGTCATATACTCCTACTGACCTTTGGACCAACAAAAATGTACGGCATGTGAGAAAATGTTATCTATGCATGAAATACTTTCAAAATAAATTAATTTTATGTTGTGTCAAATCACCCCCCAGACCACCGAAAGGGAGGGGATTGCAACCCTCGATTTCCCCCCCTTGTCGCATGATTTTTTGTACGGCGTTGCGGAATTATGGATTAGAAGAGGTTTTGAAACTGTATGGAACCGATGCCGTACACAATCAAATGACCAAATTTACCCTAAAAATCGGTGGAAAATCAAACAAAAATTCCGACTTGGTGGCGCACTACTTTTGTACGGCACTGCGTGTTTTCCCATTATTTTTCTTGGATCTATTGATGGTAAGAATGCCGTACAAAAATACATGACCAAAATGTACTCACTCTACCTGTGCTTTTGAATTCTCACCGGCACTCAGTTGGACAGCTTACAAGTGACGGCATAGTACTGAATCTTATTATTTTATGCCCTTATATCATTCTATATAGGTCTTCTGGTGGTTCAAATGACCCATCATTTTTCGACACGGGCTTGTAGTCTATTATGTTTGCTATCACAAGATCCCGAAGTTGCAATGAAGTATCTGCCCCAAATCCTTCTAAGCTACATTGATCAATACAAACAGTTAGATATGATAAGTATGGAAAAAAGTCAACATTACCCTCACTATAAATTTATAAAACTAACCCCTTTCATAGAAGACTATATTACCTCAAGAATTGATGTTTCAATGAAGAGAATTCTTTTCCAACTGAGATTAAATCAGGAGACCATTTTTTTCGAGGGAAAACTCTTTAAAATATACCCCAAAGACAAATGCAAATATTGTAATATGGACGAACCAGAATCATGGGAACACGTATTTTTATATTGTCCTATGTATCGTTTTTACAGATTAAAGTATCTTTCCCCTTTTATTGGGTATCAAAATAACTTTAATGGTTTCCTCACTTACAATCATAAGAATTTTTTTGCAATAGTAAATTTTATTAAATCAGCTCAAAAGTTGAACCAGTTCCCGTTGGCAAATTGTTCTTTAGACTCCTGAGGTTTTTTTCTCTTTTTTTTAATTGTATTTTGGTTCTATTTATTCTATTTATATGCTTTGTTTTTATCTTGCACTTATTTGTATGCTCTGATATTTTTGTATTTTGGTGTATGGGCCAGCTGGTCTTTTTTGCCAATAAACTTATTATTATTATTATTATTATTATGTCTTCTTTGGCTTAAATTAAGCATGTTGCCAAAAATAATAATAAACTTCAACTTTGACATGCGAATTTTCATGCCTTTTCCATCGAATAGTTTTAGCGTCATATAGAGTGAGAAGCGCTGGAGGAGAAACTTCCCTGAAACCATAGTAGTGCGGGAGCATTGCACAAGAATCTATAAAGATTCTGCAATTCCGGCTACCAGTCTGAAATTTGGCACACTTGTTCCTTATGGTATAAGGGTCAGAAAAACACCGGGACCCAAGTTGGGCAACCTCCTGGGGGGGAGGAATTCAAGATGGCGTCCAAGATGGCGCCGGCATCAAATTCGTCCAATGCCGCGTAATTTAAGTCAATTTTGGGGTTTCCGGCTATGCTAAACTCTAAAATATTAATATAACACAAGTTTTGTGACTTCTTGGAGGGGAGGAATTCAAGATGGCGTCCAAAATGGCGCCAAAATCGAATTCTTCCATTTGCGAGTAATTAAAGTCAATTTTGGGGTTTTTGACTATGCTAAATTCAAAAATATTAATCTTAAAGCTCTAAAATCTTACCCTTTTAAAGTTATTCTAAAGGAATTCAAGATGGCGTCCAAAATGGCGCCGAAATCAAATTCGTCCATTTGCGTGTAATTTAAGTCGATTTTGGGGTTTTCGGCTATGCTAAATTCAAAAATACTAATCTGAAAGCTCTAAAATCTTACCCTTTTAAAGTTACTCTAAAGAAATTCAAGATGGCTTGCGCCCAAAATGGCACCGAAATCGCATTCTTCCATTTGCGCGTAAATTAAGTCGATTTTGGGGTTTTCGGCTATGCTAAATTCAAAAATATTAATCTGAAAACTCAAAAATCTTAACCTTTTAAAGTTATACCCTATTTCTTTTTTATTTCATAGGAAGTATCTCAAGATGGCGTTCGAAATCAAAAACGTCCTTTATCACGATTCACGCTTATTTCTAAGTATTTCTATATTATAAACCAAACCTATCTATAGGAAACTCAAATAGTATTGCAAAATTGTAGTATTAAAATTATTGCATTTCCTTTTTTTTTTTATCTCAGATGAATTATAAATATGCATATTTTAGCATAAGCCGCGGTCCCTAGCGAGAAGAGATTTTCGAGGGAGGCCGAGTTATGCGACTATTCACCTATATCTGTTCTGATAACTTCTTTGAAATTTTAAGTGGGATCAGCATTCTCAGTTCAATAGCTCTGTTCTAGCAGATGCCTCCAACACAAACTTTCTTCGTTTTTTTAAACTATTTTTAAGAACTTATGAAAGAAGGTAAGTATTATATTGTCATCCGGTTTATTTCACTGCCAGTTATTAAATTATTTAATTTAATACGACTCCATAGGGTTTGAGGGTGCTTGAGCCACCCAAAGTTGGCAGAAGGGCTAATCCCCAAATGTTTTTTTTTATTAAAAAAACAATAGAGTTTCACAACGACTTCCAAGAATTGAGAAAAACCTACTAAGGCGTTTGGATATTTTCTAGGTATGTATAACGTAATTATTTTTTCATAAAAGAAAGAAGGGAATGTATTGGAAGTCGTATGCGTGGAGTGTAGACTTTCCTGGCAACCGAAGTGTCCGGTTCTCAAAGCATCCCGGTCCACAGGAGGCGTCAAGTGGTCATTAGCGCGCCCACCCATGGCTGGGGCTGGGCTTGGAAACGGAGCCATTCGAAATGTGCCTCCTTTTGTTTCTTATCACAACTCCTTGGGTGGTGGTCCATCGTTTTCTTGTCGAAGATGCCGATTATCCGACTTCGGCCCCTGTCAAAGCGGTACTTGATGCTGGTCGTAAATTGTAGGAAATCCGTTATTTCAGTCTCAAATCGTTTTATGACCCCTTAATTGTTCCTTTTTTCGATTTTTGGCGTCCTATTCGACACCCCAGCCCACGTGACTTTCGATGGCTGTGGACACTTTGTATTTGTAGAGGTCCGTCAGTTGCATTTTTGTTGTGGTGCTGATGAACGGTTGTGTAAAAAACATTAAGTGTAAAGGTATAAAATTAGCTTTTTCTAATAATCTTCGTTTTTTTTTAGTCTAATAGCTTGAGTTCAATCAATCAATCAATCAGTTATTCTCAAAGTACTGAATTAAAGGGGCGCCGATATCAGATAATTTTTTTCAACTCTTTCTGTCAATCTATTTTCTTAGATCTGCACAAAAATGTAAGATTTTTATTGAATAAAATTGATTTATAAATAACAGTTCATGAAACCATTGTACTAGTCCGTATTGACACCTCTTAAACTGCATATTCATCATAATTTTTATGAGTATAAGGCTCTTTTTGGTTGGTTGGTTGGTGTTACATATATTTTCAGGTATGTGTGCTTGATCTCAAGGATCCGCTTATACACCTTCGTCAAGTAAGACAGACACAACAGAATTTTTACTGACACAAAGAAGGAAAATACACCCAGGGGCGAGGTGAGAATAGGCTCTGTTTAATTGTTTTATTGGCATAGTTTGCGACACCTGTAATTTTTAAAAATCGGCGCCCCTTTAAATTGAAACAATAATGAAAATAAGGTAATTCAATAGATTTTCTCAACTTCTAGTGTTTTTGTGAGGACTTTTTTCTAGAATCAGCATGCCATATTGACTTTTGCACTAAAAAGGTAAGTTTGTAACATTTTTAGGCATTTTCTCAAGATTTGATGTGGTTTGAACCGTAAAAATAGAATAAAACTGCGGGAGTAATTGTCAATTGCGATTTCGGCCCCCATCATGAATTATTTCTTTTATGATGAAAAAAAGTGCATAAGTTTAAAAGGGTAATTTATAGAGCTTTAAGATTAATATTTTTGAATTGAGCATAGTCAAAAACCCCAAAATTGACTTAATTTACGCGCAAATGGACGAATTCGATTTTGGCACCATTTTGGACGCCATCTTGAATTCCTTTAGAATAATTTTAAAAGGGTAAGATTTTAGAGCTTTAAGATTATTATTTTTGAATTTAGCATAGTCAAAAACCCCAAAATGGACTTTAATTACTCGCAAATGGAAGAATTCGATTTTGGCGCCATTTTGGACGCCATCTTGAATTCCTACTCTCCTGAGGTGGTTTCATTACTTGTGCCAGATTAATATTTTTGAATTCAGCATAGCCGAAAACCCCAAAATATACTTAAATTACGCGCAAATGGACGAATTTGATTTCGGCGCCATTTTGGGCGCCATCTTGAATTCCTCCCCTCCAAGAAGTCATAAAACTTGTGTTATATTAATATTTTTGAGTTTAGCATAGCCGGAAACCCCAAAATTGACTTAAATTACGCGCAATTGGACGAATTTGATGCCGGCGCCATCTTGGACGCCATCTTGAATTCCTCCCCCCCAGGTGGTTGCCCAACTTGGGTCCCGGTGTTTTTCTGACCCTTATACCATAAGGAACAAGTGTGCCAAATTTCAGACTGGTAGCCGGAATTGCAGAATCTTTGTGCAATGCTCCCGCACTATAGAGATCTAACAGTATTAGATCTCTATGCCTGAAACAGAGTTCGCATCACTTACTTTTTCGTTGGAAAGAAATTATTGGGATTATTTTAATTGGTATGAAAACATAACAGCTTTAAAGCAAACTTTAAAACTTCTTCAGAGGATTTAATCCTTTAAAATGATAAATTCATAAAAATTAAACTTAGTAAGATGAATTTCGAATCGAATGTAACCTTTTGTTTTTCGACAAAATTCATGATAGTCAAATAAAAAGAAATTTAGTTAAATATAACGTATGTGGGAGTAGTATTTTTAATAAAATATTTTCTACTACAATTCTCTACTGGAAAATATCACGATATTTTTATTAATTATTTTCTCCAATCACTGCATAAAATTATATCTTTAAAGCAATTTTTCGAAAGTTATCTTTAAAAAATAGGAAAATTCGTTTAAAAAACCCCAAAATAGTAGATAAGTAGTTAACTACAAAATAATTTAGAAGCTAGAGGATTAAAGAATAGGGCAAGTATTAAAAAGAATAACAATTTATTTTTGTTGATTTCCGAATTTTTTAAGTCTTTATATTCAACAATTTAATAAAAGCAACAATAATGGAATTATTTTTTTTTGCATTTAGTTTCATTACTTTTCAGTCGTTAAAGGTTGCCTGCAATTCATGAAAAGATTGATTTAAAGGAATTTTAATTAATTTAATAAAATGTCAAAATTAGGCAAGTTAACAGTTTTTCTTCTGTCTCGTGTTTCGAGACTGGTTTGGAAAGGTATTCGCTATAAAAAAATGAAACCTGTGCACTTGAATCGAATACTCTTCTCTCCCCTCAAAAATAAAATAAAACTAAATTCCCCCAGTTCATTTATCCCTTCTCCATATCACCCCTCCACTTTCTCCATCGTGAAGGAGCGATTTGTATTCATCTTCACTGCCAAATCCACTTGCTTTTGGCGCCAGATCGGGTTTCCCTCCTTGCGGCAACCCTACTGCAGCAGGCTGGATAGAGAACCTGCTGTCAATGCCATTCAATATTTTGCGGAGAATGAAGCCTGCGCGAATTCGATTATGTCGTGTCTTTGCAAATGTTTGATACTACCTGACGATGTGAATTCTTGGGTGGTATCGCTCACTTTCCGTAGGATTTAATAGTGGAACATTTTGTTATTTTGATACTACACCCTTCCCCGTTGATGTTTCTTCAGTTTTAGTGAAGACCTTTACGCCTGGATTGTAGCTATGGCCAGTGATAAAATAAAAGTTGCGATTCGAGTTCGTCCGTTCAACAGACGAGGTGAGTCAGACATTGGATTTTTCTGTTCCTCGTGTTATGAAATTTATTCCTGTACCGAACATTCCAATCATACGTTCTTCGCAACCACTGTGCTCTCCCGATTCGTTTACGTGGACGTGAATGTTGGATTACGTATTTTCTTCTCTTCTCTCAATATGAATTGATGACTCAGTCGAATCATATGGTTTAGAAAGGGTGTGTGTGATACCCTGGTTTTAGTTACCTATTTCCAACAGTTGAGTTTGCTCAATCGTGGCTTAATTGAATTGTCTTATTTACGCCTGTTTATTTGTTTTGCCAATTTGTGTACAGACAGTGAGTTAAAGTTGTAGTTATTTACATGTGTGATGGGATATCAAAAAATTAGTTTCATTTCTCCATTTTCATATCCATGAGATTTGGTTTGAATTAATCCTTTGAACTCGGAAAAAGTTATATTATTTTTAAACCCAGAGCTCGTATTTTCAAGTTCCTTTTATCATTGTTCACCATCATTAAATATAATTATTTTAAATATAAAGAATTAAGATGGATGAATTCAACATGAGGATAAATAATGGCCTTTTCTCTTCCTCAATGGGTTTTGAAATAAAATTATAAATTAGTTCATTGTTTGTTTAAAAATTTACAAGAAAATCAATCTCATTCCTGTAATAATTGGATAATCCTGGCGTTTTTTATTTGCCAAGTGCTTGTTTCCATATATTCTATTTAAAAACCACAATAATTTTAATGTCCAATACACCCTCTCAGAAAATGACAATAAATTGCATTACTGGGATATTTTAGTGGTCTTTCAATTATTAAGAGACTTAATCTTTAGGTGTCTTACCAGAAAATGTTATTAATTAGGTTAGGTTTTAGGTTAGGTTACTAATACTTTAGGTTTTTTAATACTAACTGAGATTTTAAAACTAATAGGGGTTTGTTTTAGGTTTGTGAATGTTAGAACTACTGGGGTTTTATCAATTTACAATTAATACAAAAAGTTTCAATTCATAATACAAGAAATATTCATTAATAAATATTTTTATATTTAAAACATAAAATTAATTAACTTATTTAGTTTTTAAAATTATTGTTAAGAATATGTCATAATATTTTTTAAGGTATCCAAGTTGATAATATTTATTTTATTTTTTAACTGAAAAATAAATTACAATTCATTCTATTATGCATTTTTTAAATTCATCTTTCAACACATAGTTGAAATATTTTTTCTAAATTTGTCCAATTATTTTCAATCACTTCAGTAAGGTGTTTTTTCTCAAAGGGTTTAATAACTGTGCCAATTAATAATTAATTTCATTCTATTTTTATCATCAAAATCCACTTCCCTATGATTTTTATTTTAGGTTATGATGAATTTATTAAGGGTATGGATAGAATTGTTTACCGTTTTGAGTTAATTTTCTAATTATACTTTTTCCTTATTTTTAAGCTTCACAACCCTTTGATGACAAACTCTCTTAATTAAAAACCCTATTTGAAAATATTATTGCTATATTCTTATTAAAAAAATATCAATAAAGATCACATTGACAACTGTACCATATTTAGGGGCTTGTTTAAGCAAATCATTATATTATAAATATAAATCATCATGAAATATTTTATTTTTAACTTTATCTTTTTAACTTTATTATTTAAAGAAAAGATTTTATTGGATTGAATATTATTTTAACTCCCTTTGTGATAACAACCTTGCCTTTTCTCTTTCTAATTTCATGGCAGTGTGCTGTTTCAAAAATATGGGTACAAATTATTTTGAATACTACTTCTATGTACTTTTTACGCATATACACTACTATATTATTCAATGCTTAGAAACATAATTTATTTTTTGTTTTAATTTTACTAATAAAAATAATTTGCATGTATTTATAGTTCATAGGATCATATCATGGCAAATAGTTTTATGTATTCTTATTTAGAGAGATTATTTAAAATCTTATTATCAAAGGAAGATTTTAGGTGAAACCTTTTTATAAATTATTACACTCTATTTGAGAAATTACTTATAAAAAAACTGTGTTGTTAATATAAAAAAAATGATACAATTGATTACCTATATCATTTATCTACAATTACTATATAATAAAAGCAATTATGATTTAATAATGATATTTATCATGGGAATTGAATATAGATCAACACATAGTAGGATTTAAAGCAGTAAGACATTGATATTTTAGCCTACATATTTTGTTTTATAATGAAATATTATTGAGTAATTATCAAAATATAATTTATTTAAAAATCATATTATAAAAACATAATTTTAAAAAGTCTCGTTTCCAAAAAATGCATTTTGTGGAAGTAAAATGTAATATAATTTAATGTAATAATATATATATATAATATATATATTATATATAATATATATATTATATATATAATATATATATATTAAATTATTAAAATATTAAATTATATATATAATATATATATATATATTAAATTATATATATATATATATATATATATATATAATTTAATATAATTAATATATATAATTTAATATATGATAATATATAGATATTATAATATATTATAATTTAATGCATTAAAAGACGGTATTTGAGTACTTCAAGATTGATTGACTATAATTCATTTCTTTGTTCTCAAATAAAATACTTCAATGCTTCTCTAATTCACTATCCTCCTCTAATTTTTAAGAGAATTTATCATTTTACGATTATTTCTTTTTGATTACTGCTATGTTAAAGAAAATGTATCAAAAGACAATTAAAAAGTCAATTCTCAACCCCCCCCCCCCGTGAATTTAAGATTTTTCAAAAACTAACCTAACTCCACCTATAAATAAAATTATAATATGCTTCAATACAACTTTGACTGTACAACTTTGAATGCGGGCCAAATTTTTTAAAGAAATTTATATTGCTTGTTCATGGCATTAAGAGAAAATTAAACAATAAAATAAGGATCTCATATAATGTCTGTTCAAAACATAAGTTACTTCTAAGTTTTTCAGTTATGTACATTGTAATTTTAAAGAAATTTTCAAGTTATTGACAATTTTAGATTTTTATTAAACCTGAAAAATTTTATTAAACCTGTTTTAAAACCTGTTTCTTCATTTCTAAATTAGTAGAAAAACAGTTAATTTTCCTTTGGCGACTTCTTTTAAAAACCTACCAATTTTTTTCTTTTTAATTAAATTAAAAGGCTTCAAGATTTTTAATATTTTTCACCAATATCCTAAGAATTAATTTAAGATTTATCAATAATTGGTTGTCAGATATTGTTTCTATTAATTTTCTATGTTACATGTATATTTTCAACTAGCTATAAATGAGCAAACCTTTACAGAAATAGAAAAAAATGCACATTACATTCAAAACAAAAACCATGTGTGTAATTGATTTAAAATCTGGAAATTTCATAGAGGTAGGGAAATTTAATAACAAATTCATAATAAATCGTAGAATCTTCTTTTTTCCTTAAGAAACATCTCACAAAGAAATAATATATACAATATACTTACTATTCACGCTATAGAAGTTACCTTGGAAATTGTGCATTACACTAACTAATATAAAGCATGATGCAATTTTTTAATAAGGATTTAATACTATTTAAAGTAATTTGTATTTAGGAATAAAAGTGAATTAAAAAAACTAGGTTATTTATTAGCCCAATGAAATCCTTTAATGTCGTTTGCAAGTTATTTTATATCTTAAATCTCAATGAACAATCTTAAACAATCGTAAGGCATTGTTATTTAAGAAAATCTATCCTTATTAAATTCAATAGAAGTTTACAAATTTACAATTTTATTTTAGCCTTTAACTCTAAAATATAATGTTCCATAATATTCTTGAATGTCTTTATGAATTTTGTAATGGTTTTAATAAAAATAACACTAAGCATTGCAGTGGTTTTTCAATGAATTTTCAAACAATCGATATTTATAGGAACCTCCCAAAATAGCCGGGATACTCCCTAAATAGAAGGTCGGAGGTCATTCCGATGTCTAGGCTCCCCATTCGAATAGTGAAACGAAATCCGATACACCTAGCCCTAGCCATCCCCAACTATGTAGGTACTCCGAAACCACCTGTCTACAGCATCTGTGAGGGAAATTCCGCAGGACCGAATTCACTTTTGATAGATCCCTCTACCGTCTTGTTTTTTTGAATTTTAATGGCGGCAGTTGAATGGTACGTTTTTTTTACCCCCGGTTCGTAATTTATCGCTTGGGCGTACCATTTTTTCCTGCATTCAACCCCTAGGAAACCCCCTCTTCAAAGTGATTCCCACTTTTGTTTCTGTACGGCTCGGCGTTCTGAAAATTCTTGAAGCCCAGCACTTTCCATCGATTTCGGCGGTACGGATTTCTTGCTCGAAAATGATGCCTTGTGATTTATGGTGTTCTATGGAAACACCTTTTTCTCCTGTTTTTTTTCTCTCTCTCCCTACGTTGTTTTATATTCCGAGATGGATGACTTGTTCTGGAGATTGTTTCTTGAATAATCATTATAAACAATTTTCTGTGAAAGAAGTCTCCGTTGAAAAATGTTCTTGAAAGTTTGTGAAAATGTCATTAGGGTGATTTTTTCTTCTTCCAAAATAATGTTATGGTTCATTTGTTATTATAGTTCTTTACTCTGCCAATAAGGTTTTTTTATTATGACTTTTATCACGAGGTCTATATGATTTGAAGGAAAAATACACCAAAAAAACATTTTACAAAAAAGTAAACTTTTCTGATTGATACTTATAAATTTTGAAGAGGCTTTTTAATAATTTTATAGGAATTAATTTTAAGCATTATTCATTAAATTCTAATTTTGTAAAAACTAAATTGAACCGCTTTTTTATATTTGAGTCGTTTAATCACGAAATTTTCCTGTATTTTTGTAGCTTTCGCTTACAATATATATTCCTAATTTGTCTTAGAAATTTCGTTCTTATTAATATTTTTTTAGAACTTTGAAGTTTGTTTTTCGGTACCTTGAAGCTTGAAGTAGTGAGAGATTCTCATGTAGTATTTATACGTATTTTTTAATTAATATTAAGACCATTGATACTTGACGCTATAATTGATTTTCTTCCTGCCAAAACTATCAAAACTATTTATGTGTAAAAAATTAAGCAATTAAGTTCCCGAATTATTGTCAGTTATGAACATTTTTGATTGTTAGTTTCATTTTAATAGTATTTTTCCACTTAAGCTATTTTACTCGAGCTTTAAGCTGTAATGTATTCTCAATAACCCTGAAGTCATGGTGCCGCATTTTAGAAAATACTTCAGTTAAACGCAAGTGGTAAAAATACCTTATTTATCATTATAGTTGTATTTAGAACCACTTCGACATCATTATGTTGCTTGCATCAACACACTTGGCTGTAAAGAGAAATTTCCAGTACACATTAGTTTCGCCCTGATAAAGATTCTCTTTACACCCAGATATCTCTGTACCTTCACAGTCCCCGAAAATTAGCCAGCGTTCATCCTAATTACATCAGAAAAAAAGTAACGACTCCTTGTCATCAAGTCCCTTTTGGGTGATCTTTTCTCACCTCGCAAAACCTCGTTAACAAATTATATCGTTAAAAAATTCGTTCTAATTCATTTTGAGTTGATTTTCTATTAATTTCAGCTCCTTGCTATCTCGTGGGAACAGTGTGTGGTACGGAATTAGCCTAGTGTCAATTTACCGTAGCCTTTTAATTCATAATTTTTTGTTGCCCCTTAAAGGTTTTAAACTGTGTTCGCTAGATCGTAATATTAATTTTGATATTTGATATATTTGACCGTGATGATACCAATTTTCGTGCACAAATTAGATGTGTTGTTGAAAATCGATGCTAAATGTGCTTAAGTTAAGGTATCATTCACAAATAACGTCACATATTTTTTAGGGATTTTACATTTCTTCCTTTCTCTATGGTCTATGTCACAGGTTGTCACATTTGTGTGTTCCTCTCCCCCATATGCCAGACTTAAGGAACTAAAATTTAACTAAATTAGGGAACTAAAATTTTTATTCTACTATTTCCATTAATTTTAAAAGAGATACTCTTTTATTATTATACCATAGTAGAAGAAATTACTTTTTTTAGCAATAGTGAAACAAAGTTTTTTAGATGTGATGTCACACAGTCTGAATTGTCCTTTCCTCTTACTAGAACCCCTTCCTCCCCAAAAAAGTGTGATGTAATTTGTGAATGGTCCCTGATAGACGCTTATTGAAAGTCAAACATATGACGAAAATTCAAGTGCGGGTGCAATAAGGATTAGTAAGGGCTAGATGTAAGGCAAATAACTAAGGATTAAATTAAGCTTGATTTTTTGTTTTTGATAGATACATTTAATAGTAAAAGGACAAACATTCTTAGCACTAAAACCTCATGATTATAATATCATAGTTGGTCTATGGCACAGCATTTCCTTCTTTGGAATACGGCCAGGTGAGGTCATTTCACGCCTTAAGAAAAGAGAAGGCGCGAATTTATATTTTATTTATGAATGAAGTTGAAAAAAAAAATTAACGTATAGCTCTTAGTAGAGAAATATTCCTTTGATTTTAATTAATTATCATGTCTACAATATTTTACAAAAAAAAAGTTCCTGCATCAAATGATTTTTAAATTTTGTTTATCTGTCAAATACGATTTTACTTTGAAAATAAGTTTGAAAAACACTAGTTTAAGAGAGCTTAGAATTATAAATTGGTAAAAAAGTAAATAAAGCTGCAGTGTGACGTTAATGACAGAATCTAAAAAAAAGTAGTGCCGCTTTTAATGAAAAGTGACTGAGATAAGCGAACAAAATGTCTAGATGTTTGGTGTACTTATTTAATTAACTGTTTCTGGGATTATCCCTTAAAAACAGGATGATGAGGAAACCCTGTAGAAAGTGTTGAAGTTAATGTTTGAGGGCTTAATGAATGTGTTTTATATGTATTAATGTATTTTACTGGTTAGAAGTTACGTTATTTTGAAATTTGTGAATAAGTGACGGCTAGAAAGTCTATTTTTAATGGTTAGAAAAGAAATTGAATTTGAAGGATTAAAATCAAAATAATGAATTTGAAGTAATTTGATAATGTTTCTTGTGAAAGTAGAGTGGGTATACCAAGAGGAAAAAAAGTTGAATTAATACATCCCAAAACATAATTTTACTTCAGTTCTACCTATTTTTGTGTGAAATTTTCCTGCTTTTGTAGCTTTCACGTAAATCTCTACCAACAATCATAAGTTGAGTAGAAGTTAATGAGACTTGATATACCATTTGTCACTTTTAGACACCTGGCACAATCCATGCCCAAATTGTGACATATGAGGGTTTTCTGTTCTCATTTCACAAAGCTTTTCGCTATCTATTTACCAACAGACACTGTTCCAGTTGGTTCGACCTAATTAAGACATGCAGCTTCTGATAAATAGACTGGCATTTCTTTTTATTTCGATGCGAAAGGATTTATTTTATATTCTAGGTGTGTTTATTAAATTTTTTCTAACATGAAGTATATCGGAATGAAGTGTTTCCGTCATGGTTTCCGTTCGCTATTTCCTTGCTTATCAATCGTTTTTTTGCTTCTGTTACTAATGAAAAATTAGCCATGAAGGCACTATAAATAAGTTCAATGTTGAGTTATATTTACCCACATTTTCAGTATTCAAGTTCCTCTATTTTACCTAATTAAAAATTAAAGTTGCATGTAAAGCAGTAAGATATAAAAACCTGATTGCTATATAAATTAAATTTTAGTTGACATTTTAATCTTTTCATTATTTACCTTTATCAAAATGAATAACACTAAATCCACATTAAGCTTTGGTAGTTAATGGTGAACCTAAAAACGATGTGAAAATCAAGTCATTTTTTGTATAAATAATTACTACTCTTGTGTTTCAGAAGCCATTGTTCCGGATAGGTAAAAATAATAAGATTATATACAAGGAACTTATTTTTTTCGCTCGGTTTTCAAACTCGAATAGTAGCTAGTGGAGTTGAACCAATAATTAATTGAGAGTACCTACCTGGGAGACCTTGAACTCTGCGGTCGAACGTGTTAGGGTTTTACGGCCAGTTACGGATAGCCCGAGAAATGCCCCAGGTAAATTCTTAAACAGGAAAGGAAGAACTTAAATTCCAAAAATAATTACCCCGAGAAGGGGAAATTGATTGGCCTTTTGGGTATCCGTCTGTTTGGTCAGTTTTAAGTGTTGGGCGAATGAAATGATTCATTTCTCAAATTTTCGCTATCAATGAAGAGTTCTTTGGGATCGGGCGTATTTACCTCATTATTAAGCTAATCGTTTTTCTGCAAGTAAGAAAGTTATGTACTCGGTTGCGCGATACTGTATAGCGAGTTTAATCTTCCCAGGTAATGTGTACGAAAGAGGCTCCTGTTGGGGAATGTGGTCGTAATTTAAGAATTTCATTTATAATGTCTTGTTGGAAAATCTCTACGGATATTAAAGGGGTTCATACAATTAAGAGAGTTGGGGGGTGGAACTTTAACAAAAAACTTGTAATAAACATTTTGTATGATAGTTTAAATGGCTTTAATTTAAAAGATTGTTCAATAAAATTACAATATTTTAAATACTTAAAGTCACATTTCTTCACGTGAAACGAAATGTAGAAGAAGAAATACGGTCAATGGACACAAATTTTTATTTTTATTTTATCTCGATAATAATAAGGATAATTATAAAGAACAAATACATAAAGTGTATTTAGTAATAGATGGTTATTAGATAGTGTTTATGTGATATTTATAAAAACTGTGATGCTTAAAAATATAATTGTGATTAAAAGGGATATTAAAAAGAATACATAAACTAGAAAAGGCGTATAAAGAATATTGTAAAATTATTTTTCTTGATTCATTTGTTGTCCGTTATCTCCGAGTAACTGTATTTAGATGTTTTATTTTAATTATCAGTCGAGATTGAAAGAAACATTGCACATCAAAGCTCATTGAATTGCCTAAGGAAAAATTTCTAAAAATAAGCTTTATAAATTTAATTAATAACCTAAAAACTAACATTTGCTTGTCTCTATTAAAGTTAAAAACGCCAAGTCTATGAAACAACAATAATTATCGTAATTAATTTAAATTAGTGTTACAAACTGGGCGCCCTGTAACGTAAAATGTCGTTTAAACTATATCGTATTTTTCTCTATTCTTTCTCCCTTTTCGTTTTCAAACCACTGACCGCAGTTAAACAATAGTTGGAGACATCTTTTTTTTTTTTGCTGATGTCTTTTAACTTTTATTTAAATTCAATAGACACGCAATAGGCAATAACAGCTTAAGCGGATAATATCACTCATTGAATTCAATGCCATGTATTCCATTTTCCGTTCCCTTTTTAAGTAATGGGATCAGTTTGCGTGGAGGTCCTAAGACTTCGGAAACTCATTACGAGTCGAATGTCTCTTTTCTAGTCTGGGTGACATTCCCTGTCTCGGTACCAGGACATGTCGGCGGCTTCTGTTCGAAATTTTTGTTTGATTTCGTTTGGATATTTTATTCAATACATTTGTATGAATCGAAGATTTTTGTAGGAAAATAGATTTTCAAAAATTTCACCTAAGAGTAATTAATCATTCCTAGTTCTTTTTATTTGTGATTTCCGTATCTATATCTGTTCAAATATAAGTTCTTTGTTTAACAACTAAATCCTTTTCAATGCTTGTTATAGCCTGGAAAATAAGAAACTAGAAAGTAATTTCTTGCTCTTAAACATGTAGTTTAAAGTTGTTTAGGCATAGAGGGTAAAACTAATGTAACTTTTAAAATCAAATGCAATGGAAATAGTTTATGTTATAGTTTACCGAAAAGAAAATTGGGCGAGAGCAAAAGAAACTCAGTAAAACTAGTTTTCCAGCAAATAGACATATGTCGAGGAAAAACAAACTTTAAGGGTTTTTTTTTTTTTTTTTTTAATAATAATAATAATTTATTTCATTTTTGTACAAAGCGATACAATCGAAAATAGGGGGAAGGCATATTAGTCAGACTGGGGCACATGCCCATTTAGCTGACCAAAAAAAATTATTACAAGCAAATTTAGTACAGATGAGGAAATAAAACCGAAAAAAAAAAGTGTCTTAAAATATAACTAATACACAATACATATGTACATAAAAAAAAAATAATAACACAATTTAAATGACAAATACAAAGAGATAAATGGCAAAACAGCATAGGCATTAAAATTACATGTTGCTTCTATAACTTAAAAAAGACATCTAAATCATCAATGACCAATAAGAAATCAAATAACAAATTCTTAAATTTTTTATTACTTGAGATGTTTTGTAGGTCTAAAGTTAATCCATTAAATAATTTAGGTGCTAAATAACAAAAATGTTTGCGGAAGATTTCTTTATTGAAGCGCGGTATTTGGTATATTTCATTAGGTCTCCGTTCTGAAATTTGATTTTTATATTCACATATTGTTTTATTACGATATAAAAAATAAATCATACGAAAGAAAGCAATGTAGCGTATAGGTAGAAGTTTTATAGATTTTAAATGGTTGGGTGTCGAAGGTTTGTAGTTTAAAATTTTGAAGCATTTATTTTGAAGGGAGATTAATGGAGATAAGTTAGTTTTGTAGTCTCCTCCCCAGACAATAATACCGTAGTTTAATAGAGAATAAAACCAAGAATAATATAATGTATTTAAGAACAACTTATTCACTTTATTCTTCAAGTGATGAAATCTAATTAAAATAAAGCGTAGTTTTTTGCATAGATCACCTATATGAGTTTTCCACTTCAAGTTAAAATCTATTTGAATACCCAAATATTTAATGGTATTAACGCGTTGTAAGGAATAACAGTTACAATTTTGAAATTGATTGGTTTAGTTAGTTTAATGTCAATTCTGTGCCGGGATTCAGCCTTAGTTATGCGTTATACTTTTTTTTAAAGATTTTTTTGGAACCACATAAGTTTTTAGTTACACAAGTTACTAATAATACTTTTAAACTTAAATTGGAAAGATGCGTGAAACAAATTAATATGTAAAACTATTCATCGTTATCTTATGTCATAAATAATGTACCTTTTTTTTAACCGAGCTCTTAGAAACAAAATTCAGTGATATTCCCCTAGAGAGGGTATGTTTTTAATCTGTTTGGTAATATCATACCCCTAAAACTAATTAACTTTTTCAATGTGTTTGCTTGTAAGATAGTATTATTATTAGGAGTATATCTGTTTGGTTTATCCACCCATTCGTTTCGTATCTTTTTTTTCTTTCGATAAAATGATACAAATGTTGCAGAACTGCCTCTGCTTTGAATTCTGTAAACCCATTCTTCAGAAGAATTTACTCACCCGTAAAAAAATTTAATCTGGTATTAATTAACATGTTGATTGCATTTATATCTTTGCCAACTACAGTTATTCATTACTTTTAAGTTCTTTTTTATGTTAATATTTTTTCATATTTAAAATAATTAGTTTTTATAATAATTCAATTTATATTATCCTTAGTAACTATTTGGTAAACTAATGAAATAACATTAGGAATACTTATATTTTTGTCAAGAATTAAAAATATGAATATAATATTCAAGAAAGAGAATGTATGTAAATATTTTCTAGGAATGAATTTTCCTGCATATTATCTCTTTCAAACACGGGATTAAGTTTTTAAAACATCTAGATCAAGGTGAGACGCATTTTTCTGCCGATAAGAAAATAAACTCCTATATGCCTACAGTTGATAAAAAGTGAATGTGTTTTACGAGATAGTATGTTTCGAAAACTTCAAGGCCTAAAATTTTTATTAACATCACTTCTTTTATCCAAAGCCCTAGAAAATCCATACTATGGAAGATGCCTATGATAGTTAGTTATATAATAAAAATTTCCCCTACACTTTTAAGAAAGAAAACATATAATTATATCTTTTACATGCTTATATTATGTCTCTCATTAGTATTCTACGAATTGAAAGACTGAGGCTAAAATATATTTCAAGTAATGGCTAAATCTCAAGATTAAAAACGTGTTTCTATACCCTTACCCTTACATACTATTGCACAACATTTATGTTTTCACCGATATCAATGTACCTGTCATAAAATCTTTCAAACGTCAAGGTCGTACTAAACCGAAGAATTCGCATTCATATTTATCGTTGTTGTATTGATTTGAGGGTGCTATTGCATTCTACCACGTACCTTTACCCGTTTTCTTCTATGCCAGTCTTTAAAAACACTTTGCACTACACCAAAAACATCTCCCACTTTTGATTTTCTTGAGCCACTAATAATAGACTCCGCTTGTGTCTTATCATTGAGAAGCACCACTCCAACCAGGCAGGCAATAGGTGCTTTGATGTGACGTCACGGCATTGCACATGTTCCGATGGTGTAGCAGTGGAGTGTTTTGGTTTTTTCACCTGTTCTCTCGGTCGACAATACCTGGCGCCCAACTTTTTACGGCGGATTTTACTCTTTGTTTTGTTTGCTCATTGTTCATGACCTTAAGAGGCCGATGTTAGAGAGGTGTTTGCTTGTATTAGGACTCTTTCTTTCATATTTTAAATATCAGTAAGATAAACGTACCAGCAGTTGATATCTTAAGGAATTTTTTGCCTATTTGTTCACATATCTCGAGCTGAGGAAAATCATGGAAAATTCTCATTCAAGTTCTCATAATGGAAAACCTATGGTGGGTATTTATTTAAATGAAGAATGTAAAAGTTAATTAATTTTTTTTTCTAAGAGATGAAATGTGGATCCGGTTGTTGACAGTCAGAGTCAGATTGTTGATTGTCAGCTGTTGACAATCAGATTGTTGATTGACAGATTGTCAGACAGACAGTCAGTTGTTGACAGTCAGGGTGTATAGGTATAGTTTTTTCTCTCTTTCTCTCTCTTTCATTTATTTTAATCTTTTTTAATCTTATATTTCGTCTATTTTCTTTCTTATTTTTCTCTCCCTATCATGCTCAGAATATTTTTATTTTTATACCTAATATTTTTATTTCTTATTTATTTTTTCCTTTCTCCAAACTAATATTTTCCTTTAATCTTCTCTTTTTTTTCTCTTTACCTCCCTAATAAATTTCCTTCCATTTCCTTGGAGATAAAAAGGACGGCAAACATAAAATTGAAAAATTAGGGAAAGGAGTTAAGGAGAGAGGTCAAGAGAATAAAGAGAAAAATTAGACTGGAAAAGTAGATAAAAGAAAAAACTGGAGTGAGAAAACAGGAGAGAAACATAAGAAAAGAAGAAAAATTAAATAAATCAGTTAAGAGAGTGAGAAAGAAAGAAAAAGGCAAATATAATTTTTCTAATAACAGGGGCTATTTTCGGTACCAGTAGTTGACACCAGGTCCATAATTTGTTTTGGTCTTAAATAATTTTTTGATAATTTTCAATGAAAGTTCATATTTTTACTTTCAAAGAACACAAATTCATGTTTTTAAACCCAAAATTATTAATTAATAAAAATTTACAGTATTCCAATATAAAAAGATGCTTAAAGTAAGGCAATAATCATAAATGGTAAAATTTTGCCCAAGTTTATTTTAAATTGGTCACTATGACACAAACGCTTGGACTCATGAAGCTGTAGTTTACCACCTCAAATAATAATTTGGAAAATAAAGTAACCACAGAGGAAGAGTACAAGAAGATTTCTAAAATTAACCCTTGATCCAAGAGTATTGATTTTCTTTTCCCAATATGCCTTCATATAGTATAAAACAATAAGATTCCTGATTTACGACCTTCATTATAACATTTTCATTTACATATCGAACGATACTGCTGTAATATTTTGATATAACTCATAAGTTAGAACTCAAACACGTTCCAAACTTCTGTCCAAGAAGAGAAAGCATAATTTCTTACGGCGCTGTTTTGCAGAAAAAGAGAAGAAACGGGAGTTTTATCGTCTCCGAAATTCCCGAAATAACCCCAATCTACTTAATTGCGGTCGTTTAAGTTCGCGAAATTAGCGACTCTCTGGGTTTTAGTCTCGGCTTGTTAAGTCTCCCTCTCTCTCCTGTGGGTTTTCTCTCTCGGATGTGAGAGACGTCGCATATTTCGGGCGATTAGCCATTTTTTTCTTCTTTTTCCGATTTGTCGCGAAAAAAGTCGGCTACGGCTACTGTGTGCACAATCCTTCCTGCTTTCCCTTTCGTTTGGAGGCGAGGACGAGTTCGGGTGGGAATGATCGAGGATTATAATTGTTAGTTTTTTTTCTCTCTCTTTCTGTCGGAAAGTAGTTTCATTCTCGAAATAGAAATGGAGGTAAACGCGTTTACTGAGAAAGTTTCAGATTTACGTTTCTTTCGTGTTCAGGAGGGGATTAGGCTAGTTGTCGATTCTGTTTCGATTAGTCTTTTATCTTTAAAGGGTATTTTTGCGAAGGATTTTTTTGTTTTAAATTGGGTTGTGTACTGGGAACCAGTAATTGGCCCCAAGCTAATTGTTTCAAGCATATTTTTATTTTATGTTAAAGTTGTTTGGGAAAATCCCCAAAACGCTTGACTGCTTGAATAAGATCATGACATGAATATTGTAAAAGGATCATGTAATGGTGATTAACGTAATTTTGAAGAGCATCTTTTTTATGTCAAATATTTTTTATAGCAAAATTTAGTTAGTAAAAGTCAAGGAAATTTCTTAAAAAAAGGAATACAAAAAGCAATGTAAAAAGCATTAATATGCTATGGTTTGATGAAATACATTTCTGGTTCACCAAACCACAAATCAATAACCACTCGTGTTTTGAATGATACTACCTAAGTTGGAAGCCCCCTCGTGATCGTATTTTAGAAACTTTACGGTCGTATTCTGAGCCTCTGGCAACCTCTAACAAACATTGATTTGCTTGATTTGGTATTCTGACCACCGTTAATCCACTTCAATTAACAAATATTTGTTACTTAACAAATCAGCCAACAAACGAGTGATTTAAGTTGAACTACCAATCAGAATCGAGAATAGAAAAAATGGCGTCCTCTCATCAGTCTATTCCTAGGCCTATGAAAAATCGTGAACATTTCATTTTGAGACTCTGGAAGTATTTTTTCATTGTTAAAGTGTTATCAATAGAGAAAAAATAGTTTTACAATTGTATAACAGTGAATTAACATTTAAAATATTCTTAAATCACATCAATTAAAATCCGCAGAACAGCTCTCTTCTAACGTGTAAGTCCGCCCAGATAGAAGAACTATTTCATAACTAAGATCACTAAAAAATACATTCTCCAAAACGATATATTTAAATGTTTTGGAAATCTATATAAACAACTAAGGAAACACTCTCACTGCCGTATTCTGTGCTTTCTGACAAATCGCCCGATCAACTAATCAACAAAAATTTGTTAAATTCATGTTTGCTTGATTCGGCATTCTGAGCGCAATGATCAACTAACAAACGTTTGTTACGTTTGTCAGTGGCACCAGAGCTGGCGAACAAGCGAAACCGTTGGCGATAAAAAAAAGCTCAATCGTGATTGGTGGAGATCTTTCAGTTGTGAATAGGATAGGAAAGAAATTCGCGAAAAAGCAGGAAATAAAAGCGTTTTTGACTGTATTACTTTAAAAGTCGATGATTTTTAATGAAGATTAATTAATTTTTTATTGTTTTATAATCTTTTATAGCTTAAAAAATAACATTTTCTTTTAATATTAAACTTAATTATTATTCTTAAATATTAAACTATCTATACAAGAAAGAAATATAAAATATTTTTATTATCTCAATATGGAAATGTCTTAAATTATAGAAATAATTTCATATCTTTTATAAAACGTTACTGAATTGAAACAAATTCTCAAAATAATAATTAGTTCTTTAATTAAAGAATAAATTTACTCTATTGGATTCACTTTTTACATTTAAAAAATAATATGTATAATAAAAAAACTCAACATTTAAAATCATTTGAAAAATCAGAAAACTCAAGAAATTTATTTAAAGGTGATCAGAAAGATTTCGAATTAAAATTAAAACAGCCTGAAAAAATTAATTTGCTTTTATTATATTTTGTTAGCTGATTATAATGATCGCTTAGCTATCATTATAAATTTAATTAAAAAGGAAAATATTTTCAATAAATTTATTTTTAATTGGAATTTATTATTCTGATTCAATACTTTGATGCAAATTTTTTGATGAGGGTAGTTTAATTCTAAGAAAGAAAAAAGGTTTACGATAAAAAAAATATATATTTTTGTGTCTTATTTCTCTAGAAATATTTGTAAAATTCCAAGATCATTTTCTACTACACACAAAAAAAATTTCAATGCTCTGAAAGAATTAAAAAAAAAACATCATTTGCTGGACCCGATCGCACAACCTTCGGGTCCGTAGTCCAATACCATCACCACCATACCACATCTATCTATCTATATATAACTAAAACCGTATGTGGCTGTGTGGGTATGTGTTACATCTCCTCCCAAATTACGCCGCAGGCGTACACAAAACTCGGTATATAGACGTATTCTGAGGCGAGGATTATCAACACGAACTTTTCCAAGTTCGAAAATCGAATATTTACGAGAAATTAACGATTTTATAGTCAAAAACGCTTATTTCTCCATTTCTCTACCAGAGTAGATCCGCTTGACTCACTATTGTAACAAATGAGATTAAAACCTCAAAATTACATCTCCTCTCAAACTACGCCGCAGGCGTGGACAAAACTCGGTATATAGACGTATCTGGAGACGTGGATTATAAATACAAAGTTTGCCAAGTTCGAAAATCGAATATTAACCTGTAATTTAACATTTTTATGGTTAAAAATGCTTATTTTTCTACAAGAGTAGATCTGCTTGACTCACTATTGTTAATGCTTATTTTTCTACTAGAGTAGATCTGCTTGACTCACTATTGTTAATGAGATGAAAACCTTAAAATTAAATATTTTACTAGGGGAAACTATAAATGTGCAACATAGGAACTGGATGGGTTTGAGTAAATATAAACAGTTGGAACCGGGATGAAAAAGGCGCCGGGAACACCAACATGAAAAAAGACACCGGGAACGCCGGGATATTAAAAATTACCGGGAATACCGGAACATGAAAAATTACCGGGAACACCGGGGTAAGAAAAACTACCGGGAACACCGGGATATGAAAAACTACCGGGAACATCGGGATGATTGGTAATTGAGGTTACAGAAAAATTAGACATGTAACTTGAGAAAACTTTAAAAAAATAAATTGATACACTACACCCGTGCAAGGCCGGGCATATCAGCTAGTATATAACTAAAACCTTTTGTGGCTGTGTATGTGGGTGGGTGGATGTAACATCTCCTCCCAAAAAAAGCCGCAGGCGTACACAAAACTCGGTATATAGACGTATCTCGAGGCGGGTCAGACGACCATCAACTTTTCCAAGTTCGAAAATCGAATATTTACGAGTAATTAACGATTTTATGGTCAAAAACGCTTATTTCTCCATTTCTCTACCAGAGTAGATCCGCTTGACTCACTATTGTAGTAAATGAGATTAAAACCTCAAAATTACATCTCCTCTCAAACTAAGCCGCAGGCATGGACAAAACTCGGTATATAGACGTATCTAGGGTCGTGGATTATAAATTCAAAGTTTTCCAAGTTCGAAAATCGAATATTAACCTGTAATTAACATTTTTATGGCTAAAAATGCTTATTTTTCTACTAGAGTAGATCTGCTTAACTCACTATTGTTAAAGAGATGAAAATCTTAAAATTAAATGTTTTACTAGGGGAAACTATAAATGTGCAACATAGGAACTGGATGGGTTTGGGTAAATATAAACAGTTGGAACCGGGATGAAAAAGGCGCCGGAAACACCAACATGAAAAAAGACACCGGGAACGCCGGGATATTATAAATTACCGGGACACCGGGATATTAAAAATTACCGGGAACACCGGGATTTGAGAATCTACCGGGAACATCGGGATGATTGGTAATTGAGGTTACAGAAAAATTAGACATGTATAACTTGAGAAAACTTTAAAAAAATAAATTGATACACTACACCCGTGCAAGGCCGGGCATATTAGCTAGTATATTACTAAAACCTTTTGTGGCTGTGTGGGTATGTGTTACATCTCCTCCCAAAATAAGCCGCAGGCGTACACAAAACTCGGTATATAGACGTATCTCGAGGCGGGAACGACGACCATCAACTTTTCCAAGTTCGAAAATCGAATATTTACGAGTAATTAACGATTTTATGGTCAAAAACGCTTATTTCTCCATTTCTCTACTAGAGTAAACCTGCTTGACTCACTATTGTAATAAATGAAATTAAAACCTCAAAACTGCATCTCCTCTCAAAATACGCCGCAGATGTGGACAAAACTCGGTTTATAGACGTATCTAGGGACGTGGATTATAAATTCAAAGTTTTCCAAGTTCGAAAATCGAATATTAACCCGTAATTAACATTTTTTATGGCTAAAAATGCTCATTTTTCTACAAGAGTAGATCTGCTTGACTCACTATTGTTAATGCTTATTTTTCTACTAGAGTATATCTGCTTGACTCACTATTGTTAATGAGATGAAAACCTTAAAAATAAATATTTTACTAGGGGAAACTACAAATGTGCAACATAGGAACTGGATGGGTTTGGGTAAATATAAACAGTTGGAACCGGTATGAAAAAGGCGCCGGGAACACAAACATGAAAAAAGACACCGGGAACATCGGGATATGAAAAATTACCGGGAACACCGGGATAAGAAAAACTTCCGGGAACACCGGGATAAGAAAAACTACCGGGAACACCGGAATATTAAAAACTACCGGGAACATCGGGATGATTGGTAATTGTGGTTACAGAAAAATTAGACATGTAACTTGAGAAAACTTTAAAAAAATAACTTGATACCCTACACCCGTGCAAGGCCGGGCATATCAGCTAGTATATAACTAAAACTGTTTGTGGCTATGTATGTGGGTATGTGTTACATCTCCTCCCAAATTACGCCGCAGGCGTACACAAAACTCGGTATATAGACGTATTCTGAGGCGAGGATTATCAACACGAACTTTTCCAAGTTCGAAAATCGAATATTTACGAGCAATTAACGATTTTATGGTCAAAAACGCTTATTTCTCCATTTCTCTACCAGAGTAGATCCGCTTGACTCACTATTGTAACAAATGAGATTAAAACATGAAAATTACATCTCCTCTCAAACTACGCCGCAGGCGTGGCCAAAACTCGGTATAAAGACGTATCTAGACACGTGGATTATAAATACAAAGTTTTCCAAGTTCGAAAATCGAATATTAACCTGTAATTTAACATTTCGATGGTTAAAAATGCTTATTTTTCTACAACAGTAGATCTGCTTGACTCACTATTGTTAATGAGATGAAAACCTTAAAGTTAAATACTTTACTAGGGAAAAACTATAAATGTGCAACATAGGAACTGGATGGGTTTGGGTAAATATAAACAGTTGGAACCGGGATAAAAAGGCGCCGGGAACACCAACTCGAAAAAAGACACCGGGAACACCGGGATATTAAAAATTACTGTGAATACCGGAACATGAAAAATTACCGGGAACATCGGGATATGAAAAATTAACGGGAACACCGGGATAAGAAAACTACCGGGAACACCGGGATATGAAAAACTGCCGGGAACATCGGGATGATTGGTAAATGAGGTTACAGACAAATTATACATGTAACCTGAGAAAACTTATAAATTGATACACTACACCCGTGCAAAGCCGGGCATATCAGCTAGTTAATCAATGTCAAGGGAGAAAGTTTTAGTAAAAAAAACATTGAAGGGAAAAGTAGTGCCAAGAGTTTAGATTACTTTTAAGGTTTTAAGAACATCTGAGAGTGTTTCCTTAGTTGTTTATATGGATTTCCAAAACATTTAAATATATCGTTTTGGAGAATGTATTTTTTAGTGATCTTAGTTATGAAATAGTTCTTCTATCTGGGCGGACTTACACGTTAGAAGAGAGCTGTTCTGCGGATTTTAATTGATGTGATTTAAGAATATTTTAAATGTTAATTCACTGTTATACAATTGTAAAACTATTTTTTCTCTATTGATAACACTTTAACAATGAAAAAATACTTCCAGAGTCTCAAAATGAAATGTTCACGATTTTTCATAGGCCTAGGAATAGACTGATGAGAGGACGCCATTTTTTCTATTCTCGATTCTGATTGGTAGTTCAACTTAAATCACTCGTTTGTTGGCTGATTTGTTAAGTAACAAATATTTGTTAATTGAAGTGGATTAACGGTGGTCAGAATACCAAATCAAGCAAATCAATGTTTGTTAGAGGTTGCCAGAGGCTCAGAATACGACCGTCAGATGTTCTTAAAACCTTAAAAGTAATCTAAACTCTTGGCACTACTTTTTCCTTCAATGTTTTTATACTAAAACTTTCTCCCTAGGAATGGATTAATGTTGTATGGTGGTGATGGTATTGGACTACGGACCCGAAGGTTGTGCGATCGGGTCCAGCAAATGATGTTTTTTTTTAATTCTTTCAGAGCATTGAAATTTTTTTTTGTGTGTAGTAGAAAATTATCTTGGAATTTTACAAATATTTCTAGAGAAATAAGACACAAAAATATATATTTTTTTATCGTAAACCTTTTTTCTTTCTTAGAATTAAACTACCCTCATCAAAAAATTTGCATCAAAGTATTGAATCAGAATAATAAATTCCAATTCAAAATAAATTTATTGAAAATATTTTCTTTTTTAATTAAATTTATAATGATAGCTAAGCGATCATTATAATCAGTTAACAAAATATAATAAAAGCAAATTAATTTTTTCAGGCTGTTTTAATTTTATTTCGAAATCTTTCTGATCACCTTTAAATAAATTTCTTGAGATTTCTGATTTTTCAAATGATTTTAAGTGTTGAGTACATATTATTTTTTAAATGTAAAAAGTGAATCCAATAGAGTAAATTTAATCTTTAATTGAAGAACTAATTATTATTTTGAGAATTTGTTTCAATTCATTGTTCACGTTTTATAAAAGATATGAAATTATTTCTATAATTTAAGACATTTCCATATTGAGATAATAAAAATATTTTATATTTCTTTCTTGTATAGGTAGTTTAATATTTAAGAATAATAATTAAGTTTAATATTAAAAGAAAATGTTATTTTTTAAGCTATAAAAGATTATAAAACAATAAAAAATTAATTAATCTTCATTAAAAATCATCGACTTTTAAAGTAATACAGTCAAAAACGCTTTTATTTCCTGCTTTTTCGCGAATTTCTTTCCTATCCTATTCACAACTGAAAGATCTCCACCAATCACGATTGAGCTTTTTTTTATCGCCAACGGTTTCGCTTGTTCGCCAGCTCTGGTGCCACTGACAAACGTAACAAACGTTTGTTAGTTGATCATTGCGCTCAGAATGCCGAATCAAGCAAACATGAATTTAACAAATTTTTGTTGATTTGTTGATCGGGCGATTTATCAGAAAGCACAGAATACGGCAGTAAGACATCAATTTGAGGATGTCATAACAATTCCACCTATTCTCCCTAGCATTGATTAAGGGATTATCACATTCTTTTACATAGATACAGCACGTAGAATCTCTTTCCGATTCTTAGGCCAAAGTTTACCCTAAAGGCCAAAGTTACCCCGTTTTACGGCACTTTAGAACGCTTTAAATTTCTAGCATAGCTAGGAAACTACTAGCTATGCAAATACGTCAAATCTGAAAGTCTTCTATTTAGGAAGAAACAAAAATATATATAAAACAAAATTAGGATAAAAAATTTTAAGAGTATGAGTTTTCTAACCTCAAGAATGTTTCTTAGCCCTTTTATTTACAGTTTAAAGTGGTTTAAATTACATTTACCATTCTGATACATCCTTAACGTAAAGAGGCCAGTAATAGATAGGTAGTGACATTTATTTCAACTCTTCCCTGGTGAAGCAATCTCATCTGAACACAACATTCGTATCACCTGAATCGGAAATACGTCGTTCAAATTGAAATCCCAACTTTCGAGATAGATCAGCCACCCTCGTCCCAGCCTAAACATAATTTCCCAATCCTCCGTTTCCACGTAAGCAAACACTTACTTCCACAAATCGATTTACCGAGTCTGTCCGGCGATTTATTTACGTTTCGAGGAGCTCCTAAATTTTCGTCCCTTTTCTGCAGTGCGCCCCTGGCAGCCGAATATTTCATCGCCGCCCTCTCTCCATTTGCCCCTGCGTTTTATTCGGCGTGTACCCTGGAGAACCTATACTTCCTGGGAGCCTTTTCTTTAAAAAGATTTATATCTGTAACTGGGATCTTCTTCATCTTGGTTTCTCTCTTCGCGAGATGAAGAAAAAAAACCCTCTTGAGATTAAATTAGAGTATCTGGAGTCCTTTTCGGGTTGTTTTGTTGCCTTGATGGGTGTGTGTGTAATTTGATGCAAATTGTTTTTTCCAGTCCCATTTTTTTGTTATAGTAGTTCGAGTGGGGATTTTTTTTTTCGCTCAATGAAAGTAAAAAGATAAATGAGTGTTTTTTCAAAATTATCCGAGAGAGATAAAAAATTCTGAAATTTGTCATGTACTATTGAGTTTTTACTTGAAAGTTTTTCATACATAAAAGAGCTATCATTTATTATATAAATCTGTGAAAATTATTTTCTCTTCCTCTTCTCCGGGTATTAAAAGGAAGACCTCTCTCATGAATGATTTCATAAATGTAAAAGTTATATTTTCTCCAATTTTGTGGGCAAACTGTTAATATATCGGTTTCAGTAATGATATTCATTTTTCTGAATGTATTGGAACAGGTTTTTATTTTAAAGATTGTTACCTCCAAAAATATTCCAACACATTTAATGGAAGAAATCATATTTGTGACGAATGACTTTCATACTTACTCTTAAAAATTAATTTAACAATAATTATTTTGGCAAATAAACACTGATTTAACACATTGCCCTTTATTGCATTGAAATATTTTTCAAATCATTTCATTATCAATATGTAAGAATTGTCAGACTATCTTCTTAAAAAAGAACTTATCTCATTTTCTTTGGAAATCGTACCATATCTATAATCTATATCCCTTATTTGGGTTTCGTATCTCATATACCATCACAGGTATCGTTTTGTCTGTTTTCTATCTTTCACGGATAAAGCATTCATGTCTTGTTTGTAGAATTTATCTGATGCTTTTCATTCAATGAAATGTAGTATACTTTTTTCACTTTGAAAATTATCCTTACTCTCCTCCCTATGTTTTTTTCATTTGATTCATCCTTTATATTTTTAGTAACCTTTTAATTTTAATACCAATCAAATTCTCTTTCATTCTTTATATTTATTTAACAGCTTACCCTGTGTTTAAAAATAAAAGTAGTAGATAACACTTTTTTATGATCAAAACTATTTTTAACATGCGTCTACTAATATCGATGATAGATTTTATTTTATAGCGAATAGGGTGTGCCAATTTGAATAAATGCTTTCTTTCTTTCCACTAACGGGCCGATGTTAAAACTCGTTTGCTAGCCTATAACTCCATCAGTACGTAATTAATGGAGACTTTATTATACGCATTTAAATCTATTTCCCTATTAGCCCGCCTACATAAAAGGATCATTAAGAGAAAATTGGAAAATAATAATTTAAAAAGTCTGAAGTACATTGTTATGACTCTAAATAGATTTTTATTTAGGTACATAAAGGCAATTAGCTAACGTATATTGAACTCTTTAAGTTCATTCTACTACGAAAATTTGAAACATTATCATACAGCTTTGTGATCGTTTTACATTTCCTGAATCGGAGTTTAAAGTATAGGGTTTAATATAAAGCATGAGTTTTATTACTACTTAGAGTTTTGAAGTTCTTGGTTTACAAGGGATAGATTTATTATAAAAGAACCTCCAGGCATTAAAAAAATGAGACCCTCTGTTTGGAAAGCAGTGTAAAACCAAAACCATACCTTAAGAGGCAACATCATTATTGGATAAAAATGTCTGCCGAATTTATCGTCAAACAGATGTTTACGGAAGAACTATTTTACCAAATCCCTGCTATCGTAACTTCGACCGTTTAACTAAAGATTATTCTTCTGCACGAGAGTTTTCTGGGCGACATAAAATGGAATATCTGTTTCGCAAAGCGTATTGGGCTCGGAGAAACCCTTTTACAGAGGTTCAGAAGGAGGGCATTGAGGGAAACAAAAGAGAGAGGACTGACTTCTTGAAACAAGTCACGTTGTTTCAAAGATCCGATTTAAGTGAAATCCAATATAACATTCAGCTAGCTGGTCGGATTTTTTTTTCTCTTGCTCTCTTTGATGGCCAGAATGGATTGTTTGTTTATATTCTTCCTCTTCAAAAAGTCGTTCATCCATCTATACTACCTTGTTTAAACATTCACGCGTTGTTAGCTGGAGGGAGACGCTTTTGCTTGTTATCTGCCATAGAAAGGTGTGCGCTCTAGTTACCATTTTAAATGCCCGGAACCCAGGTGGAGTTTAAGAAAAATATCCTCCAACGCGTCGTTTTATAAAAACTCGTTTATGATAGAAACGTTCTTTTGCTTCAGTATTTTGGTTGATCGTATTAATTGACTCATTTGTCATTGTTTGGTTCCTGAGCTACGATATACTCCCATTTTTAACCAATAACTGCTTTATTCATTTCATATCCTTTGTCATTGTGTTTCATATTAAAAAAAACGCTTACATAAACTGAATATTTCCCATGATTGTTCAAGTATACAAATAGTTCAATAAGAATAATTTTAATTTATAGTAAAGAAAGTATTATTATTCCATTGTATTTAAAATTAAAATGATGCTATAAAAGTGGAGAACTAAAGTACTCATATAGTTAGGTCGACTTACTTCCCCCAAATGCTATTTCGTCTCTGAAAAATGTGTCAGCCTCTCTTGAACGCCATCCGCTCATAAGCTCTGTTACCTTTACCCTACAGTTTAGATATGATATCCAAAAATGATCGGAGTTGCTATTCTAATATTTAATTTATAATTCAGGATATTATCATTTTTATTGGGGTGCCATTTGCTTTGTTTTCAAACATTTAATGTAAAATAACTTATCTGATATTTTTTACTAGTGTTTTCACTTTGGAACATAAAAAAGAGTGGTCAGTGTTGCTTTATGGATGATGCCTAAAAGCTCATAGGCCCTAGTAACGACGTCATACCTCACCCAAAATACCCTCCTTTCAACCGCATCTGTTAGTGGACATCACCCCCAACTGCGATTCCACTCGTCTTTTCGAATTCACGTTGAAGTGGGACATATCGCATCGCACCCATCGATGTTCCTTCAACTCACGGCACTTTTCTTTTATGGGGTCAGTTTGCTGCAGTTATTCCTTCGAATAAAAGAATAAAGGTTTCTGTCGGATGGTGCTTTAAGTTTTGGGTGTCAACACATAGTTTGATAATATAAGCATGAATATTTATATCTTAGGGAATGTCATTTCAACATTTGTCTCTTACATTTATAGTTGGTGTATTTTGAATTGATTTATCTATCGTATAGTCTGTTGAACAGTTCCAACTATTAATATTTCATTGATTAACGTATGTTGTCCTTGGGATTTTCAAGCTTTTAAATTTGTCGCTTGTGTGTTATACGTAGTTATTAATCAGTATACTGTTAGAGTTGACAAATTAATTTCTCAATTTATTCATCTAAATATTTATATTGTTATAATTATTTTTAATCACAATTTTTTCAATAAAAATATTAATCTTTTCATGATGTGAAAGAAATTATCAATTTATCTCATTAAAAATAAACTTTTTTTTACTAACATCATTTGCAAAATTGTTTACTGGCGGCGGCCGAAATTAGTTGCTTTTCTTTAAAACTTCGACTGATAAATGAAAATATATAAATCCTCTTGGTTTTTTAATTACATTTTTTTTTCATAAGGGAACGGTTTTAGTATTAGAAAACCATTTGTTTTTTATGTTGTTTTTATAAACTTTGATATTAAAAGTGTTTGAAAATTTTAATGTCCCTGACCCCTGGCAGACCCCTGGAATGTTTTGAATTAATTACCACAGGGAGCAAGGAATGTGTTTGGACATACACATAGTTACCTATACACTTTGAAGGAAAATATAGAGATATTTCTGAAAAAATGCTTTCAAAAACTTCAATTGGCTCATTTTGGGAATTAATTTTTGTTAGAACGTAAACAGCTATAATAATCCTAATTTTAATACTGACGCGTGTTAATTTCTATGATTATAAAAGCGAAACGTCCTTAATTAGAGTTGAGCTGACTCTAAACATGACAAAGTGATACGTAATAATGAGCTGAATAATAATTTGAATTAACACCGGAAAGTGAATTGGGCTATTTCTGAGAATAGAATCAGTAAATATGATGAACTACACCGGACACTATGCATCTAATTAGTAGGTACAACTCTCAGATTTAATTCCGCATTTACTAAGTGAACAATGCATGAACAAGCTCTTATTTAGCGTGCTTAAGTAAATGCTTTGCTAATGCATCGATGCCCTAAGGTCCCCTATTGTTAATCTCGCGATCTAATCTATTCATTTACAAAATATGTTCTGTGCACTGTAATAGTTCTGTAGTCCAGATGCTGTTATACTTTCTCTTGGATGAAATCATTTTTTTCTTCCATGAAGCCATTGGCTACTTCTTGTTATTCGTAAGTGAGTGTCGTTATGTTTCCTCTTACTTTCTTTTCTTGAAAATATTTTTCTCTTATGCTCAAAAAGTAAGACTATTGAAGAGTTGAGTGTTTATTCTTGATTTGACTAATTTTCGTTTCTCTCTCAATGTTTTCAATGATAAAATTTTTAAGGAATACAGTGTTTCCAGGCAATTCTCAAGCATAAAGGAAGTTATTTCTATGATTTTAAAGAGTCTCCTTTTGAAACTGATTTAAACGAAAAAGTAAGGTTTGATTTGTAAAACACTAACAAGCAAATGGAGATCACAACTAAACGCGAAGAAACTTAATACTTGTTTCCATTAATTTATTCTTATGAAGACTCAAAACCTCTCCTTTGTACATGAACTAATATTAGTTCTCGGTACCTAAAATGCTCTCTACCGATCAGCTCCGTCGGATTGGATTCCGACTAAAGAAATCTTGGATCTCCTTCGCTTATGAAAATCTTCCAGACGCCTTCCCTTGCATATATCTGGAATTAATTAAAATTCCTGCGATCCTCTGCGATATTCGCCTTGAATAATGCCCAATCGTTCCGGGTGCTTCCTGCCGGTATGCCTGAAGTCATAACGTGCGAGTCGTCCGTCCGGTTTGTATGGATGGACCTTGCTTTCCGTGAAATGACCCTTGCCGGTAGTTTTTTTACTTGCGTTTTTCCCGCAGCCATGTCTCGAGATCGAGAAGAATATCGTAACGGAAATTTTGTGGGTTTCCTTCTGGGCGATGGAAATTAACACTTTTTTCCTTTAACATTGGTTTGCAACAGGGATTCCGCTATGGTGTTTTTCTTTCGCATCAATGCGAATGAAAAATCGGAACGATATAAATACTTTTTTTAAAATTTTTTTTAACGAACTTCAAGAATTTGTAAAAACTTGAGGCTGTTGAAATATAATACCATGAAGATTTTAAAGAAATATTTAGCATTGAGTTTGTTCTTTGTGTCCAATGTTTGTGTCGCTTCTTTCTATCTTTTGGATTTTCAAGCTAAAAAAACCTGATGACTTATCAAACCAAACCATAGGGAATGAGGTTGGGATTATCTGCTTATTGAATAAGTCCAGTTCCAAGGAAGGTACCGCAGTATTTGCCGAAATGTTTATAATTTGATTTGAAATGATTTGAAATGACATAATTAAAATAATCATTATTTTATTTGTCCAGACTCTTGATTTAAATGATGCACAAAAATTCGTGTCGTTTGAATTCGAATACAGTTCCTTTTTGTAAAACTACCACCTGATTGTACTAGGTACTACCATGTAAATTAGTTTTAAGCTGTGTTTATTCCTAATATTAAAACTTATGGATGGAAGATTTACAGTAAAATTCATGTTCTAGTTATATTAATACAGTTTTGTGTAAGTCTCCCTATGCAACAAAAATATAATCGAAACTTAATTAAAATGTATTTAAAGAATCAATTTTTTTAAACAATAGCTCCCTCAATGTACTCAAAATTGCTACTTCCCTTATTTAAGAAGCAATAAAGACCACAGAAAAAGAATTTAAAAATCAATATGCAATTTGTATCACTTCCATCTAAATTCTAAATGATATCGTATTTTGGTAGTTCATGCATTTATGTAATTTATAAAGCTTTATTAAATGGGATACATTGACGCAGAGTCGATGGTCTCGAACTTTTTCTTCTCTCTATAATGCACATCCGAAGTTATATCCGTTTATTGTGATACTGATAAACGAGAGGAAACAAGATTTGTGGAGTCTCATTCTCTCTAAATTACATAAGTTATTGCTCAATTTATTGATATCTTTCGGAAGGATACCAAAACGGACTCAATTTCATTTAAAAACGTGATATCCTGAAGTCTTTTCTCTGCTATCTTCTTGGCTCAAGCTCAAATCCTTCTTTCTTTGAGGATGTAAGGATAGGATCAGTAATTCTTACTGACACAAAAGCTTTCTTTGTTGGACTCATTACTTTTTTGGATTACTGATGTGTAATTCATACATAAACATTCGTTCATTAGCCCTTCTTATGTTACTCTTTGAGTGTTGTGTTCTTGGTCCTCTTCTTGCTGGATCATTTTTTTATCTCATGTTTCTTGATACTAGTATGTATTTTTTTCTTATTATAGCTTGATTAGCTCACTATCTCTAACTGTAACAGAAACGGAATTGTCGGAGATAGAATAAGTTCCGACTCTATGTATAAGTATCTTGTATACATAGAAACTCAATGGGACTGCCAAATTCTCTGTGGTTCTTGGATCTATTTTCTCTTACATTCGCATAGCACTTAGTCGTGTTATTTTCCTCTGTTTGATACATACAAAGGAAAAAATGCAGAAAGTGATTATTATTATTTTACCATGCATGGCTTTATATTTTAGAAATGATTTACAACTCGCCAATACTGTCCATTGAATATTGGTTTAAGCAGCTAGATTTAAAAAATACTTGCCTCTAAATTGCCTCATATATAACAAGGAATGATATAGGTCCAACAGGTTTTGAAGAATAAGACGGGTACAGCACTAATACGAAAAGCACGCTCTGTTTCACCTGCTGCCAATTTTCGATGGAATTCCTCCAAACGATAATGTATAGTGATAGGAGACGGAATAAATTCGATTTAAGTATTCCATAACAAGGAGATATCAGGTTAGGGATCCGACTCCATATAATATTTCGTTCCTCTCTCCCTTAAGAATTGTCTGATGTTTTGCGGAACTAATAGGTATGGTCCGAATGTTAATAAGATTTCTTGTGTTATCCCTTGGGTTTTTTGCTGTTGTCTGATAAAGCTGCTTCGTTTTGCGAAGGGCTTATAAGTGTTCAGTGAGGATTAGGGTCTTGATTCAATTCGGCTTGCGACGTGTTTCTTTGGATGTTGAGCTTTCTTGTTGCGACAAGGTCTGTTTATGTTTGTTTATTAGCACATTTATCTTGTATATTTGAAGTATGAATCTTGGGTATAGGATAGATTTCGGCTCCATATTTTGATGAAAATATCTACTAATTCTAGATTTGCTTTGCTCGATGCTTTTTTTTTTAGAATAATGAATTTTGAGCAAGTTTTATCTATTTGATAGATATAAATTCTTTATTATCCCTCAGTTGTGATAATAAAGTCAATAATTTCATTAAATTTAGATTCAAGATACTAATTAAACAATTACAGAAAGTAAAATAAATCTCAAACTTTAGGAAATCGTGATAGTATAGACAGTATTTTTGAGTTATTTGGAGATTGGCTATTGTTTCACAAATCTTCCTCAGTTTGAAACAATTCTAGAAGAATATTAAAAACTCATGTGATAATATCTTTGGAATCGATAATTTTATTTTTTTTCCCTTGTTTATCCAAAATAATTTGTAATTAGTTATACTTTTTTTTCAGGTATGACTTTTAGTATTTTAAATATACTCATCATACCTAAATAAACCACCTCTAAATACCTAACAACAAGTTACCTAATAACAAGTGCAAAGAAAATTCTTTCCGTATCTAACCGTTCTCTCATTAACTTCCGTACCTTTTTCGAACTGCATTGTCTATCTAGTTAGCAAGTAAGGATCTCTTTTGTTTGAAAGTACTTAACATTTAACGAATTCTCCTCTAATATTCGTCGTATTCCATAAAAGAACACGGCGCATCCCAGACTTCTTCATCGTTAGACTCGAATTCCCTCTGAATGTTTGAAAAGAATCTTTCATCTGAGTAAACGATCGTCTGCCAGAGGAATACTTTCAAACTTTATTTTTCACTTTCTGAAATTCGTCACGTTCCTCCTTCCGAAGAATTCCATTCCACCCTCGTCCCAGTGAGAGAGATCACGCGGCAAAAAAAAACAAAACCGTCGGGATTTCTCACACACAGAATGATACTAATACCATTCCGTAAAGTGATTCTCTGGGCACTGAAAGTGTCGGTATGGATCGGCATCCCGTTTCGTTCTCGTAACGCAATTTTCTCCACTGTTCGCGCGTGAAAAGCGTTATTTCCATGCAAATTCCGCGTCTCGGCTGTTTCACGCTCGACGCCAATCGACAGCTACTGTGTACTGCGATTATGATGACTTTCACCTCTTGTGACGACTAGCGCTGTTCCTTTTTTTTTCCACCTACGAAGAGCTTCGGAAACTTGGGATATTTTGCGATTTATATATGGGGTTACTTCTCTTCATTCGCGACTTTTCACTATTTATGTTCATTTTGGAGAAATCATCCAAAGTGAAAAGTGTAACTTGGCGTTTCACTCTTTACTCTTTCACTTTTCTATGCAAACTAGCGATTTACAAGAATGAATCACTCAGGATGAACAGTGAAAGTGAAACAGTGTGAATGAGCCTTTAGTGTGTTTTGTTGTGAGGAGATCATTCATCGGTCTTTTCTTAAGCAGGATCGCTCTGTGATGTAATGGGAAAGGGTTTAGTAGCATCAGAAAAATGAGTCAACCAAGTATCAAACCGTGACAACCAAACAATCGTGCTATAATAAGACGAGTGTTCCAGAGATCACGTATATTGTACTTATTTAATTCAGAGAAAGACAAAAGTCGTGGTTTGTTTATGTTTGGTTATTTTTCACAATAATTATCTTAGAAACCATATAAATTAAATATAACACTACTTTTACTATGTATAGTTGATGGATGCACATTTTTGACACGTTTTTCTGAAGCTGCATTCGGTCATTCATCGAAATTCTAAAGGAGAAATTGTAATTCTTGCTTTATTATTTCCTTTTTAACATACCTTACCTATCTTCTTTTATTTTGAAGCTAAAGTATTCAAAATAGAGTTGTGGTTGGCTTATTGAAATATATAACCAGGGATCTGTAAAAGGTCCTGCTTTTAATAATTGAGAAAATTACTCACCATTTTTTGAGTTCAAAATTAGCGATAAATTGGGTTCTTACAGCCAAAGTCCTGTTTTTGTAAAAATAGGGTCATAATTCGGAGATTTCAACTATGATTGGCTTAAAACTTGTTTTTCTTCTTCAACTACCAATTAGAGGTTTGGATTCCAGGTTAACCTTAGGTTTGGTTAGTGGGGAATACGGCCGTTAGAGAGAAGAAAGGTCTGTTAATATAAAACGTAATGATTTGCAAAATTTTTTTGTCTACACAAGAGAAATCTAAATTCTAAACCATTTGAGTCCGTCCTTTCTCCGCATCTTTAAATTTAAACGCGTCATATTAAATAATTTAAAAATCACATCCTCATGCAGTCATTGAACTCCACCATCGGTTCCGAACTGTCGACTTCAAACCCGAATGAAGAAATGAATAAATCCATCTCGGGGTCTGATGCAATCAGAGAAAATGAAAGTGCCTCCTCTTTCTTCATTTCCACGCCCTCCTCAATAATTAAGGTCCTTTTCTCAGAAACGCTCTCGGATGACGGTGGACAACTTGAGAAAACAAAAAGCAACGCATCAGTGATAGCTAAGCATTTTAATTATGGAAAGTTATTAAGTTTTGTTCTTTTCGGTTTAGTCGGCAGGATTCGAATTTTTTTTTTTGCGTTACCTGTTCCACATAAAACTACCCGAGCGTGAAAAGGAATTCCCTGCTTTTGTTCTTTCATAATCATGCCGTGGTTTTTCTTAGTCTGAGCCCCATGAGAAATTGCGTTATTTCCGATTGTTGTGTTTTTAAGTTGAATGAATTAATTACAATCTCAGGGGTGTCTTTTTTGTGTTTGGAAAATGGAGGATAACGTTACTTGTTGTATTTTCCGGAGGTTTTTGATGACTACATGTATTTTTTTTTTGCGGGTTTCAATATTTCTCATTTTAGCTATGCTTTTTATACTATACCTTAACAAAGGTCTGTCTAATGATCTGGTGAAATTAATTTCATATTTCAATAGGAAATTCACGACTTTTAATACAGAGATACGCCGAATTTAAATAGTTTGCTTAAAAAGTTACTAATTTTCTTTTGTGTGCTGTAAAAAAGTAAATTGTAAGGAACACCATCTTTTCATTCGAGTGAAAATGAAGTCATTTACTAGGGAGATTTAATAAGCTGGTGGTGATCATAGAAGACTTTGTTTTACTGTGCATATTTTCTTTGTGTATAATTTTTTATAGAATAATTGTGACTATTGTAGGCTTTAAAATAACGATGATTGCTGATGGTGGGGAGAAGATCTTTAATACATTTTACTCTTTTATTTTACACAAAATATCACGCAATGTACAAACTATGCCTTTAATTAATATAGATATTGTCATAAAAATTACGTTCTAAATTTTATCCTGTTTTTCGAATGTAGGGTGCATGAAATACCCATAATCTTTTATTGCAACTTTGTTTTCCTCCTTACAAGTTAAAGATTTGCTCTTTTTCATTACAAAAAGATGAAGTAGCACTTAGGAATTTTCCAGTTATTTCATGTGATGTTATTTTTTTCTATTTCTACAGCACCGTCAACAAATTGTGGGTGACAAAACAATCGATAAGTTAAAACCTTGGACATAAGTAGGTTAATAATAGTTTATTTTCCCATTTTGGTTTGTCAGTATTTATTTTTATCAAGTCACGATGTATCCACGAGCTTTAGGATTTAATATCGATCCTCTGTTTCAACCCTTCCAAAAACTAGGCCCCTTTCAAAACTCCATCCCAAAGAAGCGTGCTAGTGACAGGAATTGTCGCACGCTCCACGCTAATAACTCAAACTTCGACTTCTCTCGCTTGACAACTATTACTCCAGTCTGTCAAGAGTGGCACCGCCGCCGTAGATAGTAGGCGCTTTCTCCGTCGCAAAATCAATAGAGGAGCCGAAAGAAAAAGAAAGATTTTAGCCTCCCATTCACAGAGAGATGTCATTTGGTCGCCTTTCTGGGCCATCTTGCCCAGTTTCCTCGTTGGCGCTTCCTCGACTTGCACCCAGGTTGTTTCGGTTCGTATGGTAATGGTTTGTCCATTTTCCTTGCGGATGAAGGATGATTCGTGTTTATTGATTAGTTATTGCTGGCGGTTGGTGTGTACGCTCGATCGATTTTTCCCATTGTTGTGGGGTTTTTTTTATAGTTGTGCGTCGTTATAGATCGAGAAATTCGATTGAGATGGAAAAAAAAGTGCGTGACATTTTTGTGGGAGAGGGCAGCTTTCAATACTTAAAAAAAAATGTTTCGGCATTTGTTGCAGCAATCTATAACATAGTACGAACTCGCATTCTCAATACAAACTAGGACATGGATTTTTACTAGTATTTACTGGATAAAAGATTTGAAAGTTAATAATTTTTGAGGTAGTTGTTATCAGAAAAGCAAATCTTTGGTGTTATTTGAGAATACATTTTTTTCATGGAATAAAGGATATTAGATCTATTTCATTTATTATGTTAGTTTTTCTCCATCATATCGTGTGCGTTTAATGTATAGGTAATAACCTAAAATATGTCTAGCTCAGGGGTCTCCTAAGTATGGCCCGTGGGCAAAAACTGGGGCTTAAAATCTAGACAAGTTATTACTCTTATGGCCTTATTCACTTCTATCTGACCAGTGGTTAACCATCGGTTAAAGAAGGAATTCACCAATCAGAGTCAGCGAAAAGCTCATTTTTCTTTCTTTAGCTGTTGTTTAACCACTGGTCAAGTGGCAGTGAATAAGGCCGTTGAACATTTTAGGAAGGCATTCACAATCCATTAAAAAAAAGAGATGTTATAAGCCTTTTTTTACCTCATTCCCTCTTTCCGCCATTGTTCTAGAATTTTCCCTTTCCCCTATGTGCTTTTTTCTGTGCTTCATTGTCTCTTAATTTCTGTAATTTGTATGACTTTATGAATAATCGATTAAGTGAAAAAAATATAGGGCTTGAAAACAATTTTGTGTTAGAGAATGAGATTTTAGGCAGCCCCCCCCATCTGCTGTTAATCGAAGTTTTTTCTTTGAAAAAAAAAAAAAAAACAAAGCATATCGACTTTTCTCTTTTCTAAACAACCAGTTACAAAGAATGCCAGCTGAAAAAGATTCTCCGAAAATTTTCTCCCTTGGTGCTTTTTCAGATAGACGCCTTCTATCTTCTTCTTGCTTTGGGAATTTTTTCTATAGCTGGGGATCATGCCTGCGCGAAATGGCTTTTAGTATTGACCTCAATCTAATCGATTCTGAACATTTGCGCAGCTTGTTCTTTTTATTTGTTGGTATAAAATTTTGTTGCTGTCAGTTTTTCGGGTTGTTGACCACAAGAGTCGGGCGGAATTCCCGGCTAAACTATGCGTTTAAACTATTCCTGAGTTTTACTTTTCATGCATGGACGCCATCTTGGTTGGAGTTTAACCAGATACCCGATAGCGTATTTGCATTGTTTTGCATATTCCGTTGACTAATAGTATGGGTGACGTATAACTAATAAAATGAATCGGGTTTTTAAGGTAGGTTTTTTGTACTCTGTTTGTGACGCCAAATGATTTTATGACTGGGACTAGAGCCAGAACGTACAGTAATAATTAGATAAAGAGTAAAAGCTTTCTCGTAAATTTTGAAGTTCGTTTCCTTTCAATGCATAGGATATCTTTTAAATAGTAACCCAATGCGTTTGGACTTATCATTGGTTTGACTTTGTGTGTATGCATCGGATCTCAGGATACATCTTAAATATGTACTTTAGATGTTTGTTTTTGGCTTCTAGCCATTACAGGGCATTTTGCCAGTGGTATTTATTTTTACGCTTACATTACTTTGTTTGCACGTGTAACTCTTTTGCCCTTTATTTAAATCTCGTAAAATGTTTTCCTTTAATTGTGGAAATTTTTGATGCAATAGCTTCCTTGTATAATATTTTAAAAACTTTATTAAGATGTGTCATTTGCTAAAAGTGCTTTTTCGTAAATAAATAGACATGAAAGGTGCCATCACATGTTGGTATCCAAAAAATAAAAACAAGGTGTAACTTTTAATTTTAAAATTGTTGAACTGTTTCAGATTGATTCGTATATATTTAATTTTTTAAATTGAAGGCAAAAATATATTGATGTATCATAACAGTTTTAAGGGGATTTTAAATTCTAGTTTATTTTGATTGAAAACAAAAATAAAATAAAAAGGCTATTTTTCTGCCAAATTGGGCAAATAACGAAATTTTAGATAGCGGTATTCAATTCTCATCAGTCGCACGATAGAATCACTAAAACATACTTGAAAAACAAAGGATATCAACTCTTTTCTTTAAACAGAATTCTAGACCGGCTCAAAAAAAAAGGTCGTTAAGTTGTTTTTTCCGCATACTAACTATTATAAAGGAAAAACCTGTTCTACAGGTATCGGTGGTTTCACTGCACAACTTCAAATCGATAACAACTGGAAGTTCATAATTTTTTTATTTAGGTATATAATTTAGGTATATAATTTTTTATTAGGTGTTTATGGGATATATAAGTTTTAAAAAATGATACCGAAAGAAGATAGATTTTTTGTTTCATTTTATATCCTATCAAGTTGGGTTTTATGAGGTCATTCTAAAATTACTCTTAAAAATTAATGTGCTAAATTTAATATAACCTCCCACGGTTTGATAAATAAATTTAACAACAAAATACTACATAATTCTTGAATATTGATACCTTACTTATGGGATTCTTAAGAAATAAATGAAAAAAAATGTGTACATAGAATATCTTATTGTTATTACGTACTCTTTTTTACTATCTCATTAACTATTTAGTTTATTACCACACCATAAAAATGTTGCTCGATTGAATTCTGCATACTGTATGAACTCCCTCAACTTAAATCACGACTTCGCCTAACCGTTGGCCGTGTGGCGTGAACCATGGTCAACCAACACGCTTTTCCCTCTACCGCCCTCAGGTGTTTAGGAGTCTCAACTCGCTCCAGTTGTTTTGGGTAGTATAGGGTACGTAAACAACAACACTTGCTCCCGTATCTAGAGCGGAAAGGTGTACTTTTTTTTTCTGAATTCAGCTTTTTTCCGAACCCAAACTTGAGAAAAAAGGGATGCCCTAATTGTTCCTTTCCTGGCGCCAAGAATACCTCATCCAACGCTTCACTTCGCTCGACAATGATAGCCGTTGTTATTCAATTTTCCTCTCATAGCTTATCCCCAGGCTTGTTTGTTTACTTAGCGAACTTTCGCTGCGTGAAATGTTGCCACTCTTCTTTTGAAAGGTTTGGGGAGGGAGGAAAATAATTTTTTCTTCCTCTAAAATGGAAGGAAAGTTCGACATGCGGTGTTTTCTCATCCTAAAATTTCAATGATTTTTTTTTGGTGGTTAAGAAACGCTTTTCTTTCTGTTTAAGTCGGTTTCGATCGGAGTAAGAAATCCTTTTTCACTTTGCGGAGGTGTTGCTTGTAATCGTTTGGTTCGAACTGTTACGACAGATCGAATACTTCTTTGTCGGAAATAGTGTTGGGTGGTTGATAATTTGATGCGTAGGATGGGAAATGGAAATCAGGTTAACTCATTCTCAACCTTTCAATTAAGAAATTACCTCTACTGCATGACATCCACTTAAGAAAATAAAGAAGCTTATTACATGTTCTTGGTATTGATTTAAAATTAGTTGAGAGTTTTAATTTTGAGTTCCATGTCTTGATGTGATGTTTGAGTTTAATAGGTCTTGACTTATTCCCAATAAAGTATTACCAGTGAGGAAAACATTCATTTTTGTTTTAGATTTTTTTATTTCAAGTATTTCTTTGTCGTTTTTACGCTGTTGTGATGTGAATAAATTTCATAATTTATTTGTTTAGGATGGTCTATTATGTAACTTTATAATAATGCTTTTCTATTTAAGAAAAATATATACGTTTACGAATCTTAATACCATTGGAATTATTTTATTAACAAAGTAATATATTTTAATTAAGCTAATTCTTCATTTTAAACTTTATCTTAAGTTTCTCGTGCTACAATGAATTTGTTGACTCTGGAATCATAAAAAATGTTTTATTTAAAACACTTTATTAAAAGTATTTCATATTCTTCTTCAAGAATTACGTGTCTGTATTATTTGAACTTTTAACCACCGGTAAAAAGAATGATTTATAGAATAGCTCTGGTAAAAAGGTGTGCTAATCAAACAGTAAAGTTAACTGTCTTTACTCAATTAGTTTATGTTTCGCATACTTATTATCATACTTATATTTTTCTGAAATAGTTTATGTCTAACTGTTCCTTCTGTTTTTCAGAAATCGAATTGGCAACGAAATGCGTCGTGGAAGTGGACCAACAGCAAACCATTTTACATAACCCCAGCTCCAGAAACAGGTATGTGCCTGGTTCTCTTTTTAAAAACACCTGTTTTATGGACATGCATGGTAGATCCAGAGACTGAATCCCATGACGCAATCTTTTGTTTGACTGTGTTCCATTATTAATAATGAGAGTATTTCTTCACGCTGAGGAGATAATCTGGCATTCACGCCTTTTGAGGACACCGGAACTAGTGGTGGAGCTTATTTGATGACTTACTGTCTTTTTGTACTTGCGACGTGATATCATTATTGATATTGGTATGACTTCTTCGATTGTGCCCATAATGGTTTCTGTGTTGTTGAGTATGCATCTTTTAAACCCTTATGAAAGGAAGTTGGGGAACTAACAATTACAAAGAATTGAATTACTGACTACTTGGTAGGTTGCTTAATGTTGGGTCACTTAAAAATAGTTGGTTGAAAATTAGATGTTACTCTGGGGCATGAATTTATGATTGAACTCTAACTTATAATTTTTACTGTTTTATTTATTTAAGTTTTTTTTTAATTTAATTTTGAAATGTCCTTTATTGGATTTTGAAAATTTTAAATGATTATTTTGAAATCAAAATATTTCGTTCTCAACTGCGTTGCCTAAATTTCGAGTTTTTTGATTAGATTAAAATTAAGCATTCACATTTTGAGAATTTTAACTTTTTTATTAAAATTAGAATAATTCTCTTAAAAGCTTGTTTATCCTAATCTTAGAATATTTCTTTCGATTTCTTTAAGTGTTTTTTACTCAACCAATAACTATTAAACCAGGGAAGGTAAACGGTATAGAGGCGAAGTCTTTCAATGGGATTCTTAAATTTTACCCATTCATTTTTTATAAATGTAATTACACTGGTTTCTGGCTTAAAAAGCTCAATAATAATCATTTTTTTTCATGCATTCTAATCTTTCTTCGAGTAAAATTTTAAAACATCACGTCAATACAATTTTTTTTTCTGACCTCACCCTCCCTGACCGAATTTCTCTGCAGAGACGCCATCTCTTCATATGGTAATTTCAGATTGAGTTGTTCATTTTGCATAGACTTCTCCATCGTATTTCCAGTTTCATAAGCCGGTATTTTAATGGTTTTTAACGTTCTCATTGATTGCTTGCTCTTGCATTGTTCTAAAGAATGATGACCTTGCAAAAGATTCTAGTCACGATTTAAATTTTGTATGTTTCATATTCTTAGAATGATCTTAATAGAGATGATAAATTATTGTGTAAATATTTCCGCATACGAGCTACCTTAAAATATTGATTTATATAGCCTGAAAGCTTCTGCTTATTATAAGCGATTTTCAAAGTGGTCAATAACGACCCTTAAAGAGTGATGATACCATAAAGGTCCTAGGGGGTCAATGAATTGATGTGTGATAGATAATATACGATGTCTGAAAGTGGAAATGACGTTTTGTGACTTATTTATAAAAAATATGCTATAAATATTGATAATGTTTTTAATATTATTTTTTTAATGGCAGGTAATTTTGAACCGTTAAAACTGTAATATGTTTTTAGTATTTGATACATTATTGTTCCTTATAAGCTCTAAACTGATTTACTAACGGCAAGGAAAGTCATGTAAGGAGGTCGTGGAACTCTTAGAAGTTGATACTTAACTTAAAAGTTGATGTCTGTCTTAACTTAGAAGTTGATGCTTAAGTAGAAACTGGGCACTGGCTCCTAATTGTGAAGAGTAGTAAATGGCATCAATTCGAAATTTATTAAATTCTAAACTATGTATAAAACTTCCTAGACCAATCTCATTGTGTCTGGGGTGGCTTATTATGCATTCACATTTTCGACAAAGCGGCCTCAAGGGAAACCGAAATGTGGGCAGGTCTGACCTTTCGTCGTCGGCCGTGTCGGAAACCGTTTCAATGTCGTCGATTCGAGGCAGTCGATCTGCTGTAAAACATGAGGGTATTAAAGGCGGTTTAGCATAATGACCCATTTTCGTGCTTCACCAGGGTTACGGCTGGCTCTGTGAAATGCGGAACACTTTCCCTCTTTTACATAAAAGAAGTTCCGCACTTTCCTTGAAGGTTAGACTTTTCTTTAAAAAAATATTGTTTTTAGATTTACTCAAAGCATTTTTTATTGCTATTTATTAAAGAGAATGCCAAACATACTGCATGATTATTCCTGACTTTATGGAATAAAAAACCCCTTTAAGTTCCTCATGTGATGAATTAATTGACTTAGGAAATTTCTCTTGGATCATCTGTTGCTGGTCATCCATCCATTTTACCTTTACGTTGGTGTTGAACTTCACTTTATCACACGTATTTACTTTAGATCAGTGGAAAAAACAGCGTGAGTAGATCTTTTGTGTGGCATATTATGACAGCTTTTTTTCTCTTGGTAAAACCATAGAGGTAAAACAAGATAAAAGGAAATAGAAGATTTTACGTCAGCTTTGACATTTCATACATTAGAAAAAATAGTTCAATGCGTGTATTTTTTGGAAAAGTCTTGAAACATAGTGTGGGGTGAAATTTTTTGATAAAATGTGGTGAAACTTCGTATAATTGTCGGTGTCTTAACATTAAATGTTGAAAGTGGTTCAAAGGAATTTAAATATATTGCTACGGTTTTTTATACCGAGAATAATTTTTTTATCAATGATGGAGAAGACCGTATTGAGATAAATTATTATGTAACTTTTAAATAGAATAAATGCTGTGTTTTTTTAATGGTAATGTTTATTGTGTTAACTGTTTGAAAATATTGATATCCTTTTGTTTGTTTTTCTGTAGTCAAAACATTTTCTAACATTGTTGATTTTTTTATAATACTTCCGCAAATTTCTGACTAAAACCAGGGTTGCGCTAGAATTAAAACGCGTTGAAATTTTGTATTATTAAACTAAAGCGTTTTAAAAAACTTATTATATTTATTGAATTCACACAAATCTCTTGTAATCGTGGTCTTCTACGTAATTCCTCTTCTTCCATTGCTTAATCCTTGAATGACGATATTCAAGTTTCTTGACCCGAAAATGGCCTCTCCGACCGCACCTATTTCTTCAATACCCGCATTCTTTTGTTTTTATATCAGACCATTTACTCATGTGAACTGAGGCCCTCTGATGGGTATTGTTGAAAAGAAGTCTGGATTACAAAATGTGTGTAATTCCTTACTTGACCTTAAATTGAACCTGATAAATATGATATGAATTTGGGAAGTAATTCTTTAGTTAGACATTTATCCACGGATAGAATATGTTTAAGTTTTGAAGGGTTTTTATTCGTGATTTGAATAAAACAATTACCTAAATTAAAAAATAGCTGTTTTATTTTAATATATTTTTGGGAAACAACTTATTTTAAGATATTTACCTACTTTTTTGAAATCACTTGTGTCGAAAATAGTAAATGGTTAAATACTACGTCGTCACTTTTCTTAGTCATATCCTCAGTAATGACCTTTAATTTTCATTCGACTATTATTTGCTTATCCGACCTCGTCATCGTACTTAATGAATCCTTGCACGATTCTGATATTCATTTTTGTCCCCAAATCGATAAATGAATCGATATCCGAGCCCCGCCTAAAAGAATCCCAACCCCGAAAGAATCTGTCTTTTTCAGCACATTCTGGTGAGCACCACCCCCTCGAGATATGGGGTTTTCGTGGGGGTGAACGCCCCCTCATCGATACGAACTTCGCTGCGTCTGCCGCTCCTGTAACAGAATTAGAAACTCATTAATCTTAATAAACACTTGGTGTTCATAAATTATTCACTGGATTGGGTGGAAGTGGACGAATAAATCGTGGAAGATATCAGTGTGCGGTTCGCAGTGATTTGTGTAGATCTCCTAAAATGACATTAGAAAATTGGTTTCGGGTTTCAAAAAACGCTGCAAAAGATAAAAACCGCTTTAACAATTTGAATTTGGGAAGAGTTAAATTGAATCAGATTTGTCTCAACACTTTTTCCGAAGTTTTATTTCTTAGGTTTACCAACCTTTTGAAACCTTCTCCAACTTTTCGAAAAAAGTTATTTCACTTTCTCCTGCAATATGTATATATTCGATTAATGTTTCTGGAAATTATAGTACTAATTAACTATTCATTGCCCGTTTTTTTTTAATTTAGCCAGTGAAGGGTTTAATGCTTTCTAAAAACTATATTCCATACAGAAGTTTTGTGGGATACTGGACACCTTGTTATCTATATTTTTAACTTTCCTCTTTTATTCTAAAAAAGGTATTTTGTACAGGGCACAATTTTATTTTATAGAAGTTATTGTTTTTTTTTTTAGTTTGCATGGAATTAAAGATTAATATAGTAATATACACTAGAACTTATTCAGAAGAATTCTTAATCAAATAAAGGTATAATTATTTTTCTATGCTAGTGAAATTTTTGTTTCATTATTCAAACTCTTTAAATGTATCCTATTTTTTTAAAAATATCTTTTTGTACGAATTTTTAAAATATTTCTCTTGAAATCTTAAGTTTTCTTTACACTTTCACAAACTTTCTTTGCATATTTTATTTTCAAATAAAATTTTATTCTAATAAAATAGAAGAAAAATTCATTATCTGGAATCGTGTTAAATTTTAGTACTTTATGTGAAATAACTTTATGAAATGAATGGCATATTTTCTACGTCTGTATGGGGAGAAATAAAATACCTCTGTGGAAAACCTTTATTTACTTTAATGATATTTTGATCTTTCTGTATCTGACAGTTATATCACCATTATCTTTTGTTATTTATGATGGCTAGTCGATTGTGCGTAGAGAAATTAACCTTGGACTCCGTAAACGCTTCTAGGTTACAATATAGTACTGGCCTTAAGAGCCTTAGGCATAATGTGTATAAAAATCCCCCACTATAATGCCACCGACTTCTGGTCATTTAGATTTTCATGAACGTTTGATTTTTTTATAACCGTGAACTAAATAATTAAAAATGTCAGTTATAAGAACTCATAAGAAGTCAAAGTCGTTATAAAAGGGGGCTTTTGATCTCGTCTAAAATAAATTGTTTAACTCACTGCTCTTTTAGATTTTCTTTTCTTTTACACACTGCGATTGATTCTGATTCTTTTACAACACTTTAATAAAACATCAGATTACAGTTCGGTGAAAATTAATTTTTTTAATACGATTATGATAATTTCAATCTTTAGGTTACCTCATACAGAAACGATTCTTGCATCAGAGCTCACTTACAATCAGTTTTTCCCCCTTTTTATGCGAAATAATTTGTTTTATCGGCTTGTTTTACTTTATATTTAGAAAAAGCCAACTCTAGGTTCTGTTCGTTACGCATATTATAATAGCTACGATGAAACTTAAATTATTTCATATGAGCATTAAGAAATAAACTCTTCATAGTCTGCGCATTTCTTTGTGTGTAAGGTGGTCCAATAAACCCATTTAAACCTGGAGATGTGTTTTTTAAATTAAAACAGTTGAACAACAACCTAACTAACAAAAATTATGATAAGAGAATATTACCAAGGTATATAATTTATTTTTAATATTAATGAATTTATAATAGGAATTATTGGCTGCGCGAAATAATAATTTCTCACTAGTTCATTGCATTCAAGAAACACTGGTACAGCAAAATATCCAAAATCTTATCTGCTTAGAGATGATGTACTTAAACCTGTATATTCTCTCTACTCTGAAAGATTATTCTATAAATGAGATTATTTTATTGTTTTATTTGACTGGCCTCACGTAGTGCCCAATAATGTATTTTTCTGCTGGCACCGCCCTTGTGTTTCCACCCATATTTCTCTAGTTTATATCCGATTTGATCAGAACTCGTCCGGCACACACTGCATTATTTATACCCCTGATCAATCATCTGTAAGCGAATAACCGCCAGCTTGCCGATCACGTTGTCCCGATGGCAAGAGAAGAAGAGAAAGGTATCCCTTGTCTCTTACATCGATGGAATGGATCCATGATCAAGGCTCTCTTTTCGTCTTTGTTTAGTCTCACGTTGACTTGTCTTTATTGTCCGCTATTACGGGATTGTTAGAAGGTCAAGAGAACTACGATGTTGTTTGCTTTATGCGTTTCTGTCGTGAGTCATTTGGCTGAGTACAGTTTTGCGTATTATTCTTCGCTGGTTCCATAGAAAAAGGCGTGATTTTCAGTGTCCGGTGCAGGTACCTTTGGGTTTTGAATCATGACCGTTTGGGAGTTTGTTTTACGAGATATGGTTTAGTGACGTTTTCTTTGTTAAGTGTGCAATAACATTGATGGTCAAGGGCATAGCTATAAGAGGTTGGATGGGTATTGGTGTAAACCCACAGAAAATTCAGATATTCTTTTTTACTGTACGAAACGACTATTTCTGTATTCCCTTCCGAAATTTTTTTTTCTGACTACTGTTAGTAATGGATTGTATTAAAATGATTTTTTCCTTGTACAAAGTAGATTAATATTCACAACTCGTTTTTACATTACTTAGCAGATATTCTGTGCCTACACATATTCTGTTGAGGCTTTTTGTTTAAATTTTAATCCTGGTCAATTTAAAAAAAAAATAATGAGTCAGATGCTTTCTTAGTAAAAGTATAGAGTTTGGGGCTGCATAAAAAGTTCTACAAAATGATTTAACCGTTACAAACTGTCTTCCAATATTTTCTATCAATGAAAACAAATCACTAGAGATAAGTAATAAATCTCAAAGCTCTAAAATTTTTTTAACCATGGTTTTGTTATACCACCCCTCCACAAGTTTGGTCAGATAGGATCCCTCATAATAAAGGTCAAGGTCTCCTCAAGAAGGACGTGACGGAACAAAGGAACTTCCTCGCGCCTCTCCACTTCCTTAATTGGAGCGACCCTCATTTGAATAAGGCGGAAGCTTCGAGGGTCTCTCAAAATTCATTTTACTCCCAAAATATTTGGGATTATGATAAAAGTTGCGTCTTTGTTACGTTCTTCTGACTGAGCGTTCAAAAAAAATGTTTGGTGACACGATCTATTTTAGGTGTGGACTAAATGGAGAAGTTTGCGAATAATTGTGTTGAGAAAAATTTGGGTCGTATTGTTTCGGCGTGCGTGACAGATGGCAATGCACTTATCTTTGATTATGTTTTATCCTTGTTATCGAACTCAATCGATACGATAAGCTGCAGAATCTTAGAAAATAAAGTATTATATTTGATTGATTATGGGGGAGTGAAACTCTTAACGGTTTCACTTTCGTAGTTAAACGGTATATTGTCTCTTTGTTAAATAAAACCTACGAGTTTAGTAGTTAGATATGAATTGAATGAGGGGATTGATGTCCAAAACACTTTTTTTGTGTTTCATTAACGAGAAAAAACAGTGTATATCATTAAAATTTTATTGAAGACGACGTAAAATATTTGGCTTCGTTTCTGAGTGTATAAGTGCACAGAGAAAAATCCTAACTGAGGGTCAAAACTCGCTGGTACTCCGTGTGTAAGTGTTTCTAAATAAATATAATTATCAAATTTCAAAATCTTTACAATTTATCAAATGGTAGATAAGAGGGTTCTTAATGACTAATCTAATACATTTTCAATCCTTAATTTAAAAAAGGTCGAAATATACACATTGACTTTAATCAAAATATGAATACCCGTAAAATACATTGACTCCGATCAGACTCTTAACACAAATTCCTTCATTGTGTTAACATTTCCACTAGAATTTAAGGTACTCCTTTGATTTTTTTTACTGCATAGCAAAGGAATCGAGATAAAATAAAAGGGTTTCAGCTATCAACCTATCTCTCTACTTTCAGTTCTTCGCCGACTCACTTAAATCTCTATTTCAGTAAGAAGTCCCTGTTTCCATTGTCCTGCTTTCTTTTGACATGTGACAGTCCTCGATCTTGAATAGCCTATTCATATACCCCTCAGTTGACATTGAATTTAAACTGTAACACATTGTGATTGTATTCTATTTCATTCGTATTGTATAGTTTTTTGCTGAAATGTCTCAGGTTTATTACTGTTCCTTGTTATTCAAATTTCATTTTAACATTACAGACTGTAGTAATTGTTCTAACTCTTTTCAATAATTTATTTAGTTTGATCTCTTCTCTTAATCACTAGTTTCTTTTAATATTGAGCTTGAATCTTATAGATACTGTTTTTATTTCAATAAAAAAGACTTGAAATTGTTTGCGTTCAGTGTACACGCGTGTTTAAACCCGGTATCTTATTAGGATTGGAAATTGATAAATTTTAAAATTTAGTTCTTATACCCGTACCTCCACAACTTAGTAATTTAATTTATACCCTTACCAACATCCATGATTTTCAAATGGCCCTATTTATTTTAAAGAAAATATTTTTTTTATATTTTATGAAAACATCTATATAAAATTTGCGGATTTTAGTATGGGCATGTCTTAAATGTTGTATCATGGCTTTGGGGTTACACGTCAACTGCTTGTGTGTTAAAACACTCTGATGAATTAGAATTTGTTTATTTGAAAGCTCCCACTCCTCACTATTTATGCATGGTTTCTTTTTCATGTAATGGGCTATTTAAATCTAAACTAAAAAACTAAAAAAAAAATCATCTCTAAAAATATATTAATCCTTTTGTATTCAAATACAACAAAAAAGGTTTCTACAATTTTGGCTAGAATTTTAGTCCAGTCAATTTTAAAATATTTTAGTATTTCATTAAGTTTTAAAAAATTAAATAATCAAACTCTCAATTATAGAAAACTGAAAGATTAGTTATTGTATTGTGTCCTGTAAATTTTTCAACTTCTTCCGTCAATCAACAAATTTGGTTAATCCTTTACTGCCAAGTTTCTAAACCTTTCATTGCCTATAACCAACCGATGGTTTATTTTATCGCTCCACTCCTTGTTGAGCACCTGTGATGGCGATTTATTGCGCTTTTATGGGCTTTAGCCGCATAATGCCGAGCCAACCTCTACATATTGTGCACTTGGATGTAATGGCAAAGGGAAACACAATGGTGAATAATATAAAAGGAAACGTGAATATAACATTTTTTACCGCCGTCTTTCCTGCCAAGCGTTTTGTAATAACCGGGTTAATTGTTGTCTTCACTCTAATTAAGCCCACATCGTAATCAGTGTCAGTTCCGAAGACACGAATTATTGGGTCGTAAAATAACGGAATGAGACGGAACTGATGAGAATGTTTCTCTTTTCGTTTAATTTCATTAGCTATCAAATCGATGTCATCGTGTTCAAGTCAACAGTTTTTCGGTGTATTTTGTTCTTTATCACCGAGTATGATCTTTTAGTTTAGAGTGGTATTTAATTACTTCAACTAATCAAATAATATGAGTGGGCTGTAGTTTTCTTGATAGAACCTCGATAACAATAATTAAACATTAAGCTAATTTCGCATTAGAAGAAAACTTTTCTGATGTTATCTGGCTACTAAAAATAAGGTATCCTTTCTGTAGTTGACATACAAATTAAATGAATTTTTCAGAAAGAGATAGTTTTTTTATTTATAAAAATGTTTTTGGTTTTTTTTAATATCATTTCGAACGCACATGTAATATAAACTCCCTTGATTCCTAATCCTACTTTTAACTAAAGAAAATTATTTAATAAATAAATTGCCAATAGAGACTTGGGGAATTTTGGCCTATTAGTCTCTCTTTTTCTCATAATAAAAATAGTTTTTGTGTCACGGTGTTTTGCTGTTAATATCCCTTCCTTTAATTTAAAGAGATATTTGTTTAAGTTTTCATTTTAAAGAACACAATTCAATAAATAAAAATATGAGCAGATTTGTGATGGGATGTTGTCCCTAATTGCATCGTAAAAATCCTTTACTATTAAAAATTAATACATCCTGAAAAAATAAGGAGGAATTGAATCCCCACGATCTACCTTTAATTATGGCCATCTAGTCTAGACTCATAAGGCTCGAAATTATGTCTTGCGATAGTAGTTCTGACGTCACTTTTAATCGCTTTTTGACAACAGCTATACTTTACTCTAAATTAAATTATTACAATTAATTCTAATTAAACTTTTTAGGCATTTCAAAAAGCACTAGCAGAGTATTTTTTAGAAATTAAATTGCTAAAGTAACCAATTTCAATTGAAGTAACCATTATTTATGCTTTCCTGTTATTAAAAATCACCCTGCTAATATTATTTTAAAATGCCTTGAAAGTTATAACTCATAGTCAGAAGCAAAAGGTTTTAATACCGTTTAGTTTCTTCAAGAGGGAAGAAAAACTACAATTTTAAGTTTTAATTCCAATTTTTGAAGTAATTATTTAATCAACTTTTATTAAATTAATTTATTAAAGTTAATTCAAAATTTTAAACCTTCAATAATTCGAATAATAATCTAAAATTTTAGTTTTTTCTGTCTTGGAGAAACTAAGTGATAGGCACTTTTTATTCTGGTTTTGAGGTACAGAATTTAATTTAGACAGAGGTCAAAGTGTCTGTCCTAGGGGTGTCCGTGCTTTAATCCGCCCATATAATTTATAAATAAAATCATCCATTTTTATCCTTGACCTTAGTTGTGAAAACGTGTTTGTGTATTGGAAAATGCAAACACCCAAAACAGGAACTCGTGAACGAATGACCTGATGTCAGAAAACTGTCATCACACGCACGAAAGCTAAGCACCATAACGATGGTCCTATTTATTTATAGTTCTTCTCTCCATAAATATGTGTATGCTACGCTCTCTAACCGTGTGATCTACGTTAATTTTTTTAATTATTGATTTTTTTTAAGTTTATATTGATTGAAAGATTATTACTATAGCAATATTTTATGCGTTTTATAAACTTAAAGCTTAAGTTGTAATAATTATTAAATTATTTCAACCTTTATTGTGCACTATTTTTGATCATCCTATGTTTGAATCTAATGCTTGCTATTCTTGTGAGGTTTTTATTTTTATACGGTATCGGATATTCAATGTCATTTCATTCGAAAAATTTTATTTTATTACTTACCCTCCGCAAGTGTGTTTACTACTGTACTGTTGATATGTTTAACCAACCAACTGTCATTACTTAAAGAAATTTGCTTTTTACCGTGTAAGCCATATAAGTCCTTGAACTTGAAAGGGGGTGTGGCTATCGCACTTAACTTCGGAATCTTTGTTTCTTTATCATTAACAGCTCTTTGTTTGTAAATTGACGACTTAATTTGATCCCATTCGTTCATTAAATAGACTCTTAGGAAGAGTGCTTAGACATTTACCGACAACTACTAAATAGGCACTTAACACCATCGCCTTCTAAAAAAAAAAAGGCGATTATCAGTTGAATACTTCCTTTCCTACGTCGAGGAAGGCTTTTTCTGAGAGAAAAGGACGTTGTTTAGCTGGATTCAAAAGTAAAAGCTTTTCCTTGTGTCTCTGGATGAGTCAGCGTTTGAAAACCTTTGAGGAGAGTTGGTGGGTTCTATGGAGAAGATCGGCTCTCTTAATTCTTCTTTTCGAGGATGTTTTTGCCCGAGGTGATTCAGAGGTAGTCAAAGCGTCTTATGATTATCGGAATCATTACTTTTCTGCGAGCGCTTTTTGAAATAAAGGGAAGGGGTTTTTGTATAGAGTACTAAATAAAACTTGATGTTGTAAAAATATTTTAAAAGAATAAATTGATAAGTTATTCAAAATTTAGATTAATGTATGTATAATAGGAGGTGATAAATTGGAAAAGAGTGAACTTTTCAATTGTATTGCAAGATTTAAAGATTTTTTCTATGGTTTGATAGGTGTTTTCCCATCTTTATATGATGACCTCTATCTCTATCACAATTTTCGTGTCTAGATTTATCTGGGAAATACAATAATTGGTTATTTAAAGTTATTACGTATTATGATATTTATTCTGCTATATCCATCTACTTTTTATCCTTTCATACCCATCTTTCCATTTCCAGTTTTTCAATCTTCCTTTTGAGTCGATTAGCATTTTTATCTCCGTACGGGTGAAAACATACCTGGCTCCTCCAATCCCCTGGAATATTGATTCGAAACTGCAGATAAAGCTAATAAGATTATTTGACTCATCTTTTCGAGGACTCTTAGAACTCGTCCCATCGATTCAATCCATCGAACTGTGGGGAACGATCGGAGAAGAACGCTTCCTGGTTCTCTTGCTCTTCGGCCCTCCCCCCTTGGCCCAGGGCCCACTAGGCCTCTGCTCTCTCTCGTCCGTGGCCGACTTGGAGCGATGTCGAAGCGCCCTCCTTTTGCCATTGAGCTGTGGATCTCTAATTGTTCCAATGGCACACCCTTCACCAAGGACCTTTGGAGCACTCTCCGTGTGGGTTGTGAGGCAGAATGGTGCGAGTCGCTTTGGGAGAGTTGAGTTGGTTGGTTGGTCAGATTTTACTGGTTTATAATACCTTCTTTTTTTACCAGTGTTAAGTTAAGAGAGTGTCTTCTTGATTGGGGTGAAAGAATATTGGGATTGTTTTCGTATATCCTCTTGTAATTATTAAAGTTAATTCGTGAAAACCAAAGATAGGTTGTGTTTTTATTATACCTTGGAAAGACTGAAGGTATTGGGTTTAGGTGTGCTTAGGAAGTTTATGACCGTTCATCTTTCTTTTTATGACAGATCATTGGTGATCTAGTTTTTAAATGCAACTGTAGATCACCAATTAGTACAGTCTTAAATTTCGTATGTAAGGTGGTGTATAATGTTTTTCCCATTTAATTTAGGGATTTTCAAATTCCTATAATCCTATCTGGATTCTCGTTCGTGAATATCGGTTCCCCAAACTTTTTGCATAATCTCCCCGTTTTCAAGAATATTTTTTTCACCATCATCCCCATTTAAAGTTTCCTTATACTAATAACTTCACAAATTATAATAAGTAAGCAATCAACTTTCTAATAATTTGAAACAATGCCCAATAATAGCAATTATTTCAAAATACGTACACGAGAAAACTATGTTATTGAAAAATGTTAATGAACTTCTTCTGAATGATAAGTATACTTCAAAACAATATTTCAAGGATCGAGTTACTTAAAATGTTTATCGAGAAGAAAACTACTCTTTATTTAAAAATGTATTCAACGCCTTCTTAACTGTCCAAACGTCCCCCAATGTTTCACTGCATGCACCTCCATCCCTAGAAAATCTTCAACGCCTTATTTTTTCCTATTCTATTTCAAGGTTTAAGTAGAACTAGCTAAAAGACTTCTCCAGTGTGATTAATTGAGTCTATTTTTCAGACTTTAAAAAGTAAGATTTTGTCTTATTCTTAAATTAATTTCTTGTTAGTCATATTTTATAATATGACATTTCTTTTAAAGTTTCACAAAATTTGAATATTATGTCTCTTTTTATTATGGTTAGTATTTTATTCTCCATTAAATTCCATGCTTTAATTACAGTAGGTTGAGGGGAGTAATTTCTATAATATCGCAACAAGGAAAAACACATCTTCCGTTTTGATAGACTTATATCACTTTCCCAGCAACACCTTGAACTGGAGTGTAAGGCCAATGCGTCGGAGGTTAGAAATAGAATTCCTCTCTAGAACAATGCCCCATGAGCGAATTGTGTAGGGAGAGAGGGCAATACCTCTGTTTTCTCAGTTCTCTTTCGTTTGGAAACGAGTTAATGCGCTCTAGTGTAGAAGTTATCTAATGATTTTTGTGTGTGACCCTGATTTCAACCCAAAACATTAAGTCTGCGTTCATTGCTTATTTAAGCATGAAAGGCGTTCGGCTAACGGTTAAGGCCTTGCTTTCTCTCTATTTCGAAAACGAATAAAAACTATCACTCATGACTCAGAGGCTGTTAGTGACGCGAACCTGATTGTTAGCACAAACAGTGAGTCAGCCGGCATGTAAGTGTTGGATGACCAGCTTTTGTTGGATCTACGCACCTTTCAAAAGACAGAAAATCTTAGTTTTTACCATAATGTTCTATTATCTGGTGATCCAATTTCGATTTCATTCTGTTTACATACTATGCTTCATTTTTAAATTTCATGCATTGTTTTAAATGACCACGCCTCCAAGTTTTCATGACCTTCTACCTATTTTCCCTATTTATTTCTTGTTTTATTGCTAATCCATTTGACTAGACTTGTGTTGTGGAAAAACAAAAGTTTTAAATCGATAAACTAAACTTAATGTTTTTCTATCTAACTATATGTATTTGTGTAAGCAAAATTTTACTTTCTTTATTACTCTGAAGGTTTGCTTCGTTACCTTTCGCTGATATTGTTTTTAAGAGGGATAGTCTACTTGCTTTAGTCCAATTAACTTGTAATTCAAATTTGTCACTTCCTTTCAGCAAGTATTGATGACATTTAACTAATTATCAGTTCCATTTCGTTTCATAACAGAGAATGACCACTGCCCTTGATGAAGGTCACACCCGACCACCTGTTTCGGTCGGATGTCCCTCTGGAGAGGATCGAACGACTTGCACACGCGAGGCACCCCTTGCTTCAAACGATCACCCCAAGAAATTGGGTCATCCCGCTTATCACCCGGAATGCGAGGGAGGGGAGGGGGGAAATCGCCTGCACGAAATGTCAGACGATCACGCGACTCCGATTTTCCATCCATTTTTTATTCCACGGTTCCGTTCCTTTTCAACCCCATCGATAGGGTTTAAATAGGTGATGAGTCGTTCAGTATGTGTTCTTGCATAGAGTGATTCATAAAGGGAAAGGCCGATGGACTGACTACAGGCGCCTTCGATTTTCGATCGAGCTATTTTTTTTTTCATTATATCGTATCGATTTCAGTGTTGAATTCGTGAATTTTTGTTAAAGCTGTGACAGTTTAATATTAACCTAATAGTCATACTTTGCTCTGTGAAATGCATAGTAAAGATATTTTGTTTTCAATAAATTAGGTATATTGTATAGGGGGTCAACCCCGAATGAAACTGAGGTTTGAAAGCTTATGGGATTTGGGATGAAATTAAAGTAAATAGAAGTGGTGTTTTGTAATGGATAACTTTATGTAACAAAGTGAAGAGTTTACAGAAAATGAGAGGCAAATACTAACGCAGTTAATGTAATCCAGCTTTGTAACTTTAGTTACATGAGAGTTTTAACTCCAAATATCGCAGTAAAAACTTAATAATTTCATTTTACCCCTGGGAATACTAAGATATCCGTCATTCTAATTTCAGTAATTTTCCGTCTTATTCCTATCGATTCTTTCATTTTCTTAATGTCCTTTGAGACGATTCGGAAATTCTTCCTCCGGTTAAGCTTTAATGGAATTCACTTAGAGTGATTATTTTCTAATCCTGAGCAGTTTTATATGCTCTCAAAGTAGTAGTTAATATTTTGCAGTTTTTGGCTTGAGTTTAAATTGTAGTTTTAAAGAGACTTAACTGACATTTTGTATTATGCCTTGTTAGGAAAATTTTACTTCGGACTAAACTTAAACCTGCTTGTTCCGTTAAAGTATACTTTTTTTTCGGATTTTAAAGCAGCTACTCTATTTTCTACCTTTAGATCGTTTTTCTGTATATTTTAGAAGATGTCTTAAAAAAACTAACATAGTTTCCTTCTGGTTCTCATACGTTTTTATAAACATTCTTTGAATTTTGTTGAGATTTATTACTTTGGAAGAAAAACACGTACGTTGATTAAGAAATTTTACCTGGATTATATTTATACCTGAATTAAAATAAATTAGTACATAAAGAATAAGCGTGATAGAAATATCCTGTTTCAAAAAAAATTAAAAAAAAAAAAAGGATATTGGTATAAGCATATAAGTATTTCCTTGTATATCTGATATTTTATTTGTTCCTAAATTTTATTGTTATAATTTGACCTATAAACCTATGTGACCTTTTTTCCTATCCTAACATGGTGGAATAATAAATCATCCCTCTTCTTATAGTCCAAGAAAAATAAGGTTTGCTTCGGAACTAATTGTAAAAGAAAGTTTGATGGTTGATTCTTATAGGAAATTTTCCGTAGAAAACGATGGTGAAAAGTCTACCGAGCTACGACGTGTCCTTTAGCCAATATGGCGGATTTTCCAAAATGGCGGCCGCTTATTTTTCACATTTTTATTTTTTATGTTTTTACATGTAAATACAAATTTTTTTTGCATAATATAAATTATTCTCTATTAAATTACCTATAAAATGGTATATTAACCAAGATTGTGCGATATTTAGAACCTAATAAAATAATTTTCAAAATGGCGCCCGCATATTTCAAACTTAGTGGAAAATGGATATTTTTGAATTCCTACCCACCTTTAAGAGTATTTACCCTTAAGTATCGGAAAATTATGATTATTCTGCTCATATTTTACTTAATAACATGTAAAACTTCTAATTTTTAAGAAAATACACAAATTTAAAGCAAACATATATTTTTAATCTTGACTATTTATTCTGATTATTACAACATTTTCCAACATGTCCTTTGATTTTATGCATACAAAACATTATTTTCTTTGAACAAATAATAATATTATAATATATTTCTGAATAATATAATGAATTTTAGGTTAATGAAAATTAAATTTATTCAATTATTAAAACTTAAATTTAATTATTTTAATTTTAATATCGCTAAGTTCTTAATAAAAAGTAACCTTCATTAAGTTTTTTTAAACGTTATAATGTCTAATTATATTTTTAAGAACTATTTTAATCATCTTCCATATCTACATGTCCAGTATTGCAGCAGCTAACACCTCTACAGTCGCTACAAGCACTTGTTCATATTGTACCTTGTTTTCTGCATATACATTGTACGGTAGCACATTGGCTAATTTTAAATCCACATTTTACAAATTTCAAAAGATGGTCTGGAGCAGGTGCGTTTTTCATCTCTATAGGTCTCAAACCTCCTTCCCGTAATTCCCAACCCCAGTCACATGGGTCCATGGAAATTCCTATCCACTGCTGCTTGATGATAAACTCTTAAACAGTGAAAGTTATTAGAATCTATTGTAGGAGGCAATATTTCTCGTGTTACTTGGACTTATTTTGTAGCTTTTGTTTGAAAGTTTGCAGTCTTACGTCATTTAAAGAGTCTCCCACTCTACCCCCTAGAGAGATGTCATTGCTCTATTGGCCAGCAGTCTGGATTTGTTACTACAATGGAAATCACCATAAAGAAGGACATTTTTCTTTTAAACAGTGATAATAAACAAGCCTTCATAGATCATCCATCAAAAAAGTTAGCTGAATCTGGATGTATTACGAAACAAACAGAAGACGATGCAGATGTCATGATTGTAATTGAAGGCATCACATCTGCACTGAATCAACCGACAACTGTTATTGGTGAGGATACTGATCTTCTGGTGTTACTAATCCATCATATGAACTCTAAGTCCTGTGACTTATTTTTAATACCTGAACCGAAAAAAACTTCAAAGAATTCAGTCATATACAACAGAAAGGAAATTCAAGAGAAACTTGATGAGGATGAGTGTTCCAATATCCTTTTTGGTCACGCTAGGCTTGGATGCGACACTACCTCCCAACCATTTGGCTTAAGAAAAAGTGATTGTATAAAGTTAATTTCAAAAAACGAGGATTTCAAAAATCAAAATGTGATGTTTTCAAAATACCCGGACTGCTGGATAATAGAGCAATGACATCTCTCTAGGGGGTAGAGTGGGAGACTCTTTAAATGACGTAAGACTGCAAACTTTCAAACAAAAGCTACAAAATAAGTCCAAGTAACACCAGAAATATTGCCTCCTACAATAGATTCTAATAACTTTCACTGTTTAAGAGTTTATCATCAAGCAGCAGTGGATAGGAATTTCCATGGACCCATGTGACTGGGGTTGGGAATTACGGGAAGGAGGTTTGAGACCTATAGAGATGAAAAACGCACCTGCTCCAGACCATCTTTTGAAATTTGTAAAATGTGGATTTAAAATTAGCCAATGTGCTACCGTACAATGTATATGCAGAAAACAAGGTACAATATGAACAAGTGCTTGTAGCGACTGTAGAGGTGTTAGCTGCTGCAATACTGGACATGTAGATATGGAAGATGATTAAAATAGTTCTTAAAAATATAATTAGACATTATAACGTTTAAAAAAACTTAATGAAGGTTACTTTTTATTAAGAACTTAGCGATATTAAAATTAAAATAATTAAATTTAAGTTTTAATAATTGAATAAATTTAATTTTCATTAACCTAAAATTCATTATATTATTTAGAAATATATTATATTATAATATTATTATTTGTTCAAAGAAAATAATGTTTTGTATGCATAAAATCAAAGGACATGTTGGAAAATGTTGTAATAATCAGAATAAATAGTCAAGATTAAAAATATATGTTTGCTTTAAATTTGTGTATTTTCTTAAAAATTAGAAGTTTTACATGTTATTAAGTAAAATATGAGCAGAATAATCATAATTTTCCGATACTTAAGGGTAAATACTCTTAAAGGTGGGTAGGAATTCAAAAATATCCATTTTCCACTAAGTTTGAAATATGCGGGCGCCATTTTGAAAATTATTTTATTAGGTTCTAAATATCGCACAATCTTGGTTAATATACCATTTTATAGGTAATTTAATAGAGAATAATTTATATTATGCAAAAAAAATATGTATTTACATGTAAAAACATAAAAAATAAAAATGTGAAAAATAAGCGGCCGCCATTTTGGAAAATCCGCCATATTGGCTAAAGGACACGTCGTAGCTCGGTAGACTTTTCACCATCGTTTTCTACGGAAAATTTCCTACAAGAATCAACCATCAAACTTTCTTTTACAATTAGTTCCGAAGGAAGCCCTTTTTTGAGCTAACTTTCTTGGACTATTAGTTATGTGTCCCTCTTCTTAAAGTAAAATCAATATTATGCGGATTAATGATACCTTTTTCACTTCATTTACCTCCTATCCTAACTTTTAAGTCTTATTTTTTTTTTATCTTTTGTTGGTGGATCAATGGACTCTAACCGTCTGACGTCACACGGAACCAACACGTGACCTACTGAGCTTGCGATTGCTTACCACAGATACTACACTAGTAGATCTACTAGTGTAGTATCTGTGGTAACCAATGGACTCTAACCGTCTGACGTCACACGGAACCAACACGTGACCTACTGAGCTTGCGATTGGTTACCACAGATACTACACTAGTAGATCTACTAGTGTAGTATCTGTGGTTACCAATTGCAAGCTCAGTTGTAGGTCACGTGTTGGTTCCGTGAAGTCTCGAACCAGATAGGCGGTTAGAGTCCATTGCAAGCTCAGTTGTAGGTCACGTGTTGGTTCCGTGAAGTCTCGAACCAGATAGGCGGTTAGAGTCCATTGATTCTTCCAGTTTGGATTGTTAGTTGTAAGCAGTAAGCATGACTTGACACTGTCTTAAATTTTCATGCTATCAGTATAAACGCGACAGTGCTATTTAGAAGTTAGCATTGTAAAAACAAATCTTTATTTTTCAAAATGTCTGAAATATTAGCTTCCTCTCCAGTCTCATAATTTAACTGTGAATCGATCCCCTAAAACTTAATATTCTATTGACTATTGACCGTGCGCAGTCAACAGTTGAGTTTAACCCTGATGATAATAATAAACTTTAAAAATGAAATGGCATACCCATCGCAGTTGTGTGGGAGGATAATAATCCCCTTTCCGACCGAAGCTCATAATATCAGCGTAAAACAATGGAGAGCAGAGGAGGACAATCAGCCTGGCCGCATCTCCCCGTATTCTTTTTTTTCTGCTCTAAATCGTCTTTCGTATGAAAAGCTCGTCGACTCTGTTTAAAAACAGATGATGGGGACGTAGTGGGTGCGTTCGGATCCCACTTGAAGCTTACCGCTGTAATGAAAATCGCTGTTTTCCCTCTACCATTCTCGTTGACTGCTCTGAATAATGCATGTGGAGCTAGCTGTAGCACAGATTTCTGGGGTTTCTTGTTATGCTGGGATCATCGACTTTAATGAATGTTTTTGAAGGAGAAGTTAGAGGCTCTTGTGGTGTGTTTAAAATTGTAGTGAGTGTAGCGGAAAAGGTTACAGTGAAATGTGTTTTTTTTCGTAGGGAAAAGACTGTAAAAAGGGCTTATTACGTGTGAAGGTTACATAAAGGTGTATGTAGAAGTATTTTGTTCGTAAACTAAATTTAATATTACTGTTTTCTTGTATTTGTATAGGTTAAACAGAAGCTTTCTAATAATCTGCATAAAATAAGAAATAGTTATAAAATATCACAGTTTTTGGACTTTTTTTTTTAAATTTTCGACTTTTTTTTTTAAAAAAAATACCTAATTTATTTCAATGTAATGAAATGCATAATTTGCTTTTGAGCTGTGTTTTAAGAAAATAAACTTCATGTCGATGCACATGTAGAATTGGGGGAAAAAATTACTTCGCACACTTCTGTTTAATTGTATTAGTCTTTTACACAGTCAAACTCATATCGTAAAATCTTTCTTCCGCTTCCCAAATTCCCATTTTCCAAAATTGACAGCTAAATACGTTTCTTACCATCATTTTTACATGTTGAAAACTTCCATTAGCCGTGTTTTGTTTTTCTCCCAACTTCCTCTTCCCGTCACGCACCTCCCCCCGACCCAACCAGACGGTATCGAACCCAAAACCGTCCCCTGCTTCCTGACCGTTATCTTGGAAGAAAGTAGTTGTTCTCTTTTTCTTCTCCATCGTCGTCAAAACGGAGGCGGAGCTCGCATGATGCTCATCGCATGCTGCAACGTTCAGCTCCGCGGCTTCCACTAATGGCCTGCTATTGTAACGGCTCTGGTGACTCGGTTCATTCATGGCACTTCCCCTGTAGGCTGAATTATTTTGGCTGATTACGACGGCTCCTTATTGGACTAGAATCGTGAAAGATGAATCCAAACCACCTCAAATCGACCAGTTTTGGAGGTTTACTTCCATTTTTTGCATAAGTTGTGCAAACGTAAGTGGCTGCGTGATTGACAGCATCCGCTTCTAAAAACAGAGTTGTGTTGGTTTATGCTTATAAAATTACCTTAGTGATGCTCAATTGGACGAATTCAGTCTATTCAATGTAATAAAGTGGTTACGATGAGACAATGAGGTCGATACATTTTAAAACGGACCTATTTTGGGAGTTGAGCTTCAAAGTGGTTCTAGTTTAGGCTTTGATTATTAATTTACCTGATTACTGCATATTCACGTCATTTTAAAGAAAGTTACCAAATCCTTATTTCAACCAACTTCTGGAAATTATGTATTCCCCAATATAGAGCATTTTCAATCACGACTCGGACTTAACAACGGCTAGTCAACGGCTCTATTGCTAGTCAATCTGCATCAAATCCTTACTTTATGTTGGAGTTCTAAATTACTCGTTGTGAAACTAAAATGCTTCTGTTCATAATCTGGAAATTTTCAATTAGACAACTTTGCGTTGAATTTTCATTCTTAAATGTTAATATTGACCAAACGTCTCATTTTCTGTGACAGGGGTCGGTTCTAAATCGGCAAACAGTGTACGGCCAATTTTGCATTCTCCTCATAAACACTCATAATACCTGATATTAATCTGCACTCTTTTTAAATCAATATTGGGTTAAACACGATCATTCCTTGTCATCTTTACCATCCCGTTTGTACTACCTTAAACATTTATAAAGACGCATACTTGATGATATTACAGTTAATAGTTTATATTCATCACTGCCTTAAAACCAACATTTTGGTGATAAAAATCAGGAAAAAAGGAAAGCATTTAGGTTTTGAGGAGGCATATTTTTTTTACTCTTCAGGTACCCCTTCCTAACAAACCTTTTTGTGACGTGGTTTTAAAAGTCCCCTAACTATTCCAACCAGATTTTTCTTGCTTATTTGCATTGTCCTGATTTGTGCTACAGCCTTCTAACTGCCTGTCTTTGGGTGACATTTCCTGGGCTTCTGCGTTCAAGCGCCCGACGCGATCTGGAACATGCTATTGAAACCTTACTCCTCTTCCCTAGATTTCATCATTCCGTTTCAATAACCTCTCAGAAATCCCCTCTCATCTATTTACCTTAGGTTCAATGGACTGAGAGTAAAAATTCGTTAAATTGGGAATGACAAAATAATATTTTATTCTTAATTAAAATTTCAATTCAAACACGCTTCAAAAATTTACCTGACCTAAAATGAAGTTTTTTAAATATTTGTTTATATTTTTCTCTGTTTTATTTTATCAGACTTTTATAGTTTAAAACAATAGTTTCTATTCTACATATAGTCTATAACTCTATATCTAATTAGTCTGCATTCGGTATGTTCCTTAAAACATTGTATATTTCTGTTTTTATAAATTAATTTTGGAAGAATGATTTTTTATTAAGTCCGTCAAGACATCTGATATTTGTCCTGTACTTCAAAACACAGCCCTCCCTCCCGATAAAAACCTCCCTTCTCAAATAATTTTTGACAATTTCTACGAATATTGGCTCAAACCTGCCTTTGGCCAACCACATTATCTCTTATTTCCCCACTCCTTTAAACCCCATACCCGTAACACATTGTTCTTAACAAACCTCTATTTTCAATACTCCAGGAATTCCAAAAGTCCTGGAAATGTCCTCTCATACGCCAAAAGTTCTTCCCGGAAAACTCTAGTACCGAGAAACCCTCTCAGACAAGCATCCATCCGGTCGCTAGGGGATCCCTCATCCGCCTGTAAATGCAGCATCCCCCCCGAGCAAATGGACTGGCCCAGGTCGATTCGTTGCTACTGGTACTGGCGCTCTTTCGCGGATACCACATGGAGGGAAATATTTACATTTTTCACAGTAATGATCTTGGGAGGAAGAGATGGAAGAAAGATTTTTATTTGAAATGTATCTCCTTCCATTCTTTGTTGATTTCATTTATTTATTTTGTTGCAAAGTGTTTTAATACGAACAGTGTTTGAAACGCTGCTGGGGTTTGTTTTGAAACCGTCTGGAAAACGTGATGCGTCTGCCATCGCGTTCTTTTCCGATATAGTAACTAGATCTTGATGCGTAATTAGAAAATTTCGGAGATTTTTGGGTTAGATGGTTTTTTTCTTTGCATTCCGAGTGTTGTCATTGCTCTTCCCTGTGTCTTAATTTGTCCATATGGTTATTTGCGTGTGCGTGAGGCTATTTATCATACACTGTATTGTTTAAAATTATAAGCACTCCTATAAAGCAGTCACAAAACTCAAAGGGAATTTCAGTGGTCTTTAGTTTGAATCGTTAGTTTTACTCAAAAGCTACGGAATTACTAGGTTTTTAACAACTTCTTTTTTAGTATTTTGGGTTTGGCTATTTAATATTTTAGCTAATTTTTAAATTATGTTTCATAAATAGACGGCATACTTTAATCCCACTTCGTTAGACATCCACCACCATATTCAAGAACCATTCAAAGCGTTCTCTGAGTGAACGGCAATCCCATACTGGGAATAACAACCATCTGACAAACCAATCAGAACTGCCGCTCACATGCACAACTGTCACGATAGACTGACTGTCTTGCAGTACTAGATTAAGATAGTGTAACCGACGTTAACACTCTCCGATGGTATGAATTTTTTGCACAGAGGTTTGTTCTTAATTTTCTCCATAGAGAATTTCTCCCGCGTTGTTGATTATAATGGTTCATAGCATGCCCTAAACTTTTTGTTCTGAATCTTATGTGCAATGCCCTGACTCGAGCAACTTAGTTGAAATTTTACAGCTAACCATATAACTAATTTACAAACCGATTATATCTGAGAGTATTATTATTGTGCTTAAATATTTATACTGGAGATAAGGAGATTAAAATATGGAGTTTTCTTTTAACTAATAAATAAATTGAACCCCTCTTTCTGCTGATCTCCTATTCGACCTCTCTCGGGATCGACTCAAAGACGCATGAAAAACTTAAGTGTCCTACGACATAAGAAAACAACCGTGTGTCACTCCTGTAAAATATATAACGCATTACATCATCCCAAGAAAGGTCACCACCCGTCCTATGTCCTCGCGGAAGTAACTCAGAGCGAAACGACCCGCCTCGCGCTTTGTCACAGCTTGCTGCTCCGCCGACGCACACATGTCCATCTCCGAACGGTGAGCTTTTAACAGCTCCTTGGACCGCCTTTTTGTAAAAGGATCGACTGCGATTCTTCCGGCTTATTTACCCCTGCTGAGCTCTTGACTCGTAAATTGGATTCTCCCACCACGGGGCCACGGATTTCTCTGAGGGTTTTCAATCGGCCCACGTGTGTTGGATGTTTTCCTTGTTGAGAGTGGTAATTGGTGTTTTTTGATGGATATCTCTCCCCTGAGCAGGTGGTAACTGGCGAAACGCTTCTGTGGGTGTTTGGAACCTTGGGCTCCAGAGGCGTCATACCACACTGCATGGGCCTGGATCAATTTTAGAATATAACTCTAGTAAGACAATTGTTATTCAATAATAGTGGGGAAACTCGTAATATTGTCTCTTGTTTTGCCTTATAGTTCAGTGTTACATGGGTTTTGATTTTGGAATGATTCTCCTAAAGAATACCCTCAAATACCATTCCATGAAAAAATACCCTTTATAAAGAAATTTTAATGAAAAAAAACCCGTGAAGATATTGATTGTTTAAAGATATAATTTAGGGAATTGAAACAGGTTACGAGACTTGCAAATTTTGTGACTACCTAGTTAAAAAAAAACATTCGCTTTTGTAGTTTTGTATAGGCCTGCTTTATCCAATTTGCTTCTTTCGAACTTCAGCTACGATAAATTTGATCACTATCAGCGATTTCAATTGGCTTCTTAACTTACTCCTAGGTAGTTAGAAATAGTATTTGGCATATTATGTGATACATGTATTCACTTCACATTTAACTATATTGTTACGAAACTTTCCGTTGCAAACTCCATTCAAAGATCGCCAAACAACATAACTGACTATTCCATCCTTCTTCTGCCAAACGAAACACTGACCGACCGAATAAAAAAGAACTTTTCATCTTAAAACTCATCTCACACGGCTTTTAACTCTCCCACTTACTCAGAATTCCAAATAAAGCCTCTTCCAACCCCAAATCAGAGATTCCGTCTTTTAATCTGATTTACTCTCTTCCGAGTTCTCACTCTGGATGACTGAGAAAAGGAAAGTGCGAAAGAAAAAAAAGGTGTCCCCGGAGCAGTACAGGAAAGCGACACCCCCGGTCATTTCCATAATCCGTCTTTTCCCAACACTTTTCTGCAGCTCTGATAATGACTCGGAAATTGGATGAGCAGGGCGCGGAAATTGATTCGGCGCGAATTTTGACCTTGTTGAGAACTGGGGAATAAGTTCTCCTTGTACTGTATTTTATTATTACTAGGACGTGTTTTTTCCCCATCTAGAAATCTCCCCATTATTTCTTTGATTTATCTGAGGATGCTTTATTTTTCATGCGTGTAGTACATTTGAGATTATTTAATCCTTATTTCTCTCTAATTCGCATCATAAGTTGTATTGGTGTCCTCTTTTCCTTTGCTTCTTTTAATGAAAGTTTTAAATTTAACAATGTAGGTCAATACGTATTGATTTTTTTGTGTGTTTAAGACTGATTTAAAATGATTGAAGTGTAGGTGTAAGCAATCATTGATTGTTATTAGAAGTTTTCTATTTAACATGGTCATTCTGATGCTATTTTTGAGGGGAAACATGATTTTAATTTATCATGTGACGCGTGAAATTATGTAATTATATATTTGTTTGTGTCTATTTCTATGATCGAACAAGGTGTTGAACAATTATTTTGGTTTTATCGGTTAAAGTGTCACCTTCTCCCCTCTTCCATTTCTTACCTCCTCTAAAGTGAAATATTTTCTGTCTTTTTGTCTTTATCACCCAAATTTTGTCGATCTCGCATATAACTAGAAATTGTTATAGAATTAGATGTTTATATTATGAAAGTATGATAAATAGACCGTATATAAAAGCCATGAAACCATTAAATTAAAAATTGTTTACATCTTGTTTCGTATTCGATCAATTGTTAAAATGTTTAATTTAATCAGAAGGATTAAGCTAGCTTACTTTTATTCCACCGAATATATGTAGCTTGGCTTTGCTTGAGTAACTTCACTTGAATGTTTGAGATCATACACAATTACTGTACGACCGAAATTTGCTCTAAATATATTACACAAAAAGAGCAACTTTAAATCTTTAATCCTTAATGGTTATTCAGCTTTTTAAAAGTCACTTTCTCCTATCAATGAAATCGAATAGCTACTTTTGAAACCTAAACCTTAGTTGTTTCGGGATTACTCTTCATTAAGAGGTTCAATTATTGCACTTCAGTGGATGACTCTTTAGGGACATGAATGACTCCTTTTCTTTTAAAATACTTTCAAAATCACGAGGGTTGTTGTATTTATCGAGCACCTAATGAATAAAGCAATTTAGCTCCAATTCGCTTGCGCTTATTGTGAGCTATTAAGGGAAATTATTCCGAAGTCTATAAAATAAATGAGCATTCCTGGAATTTTGTTTAAATATTATTAGTCCTTAACAACTTCCGTCGTGAAACGTTCTAGTTAAGGGTTAAATGATCTGTGTTAGCTTCAAACGAATTAATTTCCAGAACCCGCGCGAAGGAGAAATTATTGTTAAGGATTTCAAAAGTTTTGTGGAGATCTTGGCTGTGTTTTGATACGAGAGACAATACGCAGATATGCACCGGTATAAAAGTTCTCTGGTAATATCGTTATACTACAAAAAATATGCATGTTGAAAAGAAACTAAAGTACCGAAAGATATCTTCAAATTCAAATAAAAAATCCAATATTGTGCCCATTTTGAAATGACTCATCAAGACGTTAACCTTTGGACCTGGGGTGTTAATTGCTAGCTAGTGTCCAGGCGTGGCTAACCGAACATTTGACACCCCCTCAAGCAAACTGAGGCTGAGGAATAAGTTGACTCATGACCAGAGCCAACAAAGATCTCTACATTCTTCAAAAATTAAAATTTAGTAGTTAACATATGCCTTGGAAAACAAAATCATTAATAAGGGTGGTAGTTTGAGAACTATGTAAACCGTCTCAAAATTATTTGCATACTATATTACCTTACAAGAAAAAAAACTTGAATATAAGTTAAACTTTTTTGTCCCTAGAAACGTCTTTCTTTCTAGTAGAGACGTCTTGTAATACCGATTTGAATCGGATTCCCATTTCTCATCGTCGGGGATCACAGTTGACGTGGATATTGAGTAATGGAGTCCTTTATTGGACTATAACGCTCACATATCTCCCTTCTTTCCAATGCTGTCTCACAGAAAATCCATAAGTTAAGCATAAATTGCGCTCAGCCAAGTGTTGAGCTCTGAGAAAGGAAGCTCTCGTAGACAACGCGCTCGAGCTAGCTGTCCGTGACGCGACTTCGCCCAATTCGTCACCGTTAGTTGAGTCGTTTTCAATATTGGAATTCAACTATCTCTCAATGATTTACGTTCGTGTGTTTCAATCGTCGAAACCGAAAGAAGGAAATATTTTGATGGATGTGTTGCAATTAGGAGAGATTTTATTTCTTAATTTTGAGAGGGAAGAAAGTCTGATTGTCCGTGATCATTTCGTGATAATGATTTTGTGAGGTTTGCATAATTGTTTAGTTTATTTTCCTTGCTCATCTTTATTTTACCAGAGTTAAATTTGTGACCTTTGTGAATTCTTGCAGTAGTTTTTGCTAGCTACTGAACTAATCATTGCAATGGTTCACTTGTCGAAGAACTACTTTTTTGGCGAATCGTCTTACTCTATATGTTGATTTGTGATTATAACAAATATTAATATTTATATAGCTAATGATTAAATTTTTAAAAAATTAAATAATTGTCTTTTTGTTAAAAAAATTATTTATTTGGTGAAGCAATGCTATTGACCTTATGACCTCTATTATATTTACCAAGTTCAAGAAGTATTGTTTAATTGTAGGCTGAGTTGGTATTGAAACAAGACTAACAATTTTAACATTTTAAAGAAGACTAAACTTTTATTTTGTTTAAAACTTGCATAGAGAAGTCTAAATTCTATGTTCTAAAACTCCAACTAATACCGTTTAATCTATAATACATATATAGTATGGATACAAAATCCTTTGCGCAATATTTATCCAGTAGTAAATAATGGCTTCATTCTCCATTAAAAATGAGGCAACATCTTCCCATGATCAAGGCGAAGGTTGACATATTGACATTGAATTATCAAAGGAGCTCAGTGAATCACATTATTTTTGTCGCCGGAGAATCTTTGGCTTAATGTCAATCTTTCATCTTTGCTTATGTAATCTCCAGATTTCCGTTGTCAACATTATTGAGTCCCCAGTGAGAATTTAACCGATTTTTATAGACTAGTAAGTGTAGAAGCTATCTCTCCTTTCAGTCTGCTTGAGACCCTAATCCCATGTTTTTATGTATGAGCCTTCTTTGGAATTGTCTTACAAGTTAAATTGTTTTGTCGTTAACCATTTAGTTTCTTACTTAAAAGAAATAGTTGATACCCAAGAGGTGCATTTTATAACCAGACTTTGAGGGAACATGTTTTTTTTTTATCTTTTGAGAGTGTCTCTATCTGATCCTTTTATATTTTAGTTAGTATTAAGGCGGAATTGAGTTGGAACAGTCTCTTTTCATTTGTCTTTCGTGAGAAATTGTTTGGGATCTAGTCGATTTAGAATGTTTTAGGGACGGAATTAATGGGTTTTCATTTACAGTATAATTTTGAAAGAAATGCTGCTTTTGACTAAAAAAATTCATGTCTTATATTTCTTCTAAAGTTTTAATTTTCTAATGGAAAATTTTAAGTATCATTGATATGATTTGTTATAATCACGCCAAAGCTATCAACCTTTTTTATTGACTTTTTATTTTTAAATCGTCTTTATAAATCAAATTTTTGTTCCATTTAGTTTTTTCGGCCTTTTATTGCTTAGTTTTTCTATAATGTACCACTCTTGCCTCTACGCTGTACCACAAAAATATACTGCTCTGAAGTTTATTGTTATTTGACACCTGTTTTCAACAATATTTCAGTAATATTCTTATCACAAACTTACCACATATTTGTCTAAATGTGTAAAATCACGAAAAGTTCATACAACCAAATCAAACAACCATTAAATGAAACGAATTTCTTATTTCCTATTCCCACTAAACTAAAAGGTAATCTCAGTCACCAAAACTACTACCTAACTCTGTACAATTAGATACCATGTCCAAATACATGATGTCTCTAACAAAAAGTTCCCTTCGGACTGTTAAAAGTTCACTCCAACAAAATCAAACACTACTAAATCAAAGGCTTTTAAAACTTGAGAACCTATTTGCCGACATTGCTTCAAGTGTCTCTTCATCTGTAACTTCCACGCACCGCTGTTTTAACAGAATATCAACTCTTTTATTCTCCTCTCTCTCTCATCCACGGGGGTGACGAAGTGGGGAACTATTTTTGCTGGAGTCAATAACCCGCCTTGGCACTCGAGGAGAAGAACAGTTTACGTTGCTTGCCCACCAGGTCTTAATAGTTTTCGTTTCCTTGTTTTTTCGCTTTGTCTCTTGGAGAAAATCCATTTTCTTCCCTGGTGGAGGAAAATGTATTGCACGGGATGGGGAATTTTTCCGGTTGTGTTTTTTAGCGGCCGGTATGTCTTGGATAAGTCCCAAGGGGGTTGGGTGGGATTGCTTCTTGACCGGATGGTTGTGTTTTGTAGGGGAGTAGGTCCAGGGAGGAGTAGGGAGTTTTGTCCAGTGTTTTGTATCGATTCCGGTATGTGAGGTGTTTTTTCCTCCTTCAAATTCGTTTTAGAAGATACCCCAGACCATGCAGAATGCAATTTTGTTTTTTCTGCTATGCTTTTTTATATTAAGGGAAAAATATAAAATATATAGAGATAAGAGGTACTTGTGGTTGAAACTGTTCTAAAAGACCCCATAAAAGGAGGAATTAAATGCATGTTGTATTGTCAATAACATACATTTGTTGGCTATCTTTAATGTAATATTTATAACTAAATTTAATTCATGATGTGAATATTTTTTTTGCAATATTTTCAATTGATCGCTCTAAAAAAATATCTCCCAGTTAAAAAACGTCGTAGCATGTTACTGTAAATTTTTTGTATCCGGGTTTTAGATTAGAGAAAAAAAGAAGAGCGAATTCTGCTTCGTAAAGAAATTGTTCAGTTGAATTCTATTCTCTAGTTTTAATTTTTTTCACAGCTGTTTATAGAATTGCCGTTAATTGAAATTGATAAAAAAATATCCCCAAAGTGTGGATAATTTAATAATTTTTAATCAAAGACCTAATTAACATTGTGTTACTTACTTAACGAGCATTTTGCTATAATTAGAAATATGATTAATTGACGAGTTTCCTTCTTTTTATGAAAAGTATACGCAAATGCGTATTTCGTAATTTAATGATGTCATGAGCTGCAATTTGCGAGCTTAAAAATCAGTAAGAAATAATTAGTTCCCTCTTTCAAGCTCATTCCATCGTCTCCATGGAGAATTCGCACACAGTCGAACATTCGTCTCTCCCAAAGATCATTCCACTTTCAAAAATCCGTCAAATTGGAAACTGAACAACACCGGTACTTTATTTCCGGGTATAAACAAAGAGCGGAATATCTCTTTCTTAATTGGACCAGCACCTCCGCCATAAAAATTCCAACTAGGGAGCAACTCTTACTAAGTTATTTGCCGGTACTATTATCATTTCGTTGATGAGCTTTGGTTCTCCTAGGAAATGTCCAGATCGATTGTTTTAAAATATTTCCCGAGTCTTCGTTAAACAGTGGGAATTAATTAATTTCGTTGGAGCATGTGAAAGAAAGGCTTCTAACGGAGAGAGCGGTGTCTTCCTCTCTTTTTCTTTTCTCTCCCCACTTAGTGGGTCTGGAGAACAAATGGTTCTTTCACGCTGAATGGGCAAAGGCCGTCGCCGCCGGAAATTGCAATTGGTCCTAACTTTCGCGGGAGCGTCTCTTCTTTCCTTACTTTTGAGAGAGTTTTAATTGAAAGCGGGGTAGGGGTGCAAATTTATGGTGGGATATATTATATTTGTGAATTTTCGCATCTTGATTTGCAATCCCTTATCTGGTTGACATCTTGGTTTAATGTTAGGGGTAAAGGAACTGGACTTGTAGTTAGATAGTTAGACTTGTAGTAGATGTAGTTAGATGTTCTATAGACAAGCTGGCTCCGAATCAAATTAACTTAAGTTTGAAACATGTGTAAACTCATTTCTGAAAATATACTGTTACTTAAAAATGATACATCATGTGTTCATTTTTGAATAAGCTCATGTATCAGATATATACAATTGCTGTAACGTAATTTAAAAAAATCAATAATTTAGTGTCGTATTTCTAAAATTTTCATTACTGCAGTTCACAGAGCTTAATTGTAGCGTATTAAAAACGTTTTTAAAAGTACATGTATTTAAAAATCTAGAATTTAGTGTATCATGTTTTCAAAATATTCACTGTAGCAATCCTAGCTTTATTGACTAAGTTATAGCTGCATATAGGAGCTATGATGAACCTTGAGAATGGTCAAAAGGATCACCAGACGGATTTCTGAACTTATTTAATATCAACAGAGCAGCATATATAATATGGTATATGGGTTCGCTTGTGGATAGTATTTGCCCCTTTGTTACTCTGTGGTTATTGTCACTCACTAGACATATAGTACTGAAATAGAAGAGCAGGAGGAGCCATCCGCCAGATGTCGCTGGTGTCGGAGGACGAGGCAAGTCGATCGATTAATGTGAAGAAGAGGCGATTCGCGGCTTTTTCCCGAAATAGCTCGGATTTCCCAAACATTTAATTTCCTGACCTCGCCAAGGCCCCCCCTAGGGCTGTTTGCCGCGTGCAGACCGTTCTGCGGACTCGGCACTTTCGTTCGGTTCTGCGGGATTTCGCTTTTTCCGATTGTCTTCTTCTGTTTATCTCGGAAGAAAAGACGTCATGCGGGGTTTTTGCGGATCGTCCAGTTTTGGGGGTTTTGTTCGTAGTATTGAATATGCGATTTTAATTTGAAGGCTCGAAGCGTTTGGCGCCTTGTTACTTTTCTTTCTGTCGAGAATCCTCTTGTAAATGCATTTTGAAATGTTTTTGAGATAAGTTCTAAAAACAAATGAATTCGTGGCATACCAGTAAGTTAGGGGGCGAGAAATTGCAGAAAAAATTAGTTAGTTGAAAGAGTATCAAACTACCATTAGTGATTTGATTTTCGTTTCATTGAGATTTATAAATCCATTCATTCAGCTTTGGTACAAAGGTTACTCTTTCATATCACTGTTCAAATATTTATGTATCTTATCGTATATCAAAGTTTTTTTTAAATAAATAGTAAGAATCTCTGTGAAAAATTACTAACATACTCTATATTTAGGGATTTTATTACAATTAATACGTTCATTTCTTATATGAAACCTAAAACGTATATCTTACGATTTTAGTTTATAGGAAGCATTTTAGATTCATCTATGTTGCAGTTAGTAAGTCTCTTTCTAAACAGACTCACTTTATTTTCTTTTTTTAAATGATTCTAGTTGTTGAATTTTTGTTTTAGCTCTCAGAGAAACATTGTTTCCTATTAGAGCAAAAGAACTAACCTTCCACTCTGTCAGTGTAGACAACAGAACCAGTGCGTGGTTTTATGCCTGGTTCTTTGACCTTTATGAATTATTTGCTTTACTTAATGTCGAGATGGATTCTAGGAATAGTTAATGGAAGCTTCAGACAATAGCTACTTTATTTATTCACACTTGACTTCTTAATAGCAACTTTATTAAACTAAAATAAAAATAATGTTGTCTTACTAAAACTGCTGTTAAATAATCTACTGAAGATGGTATATTATGATTAATTTGTATATCCCACAATGGTTCTAGTTGAAAACTTTTTTCCTGCATCTGGATATTTAAATATGTCCCTTCACTAAAAAATCTAGGTTTTTATTGTACTAAATATACTTTTACGTCATTTATAAAAACATGCTTTAAAATCTGTATAAAATATCCGTAAATAGTTCAATTGAATCTAACCATGTTGTGTGACTACAATTTTTATTTTTAAAGAAATATTGATTTGATCATAGTATCACATTAGTATAGCTATGCTGTATCGATGAAGATAATAAGTATACAATTCTGGTTTAAACCACCATCTATTTTGAATTTAATAACATAGGTCACGAGGGATTACTTTGCTTAGATAGCTAAAGTCTATCACACTGAAATACAGATTTAAAAACGTTTCTGTATAGTGATTCATCTCTACCGTGATTGGTTGAAGTTCTCAAGAAAAAAGAAAAGCATCATCAAAAGATTTCGTTCTACCAATGAGATGATGAGCATGGCCTTGACAAGGACTAAAGATTCTTGTGTAAATTCAAACCAATATAAAAAAACAATAGGAACTGCCATCTTGGTGCATTATACACGATGGCTTCGAGGTCTCCTTGAGGAGTAGTTGCTTACCTTTAAACCTTTTATGTAATTTTACCCTCCATCGTGGTATAATTAGAGTGAGTGTGTGGGAAAACTCATAAAATTCATTGGAAGTATCTGTGTCAATGGGCTGTCATAGGGGATAGATGTGGTGGAACGTTATTCCGTGATCCACTCTATAGCTGTTTGTACACTGGAATCGATTTCTGCAGCGTTGTAAATGCGTTTAGAGCTGAATAATTGTCCCTTACATTTGTCCTTTTCAAGTGGGTGCTTATATCGATCTGTGTTTGTGAGACGCCAGTTTTATGGTCTTGTTCATAAATCTTTTGGCTTTATTGTGGAGGGACTTGTTGTTGCGTGTTTTAGGTAGTTTATTTCTGTCAGTTATGATTTGCCGCAGGGTTCTGTTTCGACAATATTACTATGGAAAGTGCCTCGTCAGTGGATTTCCTGATGCTTGTCTATGCTGTGGAGTGTTAGTAATTGTGTTTAGTTTGATGTAGCTGTTGTTGAAAACTGGAGCTACAAACAGAAATAAATGAATCTTATCAATCTCTATGAAAACATTTCCGATTAAATACTCGCTTTAAATAAAGTGTATTCCGAAAGAAAGAGCAGAGTTATAATCAATCTAGGTGTTTAAATTGTAAGCTAATATTTTTCTATCAAAGTTGTTGTCCCGTCTTTCGAAGAGTGTTTGGACGATACCTAACGTTAAATAAAACTTAATTATTAAAGTTATTTTTTTTACCTAACTGAGTAACCTCCTTGTAACTGGAGTGTACGCCATATGAACTAACTGAATTTTTGCTAATGCAATCAATGTTAAACACAATGTCAAGTTTAGTTAAAACGCTAAAAATAAGCTGTTTAGCATGTATCTTCTGCTCTTTTTATTATAACATTTGATATCTGAAACTGTCATTATAACTTTTTAATGTTAAAGCAAACGGCTTAACTTCCATTCTTTTGCACTATTTCCTCATTCGAAACGAGCGTAGGGTTTCACATGACCTGTGAATCCCTCGGACTCCCCCCCCCTGAAATTCCCCCTTTATTGTTCCACCCTTTGACTTAGTAAACCCAGACCGCCAAAACTTGAAGTAGCATCCAGTCTCTTCACCGCTAGTCACGAGCTTAAGAACGTGCATCACGAAAACTTGTTTGAAAGAGGGACATAACTATCTGGGGGAACATCTCTCAAAACATCTCTCACGTGCAGATACTTGCTGATTATGTATACCTACCTCATGAACAGAGTCTTGAGTTTTATATTTATTTAAAAAATTGAAGACTACAATATCTTGGAGCATCAGAGGTAAAGTTTATAGTATTTGAGTTCAATGAACTCTTCGGATGCGTTTAGATTATTTTACCTCTGCTCCATTTCCCCCCCCCCCCCCCGAATTTCAATTTTACCTACAAGATGACTAGACTAAAGTATAGAAGTACTCTTCACTTACATTCTCTTGGTCTCGGTTTAGCAAATCTTCCGATATAAAATGCTATTTATTTTAATTATGAAAAATTACAAATTTCGTCAGTCAGTAATCCAGTTTTATATTAAAAAATTGCTCACAGTTTTTGTATCTGAATGATATGAATCAATTTCTCTAAATTCATTATCAGTATTGTACTGTTATTGATATTTGATTAGCCCACATATCTTTTAAACTATGCATGTTGTTCTAACCTAATTACTCCATGAATGAATGGGATAATCTAACAAGCGTTTAGTACTTGCTTTCTCTCTACCTCTCCCGAATCAATCTCAATACTTTAGAGACGTTAAACCCTATTCCAGAATGTGTCGCAACTAATTCGAGCGGCTCCGAATTCTGTAAATGACCTCTTTGAGAGAAAGGCGGAAGCATTCCAATGATGTAAAAATGTTTCTCGAAATTGAAATTCCCTCACTCCTGGGTCTGTCGGAGCAGATTAAGTCCGTATCGGTCTCTGTATTGATTTGTCATCTGCCAGTGAACGACCTCGCTGACAAATGGATCATGCGACTTTTTAGTGGGTCAACCGCTCCACTAAGTCACTCGGCTTCACTTTTTAAAAAGTTCTTTGATAAAAAACGCTGTATTGGTTCGCTGTGTGTTTTGACCTTAAAGTCCCGAGATGACATTGTTTGTTGTGCAAACAGTGTTGTTGGAAAGGTATAGTGTTTGGGATTCTTGAATAATTTGGGAGACTTTTGAATTGTACAATTTTTTGTCGAACTTTCGAATAAATTTTGGTTGGACGAGAAATTTTGAATGGAAAATTATTTTATTTTACGAATGCTTATTAATATTGCATTTTATAGAGTGTTATGTACAATTTTCAACTATAAGCTATTCATACACAATTTCTTCTTTTTTTTATTTGATAGTATAGAAACAAGTTTAAATAAGATTTACAGTGACTTTTCAATGATTCTTACTTATTTTTATAAATTTTTGTGGACATAATGTTAACACAAGACTAAGTTAATACTTAACTATAAGAAGACTTGGGCTTTATTCAAGTTAGGTTAACACGAAATGTAATACTATCTCTTGACCATGTTTCGGCAATTAAATAAAATTCTTTTAAAAAATATATTGATTAATAATTGATCTATATATTTTTTACAAGAACTTCATAAATAATACATGATAGGAAACATCAGTGTCAGGTCTTATATTGGAGTAGTCAAGTAATTTTTATCAGACACATACCTATTGCAGGGCTGTATAGAATAGAATATAGATGGTGGTTTCACTTTTTTATTCGGAAGCCGATCGAAGTGAGACAATCGTCTGGATCAGCTTGTTTCTGTGAAAAAAAGAACCGATGCGTTGCCTGAAGGGGATTAGTTTCACTCTCCCTTGGTAGACCTGTTTTTCTGTGGAGACTTCTTGTTTTCTCAATAGAAAAATGAACTGGGAAGCGAAAAAATACCCTTTTATTATTTTTAGTAGGTTTAAAAATATTTAAGTAAAAGTAAAATTACAAGTCGTGTTTCATTGCGAAATACTATATTTTTGTGTCCTTTGAATTAAGCGGCGTCTAATCAAGACCCTCTATATAATGGCCTCACAACTCGGGTGGGTGACGTCACACTTTCCGCCACCTTTGACGTCACATGCAAAACGACGCCATGATTTATATGTAACACTGAACAAGGAATATTCGTGTTTTTGTTATTAATATTAATGTAACGATGTAAAAACAAACGCAGTGATATTAATTTTTGATGGCTATCACTATTTAAACCACAGTTTAATAAGTAGAAATCTGAAATAAGCATAAAGTATCAAAAATGTCTTTTAATTTAACAAAATTGATGGAACAACAAACAAAAACGTGATGCCATCTGAGAAAAATGCAAAAATACAAATCAGAAGAATTAACTAGAACTTAGTGCTACTAGTGCATTTCCCGCAACAATAAATAGAATGCTTGATTCTCATGAGTTTAATCTTGTAATAAATTAAAGAATTTAGTGTAATTAAATAAATTGTTTACTGTTGGAAGAATTCGAAAATTCAATTATTTGTTTTAATTTTTAATAGATTTTACTTTTTATTTTACTAGTGAATTTTTTTTAATTTCCTAGATAAACTTTTAATATTGTGAGAAAAACCTACATGACATGCATTCATTATTTGCAAACTGAACTAAAAGCCATGTTAGTCCTAAGGCTAAAAAACTGAATGAAAATACAAAAAAACTGTACAAAAGGGACAAAATTTTGATTCTAAACGAAAGATTTTGAGTTTCCAGAACAGTATTATCAGCCTTGAAGGCATACATAACGCGAGGAGTTAAGAAAGTAAGTTTTTATGCTCCATAGACTTAACATGGGAAATTAAGCGATTTTCCGCCACCTTTGACGTCACAGTGACGTAGTTGTCAGGCTTTGTATATAGAGGGTGTTGGTCTAATTCCCAAAGGCCGACACGATTGATTGATGAGATTACTAGAATTATCCGGTTTCTCGGATTGTTATAAATTAATTTCTTGACCGCCTAAGTATTTGTGAGTGATAACTGTTTTCCATTTTTATCCTAAACTAGCTGATATGCCCGGCCTTGCACGGGTGGAGTGTATCAATTTATTAAAATTTTCTCAAGTTACATGCCTAATTTTCTGTAACCATAATTACCAATCATCCTGGTAGTTTTTCATATCCCGGTGTTCCCAGTATTTTTTCATATCCCGGTGCCTTTTTCATCTTGGTGTCCCCGCGGTGCCTTTTCATCTCGGTGTTCCCGGTGCATTTTCATCACCGTGCTCCCTGTGCCTTTTACCTCCCGGTTCCAACTGTGTAAATCTAACCTAACCATCCAGTTCCGGTGTTGCACATTTAATTACGACAGTTACCCAATTATCCATTCTAAGTGAAAAAAATCCATTAAAATTATTACAGACTTTTGAAATCCCAAAATTTGTAAATACCCCCTGTTTAAATTGAAAAAAAAATTCCGTTAAACTACACCAAAGAAACAAATTATAAGGTTAAATAACAAATTGATCTAGTGTTTCTATCATCAACTTTCTAAAAAAACTGCATGATGTAATCTTTACTTTAACCAGTCTAATTCTTAAAACTTTCTATTTCAACTTAAAGTTTCATGGAAAATGAAGTTTTTAATAAGAAAATACTGTTATAAAGTTGTTTATAAGGGCCGTTTTTAATTTTTTAATTTATTAATAACCTTTTTAAAACATTTAAAACAATTTTAGCCAAGTTTTATCTTTAAATACTTTGTTTTATGTTTAAAATTGTTTTTGTTGTATTATTTGCAACAATGCGAGTTAAACAGATCTTCTTTAGTGGTGAAGTAAGGCGATTTTTACAAAAAGGCCTAAAAGGGGGTGAAGGGGTGGTTTTAGAAATTTGGAAATGATGTCATTGTCTTTCCCCCGTCCCCATACGTATGTGTACCAAGTTTGGTTCGATTCGGACGGGTAGTTTTGGAGAAATTGAGCCAAATCTGTTCCGGACAAACCCAGGCAGGAACCCAGGAACCCAGGCAGGAACCCAGGGACACCTTCATTATATATAGAGAGATAACTCTTCTTTACCTGTTCGTAAGTTTGTTTAGTCGTGGCATTTTATTAAATGGCTTATAAATGCTAATTTGTAATAAATTATGAAATTTTTTACAAGCAGGTTGAAATTGAATGTGAAATTCCTAACTGGTTTCGAAATTAGGTGCTGTTCCCTTTAAGGACATGGAACCATTCTTTTTTTTATTTTTCAAATATTTAATACCCATTAAATTTAATTATATTCAGCAAAACACACACAACATGGGGCCTCGAGTACACAAACCTAATCCACGTACAGAAAGTAAAAGTGTATCCCATCATCTCGCATAAAAATGAAGCCTTCATTGTCATAAACCGCGTGTTTTAAAGATGGTATAATTGACGTGCTCCGGTTAATCGAAGTCTTCCTTTGTTCCGGAGTGTCTTGCGTAAACCGGTCACGTCTGCTGACAACAGCCGAGAGGCGCGAACACTCTCGTTTGACATCCTTTGTGATGACTCTGAATAAAAACGAGCTTCAAAGACGCCGAGAATAAATTGAAATGAGGGGTTGTTTTGAAGAAAATTTTGCATTATTATTTTTTCACCGTGAAGCAATGACAGTGTCTTTCTGTTGAGCCAAGTTATGTGTCATAAAACTTTGTGTTTATGATTAATAAAAAAGGATGATATTCTATAAAAATTAATTCTCTTGGTGATAATCAGTGAGAAGAGGGTGAGTAGACCCTTCATATAGTGGGATCGATGATTCTGCTTCTCTTATTTGAGAAAGTTCGCCTCGGGGTACTTCTTTAGGAAAGAAATTAGTCAAGGACAACTTTTTTTTGTGGGGAAAAAAACTTAATAGTGAATATATGCCTTCATGCAGCACATTGAAGTTGTTACCAAAGTTTGGCAACCACCGGTTTATGATTAACTAAGATCCGATGGATTTACACCTTGAAACTCCTGAAGACGTGCCTACAAATGAAAGAGGAAGTTGGCTAGGGTAAAGAATTCGACAAATATGGTCTCATGTACCCCCTTGATATTTTTATGGCTTGGTTAGTTCGGTTACTTTTTTTCATTCCATTTAATACGCTTATGTGACTTATCAATAACTATCCGTAAAAATCAAATATGAGTCTGGTCTGGTTCAATAGGGAGTCAATAATACTATAATCAAGCCCATAGTACGACTTGGTGTTGATAAAAAAAAGTAAGTTCTAATAAACACTCCTATACTATTGAAAATTATTCTTTCGGTCGCAAAACTCATTTAATTTACTTCTTAAAAGTCCCATCTTGGAATTTCAGCTCTAATACTTTAATTATTACTTTTCCTCCTACAGCTTTCTTTGACTCGTTTTCTTTTATCATTTTTATGACCACTAACGACTGTATAACGATTTTGGAAGTAACTATTGGAAGTCTATCCGAGGAGCGTACAGTGGCATTCCTTTAACGACTCTGCGTTTCTTGAATCAATATTGGAGTTCTTTCGAAACCCTTCATTAGTGCCGGAAATTGCCAGTTTACCCTGATTTATCGGAAGTGTCTTGATGAGTGTATATTTGCTTTGGGCTCTAGATGTACCGTAGAATAACCGTTGCTGTCAATTTTTTATGAGTTAAATGTGACTGTCGTCTTCTTGTTATCAGCCTAGAGGTGGTCGATTTTTCTGTTTGGACGGAGAATATTTATGGATAAAGGTAATTAAATTTTAACTATTCCGAATTACTGGTAAATCCCATGTGAAACACGTTAACTACAAACTTAAAACTATTGATTTATTTCTTGGTTTTTGCTTTTTATTCCAAGTTTAATGTAGAATGTAAATCAGTATTTCTTCTGTGGGTTTCAATTATTTTTTGCTAGTTTAATTTTCTGTTTAGTTAAAAGTTGTTATTTGTACGTCGTAGGAAAATCAGTAGTTGTATTGAGTGTATCTCGAAACGAAACGTGCATCGTGTAGCGAAATCCAGTGCACTCTGCAAAAAATAACAAAACTACCACATCAAAAAACACGAAAAATTGCGTTCAATAATGAGTTTTGACACATATTAATCCTTTCAAAAGTAGAGAAAACTAAATTAATCTCCATTACTTTTTTTGATACTGCTGAAACCTAATTCTTTGTCAAGAGTACCACAAGAATAATAAGAGAAGGCTACTATTGTTAATTGAATTACGATGCTGCGGAAAAGGTACTCCCTCTTGAAGTTGCTCATACCCGCCAAATCTAATTAAGAGAAAGCTGGTTAAACATTGTCATCTACTAACACGCTAACTTCAAGTTGCTCTTTTTGTACATGTGTAACATGCACAGGACTATTTAACAAAATTACATTGGCTTCTTGTAGTGTCTGATATCGGGTAAAAGGGCTTGATAAAAACACATTGAGTTGTTTAATTCTGATTGTGACGGATTTCTATTGAAAAGGAAGGCTTTTAACACTTTAAGTACATTTTATTTTATGTATAATTTATTTCCTTTGCTTGAAAGTTCTTAGACGCTATTTTGAATGGTCTTTCATGCAGTAAAATTGGATATCTGTTGCATTTATTGTAGTTTCTTTCAAATTTTCGATAAGGAAATAATAACAAATGAAAATTACTATTTTTTTAACTTCTGGTGTATGTTTGTATGTTCCTCAAAGTTTTGATATGACTAAGTATGAATTAAGGTGTCCCAAAAAATAAAAATAATATTTCTAAAAGATATTCCTCTTTTTTATCTATTGAGGGGGAAGTTCCTTACCTCTGTGAGTTCGTAAGATTTTCAATTTTTAGAACCGTAAATTTCACCATACTATAAAAGTTAAAAGTAAGACCAATATTTTCTACTGTAAATCTATAATTTTCCCTTTTTCAAAAGCTGTTTGAAATTGATTAATAATTTCAAAAAGTATAAGCTTAACGGTTTGTGTAGTATTTAAGAAAATAGTTTATTAAAGTTTTCACCATAATTTTTGACCAATCTGTTGAACTGATTTTTTTATACCCCATTTATTCCCGTATCTCATATGTGGTTAGTCCATCCAGTTACATTCAAACCTAAAATATTCTCATCATTTTTTTACTCTGTCTCTAGCATTGTCTTTAGTCTACTTTTTCGCGTACCTTAACTTAGTTTTATAATTCAATTTATCTTGCATTTCCCAATCTCATGTGTTTTGCTTTTTCCGTCGAAATAGTCGAAGTGTAACTCATTTTTCGTTTCTCTCTCTCCAGAGAAGGTTTTATTGAATTACTACTTTATTACCATACTTTCTTCATCCCCGTAATTTCTGCTAATGCTGTTTTCTCAGCAAACATTACTCTTCTTTACTTTGAGGTTTATTTTTATACACTTGATTTGATATAGATGCTGTTTTAAAAAGTTACATTCCAATCAATTGAACTCTGTATTCCGTCCACGCCGTTGTTCCGTGCCGTTTTATGATAGGACATGTTAACGCTGATCTCTTGGAAGAAAATAAATTGTATAATACCTATCTATTTGATTTGAAATGTTTATATAGTATAATCAGTGTTTCCCAACCTTTTTCGGTCCATGCCCCACCAAAGCCTTTCTAAATTTTCCATACCCCCCATGTCCTTTATTTTTTTTTTCGTAAATCCTTCTTGAAAAGTAAATAAAATCTGGTGGTTCATGCCCTACCTGGGAGGCAATTAGGTTGAAAATTTTCAAATTGCCCCCCCCCCCTCTTAGAAATTCCTATTGCCCCCCGGTGGGGCGAGCGCCCCACGTTGGGAAACACTGGTATAAATTATTCATATCCCATCTGATAGAACCAACTTCAAGCCCTGTTAAAAAAAATCTTTCGTGTCGTCTCTCGTGGGCATGACATCGTTTATGTTATTGCTTTTCGTTTCCTACTTATTAGTAGTCATACGAAAGCGGAAATCCTTTTTTCCAAAACGATCCCTCGACAGCAGATAGTTGCACAACACACCGAAAAACTGTACATTGTTTTTGATTTCATCATTATGATTACCCCTGCTTGATTGGGCTTTACAAAGTCATTATCGTCTGTTGTCCGGCGGCTGCAAGGATAAACAGGTGATAAGGAAGGGGTCTCCGCGAGGCCAGTGGCCGCCGGTCTCGGTCACCCTCGTCACCCTGCCCAACGAAGGACATGATAGTTGGAAGGAGTTTCCTTTTCTCCCTTTGTAAACAAAGAGAGTTCTCACTGCGCGCAGGGTTGTATTTTGGGAGGCCCTGTGATCCGGTGTCCATCGATCAGAGACTTCAACAAACAAAGAATCCCCACCAACTCATCAAACAATTCTATGGATATTATATTCTAATTAAATTTAATTGATCTGTGAAGATGCTAATCCCTGTATTGGAATGGAAGTTATCAGGGCAAGTGACTGCTGGTGAACCTATCACCAGATTTTCGAAACGTTTACCAAGGGTTGTTGTAAACCGTTAAGGAGGGGTTATCTGCCTGCAAATTTGTAAAAATAACTTGTTTTATTAGTTAAGAGACTTAGACTCTTAGTCACTTTTTTTTCTGAAGGAATGTTAATTGTTTATCTCAAAATATCCAAAAACTATCAAGTCATCTAAAGATGAATTTTGTTAGAGGGGCCAGCTACACCAGTGAGTCTACTCTATCTATTTGTTGCCTTGCTAGTTTGAATAAGTAGGAATAATAGCATGCACATTCCGTATAGAGTAATATATAATGTAATTTTTTGTTTTAAGTGATGCATGAAAAATTTAACTTCAACATGATATGATTAATACACCTTGTTTATATTTATCTCTGCAGCTATATTGCTTATTGCTAGATTGCTTTGCTATTAAAATCTAGTTTTTGGATCTCTTTGTGTGTCCATAAAACAATTATATTTCTTTCAATAATTGTATAATTACCTTCAATCTATGTATGAAATTCTAATTTTTTTTCTCTTTCATTGTGCTTTGCTTTATTTTCTGACGAATCATTGCAGTGGAAAGCAACCAAAAGTAAGATTCTTGTCTTTACATAATATTTTTTTCTATTTAATCAACGGCTAACTTTTAAAAAAAATACTTTTACCTTTAGTTTTTGTTTAATTTATTGCTGCAAGGTTTTATTATTTTTTTTAATTTACAAAAAAAGTACATTTTTAAGCAAATTAGTTCTTTCTGGAAACTTTATCCCTTTGGCTTAGCTTGCTAACACTCCTGACTCTACTCTTAATTGTTAATCAATACCTTCTTTACATATTTGCTCAGAGGTGACTTTAACCACGGTCATTAGGATGAAAACATAATTTTTAAGTTCGACACATTGACAATAATCCAATGTCTAGGAAGGTGTTTTCTTTATTGTAATGATAAATTATATTTTAATAGTTGAAATAGTTTCTGAAATTTTTATACCAAATGTATAAAAAATCCTGCTCATAAGAATTGATTATAAGGACAAAACTGATAAAATAATGTAAATGAAATATTTGAACCAAATATAATTATATCATTATTTTGTTTAATATAAAGTGAAGAACATAAATTTTGAATATTTTTTGTATAATTTATGGAGAAACTAATTGTCAAAGTTCTCTTATTCAATTTTGCATTTTTAGTAGTCATATGTGTTGTAAATAATGCTAATTTACTTTTTCCCCTGTAGAGTTTTGCATTTGATCAATGCTTCTGGTCTTTCAATGAAAATCACTCTCACTATGCAAGCCAAGAAGTTGTTTTCAACAGCCTTGGAGCAGATATTCTGGACAACGCTTTTCAAGGCTACAATGCTTGCATTCTAGCATACGGGCAAACAGGTACTTTTTAAGTTTATTACAAAAATTGTGCTGGAATCTAATGATTTATTTTTCTATTAGCATTTAAACTACTCTTGTTTTTTCCAAAACTATTTTGTGTAAAATAATTCTTTTAAGTTAAACTGGTACAGTTTTTGCTTTTATATTACAGGATATTACTAATTTGTGTATGTACTTCAGCTAATAAATGTCTTTTTTTTTTTATTAAAATTTTCTCTTGACAAAGTGTTAATTCAACTTTTTTTTGCACTCATTTATTAAACTGTAATTCTTATAGGGTCTGGGAAATCGTTTACAATGATGGGATCAGAGGACAACAAAGGACTGATTCCAAGACTGTGTGATGCACTGTTTGAAAGAATCAATGCATCAGGTCGGCAGTCTGACTACAAGGTTGAAGTGTCATATATGGAAATATATAACGAAAAAGTGCATGATTTGCTTGATCCTAAAGGGTAATTCTCCAATATTTATCAATTTCTTATATACAGGTATCATCTCAGGGCTGATGTGCCCCTTAAAATAGATTTTAGTTTTTAAATACTACCTTTTAAACTCACTCTACTTTCTCACCTACTCGAACTTCATTAAAACTTCCTTAATATTTATTTTTCAACATTCACAATGTAATTTTTTTTTTTGTTATTCAGCTAATTTAAATTAAATACAGAAAATCTTGTAAAGACTGCAAACCTTACAAATATGTATTAATACTTGTAATTTTGATATTTCAACCCTTCCTTTGTCCCCTATGCTACTAATAACCCCATACTCCTTTTAAAAAACTCCTTAGTTTTTAAGTTCAAAATTTTGTATCTATCTGGGAAATGTTTTTTGTTAGCATGACACATATTTGCTTTTCTTCTTTAGGTGTAAACAAACCCTGAAAGTCAGAGAGCATAATATTTTAGGTCCATATGTTGACGGTCTATCCACATTAGCTGTTTCATCTTATGAGGTACAATCATTTCTAATCTATTTTAAACTTTGAACTTTATAATTTCATTCTTTGCTATTGTTAAGATAACTATATGAGGAAAATTCTAAACTTAAAACCATTTTAATCATGTTCAATTTCTGTAGGAAATCAATAATCTAATGACAGAAGGCAACAAATCAAGAACAGTTGCATCAACAAATATGAACAGTGAATCTAGTAGATCCCACGCAGTTTTTACAATAACTCTCACATGTACAGTTTCAGATGAGTTGTCTGGTGTAAGTGCACTTTTTAGTTAGTGATTTGATTTGTATTTAAAATTTTCTTTTGCATTGTTGGCATTTTTATTTCAAATACACTTTTGTTTTCTTTGTTGGTTTGGGACTTTTCCTAGTAATAATTGTCTGATGATTTTTTTTATTTATTCATTAATTTTGATGTAATTTAATGTGTCCTTTTTTAGGGGGGAAGGACATAAAAGCTATATATTATTTTGAGTAATTATTTGTACCCTTATGAGAGTTGGTTATTTGTATCTTATTAAAGGTTACCGGTGAAAAAGTTTCCAAGATGAGTTTAGTTGATTTAGCTGGAAGTGAGAGAGCAGTAAAAACTGGAGCTGTTGGGGAGAGGTTAAAAGAAGGCTCAAACATCAACAAGTAAGAATTTTTCTTAGTTTTTTTTTACAAGTCATATCTTCTCTTATTCATTTTTAGAGCAGTAGTTTCACAAACCAGATTCATAATAAAAATCCTCACTATCACAAAACTAGATTACATCATGATTTCATTAAAAGTTATTTAAACATAATTGCTGTAATGTAACTGTAAAATATTCTTTGTAATAAATCAATGTACTGTGGTATTAAGTAAGGAGGAATTTTTTTTTTCTCCATGTTTGTTTTGGGAGCCTAGTATTTCAATCTTAAAAATGAAGTAATGTTTCATGAATTGCAATTAAATAATTTAAGTTAATTTAATAAAAAATAAATCATTCTAGTTAATTTTACTATATTCATGTAATGATCATTTGTAAATTCTTTTAAAATATTTTTATTTAAATGTAACTGTATGCATCCACCTAAAACGTTTAAAATTATTTTCTAGATCCCTTACCACATTAGGTTTAGTTATCTCTAAACTAGCTGACCAGTCCTGTGGAAAAACAAAAGACAAATTCGTTGCATACAGAGATTCTGTATTGACATGGTTATTGAAAGTAAGTTTCTTCCATTATAATGATTCAAAACCACTAGAGATTTTTAGTGTTTATATATAATTTTACTCGGTATTTTTAAGTGTACCATGTATTTGAAGTAAATTATAATACTAGTATAACACAGCGTTTCCCAACATTTACACCCTCACGGAACCCTTGTGACAGTGTTCAAGTTTTATGGAACCCCTAATACTTATATTGAATTATAATATTTTTAGATTTTAATAAGAAAAGGAAATTACTATAATAAGTCTTTCGTTTTAAAACAAATGCAATTTTTATAACAAAAAATATACCTACTTGATAAAAAAAAATTACATTATTATTAATTATTACTTACAAAATGTAATTCAAAGTAAAAAATGAAACACATTCTAAAAGAATATGTCAAAAACTGAATGACTTGTAAAATTGTTGGATAGAGGTAAAAAGTTTAGCTTGGGCTTTTTCAATTTTGAGGGCAATAGCTAGTTTTTCTGCTTGGGGATACTCTCCGGTGATTTTAATTTAAAAACAGTGTTTCATTCTGCCCTCAATCTAAGAATATTTCTTTTAAACCTCTAAAAAGACAATTTTCCCCAAAGCCCATAAGTAAATGGGGAGACGGGGGGTCCAACCCCAGAAAATATTTGAGTTATAGTATATGATAGTAATGATTATGGTACTTTTTGTGGGGTTAGACATCCTTTTTCCTGGGTGGGATAATAAGATCTAACTTGACTCTTGATTCTTTAGCCTTAAAACTACAACCAAACCCTAATCTTAGAACTGTCTTTGAGTGTTCATATTGCTTGCGGAACCCTTAAGAATGCTTCACGGAACCCCAGGGTTCCGCGGAATGCTGGTATAACATATGGCCATTTGTATAATGATGAAATGAACAATAATTTTATTATGACTTACATATTATATATTATGTCTTGTAAAGTAAAAGATGTAATGAGAAAAAAAAATCATATATAAACATATCCATAAGATCTATGTTACAAATTTGTATAAATATATCGTAATATTTGGATGCAATTCCTTTTAAAGGACAATCTTGGAGGTAACAGTAGAACAGTTATGGTGGCTACCATAAGCCCTGCTGCAGATAACTATGATGAAACTCTTTCAACTCTGAGGTATGCAGATAGGGCCAAAAGAATAGTCAATCATGCTGTTGTCAATGAAGATCCTAATGCTAGGATTATCAGGGATCTCAGGGACGAAGTTGAAATGCTCAAAGAACAGCTCAAGGGCACAACAGTAAGTTCAGAAAGACATTATTAGGAGTTGTAATTTGATATTTTTATTAATTTTTTATTGAAATTCCATCCTTTACATGATTCATGTATTTACAATCTTACAGCAAGAAGATTTGCAAGATCGTCTCCGTGAATCTGAAAAACTTATGGTGGAAATATCTCAAACTTGGGAGGAGAAGCTTCGGAAAACAGAAAAAATTCATCAGGTTAGAATTTTTTCACTATGTTTGTTTATTTCTCAATTAACTTAACTTATTACTAAAGAAATTATTGATATGTAATATTAGGTGTATAAATTATACAGTACTATTTTTGAAACAAGTATCTTTTAGTGCCTATCTGTGCAATATAATGATTTAAATTGTCTTTTAATTTTTATTATTTGAAATTTTACCATGTTATTGTTTGGATTCCCTAGAAAAGGCTGCTCAGACTTATTTTTTCACGGTATTATCACAACAAAATGTGGTAGCTTAAAAATCTTAATACATTTTTTACAGATTTATGTAAAACATATATGTGGTGTCAGGTGAGATGATAAGACTTCCACAGACAACAAGTTATAAAAAAATAGATATTTAATGATAGATACACTCTCAACGGTCACACAGACCCGCCGTAATCACACAGATTTTTCAGAACAACCACCACACAACACCAATCAAAACACGATCCTAACGGTCACACAGACCAGCCATTTCCACACAGATCTCCAGAACACTCTACACTGCTCAATACCCAAACACACACAATCTCCTCCCTTCACTTCCAACATCGAAAGAGTTCTCACAGTTAATCTGCGCGCCATCTGGCGTCAGTGCTAAGACATAGCAGAGGTCTGGCCCTACAACTTCTCGGGCATCCGACGATTTGTGACCTCACAATTTAGCACACAGGAACCTGGAAAGACAAAAATAAAAAAAAGAGTACTTGTTTACACACAGTATCTTAAGCACTTAAAGTTTCACAAGGTTTCATTAAATCTGCAGAAAATTCAAGTCCAGTAATCAATTCCTGTATCGTAAGCAGTAAACCTCAACTCTCATTTGCGAAAATTATGTCCCTCCTTTGAAGCACCATAACTCTCCAGTTTCCGTGTCTATTTTGGCGTTCCCTATCCAGTGTTCTTTAGGTTCAGGTCCCTCATCCTCATCCAGCTTGTCTTTAACTTCCTCTGTTTCCTCTCCTCTAAACTCGGCTTCTGCATCTTCTGCTCCAGTTCCACGAAACTTGACTTCAGCCTTCTCCATTTCATCTCCTTTAAGCTTGATTCCAGCTTCTTCTTCGACTTCTCCCAGCTTGATCTCAATTTCCTCTGTTCCATCTCCTTCAAGCTTGATTCCAGCTTCTTCTTCGACTTCTCCCAGCTTGACCTCAATTTCCTCTGTTCCATCTCCTTCAAGCTTGATTCCAGCTTCTTCTTCAACTTCTCCCAGCTTGACCTCAATTTCCTCTGTTCCATCTCCTTCAAGCTTGATTCCAGCTTCTTCTTCGACTTCTCCCAGATTGACCTCAATTTCCTCTGTTCCATGTCCTTCAAGCTTGATTTCAACTTCTTCTTTCTCGATTTCCCCAAGCTTGACCTCAGTTTCCTCTGTTCCATCTCCTTCAAGCTTGGTAACCGACTTTTCTGTTTTAGCTTCTTTTAGTATGAATTCGGCCTTCTCTTCCTTTCGCTCATAAACTAACGCGGTTTTCTCTATCCAGTCTTCTTCAGGTTTGAGTCCTCCAGTTTCATCTTTAAGTTCGTCTCCGGTATCCTCGGTTTTCGTCTCCTGTTCTCTATCTCCTTCGGGTCCATTTTCATTCTCTTCCTTGACCTCCTTCTTTTCGTCCTTCCTCTTCTCAGAAACTATATCTTCTACCACCTCCATAGATTCTTTTCTATCTTCATCTTCTTTCCACTTCAAGACGACGTTTCTGCTTAGAGCATCGGCGTTCCTCAAATCAATTTGGCTTTCTTTAACAGCATCAACAGTACGACTCAGAAATGCATTCACACATCGAACATCTGCCTCTTCTAAATGCGAAACCATATCATCCGTTTTTTTCGTTTCTTCTTTTTGCTCTTTTTGGTTCGAAAACGCGCTTTTATTTTCTTGCGTTCCTTCGACCTTGAATGGAGAATTATTCGGATTCGGTGTATCTCTTTTTCTTTCTTCACTAGAGTTATTTATTTCGATCATATCAATCCAATTGCTAGCTTTCGTTTCATCGGGATAAGCCATTCCATTAGTATTTACAGTATCACACTTTTGTTTAACCATCAATTCACCTTTTGATAAAGTTATGTCCAGTAGTTTTAGAACATTCATTCCTACAATAAGATCAAATTGCAAATTCTCAACCACATAAATTTTTGCTTCAATATCAATGTTATCAACAGTAATTTTGGTAATGAAATAACCAATAGAAGACACACTTTCATTTATTTTTCCGGCTAAAATTATTTTATCATACCTGAATGAAGGAGGATTAAGCTTTTTGAATAAATTATCACTACACATAGTTACTTCCCTACCCGTATGAACAGTAGATACAACACTTTGATCCAAAATAGTAACTATCATATTAATTCTTGATGGAGACGTTTTTAAAGTGGTTTGATTAATTGATTTTCTTTCAGTACATTCAAAGCTTTTATGATCAACATTATTACAGAGTCTGCATTTTATAGAATTATTCTTCGGACAAGATTTACTTATGTGGCCATAACTATTACATGCATAACATTTCATATTGTTCTCATCATAAGTGTGAGCTTGAAAGGAGGATGGGCTTTTGAAAATTTCCTGGGCACAGGGCTCAACTTCCTTCAAGATTATTTTCTTAAGACTCTCATAATTTTTATAATCTTCATTACTGACATTCACTAACATATCTGCAGTTATATCCCCCAGTAAGCATAATAGCACTTTCGGTTTCATCTCATTATCTACCTTTTCGAATGCAAAAGCTTTTTCTAAACTTGTGAAGAAATACGACCAGCCTTCTGGTTTTGTGGGAACATTCACTGTTAAAACTTTAATTATTATCACTATTTGCTCCAATGATTTTGTTTGGGGTCTGTCCACCCTGTTTTCCAACCTAGCCGATTCTAACCTTAATTTTTCTAATTCGAGTTCTTGTTCCCTTTTTTCTTTTAACTTCTCCCTTTCCTCTTTATCTACTCTAGCGGCTATAATCGTTTTTAGCACATCTTTTGTGGTCTCCTCATCATAGTCGTCCGCCCCCAAAATCGCCTCTTTAATAGAAATCACTTTAGCATTAGGTTGAACTTCCACTCCCAACTCTTCCGCTAATTCCAGCAAGTCCTCCTTTCTCGACCCACGCGTAAGATAAGACATTTTATGGACAAAATTGACTCACAGTTTGAAGCTTGCTTGCACGTTCGTAGTCGAAGTTTCGATTTCCTTTTCTCTTTTTGCTCGGTTTCTCAAGCTCATTCCGGCCGTGCCCCCATTTTCTGTGGTGTCAGGTGAGATGATAAGACTTCCACAGACAACAAGTTATAAAAAAATAGATATTTAATGATAGATACACTCTCAACGGTCACACAGACCCGCCGTAATCACACAGATTTTTCAGAACAACCACCACACAACACCAATCAAAACACGATCCTAACGGTCACACAGACCAGCCATTTCCACACAGATCTCCAGAACACTCTACACTGCTCAATACCCAAACACACACAATCTCCTCCCTTCACTTCCAACATCGAAAGAGTTCTCACAGTTAATCTGCGCGCCATCTGGCGTCAGTGCTAAGACATAGCAGAGGTCTGGCCCTACATATATATATTTCAGTTGTAAAAATTAAAATTCTACCACAGATCTTTTTCAATGAAAAAAATGAGCCCTTTTTTATTCATAAAGTTATTATTGAAACACCTATTATCAAATGAATCAAGTAAAGTTCTTTATTATTTAAAACTTTTATGCAATATCTTATTGATTTTCATTTCAGGAGCGCCAACAAGCTTTGGAGCAAATGGGTATTTCTGTACAAGCTTCTGGTATCAAAGTAGAGCAAGACAAATACTACCTTGTGAATCTTAATGCTGACCCCTCATTGAATGAATTACTAGTCTATTATCTTAAAGTAGGTCATTTTGCTTGCATTGCTAATTGAAAACGTATTGGTAGCGAGATTAGTTAGAGTTGAGTTGTTACTTTCATGAAAATAACCAGTGCCAGTTGAAAAAGTTAGTTTTATCTGTTTATGTGGCTGAAATGCTGAAAATTGTTTTTGTAGGAAAAAACCGTTGTAGGTTATCCTGGTGGGTCATCCGATTTAGACATTCAATTGAGTGGTCTCGGTATCATGCCCAAGCACTGTACTATACTAATAGAAAATTCAGAGTTAGTTCTGATTCCTGTTGAAGGTGCAAGGTAAAATGTCTTATTATGATCTTAATCTTTTTTATTGAGTGTATGTTGTTTATTCTTTTCTCAAATATTTAACTTAAAACACTTAAAAACTAATTTTTTTCATTGCAAATCAGCAAAATACTTAAGATGTTTTTTGAAATTCCTAATGTTCCATATTTAGGACTTGTGTGAATGGCTCAGTCGTCACAAGTCGTGTTCAGCTTCACCACGGAGACAGAATATTGTGGGGAAACAATCATTTCTTCAGAGTGAATTGCCCTAAGACGAGTAGTAAGTTGCCAAATTTATACTCAAATGATATAAATGTTTTACTTAATAATTTTGTCTTTTTATGTGTTTTACAAAAAATCATAGTTAGGTAATTCAGTACTGAATCTGTATCATAATATTATTTTATTCATCTCTATTTAATTTACTTCATATGTCACAAAAAAAATATATTCTTATTGAGTTTGTTCAAATTTTAGATTGCAACAGTCCTGATATCCCAGAACGTCCTCTCGATTATGATTTTGCAAGAGAAGAATTGATGATGAATGAGCTTAGCAATGATCCAATTCAGTCAGCCATGGCAGCTCTTGAGAAACAGCATGAAGAAGATAAGCAGAGTAAGTCTTAACTCATGTCTAAGATGGCTCTAAGTCTGTCTTCAAGTCTTAGATCCACTTAAATTTTTTTTCAATTTCATACTTATTGCAAAGTTAATAACAAAAATATCTTCCTTTTTCCTTCTATAAACCTCAATATTTTTTAAGATACTATTGTATTAAAATTTCTCCTAAACCTCCTTAGTAAAAAAAATTACTCTTAAAACATCTATTGTTTTTTTTTACCCAAAAATGGGTAGCAAAAATCATGTATTAAAATATAAAAATAATGAGCTCAGTGACAAATAAAGTACCACAATGTTAAAAGGTCTAATATTTTCAAAATTGTTTCTTTAGTTGCTCTGGACAAGCAGCGACAGATGTATGAGAGACAGCTCCAGCTTCTTCGAAACCAAATGTCTCCTGGGACGCCTTATAGTCCATATCCTCCATTTGATATGTTAGGCTTAGGGAAGTTTACTCCTGCCGGTACCCCTACTAGCAATGTACAGTCGAGGATGGAACGGTGGGCCCAAGACAGGTAATATTTTAAATTTTTCACTTGGTTTTAAATTGAACAATACATTGGATGCTACATAGAAATTAATACATCACTCTCATAGCTAATTTTATGAATTAATGCAAAGTTACCAAAAACCTCTGCATTTCTTTAGAAAAGTTTCGAAGCCACTATGTATGTTTTTTAAATAACATTTTCTTGTTCTTTTGGTAATCCTCTTTAAGACTTGTTTGGAATTCCTGTAGTAATCAATTATTGACAAAAAAAAATAAAAATATAGGGATGAAAGTATTTAAATAACATGATGAAGGCCAGCATCTGTATTTATTAAGATAAGTTCATACAGTATTGTCCAAACTTAAAAGGAGATATAAGATTTTTATTTCTGCTGATGATGACCTCCATAGCTAGGGTGTCTTTTTAAGTTTAGAACACGGCCTTAGCAGCCTGATGAACTAATCTTTTATAAATATCTAAATAATATTACTATCAATTTACAGGGATGAGCTGTTTAAAAAGAGCTTGGCTAAACTGAGGGAAGATATAGTCAGAGCTAATGGACTAGTAAGAGAAGCTAATTTTCTGGCTGAAGAAATGGGCAAGGAAACAGAGTTCAAAGTGACACTCCAGATCCCTGCTGCGAATCTCAGCCCAAACAGAAAGGTGTGAATCCAAGATTATAAATATACTCCATTGAAATACTAGGTTTATTCATTCATAAAATTGTTATTTATTTATTTTTTATGTTCTTGTGTCATTTTTAGAAAGGGGCTTTTGTAAGTGAACCAGCTGTACTAGTAAAACGGCGGAATAAGAATGGACAGGTGTGGTCCATGGAAAAACTAGAAAATAAGCTGATAGATATGAGGGAGATGTATCAAGAAAGAAAAGAGAAGGGATTAGACATGAAGGTAGAATTTTCAATTCTTACATTATACCTTTCTGAAAATACATCCTTTTCTGAAATTTAGATGGAAAAGTTATGTAATTGAATAGAGAACAATTTAAAAGTAGAGATAAATTATACTAAATATATAACTTTCAAATATTTGTACTAATTGATGGGCAGTTATAACAATAAGAACAAGTATTGTACTGGATGACTCAAGTAAAATTATTAAAATTAGATAATTTGTGTAGGATTTTTTGTTTAGTTTTATGTAACCACTTTTATTATTTAGGAGGGATTGCCACCGAAAGCTATGGATCCTTTTTATGAATCCCAAGAAAACCACAACCTCATTGGAGTGGCAAATGTGTTTTTAGACTTCCTTTTTCATGATGTAAAATTAGATTATCAGGTTCCTATCATTAGTCAGCAAGGAGAGGTAAGTTAAATTCTTAGTCCAAAATTGTACCATTTATTTCATTTATAACTCTTAAATTAATACAGATGTGTAAAATTATCTCTATAAATATTGTATAACTAAAAATGATACCATGACTTAAATACATTTCAATAATAATTAAGTACTTGAAAAATTACATTAAAAGGCCCTTTTTTATAATGTTAAACATTGTATAAATTTGTATTTTATTGAAACTGTTCTAAAAAATATTGTATAATGAAATTCTTTGTGCCTAACAGGTGGCTGGACGTCTACATGTTGAGATATGTCGGATAGATGGTAGCTTTTTAGATAATTTAGATTCTAGTGATATTGAAGCTGATAGAAGTTCAGAAATGAAAGACAGCTCCCATGACATTAGTGATAATAATACAGGACGTCAAATTTCTATTCAGGTACCTATTAATCCATTCTTTATATTTCATTTTATATTTTTAAACCTTTTTAAGTTGAAGCAATTAACCTCTAACTATTAACCTCTTCTATTTTCAAAGTGTTTCTTATTAAATTTTTTTGAAATTAACAAAGGTACTTATCTGTGTCTTCCTTTTGCAAATATTTAAAATGTATGCTTATTGGAATAAAACTTTAACCTCAATACTTTTACAGTTATCCATCAAATCTGCCACAGGCCTACCTCCATCTCTGTCTAATTTTGTTTTCTGCCAATACAATTTCTGGGGCCACCCAGAAGCGGTAGTAGTTCCGCCCATTATTAATCCCGAGTATCCTGCCTCTCGCAAAGGAAGAGATTGCATGACCTTCAAATTTGAACATGCACAGGTGAGTTTGAATTGAGTATTATAACATAGTTATTTTTTAAATTTTTAATATGTATGCAATGTAAACATGAAGTAGTGCAAGTTCACTTGACATCCTTATCTCAATTTAACTTTAGCTCAATAGTTAAAAAAATTTCTACCCTGTACTTTTTTTTATCATTTTAATAATAATAATCTTTATTAACCAAAATAATTAAAAAAAAAAACATAGAAAAAAAACAACAACAAAATCATGCATTTTTCAAGGATATAATAATTTTCTTTTGAAGGCATTATAATTATTTGTATGAATCAAAATAATAGGTAAGCTATTATCTACAGTAGTTCAGAACTGACTTTTTTCCAAACTTATTTTTAAAATGTTGAAAATTTTGATTTTAATAAATTATTAAGGCTCAACGTGGATTGTGGATATTATATGCAAAGCATTAGGAATAAATATTTTTTAATATTCCTTTTACTTTGAAAAAAAAAAAGTTTTATCCTGTTTTTGTTAAAGGGATCTTTATAAATGTTGAAATACAAAAAGAAGCATCTCTATACTTAACTTTAACCTTATTTTGTAGGAATTCTTTGTGAATGTAACAGAAGAATTTGTGGAATACTGTTCTGAAGGCGCATTATCCATTGAAGTATGGGGACATCGCAGTGCTGGCTTCAGTAGCTCAAAACCAGGATGGGATGTCGATGTACAGTTAATGCGATCTCGTTCGTTGGCTGATCGGTATGTAATTTATCATTTGTAGAGACTATGTATTAGAGATGTGAGTCGAGAATATTCTCGGAGAACGAGAATATTCTCCAGGGGCGAGAATTTTGAGAATAATCGAGAATATTCTATTTTTTGATTGATAAATGGAAATAAATGTAAAAATGTTTGATAATATGAAATGGTTATGTAGTATTAGTGTTAGAAACCTGAAAATAATAACAAATTCAATTAAACTGACCATTTAAAAGTCACCCTACAGTTCAGAGAATATTCTCTGCTGTAATTTCATTATTTCGCACAATTTTCTTTTAAATAAGTAATTTTTTTTTAATGCAAAATAAAATATTTTTAAAAATATTAGAAGTAAGTTTTACTGGGAGAAAATACTCATACAATTAAAAGAGGAGTCTAAATTCTTTTCATATAGTTGTTATAAGCAAAGGTAATTACCAATAGTTGTCAAACTGAAGGACCTTTAAAACCTGAGATTCCGCTAAAATTTTGATAGAACTTTGTAAAATTAGAAAAATTTAACGTGAGAATATTCTCAAAGAACTCTAAATTACTGAATATTAACCGATTCAGTTTAATTTACTTTCTACTTAAAAATTATTTATGAATGAATAGTTTGTCTAAACTTTTTGTTTGTCTAATTTTAATTAAGATTCATTAATATTTTGCTTTATGAGAATATTCTCAAAGCTACAATTAAATTTATATCTTTATTATCTTGTGTTCATACAATAATTAAATTTTTAAATTTTCATTCACTATATGTATACTTATAAGTTTTAAGTGCATCTCATTATTTTATCTTCATGAGAATATTCTCATTAAGATTCCACAAAATAATTTCCAGAAAAGCATTTTTTATAGGGTCACTTGGGGTAAGTGGGTCCCTGGGGTAAGTGGGTCACCCCCCTCAAACTAAACTATGTAAAGGACATTTCACACTTATTCACATTGATCATGTTACATTTTGTCACACTGATGGGTTTTGCATATATTAGAGTTTTGTGTCATTTTTTTTTAAGATTATAGAACTATTGTAAAAAAATTTCCATAATTTTTTTTTTGGAGAGTTCAAGATGCATTTTTCCAAGAAGTGTTTCCAGGAAAGTTTTCACTATATTTTAATGTTTTTTCAACTGTTGTGCCAGGTTTGACTTAAAATACATACTGCAATTTGAATTTTCACAAAATCTCTTATTTAAAATTTTTTAAGAGGGGGGTCCCACTTACCCCGTAATTTAAGCATAGTAGGGGTAAGTGGGTCCCCTCATTATGGGGTAAGTGGGACACCCTAGACTCTCCATTTTAATGTTTATTGAAACATTTATAAGTAATTTATTGAAATTTTATATTAATTTTACGTTTTAATATAAGCTGTGGTAAGTAAAGTAAACTATTAAGTTGTGTTTTTTTTATTCACGTTGCCGAGAAATTAATTAAAACACACAGTGGGGTGGGGGAATAGTTTCGAGGGTTTCTTTATAAGTCTCCCGAACCATTCGAACCTGAAAAAAACATTCTATAATTGTAGTGTTCCAAAAAGGGGTCCCACTTACCCCAACCAACCCTATTAATTTAAATGTGAGTAGATATCTCCTACATGAATTAAGTTACAAAAAAATATTTTGTACCTAAAACTTCTATACTTTATCAAGTAAGACCCACTTACTCCCTCTTAAGTTTTGCTTGCTTTCAATCAAAATAAAGAGGGGGTGACCCACTTACCCCTTCCTATGGGGTAAGTGGGACACCTGTCTCATTTTTTACAAAAAGACCAGTTAAGAAAAATGTAGAACATTATTTTAGAGCCTAATTATAAATTTTTGTTCATAAATAGTGTCTTAAATAAAATATGTCATTAAGTTCAAATTGAGACTCTTCAAAAAAATTTTATGAAGCTTCAAAAATGTACTGTTCCAAAAAGGGGTCCCACTTACCCCAAGTGACCCTATATACATAATTTATTTCAAAAATGCTATTTAACAGTTGTAAAATCTTAAGTTAATAGAATGTAACTGGCTGCTTTACCCATCAAACATGTTGTCTTAACAATTAAGTAGTGATTTTAAAATACTTTTCAATTTAATTTGGCTTTCTTTTATTTATGATGACTTCTCATTCTATAATTATCTTTTAATTTGAAGTTAATATATGTAGGGCCAGACCTCTGCTATGTCTCAGAACTCACGCCAGATGGCGCGTATATTAACTGTGAGAACTTTTTCGATGTTGGAAGTAAAGGGAAGGGATTGTGTTTTTGGGTATTGAGTAGAGTAGAGTGTTCTGGAGATCTGTGTGGAAATGGCGGGTCTGTGTGACCGTTGAGAGGGTTGTGTTATAGAAATCTATGTGAAAACGGCTGGTCTGTGTGACCGTTAAGAGTGTGTTTTGGTTTGTGGAGTGTGGTGGTGGTTGTTGGAAAATCTGTGTGATTACGGCGGGTCTGTGTGACCGTTGAGAGTGTATCTATCATTAAATATCTATTTTTTTATAACTTGTTGTCTGTGGAAGTCTTATCATCTCACCTGACACCACAGAAAATGGGGGTAAGGCCGGAATGAGCTTGAAAAACCGAGCAAAAAGAAAAAAGGAAATCGAAACTTCGACTACGAACGTGCAAGCAAGCTTCAAACTGTGAGTCAATTTTGTCCATAAAATGTCTTATCTTACGCGTGGGTCGAGAAAGGAGGACTTGCTGGAATTAGCGGAAGAGTTGGGAGTGGAAGTTCAACCTAATGCTAAAGTGATTTCTATTAAAGAGGCGATTTTGGGGGCGGACGACTATGATGAGGAGACCACAAAAGATGTGCTAAAAACGATTATAGCCGCTAGAGTAGATAAAGAGGAAAGGGAGAAGTTAAAAGAGGAAAGGGAGAAGTTAAAAGAAGAAAGGGAACAAGAACTCGAATTAGAAAAATTAAAGTTAGAATCAGCTAGGTTGAAAAACAGGGTGGACAGACCCCAAACAAAATCATTGGAGCAAATAGTGAAAATAGTTAAAGTTTTAACTGTGAAGGTTCCCACAAAACCAGAAGACTGGTCGTATTTCTTCACAAGTTTAGAAAAAGCTTTTGCATTCGAAAAGGTAGATAATGAGATGAAACCGAAAGTGCTATTATGCTTACTGGGGGATATAACTGCAGATCTGTTAGTGAATGTCAGTAATGAAGATTATAAAAATTATGAGAGTCTTAAGAAAATAATCTTGAAGGAAGTTGAGCCCTGTGCCCAGGAAATTTTCAAAAGTCCATCCTCCTTTCAAGCTCACACTTATGATGAGTACAATATGAAATGTTATGCATGTAATAGTTATGGCCACATAAGAAAATTTTGTCCTAAAAATAATTCTATAAAATGTAGAATCTGTAATAATGTTGATCATAAAAGCTTTGAATGTACTGAAAGAAAATCAATTAATCAAACCACTTTAAAAACGTCTCCATCAAGAATTAATATGATAGTTACTATTTTGGATCAAAGTGTTGTATCTACTGTTCATACTGGTAGGGAAGTAACTATGTGTAGTGATAATTTATTCAAAAAGCTTAATCCTCCTTCATTCAGGTATGATAAAATAATTTTAGCGGGAAAAATAAATGAAAGTGTGTCTTCTACTGGTTATTTCATTAGCAAAATTACTGTTGATAACATTGATATTGAAGCAAAAATTTATGTGGTTGAGAATTTGCAATCTGATCTTATTGTAGGAATGAATGTGCTAAAACTACTGGACATAACTTTATCAAAAGGTGAATTGATGGTTAAACAAAAGTGTGATACTGCAAATACTAACGGAATAGCTTATCCCGATGAAACGAAAGCTAGCAGTTGGATTGATATGAGCGAAATAAATAACTCTAGTGAAGAAAGAAAAAGAGATACACCGAATCCGAATAATTCTCCATTCAAGGTCGAAGGAACGCAAGAAAATAAAAGCGCGTTTTCGAACCAAAAAGAGCAAAAAGAAGAAACGAAAAAAACGGATGATATGGTTTCGCATTTAGAAGAGGCAGATGTTCGATGTGTGAATGCATTTCTGAGTCGTACTGTTGATGCTGTTAAAGAAAGCCAAATTGATTTGAGGAACGCCGATGCTCTAAGCAGAAACGTCATCTTGAAGTGGAAAGAAGATGAAGATAGAAAAGAATCTATGGAGGTGGTAGAAGAGATAGTTTCTGAGAAGAGGAAGGACGAAAAGGAGGAGGTCAAGGAAGGGAATGAAAATGGACCCGAAGGAGATAGAGAACAGGAGACGAAAACCGAGGATACCGGAGACGAACTTAAAGATGAAACTGGAGGACTCAAACCTGAAGAAGACTGGATAGAGAAAACCGCGTTAGTTTATGAGCGAAAGGCAGAGAAGGCCGAATTCATACTAAAAGAAGCTAAAACAGAAAAGTCGGTTACCAAGCTTGAAGGAGATGGAACAGAGGAAATTGAGGTCAATCTTGGAGAAATCAAGAAAGAAAAAGTTGAAATCAAGCTTGAAGGAGATGGAACAGAGGAAATTGAGGTCAATCTGGGAGAAGTCGAAAAAGAAGCTGGAATCAAGCTTGAAGGAGATGGAACAGAGGAAATTGAGGTCAAGCTGGGAGAAGTCGAAGAAGAAGCTGGAATCAAGCTTAAAGGATATGAAATGGAGAAGGCTGAGGTCAAGTTTCGTGGAACTGGAGCAGAAGATGCGGAAGCCGAGGTTAGAGGAGAGGAAACGGAGGAAGTTAAAGACAAGCTGGATGAAGATGAGGGACCTGAACCTAAAGAACACTGGATAGGGAACGCCAAGATAGACACGGAAACTGGAGAGTTATGGTGCTTCAAAGGAGGGACATAATTTTCGCAAATGAGAGTTGAGGTTTACTGCTTACGATACAGGAATTGATTACTGGACTTGAATTATCGGCAGATTTAATGAAACCTTGTGAAACTTTAAGTACTTAAGATACTGTGTGTAAACAAGTACTCTTTTTTTTTATTTTGTCTTTCCAGGTTCCTGTGTGCTAAATTGTGAGGTCACAAAACGTCGGATGCCCGAGAAGTTGTAGGGCCAGACCTCTGCTATGTCTCAGAACTCACGCCAGATGGCGCGTATATTAACTGTGAGAACTTTTTCGATGTTGGAAGTAAAGGGAAGGGATTGTGTTTTTGGGTATTGAGTAGAGTAGAGTGTTCTGGAGATCTGTGTGGAAATGGCGGGTCTGTGTGACCGTTGAGAGGGTTGTGTTATAGAAATCTATGTGAAAACGGCTGGTCTGTGTGACCGTTAAGAGTGTGTTTTGGTTTGTGGAGTGTGGTGGTGGTTGTTGGAAAATCTGTGTGATTACGGCGGGTCTGTGTGACCGTTGAGAGTGTATCTATCATTAAATATCTATTTTTTTATAACTTGTTGTCTGTGGAAGTCTTATCATCTCACCTGACACCACATATATACCTTATAAATTTTTTTTTTCCAAAAAAAAATTATTTTAGTAGCTTCTAGAAGAATATTCTCGAAAATTCTCCTCTTGGAGAATATTCTCGAGAATATTCTCAAGAATATTCTCCAAAAGATTATTACCGAGAATTTTACATCTCTACTATGTATTAATTTTCTTTAGTTATATAAATAAATGAGGACCATAAAAGTTCATTAGTTGTTTACTCCATGTGAATAATTTTTTTTGGGGGACATCCTATAACCTTAATATTTCATGACTCTTTTCAGAAACATCCTCAGTATTCTCTCTCTTTTTTCTATTTTCCCTTTACATGGCCATTTGTCTTAACATAACAAATTGAATGTAAAATATAATGTAAAAAGGATTTGATGTAAATAAACATAAATTTAATCTTCATAATTATTTGTAATATGTTTCCAAAAATTTTGAAATTGCAACTATTTAAATTATATAAAACCATCTTTTTATATTTTCAACAGTTAAAAAGTTGTATTTATTAATTTTGTGCAGGTGGTCTGAGCTACTGAGAAAGATTCAACTGTGGGTAGAAATCCAAGAACTCAATGACCTTGGAGAATATGCAGCAGTTGAAGTCATTCCTAGACCTGATATAGCAACTGGTGGAGTTTATCAACTTCGCCAGGTTAAACCCATCCCTTTATTATTCCTTTGATTTTGACACACATCATGTCTAACTGTTGGTTAATGTATTCATTTTCTTTTTATTTCACAGGGCCAACAGCGCAGGGTAGTTGTGAGAGTCAAACCTGTCCATAATTCTGGTACATTGCCCATAATATGTGAAGCCATTACAAGTGTTTCCATTGGAGGAATTTGCTCCAGATCCAAGTTGCAAAAACCTCTTGATACGTACCAGGAAGAAGATTTGACTCTGTTGAGAGAAAAGTGGTCAGAAGCTTTAATGAAACGGAGAGAGTATTTAGATTGCCAAATTCAAAAGATTATAAATAAAAAAAGTAAGCATATTTCAAAATGCTCCTTTTTTCATCTTTACTAAAGATAACCATTGCTTTCTCTTCATCTATATAAAATACCTGTAATAATTTTCTATGAAAAATATATGGAATATATAACTCAGTTACAGGTAAATGCATGTTTTTAGGCTAATGTACACTTTTCAGATATTTTATTTTGAAATTTACCTATTGGAGCATACCTATTTAGGTATTGGTTGGACAAAACAATGACATGCATGTTACTTTTAAACTGTATTATAGCCAAGAAGATAAAGGAACAAAGATAATAAATTGAAATTTTAATGTTTTGCAAGCTGAAGTATGCATGATGCAATTTAACTGTCTCTTAAAAACTTAAAATTAACTCAATAGACAGAAATGATTTTTATTTTGATGGTTAAACAGATAATTTCCATTTTGATATTGTGTTGAATGTTTCTTTTGAATGCTCAATCTTACAGACAAAAGCGATCAAGATGTGGAAAGGGAACAAAGCTTGATTGATCAGTGGGTTTGCTTAACTGAAGAGAGAAACTCTGTCCTTGTGCCTGCTCCAAAATCTGGGATACCTGGAGCTCCAGCTGAATGGTACATTAATTCTTACTTTTTTTAAATTCTAAGACTATATTTTAAGTAATTGGTACCTGGTATTTGTCTAATTGTATTCAAATTACATATGCGCTTTTAACTTATTATTGTCTTGCAGGGATCCACCTGTTGGAATGGAGAAACATATTCCAGTTATTTTCCTTGATTTAAATGGTGGGTTATTCATACCAAAATTAGTTAAGAAATTGTCTGTGAAGAATTTTTTTTACTCTGATTTATATTCAATTTACAAATGTTTTTTTTTAGCTGATGACATGAGTGTGCCTATAAAGGGTGATGCTGAAATCCGTATTGCTGGAGCTAATTCCATCCTACCCAAAGAGCATGGAAGCCAGTCCTTCAACCTTCCAATTGTAAAATATTGTGAGAAAGAGGTACTATTCACTTTTGAAGTTCTTTTGCTTTGCCATTTACAGAAGTTCTCTCAATATTATATACTTTTATTATATTTGTTTACTTTGTACGTTCATTTTATACTTCCTCATGGGGAATCATCATGAGAAAGGCAATGATAAAAAGAATCTATGGAGTTTCTGATCCATTAACTACAAAACATCTAGTTAAATTAGTTTATATATAAATTGAGTTTGTCAAAACAAATATTGTAACACATGCTGCATAGTCTCTAATACAATAATATAAGCTTTTATTCTTTATCCCCTTAAAATCAAATTAAAACAAAATACTGAAAGTAAACTATCTTTTGCTACTGAATTGTTTTACACAAGAAGCATAAAAAAACTCAATTATATCCTTTTATCTTAAATTTTCAAAATGGAATTGCTTTATTTAATAAAAAACTCTTAAAATTGAAATAAAAACATAGCTTGCACTCTTCTAATCTGAAAAACCTAATTAAAAGTTTGTACCTGTTATTTTTGTGAAATAGGTGTGTGCCACAGCTGCTTGGGACTCGTCCATTCATGATTCCGTTCACTTGAACCGAGCCACGTCGCCCAATGATCGCATCTACTTGATCCTAAAAGCCTCTGTCCGTCTCAGTCATCCGGCCACTATGGATGTGATGCTGCGCAAACGCCTGGCCATCAACGTCTACAAGAAGCAATCCATAGCTGACAAAATCAAAAAGAAAATTGTCAGACAAGTGAGTTGATAAGGATCTCCTCTTCAAAACAAGAACAACCTAGAAGTCTTACTCACACTGAAATGCATGATGTGTGGGATTTAGTGGTCTGTTTAAAAAAGCATTTAAATTTTGGACCATTTTCTTTTTATAAAATTTGATACTTTTTATTGTTTGGTGTGTGTTATAACTCATATTGCTGTAGTGGATCTTAATTGCTGTGAACCCTTTAGAAAAAATATTTATCTTAAGTTTGTATTATCAATTGTTTCCTTTGTCTTTGTGGCATGGATTTTGTGTTTTTTTGTGCTTATATATTTATGCTTAAAAAATCTCTTATGCATAATTCATTAATATTTACTAATAGAATGGTTGAGTATTATATTGCAGTGTTTTTATTGCACATTACCAAAACTTTTCAAGATAAACAGCACGAATAGGAATCTTCTCTTTGTTAGCATAATAATATCACACTAAGCTTATAGATAATTTAGAAGCTTTTTACATGCTACTCCCTTTTCTGTTATAATCTGGTTTGGTCTATAAACCATTACTTAGTTTCCTGTGGCCTACTTCAATGTTTTGTGATTATTTTTTTAGTGTCTGTGGGGGCACCTGTATATTCAGGGTCAAATTGAAAACTACCTAGTAAGTGCTTCCCTCACCATAGTAATGCTTCTGGGCCTGTTTCATGGGGATTGGTGCCTAATTATTATATTGAAACTCACAAAGGCTGCATGGGAGTTTTGGTCTGCTTCCTTCTTTCAACTAACCTCACTTTTCCATCCATATTAACCCTCTGTTTTTCCCAGTTTTTTGGCATTGTTTAAGTTCTGCTGCATGTTATTGTAATTAATGTAAAACATACAGCAATCAAGAGTTTACAGCTGATATTTTTAAATCTCCTGAAATTTGTTTTAAGTGTGTTAATTAATGTTTTTTGTTCAACATTTTAAAAATATTGTTGTTTTTAATGACCTCTCATTGACATCTTGCAATAATTATATTGTGTATAAAATTTTCATTCCAATGAAAGTAAACATCCCTTTTTTAATGCTTACATACAAATTCCTAACTGTTAACCTTTTCTTCCAGGATACCCTTTTACAAACTGGTGTAACTTATGAAGTAGTTTCAAATATACCAAAGGTAATAAATGCTTTTTTATTATTATGAAATATTTATCACTTTCTGTATTGATAATATGCTTTGATGGGTTTTTATGTACATTAAAAAGGCTGAATTTTTTATTACATAAAAACCTCTAAAAATGTATATGTGGCTATAATTTCATGGACACTCTAAACGAGATTGTCTTTTCTTAGAAAAAAAAATAATAGGTATATTTATGCAGTAACATAGCAAAAATGTGGTAATATCAACAGCTGTGATACTCTCACATTAATGCTTATAGTGTTTGAATACTCTTTTAACTGCCTTTTAATTTTTCATCAGGCTTCTGAAGATCCTGAAAACAGGGAAATGCTTGCCCTCATGGCAGCATCTGGTGAGGATGCTCATACTAATGATGGGGAAAGCTACATTGAGAAATACACCAGAGGGGTTTCTGCTGTGGAAAGCCTTCTTATGTTGGATAGGTTGAGGCAGGTGGGTTAAAATGACTAACTCTTTTTTTTCTTTCCTGTAAATATTTATGTTATGCATGGAGCTAAATATTTAATTTCTTCACAACAGGAGGTTGCAGTGAAGGAGTTACTTGCTGCACAAGGGAAGCCTTTGAGAAAAACTGCAAGCGTGCCAAATATTGCTCATGTGAGTTGACTTTAAATTTTTAACTTGAAGTATTAAAATATTGTTAGTCTTGGATGGGAGGGGGGGGATGCTAGTTTGTAAAAAGTTAGTGTTGTCTCTTAAATGCTGATTATTATTATTTCTCATGTTTGTATTTTTTTTTTGTTATTGTTATTATTATTCTGCAAAAGGCAGTTATTTTTATTTACTGTAATGTTCTTTTTTGTGTAAAATTTAAAATTAAATGTTATATAAAATAATTCAATTTTACCTTTTTTACTGCTTGTTATAAAATTTTTCTACAATTGGGCTCTTAATTGGAATCTTTGTTACTTTAAAGGCTATGCTAAAAATCAAATTGAAATTACTGATTAGCTAAACAGTAAAGAACAGCCAATGCAAAATTGAGGTATAGACTGAGCATTATTAAAACTTTTATGGCATAAAATTATTAGCTCTACGTAGGCTAAGCCTGGCATATAAATTTTTAATGTAACAATTTCAAATTCAAAGCAGTTTAACTGAAATTTTAGTTCAAAAAATGTTTATGTACAGTGTACAATACATTTGTATCACCCTACAGATGTTACAACTTTTAGTTTTCTTGTAAATCATTCCTGTGTCAGAATTAAAATGTGTAACATTTTACACTATAGGTACTTAGAATTGATCAAAGGTTAGACACCACATTCCCTCAAAGGATGGATCCTAGTTCACGAGCAGATTCTGCCTGTGAGCTTACCATGCAATCTCCCAATGATGATTTCAAGCAGAGAAGCCTTGGAAGTCCTCTGACCAGCACCCCATACAAAGACAAAGTGTCTAGTGGTGAATCTCCTGTGACTTCTCCCTATGCATTAAGTAGGTTCTTGCTTCAAAGTTTGGAAAATAAAAAAAAAATCCTTGTTCATTAATATAATTCACAAATTCATTGATAAAATTCACTATTTTGTTTACTTTTCAGAAATTATTTATTACACTATTTATTATTTAACTAAGTTAAAATTCGGGTTAAGGGCATCTTGGATTAAGGATATTAGAATTAACTCATATGTATTATTTCCATTTTAACTAAATAAATTTTTTTCAATCAATTTATTTAGAAAAAAGAATTTAAGTTGATGAAAGTTAGCTATTTTTATCCTACATTATTTGTTTGTGTTCGAGGGTTTTCTGGTCTAATTATTTAATAAATGACAATGACAAATTAATTTATGATTCACTTAATACATTTTCTATTACAGGAGAGAAAAATATAATTTTCTTTATTTTTACCTCATAGTTTGATTTCAGCTCATTAATTTAAAAACGTTAATGACTTGCATTTGATTTATTAACTTTTTTTATTAATTAACTTTCCCATTAAATTTAATTAACTTTCAAATTTTTTATCAAGATAAAAAATATGTTTACCTTCTTTAAAATTAAAGGTATAATATTGATTTCTTTCATGTGTTTAAGAGTATGAAGTTGGAATCACTCATTTTCTGTATAGCCATCATCGCTTCATGTGTCATTTTCAATGACAATGCGTAAATCCATTTTATATACAACTTTTTTACACTTATAATATTTCATCTCATTTCTCTTTATGGTACTTCTTGTTGACATAATCATTTTTTACTTTAAAATCATTTTGCTATCACATAAGATTATTGCAATTTTAATTTTTAAAATTGTTTGGTGATGCCACATGAAAACCCTTAAGTCATATTGCTTTTGGGCTCAGTGCTTCCATAAACAATACCCCTACCCTAGAATAGATATCTTGTTTTGAATATAGATAATATGTGATTGTGAAAACCTGAATCTTAATAATATAACTTTTAAATTATGGACTGAAGTACAGGAAAAAAAACAACAACAGCATGTTATGTGTTCTGGACAGTAGGTTTTTGTTTTGCTTTTTAAATAATCACTACCATTTGGAAGGTCTAATTTTTAAGCCTACAAAAGCATGTAGTTTGAATTTAAGTTCTGCACCACTGCTCCCACATAGGCTGCAATTTTAAATTTAGGTGTGCTTTTTATATCAAGATGGGGTTTATAAATGTGTTAGCATTGGTTCTAGCACATTTCCTTCCTTATGTTTTTGGTCAGAAAAAATGGTTTATTAATGAGTTACACTACTAGTTCTGATTTAAAGTTGCTCTCTTTTGAAAATAAAAAGTTTATCTCTTTGTAACATAAGTATTTGTAATTTCAGCTCGGCCAACTTTCTTGAATCTCAGTTTCAATTTGAATAAGAGTCTCCGTCAGAATTCCTCCATTTTAAGTATGTTAGGTCTGAAACATCCTTAGTGAATGCTTTTTATTCAGTCAGAATGTGCATCCAATCTTCACCCCATTGTGCTCAGAGCTACTTAGTATCCCCTGCACACAACTTTGTCCTCTTATGTTACCCTTGATTTTCACTTTTACTTTATTTTTGAATGTCTCTAGCCTTGGTAATATTTCATTTTTCTATATTTCGCAGCTTTTTAATCAATAGTTGAAATATTCTCTTTTTAAGGACATGTTTTTTTCAAGCACTCGTATTTTTATTCATTCATTTATTTCACATACATTCGCATGGAAATTTCTGTAATTGCATGTATGTGTATTTTTTACAACTTCTTTGTTAGATGTATAGTTCTTTCTTACTCATTATCAATATCACTATTTTTACACTCAATCCTTTTACAGGTTCTCCATTGAATGGTTTGACTCCTCAGTCCACAAAGTTAGTAAAACCAATGTCCACAGTTGTTGAAGAGCAAAGTCTACAAAGTGTGCCTGAATGTGGGCTTGACGAGAGTACTGAATTTTGTGATCATGTATGTTTTTCACCAATTTTACTCATGTTATATATTTAATGAATTGTCATTAATTTTTGTACATGGTCTCTTGAGGAACTCATCTACAAATAATGGAATATCTGTAAAAATCAAAACTAATTAATTGTTTAAATTTATATTGAATCCAAGGATTTAATTTAAATATTTACTATCTCTTTAAAATGAAAAAGTCAAGCTTCTTTCCTCTCCCTTCAAATTTTTTGGTTATATATCAGTATAAAAGAAAAATACCTAATTTTTAAATTTTTACTGTACAAAAATTGATAATGTAGCATCTCCTTCATGCCTGTTCATAAAAACGTCAAAATCAAGTTTTTGGGATACAAGAAACATGATTTGAAATTTGACTCCTATAAAAGGTCTCATTTTTCATAAGACTTGGCATAGTTTCCATTGCTCTAAAATACAAATTAAATATTTCCTGCATAGTTTCTGACATTTATATTTATTTGCCTTTCACTTTCTGGATTAATACTATGAAAAACATTTTTAAGTAATGCTATATAGTTCAAAGTCAACACCCTACTTATTATTCTATTCATTTGAAATTAAAACTTTTGTGAAACAGAATCAGGGAATTCTTGCATAATTACACTGATCTGTTTTTAGTCTGGAGATGAAACATGTGTCCAAAACCTAGAGGAAAAGCTTCTTGGAAGTGAGGAAGAACTCGCTAAATTTGCTCCTTGTGAAACAGAAGAACCTGTCCAAAATAATGTGGAGACTGTAGAAATGGTGCCTGAAAAAAGGTGTCATACACTTGAGACTCCAGATAGCATTGGTGACATACAGGTAAGTGGCACAGCCATTTTTATATCTCATCTGTATAATAAAACACTATTACTGGTGGATATAAAAAATATAAGTTAATCTGAAAGTCCACTAGTCTAAGGTCCCCATGTTGTTGTTGGTTTTTTCCCCCCCAATTTGTAAAAAGCTGAAAACTAAACTCAAAACTTAGCAATAGGAAATTTGAAAGGAAACACAACCTCTTGCCTTTTATTGATTTATTCAATAATTTTTCAAAATCAAACTTTACTTTTTTACTAAATTATTTTAGTTGCTCAAAAAGGAATTTAGAAGGTATATTTTAGCTAACTAAATTTAGTATTTCAAGCCAATATTTTTAAATAGTGTATCTTTTGTGATGCTTTTTCTCTTTAGTTGCATATACATTTTTAAATTATTACATAATATGATTTATAAACTTAGTAAAAGAGAGAGTAAATGTATAATTTTAGGAGTTTTAAGGAATTTAAAAACTTTACTCACATGTACAAAACTTTTCAGGCAAAGGTAGGAACACCAAGTATGATCTCCAGTGGTTATGGATCTCAGGCATTATCAACAACTCCTGCATCTAGTGAAGATTCTATTTCCATTCACAGTGTTACAGAGGACTTCAGAGACAATGATTTCTCATCTGAAATATCTGCACCTAGGTACCTGGATAAATTGAAATTTTTCAATTAATATTTAATGTTGACCTGTTTTTTCTGAAGTAAATTATTTAATATATATTCCTTAGATAGTGGTTTTATATTTTTTAAACTAATACATGTGTGCTTATTTCAATAATATTTTTTTTACCTAGTGAGGACATCAATCAGTATTATCCACAGAATGAAAGCTATTCTGAAGACTTTCATAATAATAATAACACCAGTGATCCTCCTAATAATGAAAAGGTATTCTACTTTATTTCACCTGAAAGAGTAACTAAGATAACATAATGTTTGTATACTAATAAAGATTTTTATAAATATTGTTTTATTATTAAAACATCTGGTATCTAAAAATGTACTACACAAATCCTCAAGTATTTAAGATTATTTTGGTAAATCAACTTTCATTTTAGATTTTTTTATAGAATTATCTCTTAATATGGGGATTTTATGTGTGTTCAAATTGTTTAAGATTTATTATCTTAATTACTTTTTCTATTATGTAATTTTGATGCCATGACAAACCATGCTAAGATGGGGGGTTTTTTTGTTATAAAGCTGTCATCTGATCCTAATTTCTTGGACACACAATGTACAGATGTCCACTCTGAAACACACTCCCAAGGGTCCTCTGATGGTAGGTTTTTTATGCCATTTCTAGTAAGAACTTTTTTTTATTTCAATAAAAACTAATTTTTCTCCCATTGCTTTTCTGAATCAGGAGAACTGTCTCGAGAAGTACCAGAAGATTTGAAGTTCCCAGCCTGGCTGACCGTTGGTGAGAGTGTTATGATATCACCTTACAACAAAACTGGAGTGGTGTCATACCTAGGGCCTACTCACTTTGCCCCTGGCCCTTGGGCAGGAGTGGAATTAGACACTCCAACTGGTGAGACACAAGCCTGTTTTAAATTTTAAAAGCATACATAAAATATAAAGGCATTTTTTACTTACTATTTTGAATGCTTAATTTGAATGCATTTTTATTCACAAACTGAGTTTGGTTTTTACTTGTTTTAATTTAGGCAAGAATGATGGCACTGTAAATGGAACACGCTACTTTGAGTGTAAACCCCGGTTTGGAATTTTTGTTAGGCCAGACAAGCTAGTGGTGGATCGTAGAGGTAGAGACATGAGAGCTGCTCGGAGTTCAACTGCTTCATTGAATGGACCAATGAAAAGAAGTCGAGAAGGTAAGCAGTAGATATTTCTCTAGAAAATTAAACGCAGCTGAGTTTAAGCATTTATTCTTAATTGTAAGTCATCTCAAAATTTTAAAACAAAAATTTTAAATTTGGTTTAGGTATGAATAGCATAGCTGTAAGAACATAATTTTCTTAAATTTTGTCTTGCTTTTGAAAGGATTTTTTTTTTATTTACTTAGAGTTAATGAAATTTAACAAACTAAATCTGACTTTTACATTTTTAAAGATCCTATTGCTTGTTTAAGTTATGAACTAAACAATTATGTTAACAATTTCGCATTAAAATGTACTATACCTTGTATATTTCTTATAACCTGACTCACAGTGGCCCAGAAGAGGTGTACAAAATCAGCAAGTTTAATGCGTATGAAAATTTATTTATCTTTCAACCATTCAATTTTTAAAATTTCATGTGTTAAAAATTCTTGAAAAGAGCTTTAATATTTTTTAAGGTGCATGAAATTTTATTTTAAGAACATCAGTTGTGAAAACATGTTATAGACTTAGCCTCACACACATTGTTTATGCATGAAAATGATTTAAAATATTAAATTTCTTTTATCATCTACAGCGGAGGTTCCCAACTTTAAAAAATCGGGAAGCACTTTTTATAATAAAAAACTTATGCAACCCACTTCATCTTCACTAGCAGAATTTGATCTCTTGACTTCCAAAGAATATTTAAATGCCTTCTCATGAAGTGATCAGATGGAGCAGGTGGCCTTAAAATGAAGGGGGAGAATTTAGTTGCTTATCAATTTAAAAAGCTCCATTTAAAGTGACACATTAATGCACATCACATTAAAGTGCCTGATGTGTACTTGCATTTGCCCTTGACACCGAGTTAGTTTTTTACACAACTTGCTCTATTTATTTTATTTTTCTATTTTATCCCATTGTTTTAGTTTTAGATCCAAGATCATGTTTGTAAAAATAAATTCAAAATCTGGTCGGTACCCACCAATGGGTCGCAACCCACAGTTAGGGAATCTCTGATCTACAGTGTTATAGCATGTTCAATGTCTTCTGTTAATATGTGTTCAGGCTTTTATTTCATGAATGAATGCCTCTATTTTAAAATTGAAAATTTGTTGACATTTAGACTTGGTTGAAATATATTTTCAGCATGTTGTTTTGCATGTCTCTCCCTGTTTTGCGTTTTGTAAAGAGCCATTATAGAATATGGAGACGTGATTAATGAATGAAGTAATCTTTCCAGATATTTCTGTACACAAGAGCCACAGTCGGTTGGACAATCACTCAGCTGCCGCCGGGCAATGGAACTCTTCAAAGGCCCGCAGCCGCAGTCGAGACACCACCCTGCGTGCGAGCAGCACGAGGGGAAGGAAGTGAACTGTGTCATTCCCACTGTGACTCTTAAACCTCTGACGACAAGTATGAGACAACCAACTTGCACATAACACTGTTTCTCTGCCTGCTGCTGTCGTGGCAGGTGTGTGTAAAGCAGAGGGCTTTTTAGACGAAAGAACTCGCTCTCCTGTGTTTGAGATGGTTGGATTTCCATGCCTTCAGCTTCTCTCTGAAATAAAACAACTAGAAAATGTTGGCTTCTGTAACTCCAGTTCTCAAGTAGTAAATAGTTTGACTTCCTACCAGAGTTAATGCTGTAGGATGTTTTGAAATAATATACAAAAGTGTACATCAGAATCCAAACAACAAGTATCCCCCCTTATGATTTCTTGTACTATTTATTGATTGAATACCGTCCTTGGGCATCCTGTATTAATTTTATACATATATATTTGCTAATACAGTTTTTTTAGGTTCTTCATTTAGCCTGCGATTTAGAAATTTTTATGCCATTCTCTAGAAATATGCTTCTTAAAACACAGTTGGTATACTGTGTTATACCTGTCCCAAATTGCACTCATTAGTGAACTTAATTTCTGGCCAGTATTCTAGATGTTTACATGCAATTCCATATTTAAGAATAGATTTTTTCAGTGCACTAATTATACTGCAAATACTGTTCTATAAAATCTGTATGGCAGCTATCAAACAGTTTGGAATTAAAATCTTGAATGACTTTTCTATTGGTCAGGCAAGTTTAATAAATGTGTGGTTTGAGAGTAAAAAATGAATTTCTTTATGAAAATATTTTAATTTCAATTAATAATAATTTCATTCCTGTGTAGTTAAATGTCTTGTTTTTTTTATTATTTAAACCAATTTTACAGTTCTTTACACTCACAAAAATACTTTCCCCCTAATATGAAAACTGTCATTCTAACCATTAGGTAATGAAAGTCTGTCTCAAGTATCACTAATTAATTTTTTTAAACATCTTCCAGTTTAAATATATATTTATTATAATTTTTTGACATATTGTTTGAATAAGTTAATTTGAATTTTGTGAAAGCTTGAGGATTTTTTTTACCTGCACCATGCCAAAGGAAAAGTTCTGATATATATTTATATTGATTAATACTCATGCTTTATGGATAAAATTACTTTGTCAAGTGATGATAGTTATATTCATTGGTGAAGTAAATATTCGTTTTTATTCTCTCACTCATCTTCATACTATAGTCTATTTTTCAAGTAACAAAGAGGTTAGCTCTTGATATTCAGAAGTATTTGAAATATACAATCGATATTGTTGTTATAAAATCTTTTTAACATTTAAAATTGGATATTTTGTAGCTTCTTAATTATAAAACTATTCCAATTGCTGATGCCCCCTTTGAATGTCACCCAATTTCTTACTATGTCAAAATTTATTCCATATCTTTATGTTGTGATTTTTTAAGGATTAGAATTGATAGTATTCTTGTGATTAATTGACCAATATTGTATAAAAATAGGATTTTAATTTATAAATATTAAGTAATTGCATGCTGTTAAATATGTATGCATATTTCCTATTCCATATATTTTTCATCAATAAAATTATCTGTGTTATTTATATACATGACTTAATAGTTTAAGTAAAGCTTAGCTTGTAAACATTTGTTTCACTTGTGTTGTGCAATAGTTAGATAAATCATGCACTGTGCATGACAAAATACAAAGCACTTTCATGGAAAAATATTTTTCACGTTACAGTTACCAATACTTTCTTATTTTCTGAAGGGGCACGCCCTAGGAATGGATCTTGAAATAGTGAGAGTATAAAGTACTTAAATCAAATAATCAATTAAAATTAATTTTAATGTTTTTATAATGGATAAATTTATATTTTACTTAATGGCAAGCTTTTGCATAACCACTTGTTTTAAGAAAAGGCTTCATTTGGTCTATATCCAAGTATTACACTGGATACCAATAAAATATGTTTTTATCAGTTTTTATGGTTTATTAAATCTTACACAGGTTTATGAGTGTGTTTCACAAAAAAAATTGTAATATTTATTTGTAATAATTTAATGACAAATTATTAAGAAAAAAATCCAACTCAAATTTACCATTTATTTGAAAACTTTCCTTCATTCCAATTCAATGTTAATTCCATGGAGCTGTCAGGAGGTTGTAAAAATGAAAAATGGTTGTGTACTGCATTTTCTTATAGAAAATTAAGTGATTTCAAGTTGTTTCTTATACAGTTTATGACATTTGGAAGTATTAAATTTTTAGTTTTTAATGGTTTTCTGTGATATTTTTATTTGTATAATTATTTAGGTATAAATTTACTGTTTTATGATTGCAGATTATTTTGATTTAGATGTCCAAGTTATATAAAAGCTGATTATCCAATGTTATTGTTTAAATATTGTAATTATTCTGTTCACTGTTACTGGAGGCTTGACAACTGTAGTTTTCAGATGTTTTAGTTTTATAATCTGAACAATTTAATACCATAGAATGTCAATGTTTTTAGGAAACAAAAAGAAAAATTTTAGATTTAAGTTGTTAAGCTGTCCATGAACCTGGCCATGTTATTGAATATAATAACATAGGATCAGGCATTTGTATATTATGTTCTTCCAAAGAATAAAATTTTTAAGATGATCTTATAGTGAATTTTTTTCTAATGGCAATTTAGGGTAGTGATGAAAACATTAAAGGAAGGGGGCCAACAATGGTTACTTTGTAAGGAATTAAACATGCATTACTTAGCCCAAGAATTTTAGGGTTTAATAGCCCTTTAATTTACAATTTGCTGGAAATTTCAAGTGAAGCTCTAAGTCACCAACCAAACCTGAAACATTTCTTAAAAGGCTTCCTTTCAAAATGGCAGTTTAAAGATGGCTGCCAAGCACTTTTAACCCATGTCTTTTTCAAAAATATTTGTTGAATGTTAATATAATTACGGTAGATTTTGCTTCATGTGATCACAGTAATTGTTATCAAACTCGGCAGGTCCCAATAATTACTTCTATATTATTTAATGTAAAATGTATTTTTTATGTGATCAACTTCATTTAATATAAAATTTGTCCGTATTCCCTAAAAAACTCCTTTTTTTTGTTTTGAAGGTCTTTATACAAGCAATCATCTGCCCATAGCTAGACTAAAATTTTTACTCCCCGCAGTATTGATAATTTGAGAGTATACAGCACAATTTACACAATACTAGTGGTGAGTGGACTAAAAACTGGTCATGTGGTTGCTGAGTCACAAAAGATAATTTCTTAACTTTAATACACTGATGTTTAATACCTGTCAAAAATGTCATTTAATCTAACCTTAATCCTATTAACAAAAATGAAAGGGGGAAAAACAAATACAAAGTGAATAGTTAATAACTTTTAGAGAGTAGTAGAATGTAATTTTTGATACTTCTGCAATGATGATCGTGCCAAATCATAAATATTCCCCCCCCCCATTCAGCTGAAAAACAATTCTCCATTTCAGTTTCTGTTTATATGATGTATAAAGTGACTGGAAACTTTGACTAAAAGGCTGAATGGAATCGAGTAAATTGGGCTCAAATTGTTTGATTAGAAACTCAATATTTTTTAGGACAAAATTTATAAGCAAGCTTTAAATATTTGGTTGTGATAGGCAAGTTGGTGAGCAGAAATTTTGTATCCTAGACAGATGGAGGGTATAGTCATGAACTTTCACCCAAGGTCAATTGTACCCATCTCTTTCCCCTTTATATATGTACTTTATTTTAATCTATTTGTTATTCCATACCAATCAGTTTATGATGAAAACTAAATGTTTTGGTACGGTAAGTTAGAACTGAAATTAATATTTTCGCTGAATAGACAAGTTCAATAGTGACGCCACAGAGCAATTTTAAGACTTCCAGATATGTAGTTCAAAACGGAAATAAGACTTATCTTCAGGGCTTAAATTCTAACCAAAGAAGTACCGGAGCGCTACTATTTCAACATTCCGCTTAATTGGGACATCTCTGCTTACAGGGGCGTCATTTCAGTTTTTGGTTGGAGGGGGCAAGGATGTTTTTAAGTGGGGCTGGGGGTCACTTTTGAAATTTAGCCTCTTTTTACAACATTTTTGGTACATCAAAAGAGAAGGTACACTGTAAACATATATATATGCAAAAAATTTAAATGGGGGTCTGGGGGTTCTCCCCCAGAAAATGTTTTGAAATTTGACTCTTAAAGTAATGTTTCAGCTCATTTTGAGACCATTTGGGTTACATCCATAAAGAACACTTACTCGTAAAGCATAGAATTTTCTAGGTAAATTATTAATAAACATCAAATTTTCAAAGGAGGGCGGAGATGCTCCAGTAAAAATTTTTGAAAATTCCCGTTTAAACCAGTGTTTTACCTCCTCTTCAAACTCTTTGGGGTTTCATGCTCTTTGATTCTCAAAGGGAACCGCTTCTTGTAAGTGGCAGAATTTTCAAGGGAGAAACATATCACAAAGTTCAGTAGGGAGTTTGGTGGTTCTCCCCCAGAAAATTTTGAAATTTGACCCTCAAAAGTAGTGTTCTAACTCCTTTTGGGACTTTTTTTTAGCTAAATCCGATGCTCCTGGTGGATTTTCAAGGGACTTTTGCAGCAATTTTTCACTAAACAGTGGAAACCTTGGGAGGGGGCACTCTTGTCTCGGAATTAGTCGCCGAAGGGTATGGGTGTCCTTCCCTTTGAGGGTGGGGAAAACAAGGTCGTTTGGTCATTGTTGACCGGTAGTCGTTGGGGGCAGTGAGGTGAAAGGCGCTTGTAATTTTTGTTAATCGGAAAACTTCGAGGGGTAAAATTTGGTCTTTCTGAAAGGGTTCGGAACGCCATTTTAAGCGCTCCGGTGCGTTCCGATTAAAATGTAAATATTTACTGAAAACCAAGAAGTACCGGAGCTCCGGTGCAATTTAAGCCCTGCTTATCTTCAATGTTATGGAATACACACTTGAAGTGCTCGGGGTGTATGGTTAACTTTCAGTTGAACTCGTATATAGGTCCTAATTACAAATTAAGTATAATTTGATACTTAAAATCATTAGAAGAGTACAAAGTTTATAAAATTATTAAATTTCAAATTAGTTCTTTGTAGAAGGGAGATTATTGTGGGTAATAGGAAGTAAACTTTCCGTAATAATTTAAATCATTAGTTTAAAATTATAAAAATATGATAAGAATAAAATAGAAAAAAAATAGGTAATGAAATTTTCAGTTTAATTATTTGTTTCATACTACCCTGGCATCTGGGTGGGATGGGACATTTTTCCAGTTACTTTACTTGGTTTATCAACCTTACATTTTAATTATGATAATTTAGTTTACATTTATTTAACAGTTTACAAATTTGGACTACCAAAATTTAATTTAAAAAGAACATTTTTGGGGAAATTGTCCCATCCAACCCTGTTCTCCAACATTGTATTAGTTGAACTTGGTAAACAATATAAGTTAAATCAACTTTTCAGAATTAAGTAGATTACATGCTCGATATTTGCATGAAACTACCAGAGACTTCAACAATTGAGGTGTTTGCTGCAACAAGAAGTTAACTCTAAAATCAGAATCCACATCAAAAGGCACCACCTTGGAGGCAGCAAGCGTTAGTCATCAAGTTAGTGCTATTTTATGGCATTGTACAACTGGGTTGGTGACTATGATCACCCTTTTTTACAGCAAAAACAAAGTATAAGATTAGAAAAGTAACAAATTTACAAATATTTATTCTAGTGGAGTTAACTCTTGTTGCAGCAAACACCTCAATTCACTACTAAAGTTAGTGAAATGAAAATAACAATAAAATATAGAATACATGCTTTATCAAAGTATCCAACAAATAAATACCCATCTAAACCAGCATTTAAGAAACATTGTTTAATGTTTAACAACCTCCAAATTACACAGTGAGAGTTATGAGTAAACTTTAACACTTTCAGTCCTGACCGCTTCAAATTTCCTGTAGGAGATTCAATGGTAATTTTGAGGGGTTGGATTGAAAGGGTTAATACATAAAAAACTGTATAAAATAAATGCATGCCCAAAATGCCAAATAAAAATATTTGTAAGTAGAAAAAGATAAGTAAAAACTGATGAATAACATCACAACAAAGTCAAAAAAGTAAAGTAACAAAAAATATAAAAAACCTTTTGAACCAGCATTCCCTGTAGAGTATAGAACTTACTTAGACTTAGATGTGTGGAATTAGTCAATATCAGGGGTAATTGTATTCAGGGACTTCCCCCCAGGAATTGTATTCAGGACTGTATTCCCCGTTTTTTTTTCAGTATATTATTTATTTAAAACATCAAAACTATTGTCCTGGTGTCTTTTCCCTATGACGGATTCCTGGAGCAGACCCTTAATCCATAACATGCTGACTTTAGCATCTACTTTACATTACCCAGCAAGTACCTGTAGACCCGGAGATGAATTACTGTAGCCCACTTACATTCACTTACTCACATTGTCTTACATTCACTGGCACAATCCAGTTCTACAGGCGGGCCACATTCATTCATCGCCACACACAAACATCGTTGCTTGAGTGGGGATTTGAACCCCAGATGTACGAATTCAATCAAATACTCTAATCACCAGGCCAGTATTGTTCTGATGTATATAAGCTGATAATTGACATTTTTACAGTGCTTGTATCCTAAACAATTATTCTAGAAAGTATGAATTGTTGTTAAAAAATATATGATAAACTTATTTTGGCAATGGATAAATGACACATTCTTACCAAAACTTTACACTGATTTATCACTTGTATCTCACTCTTAAAAAGGGGGTTTAAAGCAGGGTGAGTGTAAATGATTTTACATTCAGTTGGTTATGTTAAATAATATTTTACAATATTAATATATTTATAATTTAAAAAATATGTATAATAATGTATATAATTAATTGAAAATATTATATTAATATTTTCAGTGTTATATATATTAACATTTCATCAACATTTCAAAGGGGGAAGAGAAAATTCTGATACAAAAACTTACACAAGAAATGTAAATCAGGTAATTTTTATGAACATTGTTTTTAAGAGTGACAAAATTATAAAAATTTAGGAGAGAAAACCATAGCTTTACAGGATAGTATTTCGTTTTAAGATTTTCAAGTAGCATATACTTTTTTTGATAGCCTAAGAAAAGGAACTGACTTAAGATTTCAAATAAATGAACCAATTTTAAAGATAGCTTAACATACCTGAAATTAGTGAATGACTTGGTAAAAAAAACAACCTTACTATTAAAGGTTTAAACATATTTTGTACAAAGTAGAAATTTTTCATTATACTATACATTTTATGTAACCACAGATATACTTGAAATATCAACAACAATAAAAAGAAAAATAGTTCTCTTTTAATACAACTCTTGTTAATATTCAAGTTCCTTGACAAGAGATAATTTGTAAAATAAAGAAAACTTAATTCAAGTAATAAAATTTTGAATATAGAAACATAATAGAGCAAATGCTGTGATTCACATGATCAAAAGGAAGATCACACAAAAAACATTGTATTGTAATAAATACAATTAATCTAGTTAAAAAAATTAAACGCATTTTTAACTTTTGTAAATTTGAACTAGTTTGTATTTAAATAATTTTGAGGAAATCTAACAAGAAATGTTTTACATAAAATAATTATTTGGTACATTGAGAAATGAACTCAGCTCTATTACTCCAGGTTGCACAGAACTAGCAGGTTAACAATAAACAGTCGTAAAATGCACTAGAAGTAGAAATGCACTAGATTAGTTTTTGTACATAATGAAAAACAATACTGGGTAAGAATCCATCACACCAATTTTGATTCCCAATAAAAGAAGGGAGAAATTATTCAGAATGTGTAATACTGGGCATATAAATATGACTTCCTTCAAGAACAACAGCTGATCCTGATAGTATATTGAAGTCCTTTGATTCACCATCTTCATTGCTTGTTTTCGAAGCAATATCAATATGCCCAGACAAGATGGGCTAAAAAGTATCTAATATTAGCAAAAACGAAAAATAAAAAATAGTATTATTTAATATATAATTTATTATTTCACAAATTTTTGTATTCTTGTGTTAAATTTGTGAAATTATAAAAATTACATAAAATTTAATAGTAAAATGTATCTTCTAATCTTTGTAAATAAAGTAGTGTTAGTTAAATTCACCTTCTGATTTCATTGGTGTCAGTACGAACTCACTTAACAGTACAAAACTGTTGGACTTGTATAACTTTCAAAACAAACAAGAAATTTTACAATTTTCTTAAACATTAAAAATTAAATTTTAATCAAAGGTGGAAAAATTTGAATTTTTCTTCAAAATTTCAACTGATTATGATAATATGAGCTAAAAAAGCTAATAAACTCTATTTTTGAATCTTTTGGACTCATACAATTTTTAAATCAATAGCAGTTAATGATTGCAGTTTAATTTTTTTTATAAAAAAATATATTTACCTCAGGCACAAGATTTTTAGATGGCGTAAGAAGTTCAGAAAAATATTCTGCTTCGAAGTTGGAAGGCAAGTCAGATACACATTGACTAGCATAGGGTATAATGTAATCATCATTTTCATGTAAATCTGAAAATAATCAACAATAAACGTAAATCTAAATTTCATTTGTACTTTACATTGCAAAAGCAAATTTGGAAACTATATAGAAGGGAATATTGATGCTAGATGTGTTGTTTGTGTAGAAAAGTATGTTTGTATAAGGAAGAACTTTTTGTTGCACAAAAGCAAAATTCAGTTTATTTTTTGCTTAAAAGGACCCAAGAAGATTGGGACCCCAAGGAAGATTGGGTTTGTGGAAGAAAATGATTTTTGATCTCAATGTGTTCTTTCTTATTCCGTTGAAACTAATAAAGAACAGTATTAGAACCCTAGCATCATCATCAGAAATTGGTCCCCAAACAGGGATGAAGAGTTTAAGATAATAAGAACTATTTTTTCATTCTTCACAACTCGGATATTTCCTCAGTATTTGGTACATGGATAATTCAGGGAAATCAACATCTAGCCAAACTCAGGCTGGAATTATTCAACTTTATACTAGAGAAACTGCATCTCTATAGAATCAAAACCTTTTTAGATTTCAAGCCTAATTCTGAGCTACAAGAGCTCTTATTAGAAGTTAACAACTGAACTACATTTTTGAAATTTTAATAAATTTGATTTGCAATTACCTGAAAGTGAAATTTTTGAAGAAAGGTTTTACCATGTTAAATCCTGCTTCCTCAAACTTAAATCACTATTGCAATTTAGTGAATCCTCATCCCATGCTTCAACTTAAAAGCAAATCAGTAAGCATCTGAAGTTCGATTGTCACGTCTCAATATTCCCGTTTTCAGTGGCAAGTATACTGACTGGCCTTCATTCAAAGGTTTGTTTAGTGCTGTTGTACATGACAATGACTCACTTACAAAGATTAAACTTTCAATACTTAAAGGGTTAATTGACAGAGGGTCTTGGAGCATTAAATAAACATATACCAGTGTTGGAAGACAGTTACAATGAGGCTTGGGAAAAGCTTGAGCAACGTTATGAAGACATTCTTACCAGCTTCACAGACCAAAGTGAAAGCCCAATCTCTAATTCCCGAATTCTGTGGTTCCTAGTCCAGAAGCTCAGACAAGAGATCTGAAAGCACTGAGAGACGAATATCTCAACACCTTATAGCAGAGATCAAGCTGGTCTTTCACTTCAAAGAATCTCCAAGTTGAGGACCCCGTTTTATTGGGCCAATACATAAAACCTACCAAATTTTCTTTTTTTGAAATATTTACCAAACAAAATTTTTTAAACAATCTATTGAAATAGTCAAGCTTAGAAAATTTGCCTTTGAAAATAAGAAAATACCCTAGAATTGAATTAAAAAAAATTATATCTTAATTTCCTGACTTGTGGGAACCTTGATTGGTTAAAAATAGTCTGTATAAAGAAATAAATTATTAAAAAAAATTACCAAAAGTATCAACAGTTTGTTGACTCATGGTATGAACTGATGCGGGATCAATGGATATGTGGGGAGGAGATGTTGCAGAAGCTGTGAGTTTGTGGATAGAATTAGAAACAGACTCTGTTGGAAGGTAGTAAAGAAGATCATCTTGTATCTTCAAACTCATTTCCTGCTCATCTTCAAATTTTAAACCATCATGAGAAACTTTCTTGCTGTCACTTCTAATAGAAGCCTGAACAAATAGAGCACCTGAAAAATACAAATAGTAGTAGGAATATAAAACAGACAGACTATGCTTTAAAATACAAACTAAACAAATTTTATATGAAAATATTAGTGTTTCAAACCTATCTTCTTAAGAGCTTCATTCTAAAAGCATACAAAATGTAAAATAGTACTTAAGTTATAAACCGAACTTAAATTTTAGTGCAAGGTTGTAAAACATAAAAGTGGGGCTTTTCAAATATCGCCGTAAAAAAACCTAAGGGGAGTGGGGGGATATGAATGATACCTACTTAAATATTTGACTTTATTTTTGAAAATTTTCTAGTATTAGTAACTTGAAAAATCAATATTCAAAAAATTTAATTTAGCAAAAGAAAACTAGAAAAAAGTTCAATGTGGTAAGGACTTGCATTTTGACCACACAAGGAAACACTTTAGCAAAGGATTTTATCATAGGACAATTGTTTAACCCTTTCAATACAGCAAAAAAACCAGTTTAGTGCTCCCCATTACCGGGAAGTTATTTTTCCTCCAAGTGATTATTACGATTAAATAACTTTTCTGTCTGAAAGTCTAAATGACACATAAACGATCTCATAACGATGTATCATCAACAACAATTTTGTTACACAAGCTTTATTGATGGGACATCATATGTCCTGCCGTAAACCCAGAGCACCTGTATACCGGGACACGGTATGTCCCGGTCGTAATCCTAGAGCAAAAGTTACAGTTGATACGACATTTTTAATTATCGTTTTTCTTTCCTCGGAGGGTGGCTGAGTATCACGCACTTTTGAATTGTGGAAGGCTTGTTTTAGGAGTTAAATAAAGCCCCTTCCAAAAAAACACAAGCCATATCTGATTTATTTAGTGGTGAGTAAGAGTCCACACACAACTGTGTGGTGGCAACAGAGTCAACAACTGATCAATATTGGAGGTTGTGGCTTGTTTTATCACTTGGGAACAACCAAAATGCTAGATTCATGGGCTCATGATGCGTTTTGTGGGGCAACTTGGCATTATTTTCTGTTCCTATATGTTTTTAGTATCTGGGACAGATGTTGTCCCAGCCGTAATTTCAAAATTTTTCCAGTCTGGGACATCATTGGTCCCAGTCGATGCGAAAGGGTTAAAAAGGAAATTTTTTTGGATTATGGTTTAGTATGACTAAAATAGAACTACAGGAAAGAGGAGGAGGGGAGGTTCAAATTTGCTTATATAAGCTTTCAAGAACAATTCAAAAAGGACCAAAAACATGCTTAATGTAATATTTGAAAGGTTTGGACTAAAGCTTTTGAATAACACTTAAGATTTTAGTCACACGAAAACAAGGAATCAAAATAAAGAAATAGGTAGTACACCCAATGGAATAGCCACCAAACTTTAAAAAAAAAATCTATACTCTAGTCTATGCAATTTTGTGAGGGTCTCAATTCTATTTATTTTAAATAGAAGAGCATAAGAAAATAATTTTGAATTGCTGAAAAAATTTTTAAAGGTGATAAAACATAAGTTTTCTTATAATGTAATATTCAACCATAATGTGTTGAAACTCAAAACTACCTTGAAAAAATGCCTGCAGCTGAAAAATTATCACAAGGTGATTCTTAAAAGTTTTGCCTATCATTTTAAATTTAATTAATTCTCAGAGAATTTCAATCGTACTAAGTTTATGCTAATTGAATTTTTTACAAAATAGTTAGGAAGAAGTTAAATTATACATTAAATAACAAAGCTTTTTTGACCAAGGAATATAAATTTCATCAGTATTTCTTGGTACTAATTAGTTTAATATTTTAATTAACTTAAAAAAACAAATGCTGAATTTCGAAACCAATTATTTACACAACAACAACAACACATACACAACTCAAGAGAAGTTGAGTTGTAAGCAAAGAGTTTTGGTGCCACGATCACAGACGAAATCAGAACGTGGAGTGGAGCCTCTGAGTGGAGCGCAATCAGGGGTGCGCGTGTAGTAATCTATTTTACTAACATTCCTTTTTCCTGAGATTAATAGTAGTTATATTCGTCTAATTTTTATCGTGTAAGGCCGAATTTCGTTTATTTTTAGGTGCAGTTACGTAAACTTGACATATTTGTTATGAGCTAGCTGTAGTGCTACCACGGATGATCCAGTCTGCGCACTGTACCTGGACCTGGCCAATACCCCAATCCAAGTTTTAGCTCTTTTTGATGGTATATAAAGATAAATTTACAATTTAAAAGAAAACAAATTTACGGGGCTTTACCCCACGAAATGGACGAAACATGGACCCACGAAATGAATACTATGAATGATTAATTACTTATAATGGTGAAATTGACGATCTGAGATTTGATCTGAAATTTGATTGTCTGAGCAGGAGTGTGTTGAAAAGTCTTTTCCAAGTCTCCTGTACCTTTCAAAAAGGGAAAAGGATAGTTTCAGGTTTGGTTTGGTTTGGTTTTTTTGGTTACATATATTTTCCGGTATGTGTGCTTGATCTCAAGGATCCGCTTATACACCTTCGTCAAGTAAGACAGACACAACAGAATTTTTACTGGCACAAAGAAGGAAAATACACCCAGGGGCGAGGTGAGAATCGAACTCACGACGGGGCAGTGCGCAGACTGCTGGCGTGAAAGGCAGAGGAGCAAACCGAACAGGCCATCCCGTCCCCCTAGTTTCAGGTTCAGGTAGAGGGTTGACACCTCTCGGAGACATAATATTTACCTTTTTAGGGATCCTGTAAATACTAATTTCCTTTTCCCGAATTTTTGAAACTGCGGGGATAACCAACATTGTGACTGAATTGAGAAGCCATTATCCGAGCCCTCCCTTAAACCAATACCGTAGCTGAATTGAGGGATATCAACAGATTCAGATCCTTACACCACCCAACATCGTGGCTGAACTGAGGAGAACTTCCATTATCCGGACCCTCCCATCATAAGCCAATACCGTAGCTGAATTGAGGAATATCAACAGATTCGGACCCTTACACCACCCAACATCGTGGCTGAATTGAGGAGAAAATCCATTAATCGGACTTCTCCATATGCCAATACCGTAGCTGAATTGAAGAATATCAACAGATTCGGACCCTTTCACCACCCAACCTCGTGGCTGAATTGAGGAGAAAATCCATTATTCGGACCCTTCCATAAGCCAATACCGTAGCTGAATTGAGCATCAACAGATTCGAACCCTTATACCACCCAACCTCGTGGCTGAATTGAGGAGGAAATCCATTATTCGGACTCTTCCATGAGACATTACCGTAGCTGAATTGAGGGACATCCATCAGCGTACCTTAATTGTCACACTACCTAGCCCACAGAGGTATATCTTAACAGAGGATCCACAATGCTATTTTCAAATTCTGTACAGGTGTGAGGGCAGTATGGTTTCTCAATGATTGACAGTTAGGTAGGCAGTCCATTTTGGGGTTAGCAAAACTGTGATTGGCTGTGACGTGTTCATTCAATCTGTCCTTTCGGAGGACTATTGTAGCAACAAGTTTTTTCTCTACCTCACGTGACGTGACGCGATCTCAGCGCAAAAATTCCTCCAACCTGTACAATATTTCATGATTTTTCGATTTCCATTACGGCCTATGGCCGTGGACTCTCTGTTCTAGTACTTTTGTGACCTAGTCCATAGCATACATAATTTTAGGAAACTTAAGAGAGTTGCATTATTTTAGAAGCCTACATTATCTAGCCATTAGTGCCCTTAAAGGCTTAGCTAATTTTAAAAAAAATTTAACCTGCTTTTTTATATTTATTAAATTTCTGGCTAATGCAATTCAAATTTCTTGAAACTTTACCTGTTTAATGCATAACTTTTCTCTTACCTCCTAGTTATCTTTTCGTTACGGTTTACGACTTTATGTAACTTTTAAACTTTTATAAAAACAATCTGAACTTTTACTGTAGATCTTACCCGCAGAGTAGCAGAACAGAGGGTTCTATGCCAATAAGGTTCTAAGCCATAGGCAATAATGAAATCGATAATATTTCACTGCTCAATGCACCTTTTCTTTTAGCTGCTGGTTAAGCGGCAGTATGTACATTAATTATCTAATGGCCCTCCGAAAAAAGATTGAATAAACAATTCTAATTCAATTATAGCTTGTGACACCAAAATGACTCTGCCTCTATCAATAAATGCCACTCTCTACCATAAGATTGGATTTGAAATAGCGTTTTGAATCCTCTATTCTTTCTCCTCTGTAACTGTTCCTTTAGCTTTATTTTTATTTCTGCTTCATAACAATTACTCCTAATTCACACATTATTATTGTGTAACTTGTTAGTGACCAGTAGACAAGGCTTGCAACTTGTTTATCTTTACCCCTTCTTAAGCTTACTGTATTACACATCTACTATATCTGTTTAAAGAACCTCATACTTATAAAATCATTAACGCATTACAAGCCTGGTCCATAGTCAATTAACAAAGGTTTAATCCATATAATTTGCATGGAGCTTAACCATAACTGCTTAAATGAAAACAACACCGACCGAGAGAAGGTAACCCCTTCCCTCGGATACTTAATAGTTTTATTGTAAATTAAAAACAAATAGAGCATTTTCATTCACATGACTTGGACCTAACAACGGCCTTAGCAACAGAAGAATGTTACAGTTTTTTTGCCCTACAGAGGTTAACAGTTACAGAAAATGACTAGCCGTGGAATTCTTCTATTGGAGCATTTGCAATCACGTGATCCCATATCTAAAAACCGCCTTAGCAACAGATAAACAACGGCCTTAGCAACAGTTAAAAGCCCTACAGAAGGTACACAGTTAAAAGAAAATAACCGGTTGTGACGTCACCTGAAAACACTCTATTATATAAAACTTTTTACATCACTTGTTACTAGTGTCCAATTCAAGAAATTGAAGTTTCATTTAAATTCCTCTGCGATTCATCCAATTTCCTGCGAAGAAACAGAACATCAGTAAAGTTAAAAGGCGACCTCCCAATCACCCCTTTATACATCGTTTTGGTTTGAGTCTATCATTTTATCAATTAATTTCATCCATCTCCTATCCCTCTCCCAAGTGTCATTTTTCAAAAAACTTTTCTCTCATCTGTTCCTTTGCAACCTCCGTTTCTTCTCTCTATCCTCTTGTGTTGCTCATTTTCCATATTACCTCTTTTTCTCTTCTAATCTCTTTCACTCTTTCTCATATACCAACACAATTAATCTTTCACTTGCTTTTTTAAGCGATACTATTTCTCACCTTTTCAAATTAATTTATATATCTCTCTTCCTCCCATTTTTGATCTCTTCTCCCTTACTTAATTTCATATTATATTTATTCTCTACCATTTCTATCTTTCTTCTTCTATCCTCTCCTTGCTCTATTCCTCCCCTTTTTAAAATTCCCAATATTCTCTCGCTAATTGGCCTTTCTTCCTTCCTCCCCTCTTTAATCATCCCCGAACTGTATTTCTTTCCTTTCTCAAATTCCCATCTTCTTCCCCTAGACCCTCTCTTTTCCTCTAGTTCTTCCCTCTTCTCTACTAACTATAGCCCCTTTCCCCTATTTTCCCCCTTTCTACCCTTTCCCCCCTGCCTTCTTCTTACCATACTTTTTCCCTTACTTTTGGCTTTTTCTTTCCCTCATCTCTCCGTCTTTTTCCTCTAATTCTTCCCCTCCTGCCCTCCCGTTTCTTTTTTCTCCCACTATTCTATTATCTCCTTAACTTCTCTCCTGTCTATAACAACGCTATTCTCCTTTGAATTTCCACATTCTCTTCACCTACTCTTACCTCCCTCTTAACCGTGCTCTTACCTACTCTCCCTCAATATTATCTCCTTACCTTCTCACCAGTCTATAAACTCCTATTCTTCCCCGAAAATTCACCGTTTCTCTAAACCTCCCATTATTTTTCCCTAATCCTGCCCTCACCTACTCTCCCTAATATTATCTCCTTACCTTCCCTTTTGTCTAATCTCCCTCAAATTTCTCCTTTCTCTAATCCAGCCCTAACCTACTCTCCCGTACTGTTTCTCGCCCTAAATTTCCCCTTACTCTACACCGCACCTTATCTCCCTCAAACCCTGCCCTCACCTACTCTCACTCAATTATTATCTCCTCAAATTCTCTCGTTTCAGTAATCTCTTTATTCTCCGTCAAATTTCTCCTTTCTCAAAACCTCTCCTTATCTCCCTCTAAAACCTGCACTAACCAACTCTCTCCCTATTATATTATCTCCTTACCTTCTCTCCTGTCTGTAATCTCCCTTTTTTCCTCATATTTCTCCTTTCTGTGAACCTCCACTTATCTCCCTCAAATCCTGCCCTCACATGCTCCCCCCGAATATTATCCCAATACCAACTCACCTGTCAGTAAACTCCCTATTCTCCCTCGAAAATTCCCCCCTTTCTCTAAACCTCCCCTTATTCCCTTTTAATCCTGCCCTCACCTACTCTCCCCCAATATTATCTTTTCTGTCTAATCTCCCAATTTTACCTCAAATTTCTCCGTTCTCAAAATCTCTCCTTATCTCCCTCTAATCTTGCCCTCACCTACTCTCCCCCTATTTTATTATCTCCTTACCTTCTCTCCTGTCTATAGTTTACCTATTCTACCTCGAATTTCCCATTTCTCTAAACCTTCCTTTATCTCCTTCTAATCCAGCCCTCACCTACTCTCCCCCAACATTATCTCCTTACCTTTTCTTCTGTCTATAATCTCCCTTTCCAACCTCAAATTCTGCCCTCACCTACTCTCCCCCCAAATTATCTCCATAATTTCTCTCCTGTCTGTAAATCTCCCTCAAATTACTCCTTTATCTAAACCTCTCCATATCTCCCAATAATCCTACCCTCACCTACTCTCCCCATATTCTATTATCTCCTTACCTTTTCTCCTCATCTCCCTCTAACACAGTCCTCACCTACTCACCCCCAATATTACCTCCTTCTTCTGTGTAATCTCCCTATTCTACCTTAAATTTCTTCTTTAAAGCTCTCCTTTTCTCCCTCTAATTCTGTGCTCACCTACTCACCCCCAATATTATCTCCTTGCCTTCTCTCCTGTCTATAATCTACCTCGAATATCCCCTTTCTCTAAACCTTCCTTTATCTCCATTGAATCCTGCCCTCACCTACACTGCCGTGCATGTTTTTCCACTTCCCCTATTCTATTACCTCCTCCTGTATGTAATCTCCCTATTCTCCTTCGAAATTCCACTTTCTCTAAACCGCTCCAAATCCCCCCCTCTAATCATGCCCTCAATTACTCTCCCCCAATATTATCTTCTTTTCCGTCTAATTAACCTATTTTACCTCAAATTTCTCCTTTCTCAAAATCTCCCCATATCTCCCACTAATCTTGCCCTCACCTACTCTCACGTACTGTTTCTATACTCTCTCCCTATTCTATTAACTACATACCTTCTATCCTGTCTATAATCTACCTATTCTTCCTCGAATTTCCCCTTTCTCTAAACTTTCCCTTATCTTCTTCTAATCCTGCCCTTACTTGCTCTCCCTCCAAATTATCTCGTTACCTTTTCTTCTGTCTATAATCTCCCTTTCCAACCTCAAATCCTGCCCTCACCTACTCTCCCCCTATTCTATTATCTCCTTACCTTCTCTCCTGTCTATAGTTTACCTATTCTACCTCGAATTTCCCATTTCTCTAAACCTTCCCTTATCTCCTTCTAATCCAGCCCTCACCTACTCTCCCCCAACATTATCTCCTTACCTTTTCTTCTGTCTATAATCTCCCTTTCCAACCTCAAATTCTGCCCTCACCTACTCTCCCCCCAAATTATCTCCATAATTTCTCTCCTGTCTGTAAATCTCCCTCAAATTACTCCTTTATCTAAACCTCTCCATATCTCCCAATAATCCTACCCTCACCTACTCTCCCCATATTCTATTATCTCCTTACCTTTTCTCCTCATCTCCCTCTAACACAGTCCTCACCTACTCACCCCCAATATTACCTCCTTCTTCTGTGTAATCTCCCTATTCTACCTTAAATTTCTTCTTTAAAGCTCTCCTTTTCTCCCTCTAATTCTGTGCTCACCTACTCACCCCCAATATTATCTCCTTGCCTTCTCTCCTGTCTATAATCTACCTCGAATATCCCCTTTCTCTAAACCTTCCTTTATCTCCATTGAATCCTGCCCTCACCTACACTGCCGTGCATGTTTTTCCACTTCCCCTATTCTATTACCTCCTCCTGTATGTAATCTCCCTATTCTCCTTCGAAATTCCACTTTCTCTAAACCGCTCCAAATCCCCCCTCTAATCCTGCCCTCAATTACTCTCCCCCAATATTATCTTCTTTTCGGTCTAATTAACCTATTTTACCTCAAATTTCTCCTTTCTCAAAATCTCCCCATATCTCCCACTAATCTTGCCCTCACCTACTCTCACGTACTGTTTCTATACTCTCCCCCTATTCTATTAACTACATACCTTCTATCCTGTCTATAATCTACCTATTCTTCCTCGAATTTCCCCTTTCTCTAAACTTTCCCTTATCTTCTTCTAATCCTGCCCCTACTTGATCTCCCTCCAAATTATCTCGTTACCTTTTCTTCTGTCTATAATCTCCCTTTCCAACCTCAAATCCTGCCCTCACCTACTCTCCCCCTATTCTATTATCTCCTTACCTTCTCTCCTGTCTATAGTTTACCTATTCTACCTCGAATTTCCCATTTCTCTAAACCTTCCCTTATCTCCTTCTAATCCAGCCCTCACCTACTCTCCCCCAACATTATCTCCTTACCTTTTCTTCTGTCTATAATCTCCCTTTCCAACCTCAAATTCTGCCCTCACCTACTCTCCCCCCAAATTATCTCCATAATTTCTCTCCTGTCTGTAAATCTCCCTCAAATTACTCCTTTATCTAAACCTCTCCATATCTCCCAATAATCCTACCCTCACCTACTCTCCCCATATTCTATTATCTCCTTACCTTTTCTCCTCATCTCCCTCTAACACAGTCCTCACCTACTCACCCCCAATATTACCTCCTTCTTCTGTGTAATCTCCCTATTCTACCTTAAATTTCTTCTTTAAGGCTCTCCTTTTCTCCCTCTAATTCTGTGCTCACCTACTCACCCCCAATATTATCTCCTTGCCTTCTCTCCTGTCTATAATCTACCTCGAATATCCCCTTTCTCTAAACCTTCCTTTATCTCCATTGAATCCTGCCCTCACCTACACTGCCGTGCATGTTTTTCCACTTCCCCTATTCTATTACCTCCTCCTGTATGTAATCTCCCTATTCTCCTTCGAAATTCCACTTTCTCTAAACCGCTCCAAATCCCCCCTCTAATCCTGCCCTCAATTACTCTCCCCCAATATTATCTTCTTTTCGGTCTAATTAACCTATTTTACCTCAAATTTCTCCTTTCTCAAAATCTCCCCATATCTCCCACTAATCCTGCCCTCACCTACTCTCACGTACTGTTTCTATACTCTCCCCCTATTCTATTAACTACATACCTTCTATCCTGTCTATAATCTACCTATTCTTCCTCGAATTTCCCCTTTCTCTAAACTTTCCCTTATCTTCTTCTAATCCTGCCCCTACTTGCTCTCCCTCCAAATTATCTCGTTACCTTTTCTTCTGTCTATAATCTCCCTTTCCAACCTCAAATCCTGCCCTCACCTACTCTCACATTCTGTTTCTCTACTCTTCCCCTATTCTATTAACTACTTACATTCTATCCTGTCTATAATCTACCTATTTCCCTCATATTTCTCCTTTCTGTGAACCTCCACTTTATCTCCTTCAAATCCTGCCCTCACATGCTCCCCCCGAATATTATCCCAATACCAACTCACCTGTCAGTAACACCTCGAAAATTCCCCCTTTCTTTAAACCTCCCCTTATCCCCCTCTAATCCTGCCCTCACCTACTCTCCCCCAATATTATCTTCTTTTCTGTCTAATCTCCCAATTTTACCTCAAATTTCTCCGTTCTCAAAATCTCCCCTTATCTCCCTCTAATCTTACCCTCACCTACTCTCACGTACTGTTTCTATAATATCTTCTTACCTTCTCCCCTGTCTGTATTATCCAATTCTTCTTCGAAAATTCTCCCTTTCTTACAACCTCTCATTATCCCCCTCTAATCCTGCCCTCACCTACTCTCCCCCAATATTATCTTCTTTTCAGTCGAATCACCCTATTTTACCTTAAATTTTTCCTTTCTAAAAATCTCCCCTTATCTCCCTCTAATCTTGCCCTCACCTACTCTCACGTACTGTTTCTCTACTCTCCCCCTATTCTATTAACTCCTTACCTTCTGACCTGTCTATAATCTACCTATTCTCTGTAGAATTTTCCCTTCCTCTAAACTTTCCCTTATCACCTTCTAATCCTGCCCACACCTACTCTCCCTTACTGTTTCTTACCACCCCCTATTCTATTACCTCCTCCTGTGTGTAATCTCCCTACTCTCCTTCGAAATTCCCCTTTCGCTAAACGTTCCCTTATCTCCCTCTAATCCTACCCTCACCTATTTTCCCCCTATTCTATTATGTCCTTACCTTCTCTCCTGTTTTTAATATCCAAACTCTCCTACGTATTCCTACTTTCTCTAAACCTCCCATCTCCCTCTTATTCTGCTCTCACCTACTTTCCCCCAAAATTATCTCCTTATCTGTCTGTAATCTCCCTATTTTCCCTCAAATTTCTCCTTTCTTTAATCCTCCCCTTTTCTCCCTCAAATCCTGCCCTCCCGTCCTCTCTTCAAAAATTATCTCCTTACCTTCTCTTCTGTCTAATCTCCCTCAAATTTCTCTTTTCTCTAAACCTCCCCTTATCTGCTTCTAATCCTGCCCTCACCTACTCTCCCGTACTGTTTCTCTGCTCTCCCCTATTCCATTATCTCCTTACCTTATCCTGTCTGTAATCTCCCTTACTCTAAACCTCCCCTTTTCTCCCTTACTCTAAACCTCCCCTTTTCTCCCTCAAATCCCTCCCCCTCCTGCTCTCCCGCCCATAATATCTCCTTTCCTTCTCCGCTTTGCGCATATTCCAATTCTCCCTAAAAAATTCACCCTTTCTCTAAACCTCCCATTATCCTGCCCTCACCAACTCTTACGTACTGCTTCTCTAATCACCCCCTATTCAATTATCTCCTTACCTTCTCTCTTGTCTATAATCCACCTATTTCCCTCTCAATATCCCCTCTCTTGCTCTCCTGTTTACTCTACTCTTCCTTCCATTTCTTCTCCTCCCTCTCAATTTTCTAACCTCCCTTTAACTACTCTAATTCTACTCTCCCGTTGCTTACTATCTCCCACTATTCTATTAGTTCCTTACCTTTTATCCTTTCTCTATTCTCCCTCTGAATCTCCTCTAACTCTTCTGTTTCTCTAATCTCCCTAAAATTCCCCTTATCTGCTCCTAAACCTGCCCTCACCTACTTCCCGTACTGTTTCTCTTCTCTCTCTTATTCCATTATCTCCCTACCCCATCCTGTCTGTAGTCTCCCTATTCTCCCTTACTCTAAACCTCCCCTTTTCTCCCTCAAATCCTGCCCCCACCTGCTCGCCCGCCAATAATATCTCTTTACCTTCTCACCTTTCCGCGGACCTCCCCTCATATCCTTCTTATCCTGCCCTCACCTTCTCTACCGCAATGTATCTTTCTACTTTCTCTATTCTATTACCTCCTTAATGTATGTATTCTCCCTATTCTCCTTCGAATTTCCCTTTTCTCTAAACCTTCCCTTATATCCCTCTAAAACTATATCTACTCTCCCCCAATATTATCTCCTTACCTTCTCTCCTGTCTGTAAATCACTATTTCCCCATAAATTTCTCCTTCCTCTAAACCTCCCCTTTTCTCCCTCAAATCCTGCCCTCACCTGCTCACCCCGCAATAATATCTTCCTACCTTCACATCTGTCTGTATTTTCCAATTCTCCCTTTCTTTAAACATCTCCTTATCCCCCTCTAATCCTGCCCTCACCTTCTCTCACCCACTATTATCTTTTGTGTTGAATCACCCTATTTTACCTCAAATTTCTCCTTTCTCTAAACCTCCCCTTATTTGCTTCTAATCCTGCCATCACCCACTCTCCCGTACTGTTTCTCTGCTCTCCCCTATTCCATTATCTCCTTACCTCATCCTGTCTGTAATCTCTCCCTTACTCTAAACCTCCCCTTTTCTCCCTCAAATCCTGCCCCCTCCTGCTCGCCCGCCAATAATATCTCCTTGCCTTCTCCGCTTTGCGCATATTCCAATTCTCCCTCGAAAATTCCCCCTTTCTCTAAACCTTCCATTATCCTGCCCTCACCAACTCTCACGTACTGCTTCTCTAATCACCCCCTGTTCAATTATCTCCCTACCTTTTCTTCTGTCTATAATCCACCTATTTCCCTCTCAATATCCCCTCTTTTGCTTTCCTGTTTACTCTACTCTTCCTTCCATTTCTTCCAGTCTTCTATTTCCTACTCCCTCTAATTTCCATTTTCTCAAAAACTCCCTTTATATCTCTTTAATTCTACCCCCACATACTCTCCTGTAACTCAACTCTCCCGCCTATTTCTTCCCCTCTCTCTCCATTTTCTAACATCCCCTTAACACCCTCTAATTCTACTCTCCCTTTTCTTACCATCTCCCACTATTCTATTAGTTCCTTACCTTCTATTCTCCCTCTGAATCTCCTCTAACTCTTCTGTTTCTCTACTCTCCCCTCTTTTACCTTAATCACCCTATTTTACCTTAAATTTCTTCTTTCTAAAAATCTCCACTTATCTCCCTCTAATCTTCCCTCACCTTCTCTCACGTACTGTTTCTCTACTCTCCCCCTATTCTATTAACTCCTTACCTTCTGACCTGTCTATAATCTATCTATTCTCTGTAGAATTTTCCCTTCCTCTAAACTTTCCCTTATCACCTTCTAATCCTGGCCACACCTACTCTCCCTTACTGTTTCTTCCCACCCCCTATTCTATTACCTCCTCCTGTGTGTATCTCCCTACTCTCCTTCGAAATTCCCCTTTCGCTAAACGTTCCCTTATCTCCCTCTAATCCTACCCTCACCTGTTTTCCCCCTATTCTATTATGTCCTTACCTTCTCTCCTGTTTTTAATATTCCTAATCTCCTTCGGATTCCTACTTTCTCTAAACCTCCTCCTATCTCCCTCTTATTCTGCTCTCACCTACTTTCCCTCAAAATTATCTCCTTATCTTCTCTCCTGTCTGTCATCTCCCTATTTTCCCTCAAATTTCTCCTTTCTTTAAACCTCCCCTTTTCTCCCTCAAATCCTGCCCTCCCGTCTTCTCTTCAAAAATTATCTCCTTACCTTCTCTTCTGTCTAATCTCCCTCAAATTTCTCTTTTCTCTAAACCTCCCCTTATCTGCTTCTAATCTTCCCTCACCTACTCTCCCGTACTGTTTCTCTGCTCTCCCCTATTCCATTATCTCCTTACCTTATCCTGTCTGTAATCTCCCTTACTCTAAACCTCCCCTTTTCTCCCTCAAATCCTGCCCCCTCCTGCTCGCCCGCCAATACTATCTCCTTGCCTTCTCCGCTTTGCGCATATTCCAATTCTCCCTCGAAAATTCTCCCTTTCTCTAAACGTCCCATTATCCTCCTCTAATCCTGCCCTAACCAACTCACGTACTGCTTCTCTAATCACCCCCTATTCAACTATCTCCTTACCATCTCTCCTGTCTATAATCCACCTATTTCCCTCTAAATATCCCCTTTCTTGCTCTCCTGTTTACTCAACTTTTCCTTCAATTCCTTCCCCTCTCTCTCTCCATTTTCTAACTTCCCTTTAACTACTCTAATTCTACTCTCCCGTTGCTTACTATCTCCCACTATTCTATTAGTTCCTTACCTTCTATCCTTTCTCTATTCTCCCTCTGAATCTCCTCTAACACTTCTGTTTCTCTAATGTCCCCTCTTCTATTTTCCTTACTTTTTCTCTTGTCTTACTATTTTCCCTCATAATTCTACATTCTCTTAAACTCCCATTAATTCTACCCTCACATACTGTTTCTCTCCTCTCCCCTTATTATATTATCTCCTTACCTTCTCTCCTGTCTGTTACCTCCCTTTCTCCGTGAAAATTTCTCTTTTCTGTGAACCTCCCCTTATTTCCCTCACAAATATTGCCTTCAACTACTCTCGCACATTATCTCCTGTTCTCTTCTATCTAATCTCCCTATTCTCCCTCAAATTTTTCCTTTATCTAAACCTCCCCTCATCTTTTTCTTATCCTGCCCTCACCTACTCTCCCTTAATGTTTCTTTCCACTTCCTCTATTCTATTACCTCCTTATCTGCTTCTAAACCTGCCCTCACCTACTTTCCGTACTGTTTCTCTGGTCTCCCTTATTCCATTATTTCCCTACCTCATCCTGTCTGTAATCTCCCTATTCTCCCTTACTCTAAACCTACCCTTTTCTCCCTCAAATCCTCCCCCCACCTGCTCGCCCGCCAATAATATCTCTTTACCTTCTTACCTTTCCGCGGACATCCCCTCATATCCTTCTTATCCTGCCCTCACCTTCTCTACGGCAATGTATCTTTCCACTTCCTCTATTCTATTACCCCCTTAATGTATGTATTCTCCCTATTCTCCTTCGAATTTTCCCTTTCTCTAAACCTTCCTTTATATCCCTCTAAAACTATATCTACTCTCCCCCTATTCTATTAACTCCTTACCTTCTCTCCTGTCTGTAATCTCCCTATTCTCCTTTGGAATTCCATTTTCTCTAAACCGCCTCTTATCTCCCTCTAATCCTGCTCCCATCTACTCTCCCCCAATATTATCTCTTTACCTTCTCTCCTGTCTGTAAATCACTATTTCCCCATAAATTTCTCCTTCCTCTAAACCTCCCCTTTTCTCCCTCAAATTCTGCCCTCACCGTCTCCGCTTTGCACATATTCCAATTCTCCCTCGAAAATTCTCCCTTTCTCTAAACGTCCCATTATCCTCCTCTAATCCTGCCCTCACCAACTTACGTACTGCTTCTCTAATCACCCCCTATTCAATTATCTTCTCACCTTCTCTCCTGTCTATAATCCACCTATTTCCCTCTCAATATCCACTCTCTTGCTCTCCTGTTTACTCTACTCTTCCTTCCATTTCTTCCCCTCTCTCTCCATTTTCTAACCTCCCTTTAACTACTCTAATTCTACTCTCCCGTTGCTTACTATCTCCCACTATTCTATTAGTTCCTTACCTTCTATTCTTTCTCTATTCTCCCTCTGAATCTCCTCTAACTATTCTGTTTCTCTACTCTCCCCTCTTCTATTTTCCTTACCTCTTCTCTTGTCTTACTATTTTCCCTCATAATTCTCCATTCTCTAAAACTCCCTTTAATTCTACCCTAACATTCTGTTTCTCTCTTCTCCCCCTATTATATTATCTCCTTACCTTCTCTCCTGTCTGTTACCTCCCTTTTTCCGTGAAAATTTCTCCTTTCTATGAACCTCCCCTTATTTCCCTCAAATATTGCCCTCACCTACTCTCGCACATTATCTCCTGTTCTCTTCTATCTAATCTCCTATTCTCCCTCAAATTTTTCCTTTATCTAAACCTCCCCTCATCTTTTTCTTATCCTGCCCTCACCTACTCTCTCTTAATGTTTCTTTCCACTTCCTCTATTCTATTACCTCCTTAATGTATGTGTTCTCCCTATTCTACTTGAATCTCACCTTTCTCTAAACCTTCCCTTATCTCCCTCTAAAACCACATCTACTATCCCCCAAGTCTATTACCTCCTTACCTTCTCTCCTGTCTGTAATCTCCCTATTCTCCTTTGGAATTCCATTTTCTCTAAACCGCCTCTTATCTCCCTCTAATCCTGCTCCCACCTACTCCTTCCCCCAATATTATCTCCTTACTTTCTCTAATGACTGTAATCACTCTATTTCCTGCAGATCTCCTTTCTCTAAACCTCCCCTTTTCTCCCTCAAATCCTGCCCTCACCTGCCTGCCCCCCAATAATATCTTCTTACCTTCTCACCTGTCTGTATTTTCCAATTCTCCCTCGAAAATTCTGCCTTTCTTACAACCTCTCATTATCCCCCTCTAATCCTGCCCTTACCTACTCTCCCCCAATATTATCTTCTTTTCAGTCGAATCACCCTATTTTACATTAAATTTTTCCTTTCTAAAAATCTCCCCTTATCTCCCTCTAATCTTCCCTCACCTACTCTCACGTACTGTTTCTCTACTCTCCCCCTATTCTATTAACTCCTTACCTTCTGACCTGTCTATAATCTATCTATTCTCTGTAGAATTTTCCCTTCCTCTAAACTTTCCCTTATCACCTTCTAATCCTGGCCACACCTACTCTCCCTTACTGTTTCTTCCCACCCCCTATTCTATTACCTCCTCCTGTGTGTATCTCCCTACTCTCCTTCGAAATTCCCCTTTCGCTAAACGTTCCCTTATCTCCCTCTAATCCTACCCTCACCTGTTTTCCCCCTATTCTATTATGTCCTTACCTTCTCTCCTGTTTTTAATATTCCTAATCTCCTTCGGATTCCTACTTTCTCTAAACCTCCTCCTATCTCCCTCTTATTCTGCTCTCACCTACTTTTCCCCAAAATTATCTCCTTATATTCTCTCCTGTCTGTCATCTCCCTATTTTCCCTCAAATTTCTCCTCTCTTTAAACCTCCCCTTTTCTCCCTCAAATCCTGCCCTCCCGTCTTTTCTTCAAAAATTATCTCCTTACCTTCTCTTCTGTCTAATCTCCCTCAAATTTCTCTTTTCTCTAAACCTCCCCTTATCTGCTTTAATCCTGCCCTCACCTACTCTCCCGTACTGTTTCTCTGCTCTCCCCTGTTCCATTATCTCCTTACCTTATCCTGTCTGTAATCTCCCTTACTCTAAACCTCCCCTTTTCTCCCTCAAATCCTGCCCCCTCCTACTCGCCCGCCAGTAATATCTCCTTGCCTTCTCCCCTTTCCGCATATTCCAATTCTCCCTCGAAAATTCCCCCTTTCTCTAAACCTCCCATTATCCTTCTCTAATCCTGCCCTCACCTACTCTCACGTGCTGCTTCTCTAATCACCCCCTATTCAATTATCTCCTTATCTTCTCACCTGTCTATAATCTACCTATTTCCCTCTAAATATCTCCTCTCTTGCTCTCGTGTTTACTCATACTCTTCCTTTCATTTCTTCCCGTCTTCTATTTCCTACTCCCTCTAATTTCCATTTTCACAAAAACTCCCTTTATATCTCTTTAATTCTACCCCCACATACTCTCCCGTAACTCCACTCTCCCGCCTATTTCTTCCCCTCTCTCTCCATTTTCTAACATCCCCTTAACACCCTCTAATTCTACTCTCCCGTTTCTTACCATCTCCCACTATTCTATTAGTTTCTTACCTTCTATTCTCCCTCTGAATCTCCTCTAACTCTTCTGTTTCTCTTCTCTCCCCTCTTCTATTTTCCTTACCTCTTCTCTTGTCTTACTATTTTCCCTCATAATTCTCCATTCTCTAAAACTCCCTTTAATTCTACCCTAACATACTGTTTCTCTCTTCTCCCCCTATTATATTATCTCCTTACCTTCTCTCCTGTCTGTTACCTCCCTTTCTCCGTGAAAATTTCTCCTTTCTGTGAACTTACCCTTATTTCCCTCAAATATTGCCCTCACCTACTCTCGCACATTATCTCCTGTTCTCTTCTATCTAATCTCCTATTCTCCCTCAAATTTTTCCTTTATCTAAACCTCCCCTCATCTCCTTCTTATCCTGCCCTCACCTACTCTCCCATAATGTTTCTTCCCACTTCCTCTATTCTATTACCTCAATGTATGTGTTCTTCCTATTCTCCTTTGATATTCCCCTTTCTCTAAACCTTCCCTTATCTCCCTCTAAAACCACATATACTCTCCCCCAAGTCTATTACCTCCTTACCTTCTCTCTTTTATTTAATCACCCTATTCTCCCTCTAATTTCCCCTTATCTCCCTCTAATCCTTGTCTGGCCTTCTCTTCTCCAATATTATCTCCTTACCTTCTCTCCTGTCTCTTATCTCTCTGTTCCCCCTCTAATTTTCCAGTTTCTCTACTCACTCACTATTATTTTACATCCTTTCCTGCTGCTTCTATAATCTTCCTATTTCCCTCTCAATATTCTCTCTCTTTTTTTTCCATTTAACTGTACTATACCTTCCATTTCTTCCCCTTTTCTATCTCCTACTTTCCTTACATTCTCTCCTGTTTCTACTCTACCTCTTATTTCCCCTTTCTTCAAAACACCCCTATATCCCTTTAATTGTACTCTCCCTTCAATTTCTTCCCTGTCTTCTATTTTCTACTTTCCTTAGCTTCTTATGTCTCTACTCTCCCTTTAATTTCTCCTTTCTATAAAACATTCCTTGTATCCCTCTAATTCTACTCTCCCCTACTTTTCCATTTTTCTACTCTTTCCCACAATTCTATTATCTCCTTACCTTCTCTCCGGTCGTTAATCTCCTCCTATTCTTACTCTGATATCTCCTTCCCCGTTTCTTTACTGTCCCCCACTATTATATTACCTTCTTACCTTTTTTTCTCTTATCTCCCTCTAAATCTCCACTCACTCTCCTGTTCCTCTAATATTCCCTCTATTCCCCCCTCTTCTATTTCTACTTTCCTTACCTTCTCTCCTGTCTCATCTTACTATTCCCCCTCTAATTTCCCTTTTCTCATAAAATGCCATCATATTCCTTTAATTCTACCCCCACACACTTTCCCGTAACTCTATTCTCCCGCCTATTTCTTACCCTCTCTCTCCCCATCTCTCCTCTCTCTCTCCAACCTCACAATACCATCTCTATATAAGCCTCCCCTTAACACCCTCTAATTCTACTCTCCCGTTTCTTACTCTCTCCCACTATTCTATTAGCTCTTTACCTTCTATCCTTTCTCTATTCTCCCTCTAATACTCCTCTAACTCTCCTGTTTCTCTACTCTCCCTCTCCTATTTTCTAATTTCCTTACCTTTTTTCTTGTCTTACTATTTCCCTTTCCCTAAAACTCCCTTTAATTCTAACCTACTCTATTCTTCCACCTATTTCTTCTACTCTTCTGTTTTTCACTCTCCTTAGTTTTCTCTCCTGTCTTTAATCTCCCTATTACCCCTCCCTCTAAACCTCCCCTTATCTCCCTCCAATTCTAGCCTCACCTACTCTTCCGTTTCTCTACTCTCCCTCATTATTCTATTATCTCCTTACCTTCTCTCATGCCTCAAATATCTCCTTCTATTCCCTCAAATATCCCCTTTATTCCGTCTAAATCTACCCTTATATACTACCTCATTTCTTTACTCTCTTCCACTATTCTATTATCTCCTTACCTTCTTTAATCTCCCTATTCTTCTTCTAAATCTCCCCTCACTTACTCCTGTTCCTGTTCTCTCCCCTGTATTTCTACCCCCTTTTACAATTTCTCATTTTCTTACTTTTCTCTTGGCTCTAATATCCCTCTAATTCCCCCTTTCTCTAAGCCTCCCCTTATCTCCCTCTAATTCTACCCTCGCCTACTCTCCTCTATTTCTTACCCCTCTTCTATAATCTTTCCTCTCTTTGATCTTTGCCTTTCCCAACTTTTCCCCTGTCGCTTCTTGATATAACTCCCCCTAAACTATCATTCATATCCTCTTAACCTTATATCCTCTCCCTCTCTTGACCACATAATTCGACCAAATTATGATTTTTTTAAGTTTATTAATTATATTATCATTGCCATCACGCCAAAAACGCTCTACTCTACTGCTTTTTTTGTCATTTTTACCAAAGTACACTTTTAGTGTCACTGAGTAATGCTGCACAACATGAAAGAGACCAAAACTTAAATTCCTCAGAAATTTGATTAACATTATGCAAGCAGCTCTGCATATATGAAGAAATCTGTTCTCGACATTATTTTGAATGCGTTTTTCTCCTGACTTAAAAAAGCAGGGAGGCGTGTTTGACGAGATGACAACAATATGCCCAAAGTTTCGTAGTTTAGTCACTGTTTATTTTAGTTAAAACATTTTAACTTAATTCGAGCGCCCTTTTCTTTTTACTCACTAAAGTTTATTACCCTAGACCTATAATTAATGGGTTAAACTGGAACATTTAACTTTCTGCAATAAAAAATGAATATGAAATTGGAGTGATAGTAGAAATGGAAGGTCAATTTTTGCACTCCGATTCCCCAAATACATTCCCTGTTATACTTTACAACGTATTCGTATGGGCTGACTAAAAAAAACAAGTTATTTATTAAAAATTAAAATTTTAATACAGTTGGCGCTATTAAAGTCCCAAATTACAAACAATGTATTTTCGATTGAAAATATAAATTTTACAATGAAAAATTTCAAGTTAGTCGAATAGCACACCCATCATGTTTGAAATACGACTTACTTCATAGAAATCTATTTAATGATTCAAAAAAAACCGTTAAGTGTATTATATTTAAAATTTTTCAGTTAAGTAAAGGTTAAGTTATTTAGAACTCACTAAATGAAAAAATAATGCACAGACAGTTACACAAAAAATGAGTGACCTGAAAAGTAAGGAAACGATCCTATAAATTCCAAATCTATTGTATAATTTTATGAACCTTAAAAATAAGCACAATTCCATAAATTGCTTTTATTTTATGGTTTTATACCTTAATTTTGATTTTAACGAATACAAAGAAAATAAACTTTAAACAGCCTGTTGCAAAACTAACAATTTCAATTTAAAAAAGTTAAAAATCTTTAGGAAACGCACCCTAAAAACAAATAAAATCTGAGAATAAGATTTTTTGCATCATTCACTGTATTTACAACCACAGCTGTAGGTGTAGCTACAGTTGAAAAATATAAAGCAAAACTGGCTTCAATTGGCTAAGTCTGTGGGATCCAACCTTTAGCTACCCGAGTGCCAATTAAACTTTTTATAGCGAGCTGAGGGCTAGAGTTTAAAAATTACAATTTATTTTAAAACAGTCAATTCAAGCTTATATTTTCCACTGAAACATTCGTTTCAACTATGAGGATTTACCATGGGATTTACTAAGAAGCATTTTACTTAAAAACTATCTTACACACAATTTTCTCCCTTTATTTATCTTTATTTTTAGTGATTTACAGCTAAAAGTGTCATTTCTAAATTAGTTCATACTATCCAAAGAAGAGGCTGGATTTTTTGTCAAGAGTTTAACACTTTTAATGATCAAAATTTAAGTTCTAACAAGGAAACGTTCTCAGGGTGAACTCACAGAATTGGATGAAAATTTTACAGGCATAAGAAGATGGCTAAAAAAATTTACTGTGAAAAAATTAGCTGCTAAATTTTATTAGGAAAGGAGTAAATTAACTTCGAAAATTGGGTTCTGAGATGCCAACCACATTCAGTTAACACCACTTGGCGAATTTTCTATCAGATGGAATGATTAAATTTTTATTTAACGTGAAATTGAGATATTTTGTTAAAAGTACTTCAGAATATCCATTAAAACAACAGTTTTTTAATTAACTTCCTTTCCTTTAATTTAATTTTCCTCCTTTAATTCATTTTTAATCCTTTTTTGCATTTGATGAACCTTTTTTTTATTCGCTCATTTAAACTACTTCAGAGAAAACGCGGCCAATTTATTCTAGTATTTTTTGGCACAGAGCCAAAGGAAGCATCCTCGCCTAGTAGAGTTACATTTGGCCTTAAATATGATAATTTTTAATAATTTTTTACAGCTTTTCTACTGTAATTTAGCAGCTAATTTTTTTTACAGAAGGTGTTTTGAGTCATATACTAACCCCTGTAAAATTTTCGTCCAATTCTGTGAGTTCACCCTAGAGAATGTTTCCTTGTAAGTACAAAGACACACGGCTGCAGCCTTGTAGTGAAATTTCTAAAAATTACACATGTAGATTAAATGTTAATGACACCTCATAGTTTCTACTGATTTGATAAATCCTTTCACTATTGCCCCCAACTGGATCTTTTATTGATGCCCTTTTAATAACCCTGTTGAATTTTAAGTCTAGTCAAAAACATTTCAAAGGGGGTTCAAGGTTCTCCCCTGAAATCTTTTTGAAAATTATACCTATAAAAGAGGGTTTTTAACATATTTCTGAAATAAAAAGTGAAAAGCAAATTATACCTTCTATTAGTTTGATTAAGAATTATACGTTTTTGTGGCCGAGTGCCATAAAAATATCTTCGAGGGCCGCGGGTCGGACCACACTGGGCGAAGTGATTGTTATGCTAGAAATAGTTTTGTAAAAGCGAAACCATTCGACTGTATATGCATTTCTGATTAAGACTAAAAAATAACATAGAAGATGAAAAGAATGAACGCGAACAAGTTATATTTAGTAGAAGAATAAATCAAACTACTTTATCTCAAATTATTTGCAAATAGTGAGTTCTAGATAGAAAAATCTTAAATTTAAATTAGTTGTATGTTTTTACGTGACACTCTGCACAGGGGTTTCTAGAAAATTCAAAAACAAAATCCAATTAGTTTACTATACATTGTGGATGTGCTATAGACTTATTAAAATGTTGCAAGATAATAACTAAAACCCTCTTATGTAATATAAATTCGAAATCCTAACTTAAAGTTTGTGCTAAATAATAATTTAATAAAGTTTCGTGATATTTTTTTAGATTATCCGTAGAATTAAATATATGAAAATAAAGTGTTAAAACTTTTTTTTCTTACACTTTTTCGCCCACAAAAAACTCTAGACAGAACTTTTTTTTAAAGAAACACCCTATTAAAATAAACAGTGACTGAATTACGGAACATTGTTGGATCAAAATATCCTCTTATATACAACTTATTTAAGCTTGAAAGACCTAAAAGTTGGAAGTATTCTTACCATTCAAGTAGAATAAATGAAGGACCAACTGTGTTTGGTGCCGCCAGTAAGGCTTTGATGATCTAGCTACACTTCATCTTGAGGACGTATCTCCATCAATTCTAAAAAAAGGAATTGCTTTAGGTTTAGATTGTAACTGAAGTTTCAAAAAAATATTTAATATAAGAGGTGCCCGAATGAAACCAAGACTTTAGAACAGTGGTCCGCAAAAATACTTATCAGAACAACAGAAAAATTCAGATTCTGAACGTTTATAAATGTACATCAGCTACACACACGTAAATAACTAGTTATTTGTATCAAATGCCCCCCTTTATGAATAGTTGTTTCATCAGTTCGATGCTTGATGAATTTAAAGTGTTAGTGAAAAAGGGAGGTATGCAACTAAAAGCTTGTTTGGAGATAGTTGGTCTATGTTTTTTCGTTCGTGTGTCTGAAAGAGTGAACTGCCCAGTTAATGAACATTCCCAGTTAGTACTTAATCGTAAAAAAATTAATTGCTCCTTAGGCTCCCAATAAAATTCCGTTCTTGCAGAAAGATCTCATAGATGTAAAACAATCGTTCATTCAAGTATTATCTTTGAACTGTAACTGAAAATCTTTTCAAAATAAAACCAGCTGTACGTGAATGAAAGAGACATGTAGTTTGAGAATTGATATCTTTCAGTCACATTTTTCTGACTTTTAATTGAGCAGCTTATGCCTTTCCTTGTTTTTATCAATATTTAATTGTAACTGAAGTTTCAAGATTTAAAGTTTTTCTTAAGTAAATAATAATGTAGAACACTACAATTTAGAATATGGGAAGATAAGAGGGTGTTTCGTTCATTCACCGTGGAAAATGACCTATCTCGTGAATCTTTGTGATTTTAAGTTTATTCGATCTAAAATTATATTAACTGAGCTAAATGTAATGCCCCAAAACCTAGACATGTGGCCTTCCAATTAATAAACGAGGTGTGTTGATCAGAAAGGGTTGTTTTAATCAACAACACCTATACTCGACAGCAACGTTTCTTGACCCTATGACCCTGCGGAAGGAGAAACTGCGTAAACAGAAAGTCTGTTGGGTTGCTAGGAGGAGTTTCGGTACGCAAATCGTGATAAAAAGACGCGATATATACATACGATGGACGTTCTTCATTTCACTCAAAATTTAGCCACCGCGTTGGGAACTACCCAATTTGTTTGCTGGTGACGTCATAGGGTCAGGAAATGATGCTGCCAAGCATAGTAGGATAACGAGAATAAGATGTGTACCTATGGTAAAGTGACCGTGGTCAATATGTGGTAGATGGAAACCACGGGGAGACACCGATCCCAACCGATACCTAGGACTCAAAAGTATAATTTAATTCGGAGTTAATTCGCTTCAGTTGGTATTTATACCCTATTCGAATAATCGGACTCTTTGAGTAGTGAGTAAGCTAGCCATAAACACATTTACAGTCATATTCACAGTCATCAGCGTCAGTGTTAAATTCTGGTCAAAGAAGAATTCCACCAATCAGAGTCAGCGAAAATCTAATTTTTCTTTCTTTAACTGCTAGTTAACTCCGACGCTGATGGCTGTGAATATGGCTGTAAGAGGGCTTACAGCGCTCGTAGAGATCAAATTAAAGATGTTATAAAAAATTTAAAGAAGGTAGCACAAAAACTCCATTCCACATTACTCCAACAGTAGTCACCAGGTTTACCATTCTGAAAAGTTTATAAGATATAAAAGTGAAAGGCTTGCCCGAAGATAAAATGTTTTAGTGTTACTTTTTCAGTTGTTTTAGAAAGTTTTTTTTTTATCTTTAAATCACTAAAAATGTGCAATATGTATGCTTGAGTTATGCTTTATAGCATGTTTTAAAATATTTGTTTATTTTTCTAAAAATAAAGAGTTTATTGCACATGAAAGTTTGTCTCGGTTCCAAAACATACAAAAAAATTACCTTTTGATGAAAAATCCAGGCCAAGTTCAGTTTTTTTTGTCCAAAATATGCATACATTAGAATAACATGGCATTTGTGAAGAATACACAACTCACAAAACAAATTCAAAGTAGTGTGAAAGGAGTAATATTTAACTCATGAAACCTCTTGGACACAAAAGGTGTAAATTGAATGCAACTCATATGGTAGTCAACATGTTTAAAAGTTAGATCGCATTGTGTGTCCTATTTTGATAGTTTTAATTTTTTAATTGTCAAAGTATAACAATTAAGAATTTTTAAGCTTTGTTTAAGCTCTGTTATAAAAACCATTATTGAAATTTTAACAAAGAAAACAATTGTTAAATACTAGTTAGAATTTACCTAGTAAGTTGTATCTAACAATATTAAAAAAACACATTGTTGAAAAAATTAAAATTGAGTTTTTATTTATAAAATTTAAAAAAAAACCCCTTAAATTGTGTTTTTTTTATTTTAAAAATGTGTATCTAATTAACCAAATTTTTGTAAATATGTGTATTCTTATTCTTTTGAACAGAAACAGCTATTTAAACTAACACTCTTTTCAGTCTTTTCACTCATTTCAAAATAGGGGTACAGTTTTGCCTCAAAAAATTTCCGAAACTCTAAAACAGGTGACTACTTTCAATAGTCATTCACACGGAAAACTGTGCTTTTACTGGGTATATCGCACGGTTTTCCCTAAAAACAAAATAACTTCACAACTATCAAAATCTGATATCTGAATGTACTTTCACCATATTGCGCAAAAAAATTCGGTGTTAAGAAACATACCTTGTTATAAAAAATTTGAGATATTTAAAAAACCGAGGAAAAATATCTGTAAACTACTTAAGGTGGGCAAATCGCAAACCCAAATTATAGGTAACTGGGTAATTCACCCTAGAGTGAAATACCCTTCATGACACTGCTATACAGGTGGCAGGAATAATGTAGTGCTGTCCTTTAAAAAAACACACCTAAATGTATCCTAAAAACAACCCATAGAGGTTTTTTAATTACATCAGTCAAATAATTTTAGGTTCTCATATAAGTACACTCTATGACAGGGCCGTAACCAGACTTTTGTTTCGGGGGGGGGGGGGGGGTTGACCCAAATATTTTCTGAGGTACCTCCTTACGGGTACTTTTATATGTTAAGTTTTAGGTGACAACACTGGATTTAAATTTTGATGCACTACATTTCACAATTGTTTAAACAATATGCATTCGAAGTAAAAGGGGGGTCTGGGGGTCCACCCCCAGAAAATTTTTGGAAATTTGCCCCTCAAAAGAGTGTTTTAGCTCATTTCTGAGACCCTTTAGATTACACCCATAGAGCACCACTCATTGTAAACGGCCGAATTTTCAAGGTAAAAAGAAGGTATATTGTAATAAATGGCGAAATGTTAAGGGGGTTTTTAGGTTCCTACTCCAGAAAATTTTTTGAATTTTTCCCCTAATAGTGGCATTTTAACTCATTTTGAGACATATTAGGTAACATTAAAGAGGACCAATCCTTGTAAATCACCCAAGTTTGAAGGAAAAACCGTATACTTAATAGATTTCAAAATTTCTTTTAATGTAAGCAGATTTTGTAGATTTTTGGAAAAATTTTTCTAGTTTTACAGATTTTGATGTTATAAAGAACCTAAAGGGTTTTTCACGCATTTTTATGTTAAACCAATACTATGAGAATAAAATATCAAAATTTTAACAATGTCTGCCGTTTAGAGTCCTTACTGTAGTCTTTGAAATCAGAAGAAGAAAAAAGATGTAGGAGTTAAAACCCATTGTTTTCTTTTTTATAAATTACAAAGTAAACAAAAAAAATTATGAAAATTATTTAATATTACCCATGATATAAAACTAATTATGCAAACTTAATGCTTGTTTCAGTGATTCTCGGATTCTTTTTTTTTCAATTTTTAATAAAAACTCACCTGATTCCAAAAAAAACCCCACCCATTTTCCATGCAAAGATAACATTTTACTAAAATTCACTTGGAAATGGGTTACTGAGAATTAATAGTTGGGTATTAAAATAAAATTATCAGATCAATAATAGTGTTTTAACATTTTTATAAAAAGGTGTTGAGGTTTGTATTTAAAAGTAGTTTTCAAAATCCAAAAATAAAAATACAACAGTAAAAAAAAGTATCGTTGTTTTTTGAAGAGACCTCTTGAGGAGAAAAACTAGAGTTTTAATAATAGATATAATTTATATAATAAAATTTGGTTGCAATTTCCTTAACTATTCCCTTTTCCATTAAAAATAAACTGTTAACAATAATTTTTTCCCAATTTTTGAGTACTTTCATGCAAGGGTTTTTTAGGGGACACCGGGTTTTTTTAAGGAGCGAGTGGGTTTTTTTTTTTCAAATTCTTTCTCGATTGGCTGCCAATTTGTAATGGAGAGTTGGACATAAAAATGTTAAATACTAAAATGTTAAGGAGAATGAGCCGTTACAACACTATTTTCTTCGATTAAGCTTTTTTGAGAAAAAAAATAAACAATGGGTTATTTTTAAAGGACATCACGATAGTGCTAGAGAGGGTGGAGCATACCTAGACGACTCAGAATCACACAGGAAAGAGGGGTTGGAAAAACACCCCTAATGGGGACCTAGGGGGTTTTATACGCGGGCATGGGAGGTTGTATAAACCCCAGTGGAAATTGATACTTAACCTTTAAGATTGAATTACAACAAGCAAAATCGTTCATTTTCAGCATTTATTACATAAAACCAATTCGTGAACTGAAATTTCAATCATAAATTTCTCAGTTCTTAGGCTTCAAGACTTAAAAGGTTTTACAAGCTTTAGCCAGAAATTACGATTGATCTCGTTAAACATTTACTGAAATCTCAGCTATTAAATTAGTTTTATGTAATAAAGACCGGAATTATACCAGAATTAAACGATTTTGATTGTTTTAATCCAATCTTAAAAGGGTAAGTTTCAATTTCCACTGGGGATTACACATTCTCTCGTGCCCGCTTATATATAAAACCCTAGGGGTGGTTTTCCGATCCTCCTTTCCTATGCGATTCCGAGTCCCCTAGGTGTTATGTCCCTCTCTTGCATTTTTAGCATTCTAGCATTATTATTAAGCTAAGCAAATTTAGGTTTTTGGCAATTTTACCCAGTTTTTTCCAAGTTTAAACCGTTTAAATCAATTACGATAAACACAAAAAAAGATTGAAGTAAAAGTACTCCCCTAATGTAAATGAAGTTATCCCTTATAGTTTTCCTAAAAAAAATTAAAGGGGTCCCGTTTTATTGTTTAGGTTCCAATGTGTGTAAGTTATCAAACACTAGATACCTATAATGTAAAATATGTATAAAACATTTCTTACCTAGCCAATCGAGCCTTCTGATATTTTCTTCCTTCCTTGGGTATCTGTTTTGAAGACCTGCAATACAATCAGGCAAAAATTAAATTTTCTTTGACATTCAATGGATTGGAAAGTCATGCTGCTTAACTTAGATTAGATATTAAATTATGCATTTCTAATATGCGTACAAACACTTTATTACAGTGGGTTATGTGTTAAAAGTCAAAGGGTAGTATACCAGTGACAGTGTTAAATAAATTTTATACTTAAAGAAGGTTGATTAACTTGAAACTCTTATTTTTTTTTACCCTGTATGCTCTTGATTAGAATTTGCACCTTCCAATGGATTTCAAAGATTGTAGTCGAATTCGCATAATGTGATTACGAATCAATTACATAGGTCTGCAACGAAAATGTTGTTTGAAAGTTTTCATTAAATCCTATGTATTTTGGTGAGTGAAAAAAAGGTACAGCTTTAGAAAAGGTCCGCTTTCCGCCATGTTTAACCACAGCTCAAAGCTCAATTTATGACCGACAACCATTGAGATCTAATTGTTAATATTATTATTATTAGATCCTAAAATAATAGTAATTACAACACTTCATCATGTTGTTGTCGGAGCTGAGGTTAAACAAGGCGGCAAGCGGACCTTTTTTAAAGCTGTTCCGAAAAAATCCTATACTTGAGGATTTTTCGCACATTGTAAAATTTTAAAATTTGCTTGTTTTTAGCGGTTTTGGTACGGTCCAACTTCCTTATTTTAAAAAATTAAGAGTTGTGAGTAAAGAACACAGTATTATATTTTGCCAGGATATTATAGAAATGAAAGGAAAATACCTGGGAAGGTTAAGTAGAACAAAAATAACGGATTTTTGCTCTATTCTTCGTGGAGACATTCTTTTTGCTACTCATAAAAGTAAAAGAAGGCTAATGAAGAAGAATGAAAAATAAGTTTTAGTGGTCTGAGAGTGTGCAAATGAACCCAATTCAGTTACATAATAATTTTCATGAAAAATGAATAATAATAAACTTTATATGCTTATTATTATTTATATTGAGGTTTCTTATTTAATTTTACATAGTTGTCAAAATTCTCAGGAAACTTGACATTGTAGGGCAAAACAAAAGTCTTTTTTACACTCGAGTGCCAAAAGAACATTTAAAAAAATTATCATAATAAAACAAAAAATTATTTTGAAGTAAAGTTTGAATTTAAAAATAATTATTTTAAATATGCTTCCATTTTTCTTGAAAAATTGCCTTATTTACAAGGCCAGAAAGGTGAAGTCCTATGATAAAACTGAGATCAGTTTTATATTCCAGCACACCAAAAAAACATTTAATATGAATTTGTGGCAAAATTTGAGTTTGCAATTTAGTATAATAAATCCCTTTTTTAAAATTTTGAGGTATTTCCCAATAAAACTTAAAAAGCTAAATTGTCAGGAAATGTCACTTCCCAGGAAAAGTGAAGGAAGGCCATTTTTGGATTCTGAGCCCCAAAAAATCAAGATCAGGTGAATTTACTCAAACAACTATCTGATAATTTTTTTTTTCGTTTTGCAGACCTGTGTTATTAATCGGATAATGTTTTCGAAATTACTCCTATTAACTGAATATAAAATCCATCGCTATGTAATTACAATACATCTTTTAATTGTTTAATGTTATCGAAATTCATCCATAACCCCTAAAATACGCATAAAAACTGTAATAAAAACACGTCCTTTTTCGAATGTCAATTAATTTTAACCAATTTAAACCATCTGCCGTCTTTTTTTTCTGAAAGTCAGCTGCGCCCGTTGCATCATGGAGGGTTTGGTTCCTTGTTTTAATAGCTCTATATGGTTTTAATTATTGGAAAAAGAAAACTTTGTATTCTCCGAATAAAAAGATAATGGTGAGGGTAAATGCTAATTTTCAGCCTTGTGTCAAAGACTTTTCTTTAGAACGCTCTATGTTTATAACCCTTGGCATGGGTAAATATTTTGGAAACAAATTAATTTTTCTACTTCGTAATCGTAATGTGGGCAGGTGGTAATTTTTTGTTTAGAATAATGGCTGTATGACCTTCAGGTGCCGTGCCTTGCAGATTTCTCTACTTTATGATTTTGATGTGGGATATTAACTTTACATTTCAAAACAAAATGGAGACAAAGGGAAGGGATTTGGGTTTAAAAGTAATAATGGAGAATCTGCATCGATTTAATGAATTGACTAAAAAATGAGCCGAAGAAAAGGATAAATTCAATAGTTTATTAATAATATTATTTTTAAATTTTCTAATATTCACTTGCACTATCAAGCACTTATTACATTGCACTATTATTCACTATTAAGGTGCAAGATACACTCTTAAAAATTTCAATATTTTATTTAGAACTCCATTAGTTTGATTTTAAGGCATTAACTTCATTGATTTAAGGTTTGCATGTTTGCCACAGTTATTATCAATCGAATATTGTTATCAGTTTAATTCCGCCCAAAAAAGGACCATATTAAGCGGAGTCGATTGTATTAAGTTTTTAAGTGTTTACAAGTGTAAGCTTTCCACACCCACCCACTTGGCCTAACCTTGGCACCCTTGGCCTAACATCCTCTCTATAACATTGCCATATTACATACAACTTTTTATTTAAAGGTAAAAAATCATAACAATATTCATTAAATTTAAAATAAAAAAATATAGTAGTTAAGAAGATGAATTAAAGTTAAAAGAATTATACTATATAATTGATAGAAACATCATAAAATAATTATGGTTTACAATCACAAAATTAAGGTGGTAACGGCTTATATATGGTTGCTTTAGAAGATTGTGGGAAAATATTTCTACACTCAGTTACACATTGCAGTAGAAACTGCCGCTGATCTTCATCTTTTGTCAGACAGGAGTTAAAGTCTTGAATTAATTTCACTCCCTTCTCTGCTGTGTCATTTATAACTCTTAAACATCTGACTACTTTTTTTACCTCTTAAATAATCTTGGTGTTCATACAATTCTTCAGGAGTAGTGTTTAAAAATCTGTATTAATATTAAATCACTTAAAACATTAAAAGTTTTAGGAGAAACAAAATGATCAATATCAATGTCATTTTCCACAACTTTCTCGGACTTAAGTCTGGAAACCATATTTATTTTTAACATTTTTCTCCACAGTGTCTTCAAAGAAAGAAAACGCCACTTTCTCCGAATTTAAATACAATAAATGGTTTATTAATTTCGTCATAACCTTATCGCAACTTCTTTTTATCAATTTACTTATACCGAACCAAGATTACAACAGTTGTAAATATGAATGGGATGACTTTTCATGGGTGTCAATTTCTCTTTTCTCTTCTTAACCACTATTTTTTTTTTGAATATTTTTAGGAATTTATTTTAGGGACCTTTAAATAAAAAGTTATCAATGTAAAAAAAATAAGAAATACAAAAAGAAAATCTGGGGCGGGAATGTTATAAATTATTATGATGTTTTTAAGACTTATCTCGAAATATCTCTTTTTTAGATGTCTATAACAACCTTACCTGAACAGTATCAAATACCATCTTTTTTCAGTTTTATCAATAAGTGCATGGTATCTAACTTTAGATAAGGAAATTTCCTATATCATGAGACCAAAACTAGGTTTGTGAGACGAATAGTTTTGATTTTATAAAGTAAAAACTACAATTTTTATCTGAAAATCGCTGTTTTTCTGAACTTTGGCACATTTTAGGGGGGTGAGACCTAAGAATTTCGAAAGTTGATTTTTTGTAACCACCCTAATATCACATACATGAAAAATTATATAAAAATGTGAGACTCTTATTTTTTCTTATTATGTCTTCACTTCGCTCAACTCATTTTATTTTCCCGAATTAACATTCAATAAAATAAGTATTCAATAAAATAAGTACTAAAATTTGAACTTAAATGTCGTTGTCATTTTTTAAAACAACTGTAGTTTGATTAAGTTTTAAACCACACAAGGAAACCCTTTGGGGGAAATAATTTACAAGTTTTAAGCGGGCATAATAAGTTTGTTTGGTTTGGTTATTTTTTTATGGGCGCAAGAATCATGTAGGATCCTATTGAGCCATGAAAGGCATGATAAGTTAAATGTAATTTTATTGAACATTAAAAAACATTTCTTCCCTTTCTAAATTTTGTGGATACTACCAAGTTTTACCGAAAACATGGAGTTTGGGGTTTCTCCCCCATGCAACTTTTGGAAATTTCAATTAAAAATAATATTTTACTGACTAACAATTTACTGACTAGTTAAGAGACTTCAGAGGTCACAAAGAAATTAACCCCATTAGTTGATCTGATATTTATAAGATCTGTATAATCTAATAATTTACATTAATTATAATAATTATGATGCTGAATTATGATCTTATAAGATCTGAAATATAAGATAATATCTACTCACTTGATTTTGAAAATTCATCTTTGTCCTTTCTGCTTTATACCTTGGTTATATCTGAAGAGGAATTCTTCTGGGTGGAACCGAGAGCTCGAGCGAAGAATATGAAAAGCAAAAAAGAAAGAACTTTAAAAGACATATAAAACTAAAATATTAGAGAAGATATCTATAGAGCAAGACACTAGAGTTTAGTAAAAAAAAGACCCTTCAGCATATAAGTATCACATTACACTTCCATTAGTACCACTTTACCTTAACCCTTTCAATCCTAAGCCGCCCGAGAATACCATTAAAATTCATGGAAAATTTGGGGCGGCTAGGACAGAAACGGTTTAACCATGAAGTGAAATCGCTCCCAATTTGTTTCCCATTTCATTACGTTTCACAATATAACGAGGATTAATATTTTTTTTCTCGTGAAATTTAAAAGAGTATCAATGCATCCATCAATCTCTTCATTCTCAACAGACGAAAAGAAGGAAAGTTCGGTTCCCTTGACACATCAGTATTGCCTTTGAACAACGAGCAAAAGTCTATCGGTTTGGTGCACTGATCGTTTCGATCGCGGCACCGACGGACCCGCCTTTAGAGAGCGACGAGGGATCAGAAATGCACCCGGGACGGTCGGACAGTTCCTCCGGCACCTGTGGAATCGATTGCGGGGGTGGAGGATCGGGATGGAATCGAGGGGGGTGACTGTGATGGAAGGCTTGCGTCCCGTGTTCTCGAAACCGGGAAATCGACAAAACAGTGTTGAAAAAAGGATGTTTTCCAGGTTCATTACTGGAATGGAGGGTCTCGTGTACTGTTGGCTGCACAAAAAAAAAATCTTAAGAGATGAATCTATAACGGCCGTATTCACCATTAACATCAGGTTAACCTGGAATCAAAACTTCTAATTGGTAGTTGAAAGAGGGAAACATGTTTTAAGCCAATCAGAAAAGTCGAAAAAGCTAGATTCCAGGTTAACCTTAGGTCAAGTTAGTGGTGAATACAGCCGTAAGAGCTCGAAACGAGACTGTTTTGCAGCACACTGTTCGAGAGAGAAGTATTGAGTTCTGAAGCAAGAGTTAAATGCATGAAACCACTTTGTTTTCTAAAGACCCCCCATGCAGCTTCCTCCAGTAGGATTCTACTTTTCATACTTTCAATTATTTACTATTAAGAGTTTCGTTTTTTAGTCTTTTTTTTCTTATAGATAGAAGCCATAAACGTAAGAGTCAGGGCAAAATTCAACATTAGTCTTCATAGTGAAGTCCTACCCTCGAAGGGATACATCTATTCATTATATTATACATTTATATTATAATGATATTTTTATAAAACGGCTTTTTTTGGTTTGAAAGCTTCATGTCACGTAAGGAAATAATACGTAAATAGCCGGTTGAATGATCCCTCATTGGATAGGTATACTCTCCAATTAATGAGTGATGGGGGCGAGAGTAGCACGAAAACAGCTTTAGTAACACCAATCATTCAAGTCAAAAGAGGGGCATTTATTTTTTTTTTATCAAAAGGAATCCACTGAATGTCTACACTGGATCTCCGTTAAATGGTTTGTAATAATCAGGAATAATTGTTTGTGTGGAATATGCCCAATAGTCAGGGTACCGTTTATGCGTTTAGAAAGAGATCCAGAAATTTTCTACGTAGTACAGTAATATTTAACATTCTATGCTATGGTTATGAATGATAATTCCCAGATGATTAACCCTTATCTCACCCCATAATAGCTTTCCATTCCAAAGAAAATAGAAGCATGAGATCTCCACCATTCTCTTCTTTTAACAGCTCATGACAATCTCCTTTGATTTCCAACTTATTCAAGATTATGGAAATATATATGAGTAATACAATCAATACCTTTAAATTTACCCAAAAACGCACTAACTATTCATAACTAGCTGTTACGACCCGGCAAAGCCGGGTCTTACAGCTAGGCTAGCCTTTTATGCGAGCTTCGCTCGTTACTACTTCAAGTTCCTATTAATTATACATTAAATAAGAAGTTTAACTTTAATAATTTATTATTGTTGAATTAGAAACCAACTTCCCTAAAAGTAACTTTTTAACCTTTATTAAGTAAACCAACTTTCTTGAAAGATATTTATTTAAAAGCTATTATATTATTTTAAAATTTTAATTACTTTTATTTATTTATTTTTCTGATTATTGCGAGATGGCATCGAGTCAGTGAGTGACGTGGGCTTTTATATTTTTCTGATGATTATGATTATTATTGCGAGATGGCATCATAGTGTGCGAGCGTTCCAGAATCAGTGAGTCAGTGTGTCAGTGAGTCAGTGAGTGACGTGGGCTTTTATATGAGAGATGAAATTAATTTCAAATCATCATGATGGCATTTCAACGAAGGTTTCAAGTTTGGATTGTTTTTCAAATTTTAAATTAGGGAATTATTAAATAGTGTTTTGCAATTTTTATACTTCACGTTAAATGAATTTTAACTTTGAATGTTATATTAATCAGCTCGACATTTATGCAAAAATGGTCCTTCAATGGAAAAAATAAGTTTGGATTGTTTTTCAAGTTTTAAACTAGGGAGTTATTCAATAATGTTTTTCAATTTATACTTCACTTTAAATAAATTTTAACTTTGAGAATTATTAAATAACTCGACCTTTATGCAAAAATGATCCTTCAAAGGAAACAATTTGGGGGATACATGATTGCAGCAGTTAAATGAAATAGTGACAGCTCACTTCACTCTATTTGATTCACAGAATAGCAATCAGAATCTTTGGGTTTGATATCCTAAATTAAGGGCAGATTTAAACTGAGAATTTAAGTTTCATCGTTGAATAAGCTTCGCTAAGATAAATCTCCTACTCACTCTTGGCCTTATGCTGTTAATTAAAGAATAAATTGGGAAAATTTAGAAAAATAAGTTTGAAATTGTTTCTATCTTTACAACAACGAAACGGATTTAAAAGTTACTGTGTTTGCAAAATAGATTGCAATTGCTCCTAGACTTTAAACTCTCAAAATTAATTATTTACTCTTCTTTTAATAGAACATGTATTCTACTGAAAAACTTTCAACAATGTAATACATAGCTAAATTAAGACTTAGGGAATTCTTACTGTAAAAGTATAATATAAACGTTTTCCCTTTTTGGTTAGGGGGAAATTTCTGAGGGCATATAAAATTACAAAATCACTCCAGTTCAGTATTTTTGCTGTTTGAACTTATAATTAGAACTTTTATATAATTATTTTTTAATATGTACTGAATCTCAATTACATGAATTTCATAAAGATGGACTCATTAAGGTTGAAAAATTGTAAAAAGTAAAAACAACCTGAAACATTTAAAATGCTTGGCTTTGAAAAATTAACCTCTATGTCAAAGTTCTCGATTATCAACCTTTTAAGGGAAATTTGAATCAAAGGCACATTCAGAATGTATTATTCATGGAATAACAAGAATTATTTTTTGGGCCAAAGGTTTGACCATCGATTTTACCGATTGAGTGCTTAAAAGCTTAAAACATTGAGTTAGTAAATAAATTAGCATTGGTAAAAGCAGAGACTACAATCTCAATCAAAAACCAGTATTTTCAACCAATTAACATTGAGTTGGTTATAGCTCAGTTATTAAGGTTAACATAGTTAATAGAAAATTTCATACTACTTTAATAGACCAGATAAAGTCTTAACTGTAAACTTATTTTTAAACAAAATTATCATCCTTCACAAAAAAGATATACTTTAATCTCAGATTATATTAAGATTTTTTAAGGACTTATTTTGTCCTTTTAAACACATACTTTTCCTTCATGTGTGATATTTCATAGCCAAATGAAGCCTTTTACCAATTATTTTAAAAGATCGTGAAAATTATACTGAACAACATATTTTTGAACAGAGCATGAAGTGCAAAACCTCCTCCCACTGATGAAAACTGCTTTTACTCTTCTTTCTTAGAGCGTTGCATTTTATTTGTGTGTACAGAAACAATATTTCAAATAAGCAACCCAACAAAAGTCGGGTCTCCAAATCTCATAATAGAAATTAAGATACTGCTGAACTATGTGTATATAAAGAATTTTCTTCATTCGAGAAAGATTGAAAAGATGAGTAAATTTCCCAAAAAGGACATTATTTTATAACACCAAAAAGTTGAAAATGTTCACAGGTCTTTCCACGTACGGAAAAACGTAGAGAAAACACAGAATAACTACTCCGATTATAAGAAAATTGACCATTTCTTTTCAAAAGAACTCCAACCTTGGTTTTAATCAATCCTCATTAATCTGAACTCGCATGTTCTTTGGTTATCTTTCTTCATAACTTTGACAGCATCTAGATTCTTAGATACAGATACCAAACCTTAAACACCGACAAAAGGGCTTGTGTGTATAGGGAAAGCAAATTTAATACAAGTAAACACCCCACACATCAATGCACTAGTTCCAAAGGCACCAAGGACACACGCTCCGAGGACTAGTCAGAGAGGTCTTCCGGATTTCTACGAAGACGATAAAAAAAGAACAGTTCGAATCAAACGATTCGATTTGACCACCTCATCCGACCACCATGTCTCTCGGGCTGCACCTTCCAATCTTAGCTGATGTCGACGGCTGTCCCAGGGTACGGCGTGCCGGACTCCCCCGGAAGTAGGAGCCGGACACTAAACCGCCCGGTGCCTCGTGGCGCGGTGACCAGTCGTAAGCCCGGACGGTGTCCCTGGGCGTAGTCTGGACAGCAGGTCCTGCAGAACAGGTACCAACGCATCGATTTCACTCGACAGCGTATCCCCACCACACGTCGACATCGCCGTAGTCCGAGTAGACTGCAGTGGTCTGGCAGCAGGTCCTGGGGCACAGTGACCAACGCATCGTTTCTTTCATACGAGCGTACCCCACTGCAGACATCCTCAGACACCTTCCATTAGCCAGAGGAACACTGTGGATGCAAAGAATGTGCAGGTGGTTATTATAAAAAGAGGATAACTATCATCAGTTAATCCAGTAATTAAACTAGGGTTTTTTGGGAGGTAGATGAGCATTTAAGAGGTGGTATCCAATCAATTTTTTTACAAGACCAAGGTTAATTTGTGACAAAAAGGATTGCTTTTGATAGCAACATGAATCAAATTTATAAAATTGTTGTGCACATTTCCATAATACAAAGTAGTTATACTTTGTTCAATCTAGTTTATCATAATGGGAAGACCATATTACTTATTTTCAAAAGACTTTGCAAAATTGTGATTTTGGATGCAATGCATTTGCATTACTTTAGTCCATTTTTTTTTTTACTTATGGAACTAAATCAAGAAATGTACCCAAATTAACAAAGATCAAGAAAGATGAAAACTCTTTAACACACATAGAAACAAAGTTGTTTCTTTTACATAACATTATATACTTTGTTCTGGTATTGAGTAAAAGCATCAAATTTATCTCAGGAAGAATTGTAATTTTGAATTTCAAACATTTTTTTCAGTAATTAATGGGAGGAGGTTAAACCTTAATTATGTGCAGCAAAAACCAATTCCAATCCAATAACAGTTATAGGATGGAATAACCATATTTCCAGAAAAGTTATTTCTTTAAAAACATTAAAATGTTAATTTAATTAGTATAAATTTAATCATTAAATTAGGATCTGTTCAAGTTTGTTTAAAAAATATTTCCAATTGATGAGTTTTCATTTAACAAATTTAAATATAAAAGGCTTCAAATGGATAGAAATTTCAACGTGATCTGAAAAACATGCATTATAATTTTAAATGGCAGTTAGGATGCTAGATTGTTGATCTCAAAACTATTATCTGCATCGTTAAGCACTAGAACTTTTAAATCTTTTTTTATAGTTTCAAAATATAATTTTAAGCCCCTTTTTCTCCAGTAACAGAACTTAGTTCCATTGTCAAGTAGAATAAATTTAATTTAAAAATTTAAACTTGCTAAAAATAATCCTGTATTCTTTCAAGTCAATACAATTTTGATTTTTTTTAAGTATTTACACTAAAATTTTCAAGTCATCCCACTTCTCACAAAAACTTTTGATAACCCCCCAAAAAATTAGAACTATTCAAACAACTTTTTGATTATACCCTTTAAGATAAACATTGTACTAATTTGCGTAAATAGTAGTTAAATATAGCATATCCTTTTGTTTCAGGTTGTTTCACCACATAAAAATTTGAATATAATTGTATATTTTCCAATAATTTATTACGTTAAGTCTCTTCGGGGAAAAAAAAGATGGCACTGAATTAAATTAGTATTTATCATCATTGCATGGCCTTATAAGATTTAAATGTAAAAGAAAAAATATTCACTCGCCTATTTTAAAAAATAGGGTTGAAAATAAACAGCTAATTATAGGATTCAAGATAATTTCATACATATACATTAATATGTACTGCAAGGAAATTCTTTTAGAAAAATAATTGTTTCTGGAGAAAATAAAGTTTCACAACTAACTGGAGTAATTTCGCAATTTCATGAAATTTCAAGAACACTGCAATTCATTTGCTTATTAAACTTTTAAAACAACTTTTAAGTCATTTCCAAATTCATTTCAATAATATCTTCCCACATTTCTAGATATTAATGCGTATTCATAGCCAGTGCCTTTCAAGTTTGATATCTCAGAGAAAAAGATAATTTTAATTTACTTATGTATCACTGTATGTTTTAATATTATACTTTTAAAAGAAAACCCATTTAGATGGGAAGGATAGTTTTAGATTTTCTCAAAATGTGACTTTTTTTACGCCAATTATAATTTTTTTCATTGCTAAATTACACTCTTACGGCTTTCTTTCAACACTAACAAGTTTCTTATCATCTAATCAATCGTAACATTTAAATTTACGTACATTTGACGATGAATGTATAAAGATTTTCAATCAAAATTTTAAAGGAATTTGTAAGCTTTTCTAAAGGGAAAAATTGAATGAATGAATCTTGAACATTCCTTTATTTTAAACTAAATTCGTGATTTATTTTCTCATAATAATTCCATTCAACTGTATGTTTCCACCTATTTTTTCAATATCCTTTAAATAAAACATAGACCAGGGTGAGTAGGCAAATGACTAAATATCATTCACAAGTTAGCCTTAAAGGGAAAGCTTTATTTTATTTAAAGTTGACGGTTTCTAGGGTTTTAATTTTAGTTACACTTTATAAATTTTTTGAGCATATCAACATTTTGGGGATGTTTTTTATCTATTGAGTTTTAAGCTTTTCTAAACGAGAGCAAAGAGAAATTGTTTACCACTCAAAACTTTGTATTTCTGAAACATGACTCGAAAGCAGCATATCAAATAAACCATACTCGCGCATTTTTATTGTAATGTCACAAAACATTAACTCATCAAATATATTCACCTGATAGTACTTTGTTTCAACCAAGTTTTTTTTTACGTTTAGTGATGACCAGTTTCTATTTAGCTCATACTTAGGGCACGTTGTATTTATTCAATCCAAACAATCCAAACTTGAAACCATCAGTGTGAAAGACCAATTCAAAGAAGTAACAATAGCCATAAATTCAATTGAGCTAACAAAACCCTTTTGATGCCTTAAAAAAATTAAACTTCCTTAACCTCTTTTCCACTTTTCAATCAGTTTATTTTTCTAATAAAATTCATCCACAGGGAAATTTAGTTTTAAAATGGAAAAGAAAGTTTATTTGCATTCCTTATCAGTTTTTAGCTGCTCCAAACTTTCTCATGAAGATTTTTTTTACAAGCTTTATTATTTTCTATAAACAAAAAAATCAAATATTATTTGAGGGAAGAAAATTTTTATTTTAAATTGAATTAAATGCTTTAAAATTTTTTTAAAAGGGCATTTATTCCATTCGCCTTAAGATTTAGTGAATTTACTTTTCTAAAATGTAAGAAACAATATTAGTTTATCTTTATTATCTCGCAATAGTTTAAAATATTCTTTGTTTGATACATTTAATGCTTTCAATCCCTTTATAAAACTTAAAAGTTAACTTTCTAAATTTTTACTCCATAGGGTACACCGATAGAAAAGAAGACGTATTACAAAGGAAATTCACGGGAATAGTTAATTTTGTAGTTTATGAAATCGTATGGAGGAAATTAAAAGAAGGAGCTAATTTCAAAATGTCGAAATTGCATTCCAAAGTTGTGCCCACTAGAAACTTTGAGCTAAGTAACTTTAATATTAATGACCATTTCGGAAACGTTCTTAGTTGGCCTTTATTTATTCAAATTTTAATTAACTTGCAGACTTCAAGTAGTATGGCTTCTACCCTAAAAGGGGTTGTGCATGCGAATGTGAGTGTGGCATGGTCTATAGTAATTCACCTCAGTGGGTTCGGTCCACTGTGCAAGAAAGTACCAAATATCGGCATGACATGGGGGCAGTGGGATCTACCAACCACTAGCATTAAAAAACCTCACCACAATTAACTATGAATTCTCTGTATTTCCTATACTCAGTTTTGAGTTATCAGTTTACAAGCATACTATTTCCGTATACTAATTTGTTTTTTTAAATATTCAATTTTTTTTTAATTCTAAGACTATGGCAAATCTGATCTCTGGAAAAACTATTTATATCTATAGGTGAGCGTAGGTCATCTTATTACTAAAATGCGTAAATTCCATGCATTTAACTCTGGAGTTGGCTGCACAAACAGGATGCCCCAAAAGATATTGAACACTTCTTATATAGAGAGAAATCAAAACGCGGTAAATGAAATGTTTGTGTTTAGGGCTAAATGTATGATAGGATATGGCAAAGATGCTCCTATTTGATCCAAGTTTGAAATACTCCGCTTTAACTACTTCAATCTTAAATTTGCTCAATAATTCTATTTGAATTTATAAAAGCGAATGAAAGAGTGCGATTTTTAAAATGTTGTCCATTTTCCAAGACAGTCATTGATAATTGTCACAAAATATAGTGATAAACGTTCCTAAAAGGTGAGAATTAACTTGTTTATTGACAATTTCACACAAATCACATTGCATCAGAAAATTATATTTTGAAATAACCTCAAAAGAGGAGGTTAAGATTCAGGATTATCCAGTTGTTGGTTGTAAATATACAATATAGTTATACAATTAACTTCATTTTTTTACAAACTTAAAATTGTTTTTCTCTACATTTACTTAAAAAGGTTGAATTAAACTCGTGAAAGTTGGTTTTTAGAAAAGCTGGTTTGATGAAAGTTTTTTAATTACTGTGATAAAATTGCCTAACTCCCACGATAACTTTACCAATTAGTTTTACCAATAACTTCATTTATTAAGATAAATGAAGATATAACTAAGCAAGTCAAAATTTATGCTGGAATTTCTTTGCTAAGACAAGCATAGTATGCTATTTTCAAGCTAGGAAAAGTAGCATAAAAGCTAGCATAAATGTTTGCTAGTTACACAATAACCACATAGCATGCCACGTCAGGTATTAGCCCCCTTTTTATGCTACCTAGCCTACAAAATCTAGCAAATCCGGCTAGTGGTGCATCCTGATTAGTATTGTGGACCTTGGACTAAAAAGTATGGAGACCCCAGTCTTAAAGACTGTTAATTTTATGCTGAATTCCAAGAGAAAGAGTTCGTTTATGAAAACTTTTGGGGATTTTTTTTACGATAGGAACTTGTTTTATCGACTTTTGAGGCACCCTGTTGTAGATTATTCAAACTCTTATAGATTCAGCTCCAAGATTTTTTTTGTGCAGCCAACAGTACACAAGACCTTCAACTCAGGCAATGAATCGGGAAACATTCTTCTTCCAACCTCAGTTTTGCTGGTTTCCCGGTTTCGGAAACCCGAGACGCAAGAGTCCCATCGCAGTCACACCCAGCGATTCCATTTCCGATCCCCGACCTCCGCAACCGATTCCGCAGGTGCCGGAGAACCTGCCCGACTGTCCCGGGTGCATTCCTCCCTCGACACCCCCGAAAGACGAGGACGGGATGCCGCGACCAAAACGACAGTGCATCAAACCGCTAATCCCTTAACTCCGAAGTCCAAAGCCAATACTGAGATGTCAAAGAAAACAGACTTTCCTTTTTTTTTTCGTCTGTTAAGAATGAAGTGATTGATAGTCGTACTGAAACTCTAATGAATTTCACGAAGAAAGAATATGAACCAGCGTGTATTATAAAACGTAGTGAAAAAAAAATCCGAAACTTGTTTTTTTTTTATACTTAGATTAATTTAGCCCAGTCAACGCTCGTTTTTCCGAACTAGTAGGGAGTTTACCAAACTCAAAAGTTCGTAAAATTAGAAACGATTAAAAATATTTTGATACTTTGTAAATTTTTTTACCTATTATAATCAAAATTTCCTCTCTTCAGTACACAAAGAACAACAAGATTAGATACGTTACAAAATAAAAATTATACAAATAAATATTATAAGTAGTATTTATAAATAAAATAAAAATTGCGTAGATAAAACAAATAAGATTAAAACAGAATCTATTTTCATTACACGGATCATGCGATTCAGTTCGAAATTTTTTTTTAAAACTTTATCACCATAAATGAGAGTTAAAATGTCTATGAGACTATCATAAGGACTAACTGTTCGTAAAATCGAGCGTCAACTTTATAAGTTATCAGACAGGTAAAGTGGTATTAAATTAAAAAATTTTACGAGATATGACATATCCTTCCCCCCAATAAGAATAAAATTAAAATTCCTAAGATTACCAGATACATACTGATGGGAAAATTTCTTATTTTTCAAATGTAATACACACACTTCCAAATTTTAAAAAATATATCAATACAACTACAGAGGTGTAAAACTAGACTCAAAGGCTACTTAACACAATAATGCGTTTGGATCCCAATTTTTATTTTGAACATTTAAAGAAAAATTCCTTTTTTACTATTTGTATGCATTTTGCTAATTGATGGGGTATTTTTTACTAGTGATGATAAATTTTATAGAATCTTGGTTACTTTTAATCAGTGGTTGACATTTTTTTTCATTATTCTTTTCTCAATTCTTAGTGACATAAAGTTGCATTAAATATCGTTTGTGATTAAACTACAAATAAAAACATTCCATAAAAACTGATGAAATTGGGAGAAAAAGCAGGTGGCAAACGATAACATCTGCAAAATTAGCTGTTCTCTTAATGGAGATGAAGAAACAAAGAAAATAACTTTATGAAAGCTCATTTCGGTTAAACCCTCTATGGATGGGTAAATCCATTAAGTTTGAGTGAAAGCACTAAGACAAAAAAAGGGGCTTCCTACATGATAATATGATGTACTCATGAGCTAGAGTGACTTCTAATTATTGCTCAATCGCTTTAATTTAGCATGTTTTTCTCCCATTTCTACATAATTTATACAGCAGTTTACGAAGTCGTTCTGTAAAAAAAACCCTAATATTGTCAAATTTCATCTTGATTTACTTTTTAATGACTATGGACAGACACAACATATGTAAATATTTTAATTTTCATTACTTTTAAATCAGTCATGAGAAAGTTAAAAGTAATCTTTTTTTTTACAATTATGCAGTTAAACTAGATATCATAACTATCAAGCTATCTTATCTAATTAAAAAATATTTTATCAAACCATGGTATTCATAACAAAGGTAACAGAGAAAATGCACCAATTTAATTTTCTTAGAAAATTAGAAAACTATTATTGTCGAATTCATCAAATTCAGAAGAAAAAATTATCTTGAGGCAATTTAAAAGTTTGAACTTATTTATTAAATAAAAATGAGTGTCAAACATGAAAACTTTGACATTTTAGTAATTTGGACCACTGCCTATAATTTAGGACCAAAGAAAATTAATTTAGCTGAAATTTTAAAATAGACATGAAACGCAAATTCATGGCTTAACATTCATGACTAAAGTATACATTAAAATTCCCCATTGAGTTAGAGTTATGATTTCCACACCTCTGTAGTGTTTGATGATAAAATACTACTCTTAATTAACTAAAAATTTAGAACGTAAGAAAAAATTATAAAAGGCAGTGTAAATAACCAGATTATAGAAGCCATTTTACATTATTATAAACTCGTAAAATGGTTACCTTAATCTTTTTTCTTAATTTAAAATATAATTACTACACATAAATCAACCAATGATTAACACCAAAAGTACAGATCTGCACAACTTACAATTAGAAACAATTATGCTGGTTACTTTTCAGTAACTATAAAACTGAAGGTTCCAAACGTAAAGAAGTAGAAGTTTACAAAAAAATCAATGTCGCCACAAAAAATTCAACTAATAGGAACTACTCAGTTTTACTTTTAATATTAGAGTTGATGTTTGAGTGCTATTTTTTATGTAAAACATCATAGTAGAACTAAATATCAAGATAGAATAAACTGAATTTAGTCTCGTGTTTCTAGAATCTTTCAAACAAGTTTTAATCAGACATAAAAATTAATAAACTAAGATCTGAAAACATGGTATTGAAAAATATGAAGCTGATTAAAAATATCTGCATTAAAAATAAAGTATCTTTCCAAGAATAAGTCATGGTAAAGCACTGATCAACTGGACAATTTTCACAAAACAGAATTAAAGTAAGTTATCACAAATCAGCTTTTAACCAGAGATATACATACACAATATAAGAAGACTTCATTTCATTAAGCATGAATAATTACTCAATTTGTTTTACTTCAATAACACACTAAATAAGATTTATGGACTGCTAAGAACACCGAAAAACTGTTCCAAAGTAAATCAGTGATCACAAAACAAAATTAATGGCAAAATAAGTTCGAGAATAACTATTAATTTTACCTGAATTACTCAATACTTCCTAGTTTCAATCCTGAAAAGTCTTGGCTCCACTCTTGTAGTTGTACATGCAAAGTAATCCCGATATTCATTTAATTGACGCTTCAAATTTAATCAACTAAAATGGCGATTAGAACTTCTTGCTCTTTTCCAGGTGCATCAAGTTCGGAAAGAATTGCGCATGTCAATCGTTGCCACTTCCGGATTTCATGAAATCCTGCTCTCCTGAGAAAACTCCTGTTTTGATTGGATGCTCCTTAAAACCACGTGACTTCATTATGAATAAAAAGATTGAAGCCATAAAAGTTCGATTACGATTTAATTAGAATATAGGAAAATGGCTTATCGGATCCGATCGGATCTTGACCGAACTAAAATTGGGGATATTCAAAGCGAAATAATTAAATACCTGAGGTAAAATATGCTAGGAGGTGTAGCGGGTTACAGAGAAACGACTTGAAATCCTTTATTAACATGTTTTAATTGGTTTTATGTAATAAATATCGGAATCGAATGGATTTGATGGTTTTAAGTTGAGGTTAATAAGGGTTAAGTGTCAATATTTGATCAGGGTGGTTTAAAAAGCTTTTTTCAATTAGGATCGCATTTTCGTGTTATGTTGATTCCGTGCCATCTAGGTATACCCCACCCAAAGCAAGCACAAACGTTCAAGATTTGTCCAATTTTTGTCACGTACGGCCAAATTTCGTTTACTTCAGTTGCAGTTACGTATACTTTAACTTTATGGTATGAATTGTACAACTAGGGACTCCTCCAAGCCTCCATGCATTTTTCCTTCAGTTTTAAATCACCCTGCATAAAGTCACTAGAAAAAAATAGGTTCTTTAAATTAAATGCTCTCAAAATTTCACTGAATTTGGCTTACAGGGTAGGTTTTAAACTTATTGGAATTAACAATCCCAAGCAGCACAAACGTTCAAGATTCTCCAATTTTTGTCAAGTACGGCAAAATTTCGTTAGTAGTAAAATTTAACATACTATTTGGTATGAGTACTCTAGGGTAGGGTACCACGCCTAATTATGTGTAAAACTGCAACAACTCGCCAACACCCACAAACGATCGCCAGAAAGTAAAAATCATACTAAAATTTCATTTTGAGCCACTTTTATTTCAAAGCTGGGATGAATAGAAGTTGGGTTTCTCTCATAAAGGTTTCTCCCTACCTTAGCAAATTTAAGCAAAACATTTTATGAAAAATAAACACCCTAAAGGGTACCCAAAGGTGGTCGTGGGTTTTTTAGACGCCTCAGAGCAACGAGATACCATCCGTGTTTTTTCTAGAGTTACTACAGTCGTAGAAAAAAAAACTGATACAGTTCGCATTGTGAACAAACTACTGGGGATAGAATGATAATTTTTGTGTCATTTTTCATGATTTAACGTCTTCTTGAAAATAAACTATAGTTTATGCCCTTAGGGTGCCGTCTACATATTAAACGAAGCACCAACTTTAGTTTTTCCTATAGGCGACATCAAAGATTATCCTCGATTCTAATAGAACACCCCCTAAAACCCCCAAAAACCAAGTTTCGTAATATTTGGCCCTCAAACAAAGCCAGGAGGGGGGTTTGAAAATTATGGGAACTTGACTTCTAACAGGAAAGATTGGCAACAATTGTGGGGAAATTTAAAACAGATTTGGCTACTTAGGGAACGTACCCATACTTCGTGACCTGTTTAGGGGGGGGGGAGGGGGTCTTCAAAATACTACGCTTGGCCACAGGGGGGAGGGGGGGGCTTAGGATTTCGTCACGTAGTCAAAAAATAAAGAAAAAATACTTGTTTTTGTAAATTAAGTTACTTTTACAACAACTTTAACATAAGTTTTTTCTTCTTGATAATATATTTTGCACTTGTATGCACGTACTCTTGTCGTCACGAGGAAAGCGCTGTATTAATAAAGACAAACTAACTTTTTTTTTAACGTTCTGTTTGCTAAAAATGATTGAAAACCGTATTTAGAACTACTAAGTGCAAATTTGAGGGGGAGGGGGGGGTCTTGGCATATACTACGGGTGGTCCCCAAGGGGGGGGAGGGGGGTCAAAAATAGCAAAAAATAGGTCACGTAGTATGGGTAAGTTCCCTTATCTATAATGGCACAATTTCTACAAAAGTTAAAACAGATTTGGTTATTTAATTATGAAATTATAATATGGATTCATATTATAAGTTATTTTACTTCTCAAAAGTTCCTGTCAAAATACTTTAATGCAGATATGTTTAGAGGTATTTTTTTAATATTAATATTTAGAGAATGGTTCTAATAGAACTTTCCCACTTAGTAAAAAAACATTTTTTTCTTTAAAAATTAAAACACTTTTAAAGTTTAAAATTTGCTTATGCATAGCAAATACTATGATTAAAAGACAAGAAAATTCCCAGATAAAATTTCAAATATGATTATTATGATTTTTTCTACAGTCGTGCTTTTAATGATTTGATTAATTGAGAGTTATGTATGTTTTATTATATTTTCAGTATAACTGCCCATTTGAGGAAAAATGTTTTATTAGATTGGGTATGGAGTTTTAATAATTTTTAAGGAAAAACTTTGAAGTTTCTGAACGTTTTGTGCTTGGAATAAAATACCAATATAAATATTAATTATGTTAAGAAATAAGCATCAAACATCAAATTTACTAAAATTGATTACATAACATTAATTAACTTTAATCATATCAACGATTAGAAGCTTCTTGATATTTTAACTTATTAGGAGGTTAAGGAAAAATTTCGTGTGGTCATGATAAATTAAAAAAAAATATTTCATTCTATTTAAAATTTTTAATACTTTAAACACCCACCACACTGACAAAAATAATCCACAAAGAAAAGAGTAAGGGTACGTCTTTATAATTATGAATGAATATTTTTTTTTTTTTTGGGGGGGGGTAATCGCGAAACCTTTTTTTCAAAGAATCCTGTAGGATTCTTTGAAAAATATGCACTTACTTAAATACATTTAAAATATGTTTACAAAAATATTCATTTAACTGCGGTTTTTATGAATAAGAATAAATTCCCGTCTTCTCTCACATTTCTTCTCTATAACATTAACAGTAGAACTTATCATGCGACCAACAATATACGGTCGTTTTAATAAAAGGACGGGACGTTATGCTTATGACGAATAAACTCTAAGATAAAACAAGCGGGACTATTATTTTTACAGGTTGTTGTGTTGTAACGCAAGGTTTGCTATACCGGGGTTCGTTGTAAAAAGGTTCTACTTAATTCTGCTTAACTAATTGCACTTTATAAAAATTCAAAATTAAAAAATTAATTTTTCCTAAGAATTCTAGCAATTTTTTGAAGGGATATAAATTTTAACCGGATGTAGTGACTAAGATGCCGTCAATGTCAATAACGTTTCCATATGATGCTCGAGAAATGGTTTTATGAGGCACACCGTACAAACTGTAAAAAAATTTTCTTAAAAAAAAAACCGGAAATTGCCCGGCAGCGAATTGCCAGATTATTTCCATCACTTTAATGAACGCCTGTCTTTGCCTTTCCCTTCATTTGAGCTTTATTCGCATCGCAGCACACTGCAGAAACAGCGAGTGATTTGTTAGCGGACTCGATAAATTCTCTTATAACTCCCGATTGTGCTCTCCGCGCATTAAATAACATTCACAAAAATACTCGCACCTCTGAACTGAACTAGCGGCGGAAATCAAAAAGCGTTATCAATGGCGCGATCGGATAATTGTGACCCGTTATTTATCGCAGAACCCAGCCGAGAGCAGCTGAAGTGACGTAACCTCTCTCACCGAAGGACGGCAGCATCTGATACACAGAACGAGGAAATTCGAGCTTGTTGTTGCGTCGAAGATGGGCGACAAGTTGCGGAGTTACCAGCTGACGGTGTTCGGCACGCTGTTCGTGGGGTACGCGTGCTACGCGTACAACCGGAAATGCGTCTCGCTCGCCATGCCCAAGCTGATGGAGGAAGGCCTGGATAAGTACCAAGCCGGTAAGTGACCTTGCAAACGGTGAACTTCGGAGACAAAGGAGAGGTTTATTATTGTTTGACTCACTCACGCTTTGAGAAGGTCAGCTGCGCGTGGGCCTCTGATGAATGAGTAGCTAGGAGTAGGAGGGGGAGCAAAAGGGGGCAAACTCTCTGGAGAATGAGATGTTACGGAATAAAAATTAGGAGCTGCAAAACGAACAGAATTTTGGGGGCTAATTAAAACTACTAGTTGGTTTCGAGTTCTAAAAATCCTTGTCCCCAACAGAGAGGGTTTGTGCCATGACGACCCCGCCGAGACCTCCGACGTTGGCGACTATCGGATCTAGACACTCGGGGGTGAAGCCCTAATGTATCCCCCACTAGTCTCCGACAAGGATTAGATACAGTTTATTAACATTTAAAAATACATCATAAAGCTGATTTAGGTGGAAAAGCACGCATAAGTGACAGAGTTGCGACCCTGGGATAGGAGGGATAGGCACATCGAACCCCCTGCATGTTTTTTCTATTTAGTATAAAAAAAATAATGAAAATGAATAAACGTATAGATTACAATTCCTGCTTGTTCTCTCACTTGTAGACTTGGGAAAATGTTTCTTAATGCTTTTGAAAAAAAAAACTTGAATTAATTTGAAAACTTGGAATAATTAGTGCCAAAAAATTAACAAGCCAGTTCAAATTAACCACCGTTCTAATTGAGTATTGAATAAGAAAATAAAAGAATGCTAAGCAAACAAATATTTAAATTTGGATTTTAAATCTAGAGGCACGCAGTAATAATATAGTATATGCTAGTTGATTTACATGAAATATAGACAGACAATGTGTGTGTCCATGGCAATTGTCCAAATAACCTGGAATAAATAAACTATTTTGGAGGGAAGCTTACTTCTTTTTTTTTTTTGCTGTATCCGTTTCTTGTTCCGTTAATGTCTTCCTGCCATTCGTATCAAAGATAAAGCGTTGAGTATACTTTAGTTCAGAGATAACGATATAAAATAGTCCCATTCCTATTTGGTATGACCTACTTTGAAAAATTGTTTAAGTGGGAAATAACCGTTAATCAGAAACTTAAAAACTTGCATGGGATGGATATTTAAAAAAAAATATTTTTTTATTTTTAAGCCTATTCACTATTCGCATTCCAAGTTTAATCCAGAGTCAAATATATCAAATTTTTTCTGAAGTACTAAAAAATTTCAAAACTGTTAGGAAAACACTTAAAGTTAGGCAATCTCTTACTACGCCTACAGCAGTTTATTTTTCTGCAGTTGACTGTCCAAAGACCATGACATTGCCAAATTATTTTCTCTTCTTAAATCGCTCGTTTATCTTTGTTTTTATCAATAAGATGTAATGAGTTGAGAAAAAAAGGAATAGTTTATCAGAGGTTTTTATCTGTAAAGGATTGCCCTCTTGAGTTAATAAATACCTTATGCATTCATTTTGTTTTGCATTGAATTTTACTTGGCAATTTTTTATTTGCCAGAGAAGGTCAATAGCATCTACTGTACAGTCAGAATGTATTGTGCATATAATTTTCCAATAACTTTGAAAAATAGAATGATTAGTTACATTGAGTCAATACTCTTTCCAAAAATGGACTTCATTAGAATAAAGATAGTTTTGTTCATCAGATCTAGTTGGTAATCGAAAAGATAAGAACAAAGTGGTTTTAATTGGTTGAGAGTAATAATATAATTAACTGAATATATTTTAAAAATCGAATGAACTTGTAATAAATTTATAGAGACGGGTAAAATTAATGAAAAGCCTCTAATGAAAGTTCCAAATATTAACTTTAGGAAATAAACCTTAAGATGCAAATGTGAATTCTAGAGCAGTGTTTCTCACAGGATTTCCACGGGGGTACTATTAATACGCCTTGTTATAACTACGGTTTTCATAAAAATTTTAAGTATAAAGTTGTGTGCCTTATTTTCAAAAAGTGAACCATGCACTCAGTTTCCCAAAAATGTTTTGATTTTTAATAATGGATGAATTGAATTTTTAATAATGGAGGGCTGAACTGTAGCTTGCAAAGCACTGGCGGCCTAGTGTTTAAAAAATGAAACGCATTATAATTTGTTTTGAAACTTGAGACCCAGATCAAAATAAATATAACCTTGAAGTGACGCGTGAGAGAAGAGCGTCATGTTGAAGTTTCTCTCCTCTCTATCGGAAAAACATACACCGGTTTTGTATGTGTTTTCATAAATTATGGTGTATTCGTTTGGGTTACATAAATATAAAACACATTTTTAGCGAGCTGTCTAAAATTGGATTGATCTGTTTACAATCCCTAACCTTAAATTCTTTTCTAAAACGTTAAAACTGTGGAAGTGAGAAATTTTAATTCCTCTGGTAAAGAAGGTTTTTGGCACAAGATACTTTTATAGAGTTTCTAGGGTAACTTTTTACGCTGATTTCAAATCTGCAATCCTAATTTTTTCATCACCCACAGATTTTGCACCACTCAAATTTTTTGTATATTGCTTCATAATGCTTTGTATGTGTTTTCAATGACAGCTAATGTATTGAATTCAAAATAAAATGTTAAATGATTTATTTGATGATTATGATTTTTTTATCTATATCTACTAGAGTAAACCCCATTTCTTTATTCCTACCTGCTTTTAGAAGGTAATTTGGGTCCAATTTTGCTTTTATAAGATAACAGTGCTGCGCCAATCATACTGTGGCTATTTCTAGAGTCAAGGTATTGAATGAATGAATTAACTTTAAGTTTCTCAGACCTTCCTTCAATTAAGCTCTTATGAGATCTAAAAATATGATTATCACTCATTACTCACTAGGAGCGATCCAGGAGCCAGAATCTGCCATAAGAGAAGATTGAGCCAGAACATCCTTTACTTGCTCTCTAAAAATCCCCTTCGAAGCTGGCACACACTCTACAAATCATGTATTAAGTTCTTGTATAATGGTATCACAACTAATTTTATGAAAATTTTTCATATAATACTTTTTTTGCAGACGTTTCTCTTGCGAGTATTGAGTGTGAACGTGTATAGAGCTCTTTTATTTGTGGAATGTCTCTTGGCCCCTTTAAATTTTTGTTAGGGTAAATTTAATCACATGTCCTATATTTACCATCATTATGGATCTTAGGCTATGATTTTTTCCCATGAGAATAATTTTTGTTAAATGCTGTAGAGACAAAACCGTTTGTTTCTGAATTTTTAGACAAAAGTGGGGGTGTAGGGACAATGGGGGCAAGAATTATTTCTGATTACTTCTGGACACTTTAATGAAACATTTCTGATGCTATACACAGGGGAAAGTTTCAACCTTAATCACATGTCCTATATTTACCATCATTATGGATCTTAGGCTATGATTTTTTCCCATGAGAATAATTTTTGTCAGATGCTGTAGAGACAAAACCGTTTGTTTCTGAATTTTTAGACAAAAGTGGGGGTGTAGGGACAATGGGGGCAAGAATTATTTCTGATTACTTCTGGACACTTTAATGAAACATTTCTGATGCTATACACAGGGGAAAGTTTCAACCTTAATCACATGTCCTATATTTACCATCATTATGGATCTTAGGCTATGATTTTTTCCCATGAGAATAATTTTTGTCAGATGCTGTAGAGACAAAACCGTTTGTTTCTGAATTTTTAGACAAAAGTGGGGGTGTAGGGACAATGGGGGCAAGAAATATTTCTGATTACTTCTGGACACTTTAATGAAACATTTCTGATGCTATACACAGAGGAAAGTTTCAACCTTTACGCTTCAAGTTAGTCGAATACTATCAAGTCTATATGTGAATTGCAACATTTGGTTCAAAATTAAAATATGTGTCACAAAAAAAAACTCTGAGTGATGGAGAAAAACAAACTTGCATATTTGAATTCAGCGTAAAAATTCTATTAGGATCTCCCCATTTTGCTCTTGTGCCAGAAAAAAAAGTTCAATTTTGTTGACTAGTGTTATTATAGTAGTCTCTGTAGTTGAACTCTAACGGAAAGTTAACCCTGATGTTTATCTGATTGCACTGCATATTTTTACTATCTACTGAAATAATGAATAGAAGCTGCTATGGGATTGCAAAAAGTAGCTAATTTATTGTTACTAAATAAATGAAAAATAATATCATAATCTGTTTAAATGTGTGGCAAATGAATTCTCCTTTTAATTTGACTTCATAAGAAAGGATTACACTGATAAATTGTAAGAGAGAGAAGAGGAATAGAGGTGCTCCGAAAATGATTCAACAACTTCTGGTTCAGTCAGGGGGTTCAGTAGATTTCAGACTTCCAGTTTTGTTGGGAACCCTTGCTATAGAATCATTGATAGCATATGAAACTTCTCTCGTTCCAGGCCTGATCATTAGCTGTCAGAATATCGCTTATGCGATCAGCAAGTTCCTGGGGGGCGTCTTGTCGGACCGCGTGAGTGCCCGTCTGCTCTTCTCTACAGGACTCATTTTCTGCGGACTGGTCACTCTGCTCTTTGCCACCTCCGCCTCCATCCCCCTCTTCACCTTCTTCTGGTTCCTCAATGGCTTCGGACAGGGGTGTGGGTGGCCCGCCTGCTCCAAACTGCTGCGTCAGGTGAGTCCATTTAGACGTCAAAGAACTTTCTTTACTTTAAATCAAAGAACATCATTCATGGAAAGCCTTTTTCACTTACACTTCCAAAATTAATTTTATAATTTTAGTTCTCATATCTCTGTACACATTTAGATCGCAGGTAACACTAGTACATATTTGTTCGAGTGATTACATCACTTGTTTCCACAGTGATCTTGTTCAATCACCGCTCTTTATAACATTAGACAGTGTTGATACAGCTTTGCCACGCACTTTGTTTAAGCAACCGGTTTACTTATTTCTCAAAATAACAACGAATGTTACGAAAAGGGAGCTTATAGAGGTTGAGATGCAAGAGTATGTTTGTTGATCCTGTGTAGAAAACAGCAGACATTTTAGAACCTTATTCCTAAATCTCTTATATCCTCTGAAAACAAACGCATATTAATTGAACTGCATTCGTTCAGAGTTTCCATTGCATTCATAAACTTCATTGCAGTTTTGGGAGAGTATATTTATAACGAGGTTTAATTCCTACAAGAATTACTTCTATTTATCTTTCCTTCCCCGTAGAAATAAAAAAAGGCCTTAACTATTTCTAGAATGATATAAAGCGGGACTCTCCAAACATTTTATGTGTAGGGCCACATTTATAAATCGATAGACTCCCGCGGGCCACACTGAACTACCCTTTTAAATCACAAGGACCAAGGCAGCTAGCTCATCATACGAACATAGTTAAGTCCTCATGAGAGAATTTTCGGTAAGAAAATACGATGTACCATTCTTTGTTTTCATACAACTTTAATTATAATGAATAAAGTATCGTAAATTACTTTAAATTTAGAAAACCATTTAAAGTTTTAAAAGATTTCATTTGGTTGCCTGTGCTATGTCCCCTAATAATAATAAATACTTTAGGACTGGAAAACTCTCCTCTCAGCTACCGTTGTCCATACTCCTGATATAAAATTTCCATGAATCTCCTGATATAAAATTATTTCTGACGCTTTTAATATGGTTATTAACAAATTAAAAATGTGGCACCATTATCTTAATCGCAACCAGATTAGTTTTTTTTGCACCGAAAATACATAGATTAATAATAAAATAGCATCAAATTGATATTTTTTCAACTTCCGTTTAAAATTTGTAGAAAATTTTTCCCTTATTACAACGTATCATATCTAATATATGGGTGGGGATTTTACGGGCAAATATTAGACAGCTACCCTAATCTATTCCATTGTCCTTAAGAGAGTATTAAGGTGGGAGAGCTAGGGGGTTTTGTCCAAAAATTCAACTAGTTTCAGGTAATAGTAGATTATGCATATTAATACTATAAAGGGTATAAATTATATCATTTGTGTAAACTATAAAAAATACAATATTTTTTTTAAATTTAATTTTTGAGACTTAACCCCTAAACGGATTTAAACAAAGTTGCTTCAGACACTCCAAAATAAATTCTTACGTATGCTACTGATTTTCTGATATGAAATCATCTTTCCTTATCCCTCAGGGATAGATACTCCCCAAAAAGTCTTCAGCACAACCCCGCCCACCCCAGTGTCCTAAATTTGGCCTAATACTGTAGAACGCATTACATTACTATCCTTACCGATACAGACTTTACCTTATTTGTTACATTTTGGAATCTGAAGGAATCATAATTCACTATCCAGAAAAGAAAATCTTTAAATCTTTTTACCAATAGAGCAATTAATATTCATTGTCCTCCCCAAAAATAAAAATTTCCCTACATGCACCACCGTTTTTCTCTAAAGTTTTACCCATATAATCTTTATAATATTAAATATTAAATTCACACACTTTGGAGAAATTACTTTCAAAGCAGCATTTTTTATTTTAACTATTGTTTCGCTGAGTTGAGTGTTTCCAAAAAAAATAAAGTTAAATTATTTTTTTCTAATTCTCAAGTTTCCAAATCTATTACCTTCAATTATTTCAAATCCGATAAGATTAAATCTAAAACTTCCCGCTTCCACTATTGCAATGTCGCTGAGATTGGATCTAAAACCTTCCATTATTTCAGACCCGCTGAGATTGGAGGTGCTGCTCTCTAGTGGAACATTTCGAAAAGAAAATCTGACGCTTACTTGCCCCGCACAAACTTTAAGTGCGGTTTTAACGCGACAGAATTTTAATCTCTTCGTGAAAATGTTTGTTTATTTTATTTTTATGTAAATTTTACTGCAACAGATTTTTTTTGTAAGGGGTGAGATCTATCATTTTGGCAAATTTAAGGCGGGGTCACTTGTGGTGTCCCCTGTCCTCCCAAATTTTATGGAGTTAAATTTTTTCTCGATGGTAAATGATGTTTAGCCCTCAGAAACAAGGTGTATGTCTATGTACTTTAAGATAAATAATTATCTATCGCCACAAAGTAGTAGAGGAGCTGAGAATTCACATTTTTGTAAAATCCGCATTTTAAAGTTTTACAGATTCCCTCTGTGAAAATAAGTATTTATGCTGTTACTCAACGTGTCTTTTAAAATTGGTCGCGTTCTTTTCCAGTGGTTCTCTCCGACGCAGTTTGGCACTTGGTGGAGCATGCTCTCTGCCAGCACCAACTTCGCTGGGGGCGTTTCCCCTTTCATCACCGCCTACATCATCCTCAACTACGGGTGGAGGGCCAGTCTCACCGTGTCAGGTGGGTTTCTAGGATGGATTAATCTAAGATTTTAATTAGAATAAAACAAATTTAAGGATTACAGTGTTAACCTATTAAAATGCCAGTGACTTCATCAACTGAATAATAGAATATATATTGCTCGACAGAAACGACCAAGTTCCTTTTGAGTCGTACGACTTTCGTTGGATTCCCCGGTCGACTTAAAGAATATTCTACAACTATTCTGGGGATAGTATTATCTCTCAAATAATTAGTTATTAATCATGGATATCCGTGAGAAGTTTTAGATATATCCTAATTATGACTGAAAAAAATCTCGAGATAATTATATTGGAATATCCTAGAAAAACTTTTGTATTTGTTTTGACCATTCTTACTTTAAATTAAAAAAACCTGCTTCTCTTAAAAAATAAAGATGCATGTTTATTAAAGTTCAAAATAATAACTTATTTTTTTATTTGGTATGAGCAGGTTTCTTTCTTCCCAATCCCGCTTACCCAAGAGCGCATCCCTTCAGAAAAGTAACTTCTACAAAATACCAACACACAGTACATAAAACTATGTAGGAACTCACTAAGTATCAACTGATACTTAGTATCAACAAACATGTTAACAAAGCATCCCCAATTCAAATTATTAGAGACTATTACCCTTCGGACAATGCCGTCCATTTCTCGGTATTGCTCTGATTAATTAGTTGGGTCGGCAGATAACTCGCCCCATATACGAGCCAACACTCGATCGTTCCCAACCCAGTTTACCCATTTGCAGTTTCAGGATGCCTCACTTATGTGTATGCGTTTATTTCATTGCGGTGCTTTTGTTTCGCCGCCATTGTCTCAGCTTAAAAGCCTCTTTGCAATCCCAGCAGATTATTTAGATGGCCTATTTGTCCGCTATCAGTTTGGCAGATAGTCAGTCCTCAAGAAGCGAAAACGAGGTAGTAACTCAATTGCCTCAGTTACTTGGAATCTGCAAATATGCCAATTGAGTTTTCACCGAAGTCAATGGTGCCGACCATTTGCTCCAACAAAAACTTTAAGATGAACTGTTTAGCCGTTCGTTCGTTTGAACATATTCAAGCTGGTGTTATCAACCTTTTGATGGAGATGTCTAAGTTCAGAGTCCTCATAAAACATTTCTAAATAAAATTCAAGCCGTGCTGTCCTTTTGCTAAAAAATATGCTTTTAGTTCGCTATGATTTAACATAAAACTGAGAGCCATTAAAAATTAATGTCGTTAGAACCTTAATACGTTAGATACCTTAATGTATCTTGTCTTTTCAATCTTAAATAAGTTTGTCTCTCCTTATTTCAAATTAGAACGAACTATTATATGTGGCAATGCCATCTGGTGACCGAAGGAAGTCCCTCAAAATGTTCGAGATGGAATCCAAAATCTTTATTTGTTTTAGTTTTAATTTAAAATTTTGTTAACTAAAAAAAAGGGAAAGAAGCGGAAAAGAAAAGAGAAAGAAATGGGGAGAAAGTTAGGGAAAGGGGTAAGAAGAGAAATAAATAGTGTTCGGCACTAGTTAACTAGAACTAGTTGCAACTAGTAGTTAACTACCGATCAACTAATAGTTTAACTACTTTTGGTTTAAACTAGTTCAACTATTAGTTGACCTATTTTTTTTATTTCTACTAGTTAAAACTACTTTCAAATTTTCAACTACTTCAAAAAAAATTTGTTTAAAATTTTTATCAAAATATACAAAATATTTTCAAATGTGGCAACTTTAAACATATTTAATTAAAAAGTCAGAGTATTTGAATACCCTAACCAGAAATAAAGGTCATTTTTACGCGAAGTGTAAACGTTTTTTGTGATATAGATAAGAAAGATGTATTAGAATTAGGGCAAAAATAGGCAATGGAATTTAATAGACTAGTTAACTACTTTGGGAAATAGTTAACTACTAGTTGCAACTAGTCCCAGGAAAAAATAGTTAACTACTAGTTACAACTACAATTTCTCTCTCAGACTAGTTAGTAGTTGGTAGTTAACTACTTTTTGACCACTAGTTGCCGAACACTAGAAATAAAAGGAAAATAGAGAAAGTAATTTGAATGACCAAAAAAGTTTCAATTACCTGGAAAAAGTGCCGCTTTGGGCTTAAAAAAAAGGAAAAGAAGAGAGAAAAAGAGGAGACAGAGAGTGGTGTAAGAAGAGAAAAGGAGAAAAAAAGAGTATATTTTGAAAAACCAAAAAAGTTTGAATAACCCCGTAAAACTGCCCCTGTCAAAGTGAAAAAAGAGGCAAAGAAAGTAAAAGGGAGAAAGGGAAGGGAAAAAGTTTTCTCTTACTTCCACATTTGTTTCTTTTCTTTTTTTGCACATTTTCTCTCGTTTTTTACCATCTTTCCCTTTTTTTTTCCCATTGGGGGCACTTTCCGGAGTGTCCTCCCCTTGGATCCGCGCCTGATATGGCGTCACATTTTTCGAAAAATATAAATTGGTCGTAGAGGAACAGTTCCTTGGATATTTTGACGCGCAAGGAATCTTTCAGTGCAGAGTTTGAGCGGGCTTGTGGAAACACCTTGTACTTATACTGTAAAAGCTTGTACTTAATTTATTTTATAAACTTTGAGACATGCTTTTTAACTTATCGAAAAAAAATATTCTTACGTTACGTTCTGGAATCATTGTGATGTGGATCATGTGGATGTGTTTTTGCAGGGACTCTTTCCCTTGGACTTGGAGCCCTGGCGCTTATGACGCTTGTGAATTCTCCAACTGACGTCGGATTGCCTTCTTTTGTTAAGAGTAGTGGAAAAACAGAGAAAAGTAAGTTTTTCAGTAATTGCATATTTTTTTTATGTAAACTAAGAATCACGAACCATAGTTTGTAAACCGGATCTGCTGCTTCAAACCCCTCGTAAAAATAGAAGTGTCTATTTGGACGGCAAAAACGGCAGTTGGCGCATGCGCCGTAGGTCTCGCGTTTACGTAGCAGTCCCGGCGCTTAGTATGATCTCCAATCAGAACCGTTGCCTTGTAAATAAGAGTAGAGTTTACTTGTATGTTTGCCGGCCAAGTAGACATTGCCGTACAAAATTAGGAGTGCCTAGATATTCAGTCATCTCTCTGATTTTGTTTGGGAAGTTTTTTTTGTATTATTTAATTTTTCTAGGTAGGGTCTTTTATGATCAAGATTAACCGATTTTTTTTATCTAATTTTTATCGGAATATACAGCCTTTTATGAAGAAATGGTCTGTCCTAAGAAATGGCGTTAGAAAAAAAGCATAAATGGAAACTTGTAGATGCAGAGACAAAATTTAAAATAGTAAATTATTTAGCAATTATACTGATTAACACATTTAAATAAACCACACAAAGGATAATCGACAAACATTTTGTTTTTGCTGTAATTTTTTTTTACTTTACATAAGCTCTTTCAAAATGTCTTTCCATCATGGGAGACTTGGACAGATAAAACTTTTGCTTAGCAGCTCAAGAGTCCAAAGGGGGCGATGCCACTGCCTCCGATCTTCTCCGTTCCCCTGCTCTGTGGCTGGTCTCCTTCTCTTACATGGTGGTGTTCTGCGCCAAGACAGCCACCCAAGACTGGGGGCAGTTGTACTTCATAGAAGAGAGGAAACATACGCAATACGTTGGTAAGAAACACAGCTAAAATCAGTAGTTTAGTAGTTTTTACAAGTTGATAAAAAGCTCACAATATTGATCATGAGTGATGTCTTTTCCACCCAGCCAGTGCTTTTACAAGTAGTGTTGAAAGTGGAGGGTTCTTTGGAGGGATTTTGGCTGGATACCTGACTGATATTCTCCTCAAAAGACAATCTGCTGCAGTGAGTCTACTAATGTTACACAACTTAAAAATAATTAAATAGTAAACAAATCTATTTGTTTGTTGAATTTTCACAAACTAGAAAATCAGCCTTTTTATTTCTGAATATTTCTGATTCGTTGCAAGAAAATAGGTAATTTTTGCTAGTGAAGTAGTCTAAAACCTTCAGAAGACTTTTAACACTTTTATTATTTTTCCATAGGGTATTCGGCAGCGTGGTAATGCACGAATGCCAATGGCTGCTGTGTTCATAACCTGCGTTATCGGATGTTTGCATCTGCTACAGTTTTCCATAGATGAACATTCCTCCAAGGTATTTTAATGCCATCCTTTTTCTTTTCATAAATGAGTAAGAATAAATGACCATAGAAAGGAATTGTAAATTTTAAAAGTAACAATCTTAACTGAAGAATCAAGTTCAAATTTTATTCCAAATTTCTTCTTCGCGAATTTTTTTCACTACTGTTTGAAAAACAAGGTGTTTCAAAAGTCCGTATCTCGGCTTTTATTTGGAACCAACGTTTCTTAGGATCTTGAAATTAAAGTGTACCCATAGGTAAGTGACTATGCTGAATCCATTTATACGGCTTACAGCTCCCCTTGCGCAAAATAAGAATATTAAAAAATATTAAAAAAAAAAAAGGAGATAACACGAAAACTTCCAGAAGAAAATTGTTTGTAATATCATGACAAACGCACAGAAAAAAAGTTTCATGAAAATATGTATTAAATATTCGAAGCGATATTAGCGTGTGAAATAGCTTTTTTTTAAGGCATCGAAAAAGAAAAAATTCGCAAACTTATAAGGTTTTCATTGTTTTCGCGTAGTTTTGCGTTTTTTAGTTAAATAAAAACCAATTTCAATTAAAGCACCAACTTTTAACTTAAGCTGTCGCAATAGATTCAGCATGGTCACCTACATAGGGATATACCTTACTTCCATGACCTTAATATATAGAAAACGTTGGTTCCAAATAAAAACCATGAAACAGACTTTTGAAACACTCTGAATATTTTAATGAAATCCGATTGTCTTTTCAGCTGTGGATCTGCTCGCTGGGGTTCGTGCTGGGGGTGAGCTACTTCGGGCCCATCGCCATCTACGGCGTCGTCGCCTCCGAGAGCGCCCCCGCCCACCTGAGCGGCACGGCGCACGCGGTCGTCGCGCTCTCCGCAAACGGTCAGTATTACCGACAACCACTTGTATAAACGTGTTAAAAAATTTGTTTTTATGTAATTTCTCAGGTGCACCTCCCTCATGTTGTTACAAATATTAAAACATTACCTGCAAATTTTCGGGTCTCTAGGCCAATTTTTGACCCCCGCGCACCTCAAAAGTAGTTTCCCCATGTTAAGGTATAGGGAAAATATTGAAAATATCTTAATTTTTCATTGTTTTTAATTTAATAAGTCTGAACGCTGTCAATGTTGAGTTAAAACCTATATATCACCTTTGGGATATCATTGTCTAAGATCCTACTGGATTAACATTCAATAGCACCTACTGGGGGAAGGTTAAAAACGCACTCTCACTGAGAAAAGAGGGGCTTGCGGGCGGGAGCTGGATAAAGACCACATGATTGTTTTATTGAACCTTTTTTCTAAGGTGCCAACCTCTATCCTGTTTCTATTAGTAAAAAATGAATGTAGTATATTAAATTTTAGCTCATTTGTTTTGACTTCCACCCAGGGCCGTGTTAAGGGAGGGGCGAAGGGGGCGTCCGCCCCGGGCGCTGTATTCAGGTATTCAAGAGAGGCGCTGAATTTGTGCCCGAATTTATTTTTTTTTGCAATTTATTATTTTAGTATTTTGCAATTTAAAATTATTTTAGCATTGGACTTCGTAGATTCTTCAATACTTTCTAACGGAACCACGATGAACATGTTCAGGGGGCGCCAAATTTTTGCCCAAACATTTTTTTGCGAATCTATCTGACTGAAAATAATGTAAAGAAATTATATTTGGGAGGGGGCGCAAAAAAGCCAGGGGGCGCCAAAAAAGCCATCCGTCCCGGGCGCGATTTTTCCACAACATGCTTGCCTCCTGCCTCCTGCTCCATGCCTCCTGCTTCCACCCACTTCAATTATCTGATTTCCTATATAAACCATAGGAAGGTGCATTATGCTATGCGCTTTTTACCCTCGTGGAACTATCCCCAGTAGGTGCCATTGAATGTTTTACAATAGGACCTTGGGACAAGGTGATATATAGGTTTTAACTCAATATTGACAGTGTTCAGGCTTATTACATTTAAAACAATGAAATATTAAGATATTTTCCCTGTACCAACATGGGAAAACTACTTTTGAGGGGCGCGGGTGTCAAAAATTGGACTAGAGACATGAAAATTTGCAGGTAATAATGTTTCAGTATTTGTGACAACATAAGGGGGTTGCACCTGGGAAATTCCAAAAAAAATTCCCATAGACTTTTGAAATGGCCTAACGAACTCGTAGGGATAGTTTATCAGAGAGTTCGTGAAAATGAAAAAATATTAAAAATGATATAGAATAGTTCAACCGGAAGTTGGCAAAAGAGTCTAAGCACTTCTGGTGTATATTCCATAACCATGAAGAAGACCTCCAGTTAAATTAGCTAAATTTATTAAAGTGATTGCTAAAAATGTCAAGTGTTATTACTTACCATCTCCTTTTCCTAATCATAAATGCCCTGGACGTGATCCACAAATTATATTTGGGTTACTATTTTTGACCACCTCCCGTGTACTTGGTCAAAAATAGTAACCTCCACGTTGTCCGAATGGGTAAAAACAAATTTATCGAATCCGTTTTCTGCCGAGCTATATAGATAGAATTTTCAGCTCCATCTTTCCAAGATTTGAGTCAAAGAATGATAATTTCATGAACATTCACGTAACAATATACCGTGCAATAATTGAGTTACATTTTCCATTATTGTATATAATTTCTACCAACACTAATCTGAAAAAAGTGTAACTGTTACAAATAGAAGATTTTATTGTTATAAGGAAGGGTACTATTAGATTAGGTGTAATAGTAAATTTTCTTAAGCTCTGAGAGAGTTTATTTTCTACAATTTGACAGATTTCACTATTTAATGGTCCATTATTTGCCATACTTTTTTTGGAGACCCCTGAATCAAATCAATGTCAAATTGTCCCAAATACCCCTAAGTCACCAGATCACCGTTTGGGAACCACTGTTCTAAGTGATTCCGAATCGGACGTTATCTTCACTCTCATTTATTTTACTTCGAAACATATACGTATAAGAAAAGTTTTCTGTCTAGGGATGGAAATTCGTCTTAGCAATTTTCTTGAAGACAAAATAAGACGGAAAAAAATAACTAACGGGTATTTAAGGCGGTGATACGAGAACAAACCTTATTTTTAATAACATTTAATTTGCTTTCTTACTCTAAAGAATTCTACATTACCCTTACTTTGCACTCACCACTTTTGCGTTCTGGTTTTGGTTCTTGGCCAGATGAAGTGACGTCATTTTTGTCTGTCTAGGTTTTGTCATTTTGTAAATCTGGATTGCCGTACCGCAACCAAACAAGCGGAAACGGTCCTTTACTAAATTAAAAATGAACTGTTACCTTTATTATTTAAACTCAACTCTTACCTACCTCGTAACTTCTTTGTGGTTTTATAGATTACAAGTTAATTATTTAGTCCGCTCTCCTCTTAGAAATTTATGGCTAACATTTATCTTTTTCATGCAGTCGGTGCCATTATATCGGGCCTACCGTTCAGCTTTATTGCCAAGCACTACAATTGGTCGGCCACCTTTCTCCTTTTGGAAGTAGCGACGGCCGTCAATTTGATCATCCTGTTCCTAGGCTGGAACCTCAACTACAACATGGGCAAGAGGAAAACGGAGTGAAGGAAGCTCAACCACTGTGATAGACACTACCACTTGAAGTGGTTTAAAAGAGCATGTAGTCATAATTGGTTATACCTTACAAGACTGTTGTGAATGTCATTGTTTTGTCTGTACTGTCTAATTTTCCTCTAAGATGGCGAATAACTATGTTTATCCATAGAGAAAGAACCGTTGTTAATTTAGTTTTAAGAGCTTGTAGGTCATTTTCCTTTTTAAAAAAAGGCAAAAATCCGTGTGACATCATAAATTGGGTGTGAAAAGGGGGGCATCGACTTATTTCCACCTATGGAATTTATTTATTGCTTTAAAAGTGGTAATTAAATTAAAATTAGGTTCAAAATAGTGGAAGCTGTGAATCCCCTCTCTGCTTCCTTATATGCTTAAATATTATGCCTACAGCGCTAATGCGAGTGCAAGTTTATCACTTACTTAGTAAGTAGTGTGAATTTTTGTTTGCATTTAATGTTTCAAAGAAGGTTTATCTTTTGTTCAGTTTAATACTTTGGTTAAATAAGTTTAAGTATATAATGTAAATACATAAATATTCACAACACATTTAGTGGTATAATTTTTTTTTTGAAAGATAGGATTTATATTTTTCATTGCTAGTCTTGGTGAAGATATTTTTTTAAAGTTGTAGTGTATTTTATTTTAAGTGATGACGTAGAAGATAATTTGCTCAATAAAGATATAAATATTAATAGGTAGATAACTAATTTTCATGGCAATAGTTTATGTTTAAAGACTATTTTCCTATCTATCTATTCTAAAATGTATATGTATATAATAACTTCAATGTTTATATTTTCATGTATTAAATTTAATATAAAATCAAACTAATTATTTTGTGATATAATGAAACATAGAAAAAATTAAAATATATATATTTTTACTGGAAAAAAGGTTGTGTGTGTCAAAGAATAACCAATGATTTCAAAACTTGTTGTACTTGTATTTGGTCAATATTTTTGTTACTATTTTCAATAAAATTGTTACAGTTATTTTAGTACAAATTGTTTTCACTTAAAATATGATGTGAACACGTGTATTTATCATTCTGTTTATTTAATGTGAATATGGAGATTTGAAGGAGGTAATTTAAGAATTTATAAACCTAGATAGTTACTGAAAATTTAAAAATATTTATTTTAAGTGAGTTAAATCAACCTTTAAAACATTACACTGAATTTGTTAGTTCATTCTCTTATCATTTTTATAAATTCTAAAAATTTATAATTTATTTTTAGACAAGTCACAGAATTTGTATGCATCTAACAAATAAATATTTTTTAATATGTAAAGGTTTAGCAAACTTAATTGTCATATATTTTGCATTATTAATATGTTTGTTACTTATTTTTTTATTACACATATTTAATTGCATTTTTTGATGTTCAAAACTATGACCCACGGTAATATATAAAAAGCGTGAACATTTTTATAAAATTGATTAATTTTCAATTGGGTATTGTGGCAGTTCACAATAACGGGTGTTCCAGTTCCACACTAATATGTGTATCAATTTTATTGAGTGAAGCTACTTAAGGAGAAATCAACAAAACATAATTGTATATTATTATTTTATTTGTCGTCGTATTCAAAATCTTGTTTCAGTTTGATCATTACAGTAAATAATGCCAGGTTATTGAACATATACTTCGACATTTTGTATATGCATATTTACAGAATTAAATAGTCATTACATAGTTTGAAGGGGTATTTAAAAAATATTTTAATTACAAAAATTACTTCGTATACAACATGGAATAAATGCTACAAAAAATTGGTATTTTAAAGTCTGAAATGTACAAAGATTTTTTTCTTCTCAGCTTTTCTTGGCACTTACTAAAGCATAGTTGGACCCTTACTATTCTTACCACATTCACCTAATTTCTCTTAAGTCTTCTATTATTTAAAGAGAGAAAAAGTCGGTTCCCAGAAAAGTGGGACATACTTTTCGTGAGGTTTTGAATCCTGATTCTTTGAAATCTTGATTCGTAAAACAGGCACAGCCTGCGAATTTTTCGAAAGTTTCTACCTAAAACTCTCGCTAAATTCTCCATAAATGATTTTGTTTGTGATGCGATGTGAAAATACTTGAATGCATTATACCAAAACTAACACAAAATGTTTTCTTTGGAAGGTCAAAATACACAATGTCCGTAGTTTGATTTCTTCTTTAAACAAAGAAACATTTACTCGTATGGGCTACTTTTCAAACAATCTACCATTTGACTTTACTCATACTCAATCTACCGAAATAATGAAAAACATTCGCATTCACTCAAACATAACAATTACTTTCCGTCATACATATGAAATCAAATCTCTTAGCTGTATTGCTTCTTAAAAGTGTACCTCGTATCAATTTTAATTTATAAAATTGATTAGATAGTACATCAATGGAATGTCTGTTTCTGTTTGAAAAATGCATTATTTAGAGAAGAGCAGCAAGACAGCCTTGAGATGATATTTAAATGAACTGCTTTGGTATTGTCCTATTCAACCGAATCTACTCTCGGCAGCATTGAGGTCAATCGGAGAAAGGGTCGTTCTCAGCTTGGGCTTGCCGAACTTGAGAACTCGAGGTCTGTTCTGGAATTTCTTTCGGATGGACCGCGTGCTTTCGAAGTCCTCTTGAGGAGGGTCGTCCGTGGTAGGGACCACCTCGGTGGTTGTATCAACCATCTCGTGGTAGGACTCGGTGGTTGGGTAGATGATGTCTGTGGTCGACTCCAGCAGAGGCTCGGAGAGAGTGGTCGACTCGAATCCCTCGAAGATGAGCAACTCGGTGTTCTCGTCGCTCCTGGCGATGGGTGCATCGGTGTCAGGGACCTCGGTGGTCGTGGGTCTGGCCCTCATGCGCTTGGCAAAGGCCTTCCGAGTGCGGAAGGTGGTCGTAGGGGGTTGGGTGGTAGTGATGGCGGGTCTGGTGGTCGGCCTACGCCCCCTCTGTCGGCCAAAGAGGTTGATCCGGCTGCCGTACTCCGTAGGAGCTGGCGTGGATTCCGTCGTCGTTGTGGTCGACTTGCGGGGGTTGGGTGTAGACTTCTGCCATCTGGCGGACTGGGAGCGAGGGTTGGAAGAAGGGGTGATAACAACGTCCCTTACCGTCGTCGGCTGGGTCACCGACTCCCCAGGCGTCTGGTCGTCTTCCGGGGGATAAGAGGGAACAGTTGGTCTCGGTCGCCGAGGTCGCTGCTTCCTCTTGCGCGTCCTTTTCCTGGTTGACACTTCCGTTGGAGTGGTGGACGTTGGCTGTTCGTATTCGTCCGTTACTCTGACCACCCCATCGAGTAGGTGGTCTGTGGATGGATGGTGGCTGTGCTCGTTCGTCCTCGCACCCGTCTCCTCATTTGTCTCCAGGTGTTCCGGAGGGGGTCTTGGGGATGTGACGGGTCTCTTCGGAGGGGGTGGGAAGGTAGGGAATGTCGGGAAGGTGGGCTTTGGAGGTGGTTTACGTGTGGATATCGGTCTTCTGGTCGTCTGTATTTCGTCCACTTCTGGGTACCTGTTGCTCACCACCGGCCTTCTCTCCTCCTCGACAATTTCGTGCACCGGTCCCTCTGCGTGAGAAATGTGACGATGTTCCTCGTGGACAGGCTGCGAGTCTGGTCTTGATCTGTAATCGGTTTCCCGATGATGTTCCTCATGGTGAGAGGATGGTCGCTCTCTTGGTGTGGGTGACTCCCTACCAGGAGTTGCCTCTGTCATGGGAATGAAGCCGGTTTCTATTTCTGGGTAGTGGTCGGTGTGGTGGGTTCTGTGGTGTTGGTGCCTGTTTTCACCAGGCGAGTTGCGAGGTCTGTCCACTTCGTTTCCTTGGTGGATGATGTGTCCTCGATGGCCTTCGTGTGTCTCCGGGACATTCTCAGCCAAGACGTACTCTGACGGGGGTCTCTCGATCTGTGGTTGTGGAGTTCTGTGTCTGGACGCTCCCGGTGTTGAAGAGTGGTGACGGGAGGGTCTGGTAGCGTGACCTCTATGGCCCTCATGTTGGTGGTGATGATGCTGAGGTCTTTCGAAGAATCGGTGGTCAACTGGACCTTCCTGGACAGGTCTCGATCTGGGTCGTTCCTCGGGTCTTCTGGCACCAAAATCAGGTTCTTCTTCTTGAGGCTTGATTTCAGGTTTTCTGGTTCTAGTTGGCCTTGATGGTGAAGGAGGAGTGGGTGAAAAGTACTGTGACTGCCCTCTTGGTCTGTCCTGCTCGGGACGTACCCTCTGTCTTACCCTCTCTGGCTGTCTTACTACCTCTTCCAGTAACTGAGGATGTCTCGTGGGAGGAGGAACCCTCTGTCTTACCCTTTCCGGCTGTCTGACCACCTCTTCCACCAACTGTGGATGTCTCGTGGGAGGAGGAACCCTCTGTCTTACCCTTTCCGGCTGTCTGACGACCTCTTCCACCAACTGAGGATGTCTCGTGGGAGGTGGAACCCTCTGTCTTTCGTCTCGAACCCTGTCTGGTGTAGGCTGCCTCACAATCTGGGGAGGCCTAGTTGGGACTGGCTCTGGGCGATACCTTGGACGGCTTACGGGTTCCCTAACCATGACTTCTTCTACCACGTGTGGTCTTGTGGGGATAGAAGGGACTCTTGTCCTCTGTCTCTCGTCATGACCACCTTCTGGTTCTTCCACTACGTGAGGTACAGCTGGTGCCTCTCCACGGTAGTCTTCCACCAGAACCACTGGTCTGGGATCACTCTCTGGCCTTTCCACTTGAGGGGTCTGGTGGTGCATTACTGGTGGGTATTGTACACCAGTACCCTCTGGTGGGTATTGCGGCGGGTACAAGAGGGATGCATGGATGTAAGGGGAGTGCTGCGGTTGAGGGGGTCGCTGGGGCAGTTCTGAAGGGACGGGTCTCCGTTGAGGTCGAGGGATTTCTTGGACAATGACGGGGACGTGTTCTTCTGGTCGACCCCTCGGTCTGGTGGGGCGTTGGGAAGTTTCTGGAGAGGGTTGTCTTGGTCTGAAAGGGAATAAGAAGATGACTGGTTGTAAAGATAACGTTCAAAGTGGATGGTATTTGTTGAGGTAAGTAGTAAGGATAAGAATGCTCAAGACAAGTTACATCTTTTTTTATTTTAGGTTAATATATTATATTACTTTCAAATTAGTAACAATTTAACCTTAATATTTGAAATGATGGTAAATTCAATTACAATTACTAGTATATCTAAATGTTTGAAATTTATTTCCCCCAAATGTACTTAGGAGATTACATATTCTACTCAATTGAAAGGCGAGTTTACCAACCTTTCTTGTTGTGGACCACTCTGCACATAAGGTGACTGTTCTCTTCCAGGCTGCACACCAACAGGAGATTCCTGTGGCCTCTCCTGCACGGGGGGTCTGCCTAGCACTTGTTGCGGCTGCTGTTGCTGCTGAAGGTTATAATGAGACAGTGGATCCCTCTGAGAGAAGGAACTCGTAAACTCATCAAACCCAGGGAAATTCTGGAAAAAGGGGTAGCCACTGAAGCCTTGTGAGGGTGGTTGCTGCTGTTCTCTGGGTCTTTCGCTAGGGGGTGCACTTCTAGGGGGCTGATTCTGAGGGGATTGCTGTTGGGGGTACCTAGGGGGATAGCCAGGCTCGAAATAGTATTGTCGTGGAGGAGGGCTTTGGAACGTTTGTGGCTGAAAGGGGAAATTAGGCAGCTGCAGGGGTCTTTCTTGTTGAGGTGGCTGGTTTTGATGAGTAGGGGGAACCTGTTGAGCATCTGGGCTGTAGTAGTAAACGTTCCTCTGCTCCGATGTCTGTTCGGGTTCCTTCTTTCTCTGTCGGTTGTTTTTCCTTCTGCGGGTTTCGATAGTGAGTGGGACGAGTTGACTAGGACCGGCTCCCTGGACCATGCCTTGGCCATACGTAAAGGCCATTCCTTCCTAGAAAGAGATGGATTTGGATATCATTACATACGGAAAAACAAATTCGAACAATAATAATCAACAATAACAAATCATCCAATATATACCTGTCTTTCCCTAGGTACGGGATCTCCAGCACTAGCCGCAGTGGTGTCAGGCACCTTCGCGTAGACGATGGCATAAGGTCTCCCTCTCTGCTGGGGCTCAACCGACCTTTTCCTCCTTGGGTGCTTCCCGGGGCTCTTCTTGCCACCGAAGAACAGCTTCTTCGCCTTTCTTCTGTACGCGCTGTAATCTTCGTCACTGTTGTACACCTCCACCAGAAACGCCGCTCTTCGATCGTCCAGCGGCGCTATGTCGATCAGAGCGTCCGTGGCTTTGGAGCCCCTACTGAAGTCCCTAGGGCGCCCCTGGGGCTCCTTGCTGAACACCTCGTACACGCCACCCTTCAAGGGCGTCGTTCCCTCCGGGACGGCGGTCGGCTGGGGCAGAGCACCCCCCAGTCGGTACTCTGTGGCAGTAGGTGCGGTGGTGTCTTTGAAGTAGATGTCCTCAGGGAGGTATATCTCGCTGCCTTGGCACGCTTTGGCGGTGATCTCTCTGAGAAGGCATATGCCACTCTGGTGCTGTTGTTCTTGGCACCGGACTGTAGTGAATGTGCCGTCCGAGCGGCATAAGTGGAATACCTGGCACTGGAAGCGGGGGTCGGCGTAGTAGCCAGGGGACCGGTCCGAGCACGAGAAGGAGGGGGTTGTTGTTTCTTTGGAAGTGGAGAAGAAGAAAGGAGCTGCGTTACTGCGAATCTGGAAAGAAGAAAAAAAAAGGAATTTTACATGTTGTTAAATTCAGTGAACGATATGGAGTATCTATACCCTTTTAATTACTTTCACAGATTTCTGTTATTGCTTGAAAAAACTTTTTTCAATGTCACATTTTCAACATTACTAAAATAAACGGAAAATTTAATGATAAACCTATCAATTTTTTAAATAGATGGAAATGAGAACGCAGAAATATCCTTTATTAGATTCAGTTTTGGGAAGATTTGTAATGTTTACTTGGTTATAATATGTAAGAAAAAGTTTCAGTGAGATGACAAGTTATGAAAAAGCCTCAATTTGAAATCATGATTGTAAAATGATAGCAGTTGCATACATATATTTTTTTCAGTGTCATAATAAATAATTATTCCTAGGGAAAACGTGCGTAGGAACCAATTTTCGCCTCTGAAAAAGTTTATTTTTGGATACAAAACATCTAACTTCATTAGGTATTTGGAACCAAACAGCATTCCAATTCCTAATTTTGTGTATAAGCTACTATTGTATACAAGTTATCATTGCATGCATTTGGTGTACAAATAGTAAAATCACTAATTTATAAAAGAACATAAAGAAAGGAAGGATTTACTACTGAGAGTGGGATGCATGGCATCCTGCACGCGATCTCACCGACCGACCGAAGCCATCAAAAGTGAATGGAACAGCTCCAGGCTGGGAGAAAGTGCTGTAACTAAGCACTCGATTGAAGGGCTCAATATAGGATCAAATTCTCTTATCATGAAGCATTTGGGCATGCACGAGTGATTCTGAACGAAAATAGAAATCCCTCGCCTCCCGAAGAACAACTGCGTTTCCGATTCGAAATTTAATTTCGAGGGGGATTTCTATCATTGTTTTCAAAAGCGAAACTCGTAAACGGAGTTCAGTGACTTTGGCAGCCAGGAAAATCTAAGCGAGATGGTTCTATTTCTGACTTTTACTACGCTTTGCGAAAATGATTTATATGTAAACTGAATTGGAATTAGAGTATATTTCCATCGGAATTTAAAATTTGATTTTAAATTAGATTTATCTATCTTTCTCTACTGTAAGATAATTCTGCTTTGCAAGGGAACATTTAAGAATTAATATGAGTATAGAGAGTCTTGTAAGTGAAAAAAGAAGAATTATTAAGAAACATACTAAATGGTGGATTTTTTTCGTAAAAAACGTAAATTTACAACAATGCATTTTGTTATGACATTGTTGAATATTGTTAAAAACTCAACAATGTCATAATTAAAACAACAATATGTTTAATAAATAGGCACAAACTGCAACAAATGATTTGGTCAGTTCCTTCTCAACTTTCTAAAGTGAAACAGTTCGCAAAACCTTCTCTTCAAAATCATTACTTTAAACTGAATTAAGAAACGGAGGGTCTGTAATCCCATTTTGGAGGTAAGAATATACAGGATACAAAAAATTCGATTAGAAAAATGTCAAAATATCCTGTCAATGACATAAAATTACTGAAAAAGTTTCATGAAAATATGTTTAATCTTTATGGAGATCCAAGCATTGACCACTTCTTTCAAGCACTGGAAAAAGGGGACTGTCCACTAGTTTAGAAACTTTTCTGATGTTGTGATAAGTTTGAATCCATACCCGAAAGAAAACTCCCAAATCGAGCGAAATAAATAATTCGCCCACCAGGCCCTAAAAGGGGGAGATGGGTGATCATCTTTTTAAAGGAGGAGATGATCTAAAATGTTTGAAAGCTTATGGGTTAATGAGAATAGCAAAAAAAAAAAAACACTTTGTGTGGAGAAATTAAACTCTTTTGGAGAAATGTCTTAATCTCATGATTCCCTGACCAGAATAGTTAATTTACTCCTTGCCATCTCCATCTGCCAAGTTGGCGAAATTTCCTCAGAAGAGTTGCCAAAAAAACCTAAAACCCAAACCTAGAGGACGTCAGGTAAGACAACATTAGACCCTTTTCGGGTTTGTATTAAGTACAATTAGACGACAATCGATTGAACCCCGTTTATTAGGTTATCCCCTCATTTTAAGGACTATTGAAAAACATTTTTAAAATTAGAAGTTGGTGACTGAAATAACATAGGTCTGGAAAAAAATATTTCCGAAAGCTGTTTGCGTTATTCCACCTGATCTTCATGTTTTTTGATGCGCTGAATCCGAAAATGACCTCCGTTTTTTCCTGGGACGTCACATTTCCTGACAATTTAGGTTTTTAAGTTGTATTGGGAAACACCACAAAATTTTGGAAAATGGACTCATTATACAAAATTTCTAACTCAAATTTTTCCACGAGATCATTTTAAATGTTTTTTTTTTTTTTGTGTGTGTGCTGAATCTAAAATTGTTCTTCGTTTATCATAGGACTTCACTTTTCTTGACAATTTAAGTAAATAATAATATATTTAAGTAATAATAATTTTGATAACTATGCAAAATAAGCCAATACCACAGTATAAATGAAAATAAGAATATGCTGGTAATTTATTATTTATATTTCATGAAAATCATTATAAAACTGAAATGTGTTCATTTACACTCTCTAAAACCTCTGAAACTTATTTTTCATTCTAGTGAGGCTCCTTTCAAAATCCTAAAAAATTAAAATATCTCTACCAACAGTGTTGCTTCTAATTTTTGTCATATTTTTATGTGTAATTTGTATAACGTCGCCAATAAACATTGAGATATTTTCTATAAAGTTCAACTAATTGAACATTTGAGTATTTTCCTATATAACTCTTTGAAAACTTGTCGAATATTTTTTTAGAGTTCTTATTTGTAATACGTAGATAACTATCAGGGAACTATTTATTACCATCTTGAACTTTCCTTTAGCCATTTAAAAGGCTACTGAACTTCCAAATCAACCCAGTGCCTGAGCTGATTACGGATTAAATACGAATATTATGCATGCACGAATGAATTAACACCAAAGCTGGCGGCTCAGTTCAGAAAAAAACTGAAGCAATTACACACATCTTGCAGTTCGACCACCCAAAGGGGTTAATGAATGATCGGGATGCAAATTCGAGGAAGAAAACGGAACTAAAAAAGAAGGGGTAAAAAAGGAACATCGATTCGATCGTGGCGGTGCAAAGACAAACAATGTCAAACGACTTTCATAATTGGAGGCGAATGAAAGGAAGCGGTGTCGATAGAGTGAGTTAAGCGATCGCATTCTTCGCTTCATTATCACCCCGAAAAGAAAGGAAAAACGGCTCAGGAAGAGTGAGAAGAGGTCCTCCTCTCGCAGGGAGGGAACTAGTTCAGACTCGAAACTAGTTCACCAGAGCTTGGGCGATGCCCCTGGAGGGACAGCAGAAGATTCTTTATCGAACGACGGCGTTTTCCTTTCACGTACTACAACAGTTCGTCAAAAAAGCAAACCAGAACAAGGTCAGATTCCATCTCGCAATGTGGGTCGGTTTGGTTTGCTTCCGAAGCAGCAGCGAGAGCAGGTGGTTTTTAACCCTGAACTTGGAATAAAGGCAGACTGAATGGAGTGCTATTAATAACACTTCTTCCGACAATCACCTGAGGACGGACGCTTTTTTTGTTCTGCGCGTGCAAGTGTCAACGGCCCGGAGAGAAGCTCCGACACTTTCTCAAGCACCTGGGAATGGCTCTGAAAGGATTTATTGATTGACTTAATTGGATTTTTAACTCCTCCATTGACGGAATGGAATGCATTGGGTTATTCCATTCCTGAAGCAGTGTGGGCTTGTCTTTGATGTTTATTAGCTCAGCATTGGTAAAGATAGCAACTGGGTTAGGGCTGAGAAATAGATTAGGGATATTTTTACCACCAACGCGGTTGCTGATGAGTTTCAGGATGTAGGTATTCAATAGCTCATTGTTGATCGAATATGTTCTAAAGAAACCGTAAAATTAAGCAATTTGACAGGAGTGTAATCCTTTTTTTTATCGTGAAATTCGGGAATATACGTTGAATACATTAAAGGAAGCAAGGCTCTTAAAATCCTTTGTTTCTTACTTTAGTTAGCCAGTATAGAGTTCTTTGAGCTTTTCTGTTCAGAGATTTAAGACAATTGAGTCGTTATTCCTAATCCTGTTTTCTTCGAGCATTTTTAAAAATAGTGTCATGAGACAGCTCTTAAACAAGTGCCGGGTTCTCATGACTCCCGATTTTTTTTTATTCGCTTCCTCTCATGTCAAATAATATTTTATTATTACTCTTTACAATGGCCAACTTGATAAAACTTAAAAGAGTCGCATTCCTTTAAAGGAGAGAAGAAAGCACAAAGAGAGTAATTTTTCACTTGCCCCATAAATCGAAATGAAAATTCATCAAATATATTCCGGAAATTTTCCTTAGAAAAATGGGGAATGAAAGTTAGAAGTATGGTAATGTTTAATACATGAGAAAGAGTACCTTTCAGTGGTTCATTTATAAAGCACTGCAAAAGAAAGCGTTATTGTGTTCAATCGTACTCTCGAAAATCATTTGAGGTTCTTTATTTCAATCCGAATCCTTTTTCTTTGTATTCAGTAGGATTTTGTGCTAAGAGCAATTGATTGCCACCAATTAGAATCAAAACCGTGAGCCAATTCCATTGTTGAGTTTTTGGAGCTGGTGTGTTTCCGTTTGAAATGGGACTGAGGGGGACAAAATGAGGTGCCTTTCAGAAGTGGCGTTCTTTAAAAAAAAATAAGGTAATATGTGCCATTTGATTTAGGAGGAAATACTATTGGTAATACAAATATCTTTGAAACACTTGTAGTCTATCTAGGAAAAGTTTTAAAAGAATTGATAAATGAAGATTTATTTCGAAAACCAATGATGTACCCAATGAGAATATAACAATATTGGTTTTTTTTTTCTGAAGGGACTTGGACTGTTCCTCAGCAATGGTCATTAACACTAATCGTTTCAAACAAACGAACAGCTCCACCATGCTCTACTTCGCTTTACTTTAATCATTGTATTAGGAATTAATAGCTTTCCGGGGGAAGTTTCGGCTCAGAAGTTGCTTCATTGTAATCCGTTGTGGTCTTTGTTTTGAAATGGATTCATTTCATGGAATGTGGGAGTTTCTTGGTTTCCATAATTACACCGTAACCGTTCAAATACTTCAACAGAAATTTTTCCCCACAGGTTTTTGAGTAGGTACTTTCTATATTTTAAAAACAAACTTTCGTATTAATTTTTCATAATGTATTTCTGAAACTGTTAATTCACTTTGGGAATAAGTTAAAAAAGTTTTTAAAAGTTAATTCAAAACTCATAAAGCGAAAGACATTGTTGATAAGATTTCCTAAAATTTTTTAATGATTAATTTCGTGGCATCATTGATAGTGCTTAAGTTAGTATTTGGATATTAACACGAGGAAAAAAGATGATGGAGTCCAGTAATTTAAATTGTTAATTAAAAAAATTAAAATGGATTAGGTTCTATAACATTTAACAACAAAAGTAATGGGTTGAAAATTACATGAATAATAATTTAGTAGAAAGTTTGAAGTTTCCATACAATATATTTGACCCTCGTTTGATTTAGCCATTGAAATTTACAGCAATAATTTCTTTCAAAAGTATAAAATGAAAGTTTTATCAAAATCTTAAGAAGTAATAATCGAATAAACATAATGGGATGAAAATTTAACGCTTGATTTCGCAACCATTGTAACCCTAAGAGTTCCTTCTCACAAATTAATCACCCCATTAAGACAAATTAAATGACAAACGCTTTCGAACCCTCATTAAGATAGCACTCTGTCGCCGGACAAAATCTCCACTTCCCCGTTATCAAGACACGCGACAATGCACTTAAGTAACTGCGAACTAACGACACAAGCGATGTAATCTACCACACAATTCCTGTGTCTGTAGACAACGGCAGACACCTGGTCAAAGATCACCACATTCAAGTGCTTCGGTCCAGATAAGCTCAGCGGTCGGTGAAAGTCCCGACGGGGAAGTGATAGAAAGAAAGTGCATGTGGCTTTATGGGCCTTTGTGATTCAACTACTCTCAATCGGATTAGCCGGATTGGAATCACTTCCTTCAACTTTCCATCTCATTTGGTGGGGGTATTGTTCAGCATGGGTAGAGTGTGGACAGAAGTGTTGTTCTGGTAATTGCCATTGTTTTGGACGTTATTGACAGCTGAGCGTCACACGCCCCGGTTTTTATACAATCTGATCATTAGAGAAATTTGGAAATAATCGAAAAGAGATTGGAAAAGTGTTTTCGATCTGAGAGATTACTTAAGGTTTCCACTTGTGAACCCCTAGACGATTATTGTTATTTCTTTTTGTATTTCAGTCAATACATGTAATTTTTATACTTAAACTTTCCATTGCGAAAAAGTAGCCCCGCATGGTTAATTTTCATCGCAAGATTTACATTACCATTCAAATTAGTGCAAAAATTACCGTTTAGGGGCCATTCATTAATTACGTAAGGGTCCCGAGGGGGAGGGGGGTTCGAAAAATCTCTACATACCCTTACTTGGTGGGCGGGGGTGTCAAACACATTCTTACGTAAGATTTTCCAAGTTAATAATTACGGATAAATGGTATTCAAAAGACTAGAGATAATAATATAATAGTAATATGTAGTTGACAGCAAGAATATTGCTTATCTGTTGAAAAATAAAAATCTTTGATTTACGTCAAACTGAGTGTTTTTGTGTAACTGATCCTTTTCTAACATTTTATTACTTTGAAAAACGAAATGGAATCTTACGTAAGAATAGGGGGGGAGGGGTTTGAAAAATCTTACGTACCCTTACATGGGGGTAGGGGGGGGGGGGTCAAAAATTGCCAAAATCATCATTACGTAATTAATGAATGGCCCCTTACACAAAATAGCAAATATTAAATAACAGCACTTAATCGCCAATTATATGTTAAACGCATCAAATATATTTTTAAAGAACTTTTCAGAAAATTAAAATAGTTCAATAAGTAAAATGTTATTTAAATCGAAAAATAACAATCTGATAAAACATAATGATGATGATGATGATGATATTACCTATAATTATTACTTCCCACATTTTTCTTCAGTTTTAAAAAAAGGTATTTTAAAGACTTCATTAGTGGCTCAAATTCAACTTTTAAAGCAGGTATTTTTTTTCTGCCATCGAATAGAAATAAACCAAAAATTATTATTCTGAAGCATGGTTTCATTTGATTTGTTCTCATGTATTTTGTTCTGGTAAAATTTGAAAATAAAGTTGTGGGCTTTAGTGTGCTTTAAGCTTACATTTTTCTTCATGATGATGAATATTCCAAATATTCGCTTCGACATGGTAAAAAAGTAAATTATTTAATAAATATTTTATTTCATGTTTATTATTATGTTTGCCTCGAAATTTTAGTCAGCTACATTGTGATACATACTATTTGTTCAAAATATTTCTACAAATAAAAACTATGTATCTTTGCGAAAACATCATCGAGAGACCAAAAGGGGAAAGAACACAACCATGTTCATGTTTTCCGTTAAAATAGTGATGCAGTAAAGAATCCAGTCTGAGATAAATAAATATTGAATATATTGATTCAATCACCCAAACTGTTTTGGGTACCAAGGAAAAGAAATATCGTCAACTTTTATTGCTTTTAAAATAATAACAGTTAATTTTAATGAGTTCGGTCGTAACATTTGATTTTTTGTTAACTGTTGCCCGAAACAACTTTGCAATATTTAATGGTAGAGATAACGGAATTGTACCAAAATGTCTCACATAAAGTTTTGGTTTTACAAGTTAGTAAAAATATTTCTAACTAACTGAATAGGATTATTAATCTACATGATAATTTTAGTCTCCAACTTACCATCTTCCATTTCATGTGAAGCTGTAGGTTATATCTTCTCATAACTATACATATTTTTCTTTGAAATTGTCTCTGTGTTATTTCAAAGAAAAATAAGTTTTACTCCATGAAAATTGAGAATTCTCTGTAATAACCTACTTCTCAGAAGTGTTTTATGTTTAGAAGTAACAAATAAAATAATACAATAATTAAATTACTTCAGTCATAAAAGCAACAATGTGTAAAACACTGATTAGGGATTAAAAATGAAATTTGGAAACACTAAACGACAATGAGTTTTGAAACTGAGAATCAGTCACCAATCTTTACAATTAAAATTTCGTTCATTGTTGCATTTTAAATAGTAGTTTGTGTGTTTCTCATTGCTTAATTTATTACTGCTTACTTTTTTAAAAAGTTTTAAGCTACTTATGGAAAGTTACTGCTGTGATTTTTCCATTTTCTTGTCGCACTCTTATTTTTCTTTGAAATTATACAGAGATTGTTTCAAAGAAAAGTAAGAATTCACAGGCATTTTCGAAAAGCGATAACAAGATAGCTATAGTTATAAGATGGGGCGCTGAAGACTAAATACAGAGTACAGTAAGATTGTCCTTTTCAGTTTGCTGATTGCAGCTTTATAAGTGAGTTACTTTTACCATATAATAATGAGCTGCTACATAATGAATTAATGGCAATCGTTTAATTTTAAACATACTTGTTAAATAACTATAATAAAAATATAAAAATTAGTTTTTAGTTATTACATTTACGTAGATAGAGAATGGCAATGTAACAACCCCTCAATTTGTATTTAAAAATTATACTTAAATTGATAATAATTATGTATCACTATCTTTTCATTCGTTGGCTAAATTAACCTAATAGAAAAGGCGGGAACACTTTAAAGTCATTATTGTAAAGACTTAGTTAAAATAACCAGCTTAATTAAAAAGTTTGTTTTCCCGCATACTTTCTACTATAGTTGTAAAACCAGTTCTACAGGTATTGAACTTCAAGCTGGAAAACTTCCTAATCTAATTATACCTTTTACAGTATAACTCTAATTAACTAATTTAACTAGATATAATCAATTTATCATATAGTCAGATCAAAATTGCAAAAGGGAAATTTCTTTAAAAAAACCTCCTCAGAATATGAAATTGTACAGAATATCGAAAAAGTGTAGTGTTATAGTGGTAATGTCTAGAAAATACCCTTTCTAAAAAAACTCTCCCCAGAACAGTTTGTATTTTTCTGTGTTATAAACTATATCTCGTCATAGAGTTTTTGTGTTATGAGTATTTTCTTACAAGGTAGCGATATTACTATAGTAATACGAATAATTCATAAACCTAGATCTAGGAGAACGCGTCGTATCTATTACATCCTATTCCATTTAGATTAGAGAATTCAGGATTTTTGTTAAGGGACTGAGGCTACAAATAAAAATTTTGTTTAATCTTAGGGGTAGACTTAAACACTCATAAAATTCCCCAATTTTCCCAATTTTTCTTGCAGTAACTTCTCTTGAAAGAGTTGGACTTCTCTGTCTGCTACCTAAACCTAATATTGCCTAATAACATTAACCTAATATACATCAATAACATTAAAGTGCCTAGTAAGTAAGTAACAAGTAAAGTAATTATAGTTTCATTTCGACTTCTTTGCATGAAGGTTCAGCGAGTTCATCGATCCTGTTCAGCGTAAAGAAAAAAACACAACCTCTAATCTATTACATCTTATCTGATGCGATAATAAGTTCCCTTAAACCATAAGACTCTTCCCCAGGTAACACAAGAACAAGGTCATCCAGTGGAAGGAGTGCAAGGCTGCAGCAGTCACGACTTTTCTTCGTCATAAATCGGAAGTCATAAATAACCATTCAAATTACACGTTGCCAGGTTCTCCGTGTTATTGAGGCGACCAAAAAGTGGCTGGTGTGATGAGGAAACGCTCAGGGATACGAGTTATCCCGATCGCACTCTCGAGTCGTTGGAAATGAATTAAAGGCGGACATCCTGGAGTTTAGATTCTTTTGGGGATTTCTTTCGTGGTTTAGAAAGAGAAATGTAACATATGTCATTGCAAACAAAATGCATGGGAAAAAATAAATGAAAATTAATGTTATGTAAAGTTTACTTAATCTGGGAGTTTTATTCTTAGTTCTGAATCAGCTTTAGGGGGTTTGATTAAAGAAAAATAAAGACAGGGAGTTCCATAAACAAATTAACTCAGGTAGATGAGATGACCAGACAGTCAGGAAAAAGAAATCCATCAAAAACTAACGGATTATGAGTGATTAGTTTTACATTTTTCTTTCTTGCAATGGAGAAAATAGAAAATAATTTTAAGAGAGTATATGCAATTGCATATTATCTTATTATTATCTATTACTAAGGTCATTATTTTTTTCTTCTAACTTCAGTTCTTTGATCTCGGAAAGGGAATAAAACGGGATGGAGCCGCTCTTCTACAACTTTCACGATTTAGGACACGCATTGACTGTTACTAAGAGATGCAGTGGTAGTTTCTAAAGCGGTACTCCGTTTAGCATTGAGGTGTAATATGGAATTTCTTTGTGTAGTGAAAAAAATAAATATAAAAACTTCCATCTCTAGTCTGATGAATAAGGAAAAAATGACATTTACTATCCAAAATGCTACACACATTACAATGCGGAGATAAAGATCGTTAAAATTAATTGGAGTACACAAAATTTTAAATAAAAAAACTTCATTAAATTTGAACGTAAATAAGAAGACAATTTTTGGGATACTTCAGTGATGTATCAAAATATATTATTTGTTTAAAAATTAGAAAACATTATGGGATATGCGGGGGGAAATTGTACGCACTTTGGAGATGCTTGATAAATACATTAGACACACGCGCTATGCACAAACCGGCGTTTTTACTTTAGGTAGAATATAGTAAATGATGAAATTTCAGAATATTTTTTTCCATATGAGAAAATGAGGAAAGAAACTTCATAGAAGATGAAATCTCATATTTTACCAACTTAGACTCGCATTATTTAAAAAAGGAGATATATATTGATAATTTATAATGATCCTCTAAACTTTAAATTGCATGAAAAAAGTCCTCCAGTTTCCATTTAATTATTTGCCTACTTGAAATAAGTTAAAAATTACATTTGGGGGCAAAAGAGTAAAAAATACGTGTCCCAAAGACAAGTATTTTTCCCGTAATTTTTTTAAGTCTCAAAACATTTTTAAAGTAATAAAATTAGAAAGACAAAAAAAGTTGTTTTCTTGGTTTGTTGTTGCATTTGTGAGTTTTATAAATTTTTGACTAGATTCAAGAACTTTTTCTGCATTTCCGGTTAAGTCACTCATCTCTTATTCATTCATAGAAAAATATGTGATGGATTCTTTCTTAGATTTTATTTTGAGCCCTTTTCTTGCGTTTTAAATTTTTGCCCCAGGACAAGGGGCAAAAGTTGGCAAAAACATTTATCTCAATAATATTACTATTTCTCTAAGGATAGTATTCTGATCGCAATTTCTATTCGAGAAAATTGAGCCATCTATTCAAGCTATAAACAACTCATAAAATTATAAATTCCCATCTTTTGGAATCTTTGAATAAAAAAAACCTCGAAATTGCGACCTCTTACTCTATTAATCATTAGTAAGGAAGAATATACCTAAATAAAAAGTAGTTAATCGTTCATATTTATATTAAAATGTAGTAGATCATTATAAATGGATAATCGTTGAGCTAAACAGGGTATAGAAATAATGTATATGATTACCTATCTTTCTTTTTATGAAAGAATATCATCTGACATTTTCGGGAAGATAAAATTCAAAACAGATTAAGGCTTTTTTATCCTGAGTAAACTATAGAGGGAAAAGTAACATATTTTTGGATGACATTAATAGTTTAACATACAAAACACAATTCTTCCTCAAACAATAACTTTGAAATTTCACTCTAAGGAAAATTACTAGCTATTTAGCTCAATTTTTCCCAAAAGAACAAGCCTTTTTCAAACTACACAATCACTTGTAATTTAAGCGATGTTGTTGACGGTGTATTCGCTGGTAGTCCTGTCTCGATCGGGAGCGATTCACTTGACTGCTCCGTTACAGTCATTAGCTATCTTCAAGATACATCTCTGGCCATTTTTCATTATAGGATAGAAATGACCTATCTGCTTTCCAATGCTTCATTAACAGAAAGTGTTACTCTTAATCAATAACATTTCGCAATGAATTCTCCGGGTGAGTTCTTTGAAGTTTTACTGGGAGAGTTTTGCATAGGTTCATGTAATTATTAAATTAAACTCGTGAGGTAGGATTATTTAGTCAATTTTATGATGGCACACACATTTTAGAATTGGGTACGAAAGAAACTTTTTATTTTTATTTTTCATATAAATTTATACTATTCTATTAGTCATACGCATGTTTCTGCGTAACCGCTCCATCAATAAACATATAAGCACACGATTTCAATCTTTCACATCGGTATTTGAAACTAAATACAGAAAAGAGGTTTTCAATGACTTTCACAGGTATTAAATGTGTGACCGTTTAAGGAATGGTAAGAAATAATTCTCCACAACACTGATTGAAACTGTAGTACTTTCTCTTCAGAGAAAGAAACTTATCATTTCCGTCAACAGAAGAATTCTCCTCGGTTTCATTTATACGACTCTTTGTCGACACGAGCCGAGCACTCGGCTGTGACCATTTCGCGTTTCGATCCCTGAAACGCCTTCTCAACAATGGAAGGCTCCGATCCTTACTTTACGCTCTCGTTTTGGTGCAAGGCTACGGCTTCAATCCCGCCTAAATTCAATTTCATTCCGATTTTGTAGTGAAGGACGCTCTGAAAGTGGTATATTGTTCCGTACGTTGTTTACCTCGCACCGGGTATATTGTGTATGTGGGTATGAGATGAGATGGCTTAGAATTAAAATGGCATTTAATAACCATTACTGATGGTTTATTGTAGAATGATGTGTTTCTATTGTGCATTGTTTAGCCCGAGAAATTTAGCATTTTAAACAGCGAAGAGTAGTAGAAAAATTTCACATCCCGTTTTAAAACATTTTGAAATTTTGAAAAGACCATGATCTATATACATACTGTGAAACAAACAATATAGTTATGAACTGTTTTAAAAAGATTTCTTTGAAATATAGATGAATATTTTATATTTATTTATGTTTTTTTACTACCGACACTTATAGTAGTAAAATATATACCAAGTTTCATCGTGGTTTGGCCACACTCCACTGTATTGTAATTTTTCTTTCAGTCCCAAATCCATCTAATGCTAATACCAAATGCAGGGTAATTTTTACATAAAACATATGGAAATAACAGGGAGATTACTCACCACATCTATTTTCTTTTCTGTTGAATTTGAAGTTACAGAAGTCACCACACCTGCAAAGAAAAAGTTAAAAGTAACAATACTGTATTTCATGTGATTGATCTCTTCAAAGTAAAGTTACCATGGAATAATATAAACATTAAATATCTTGGAGAATAATTATCTTCTCTGTAAATTTCCTTTTGTCTTTTCAAAAATTTAAAATGAGTTAACTAATAGTAATAGTAGTATTAATAATTCCAATGTTTCTATTTAAATTCAAATTTTAAAACTTTTGTTATATTTTTATACATAAAATCTGCAAGGTAAGTTCAGTATGGTTTTAAGTTTTTTGAATCTTCCTTTACGAAGACAGTATTTTGTCATGCGCTATGTTTCTTAAGGATGGAAGATATTGTATAGTACACTATGGTACACATACATTTAGGTAAACATAAAATTTTTACTTGAGCAATTAAAATATAAGGTATAATTTTGACACACATCTTTTTTTAAGCAGAAAAAATATTATTTGTAAAATAATTTTTTTAACTTAGCAAAATCTAAAGATGAGGTTATATTTTATATCTTAGTGATAAAATATTTTTATATTTAGTACCACCCTAATAATTATGTTGATGATCTTCCTCTGCATGCTAGAGGAAAATGAATAGAGAACATCAAAGAGCAAATGAAAATAATATGAAATATTTTTCTGTAGCTAAAAATGCACCTTACAATAAATTTAACTACAGCCTGGCTGCTGTACGATTACGAATCGAGATTTTTTTGGTTCAAGGGGAGGGGAGAATATCAAAACTACCGAACATTATATTCCTTTAATACTACTAAATAATGGCAATGAACATTAAACATAATGAACATTAAATGCCCTTCCATAACTTTGTGAGGGACAGAAAATATCCTTTAAGAAATTGGCCATACCCACAGAGGGTCATAAATAGCTTGATTGAATGAGAATATTTTGAATACATATCCTTGATAGAAAATTTGAAGGATGGATTTTGAATAGTGGGTTGAATCATAAGAGAAAAAGGGGTAATGCAATAGAAAAACAGCTCTTTTTCAAGGATGAGGAATTGATTGGAGCGGTGAACTTAAAGACATTTATGAAATGCAATCAGACTCGATTGTTTAGAAAGTTTCAAGGTTTGAGTAAATGAGATTTTATTACCCTAAAATGAATAATTGTTATGAAACTCAATATTCTTATTTTCCAACTGTATTCGAAAATTGTTTTATTCAGCTTGAATAGCTTTCAAACATTTTCCACATAAAAATATTCCTTTATTCTATATATTTACAATTAGTTTACTATCAAATTCTTTATCCAGGTCTATTGTAATAGTAAGACTATCTGAAAGTTAATATGAATTGATCATTAATCTTTTTTAACTACCATTACTTTTATTTAACAAATGATGAGGTCTTACCAAGAAAGGCGGTGATTGAGACTAGTTTCCACATTTTGAGATCGATTGTTTCTTTAGGTTGTGTCACATGTTTTTAAAGGTATCCAAAATAATCCTGAAAGAGAGCAAAAGATTTGTAAGAGATAAAGTTATTAAAAACAAAAGAAACTATAAAATATCCGGAAACGTCGCCAAAGCCCGAAAACTCTGCACCACTGAATTTGACGGTCGTTGAACGGTCGACGGGCTAATAAAATTAGTAGTATCAAATATCCTAAAACTATCTAAGTCAGAAGAAACCATACTTTTATATGGATTAATATTTCAAAGACACAAAAAAAAGTAAATCAAATCCTTTACATTAAATAATCCGGAGTGTTGATTTACTCGTTTTTAATCACTTAAATAAAATTTATTCTTAAATTTTAACAATGTAATTTGCATACAAATATCATTCTAAGTGTTTCTTCATTCTGAACGAAAAACTATCTGAACTTCATTGATTAAAAATGAAGTGTTCATTTTAACCAATTAAAAATGCAAAATTAAATACTAAAAAAGAATTTAAGATGTTAAAATTTTTTATTATATGGTATAAAGACAACTACTTTCAAATTGAATGTATTACTATTAATTTAATGAAAAATTTAAATCAAAGCTATTTAAGATGAATTATTGAAGTATTATTTTTAAACTATTTAATTACTTAAAAACTGTTATAGAAATTACCAAAGAATTGTTCTTTGTAGATTTTCAAGGGCATTTTCTATGGCAAAGTACTTATGTCCCATTTTTAGGTCATTCCCATTCGCATCAATCAGATTAAAAACAACTGAATATGTCTCTAAGTTCCATGTTTTTTTAATCAATACCAATCGTTAACACGATGAATTCACTTTTAAGGTCAAACAAATTTGTAACAGTTAATCTGATACAAAAGAGATGTTTTGCATTATCAATGTTATTCGACCACAAACAACATAGTTGACAAGAGCCTTAAGTACCCCACAAAGTCGGGAAATCATATCATTCTTTGTTCAGTTGACAGCCAACATTCGTACTAAATTATTTACATTTAATCCTTTCATACAAGTATATTAAAGTTTTGCATTGCTTAAGGCATAATGTGAAAGAAAGGAAATTCTTTCGATGTATTGCGTACGGTACGTCCCAAGAAGGTTTAAAAGAGATGTCGCATAAAAAATTTTCTGTCCTAATCGGCATAACATTGGAGAACAAGCTCCCATTCTTATTCAACAAGTAGGATTGTGCACCTTGGCATGATTGCATAATATTTCGAGCATCAGAGTTTAACTCGTATTAGCATAAGTTTACTAGGTTTATTACACCTTACTTAGAAAACACTACACTGCAATCAATATGTTTTATATCAACAAATTGAAACTCGTATTTTCATTTTCCTGCATTATAATACACAATGGATTGTAATTTTAAATGATATTTTAATAAAAATATTGGGGTTTAAATAGTAGGCCAAATGGCTTTTATTCAGGTTTTATGAAATCATTTAATCTATCAGCTCTCAGTTGATGATATTTTCTAAATAAAGCAGGTTAAAGCTCTACATTAAGTTAGAATACTTTTCACATTTAATTAGATTTGGAATATATCTTCTGCAAGACTCTGGGAAGAAACCATTATATTCTGTTACTTTTAAAAAAATATTATTATCAAATTTACTTTACAATGTCTAACAGTTACAATTTTAAAGTATTTATGTATGTGATTCTTCTTGTCAAATGTTAGAAACATCTAAATTTAATGTGGGGAAATAGTTAAAAGTTTTAATGTATGGATATTATCAATTGGTCTCATGTAATTTCACTTATCAATTAAGAGTTAAAAACAAAGCTAAAAATACCCATTAAAACTATAACTACTAATAACTTTTTAAGGTATTAGGATTTATTTTCGGATACAGTATCAATGTCATTATGTTGAATTTCCCTTTATATTCAAATTTTTATTCATCTAAACTAAATTATACCTTCGGTTTTTATAATCTACTGTAGTAGTTTTCATTGTTATATCTGAATCTAAACTAAATAACTCAATTCCTTTATATATAAATAACCATAAATCCTTTTGTATGATGCGATGATGATTAGTACAGTGTTTGTTAAAAATACTCTTATTCTGTTTATTTTCCTCTGCGTAACTCTTATTGAATACCACGAAGTAGAGTTTCAATTTAAGCTTATTTATTTCGTAGTTAGTGTTTTACAATTTAAACGAAAGAAGAATTCTATTTTCACTGCTTCTTCGTGGTACCTCCCCTGAGAAATAGAACGCGAGGGTTCATACGGTTCCATAACAGGAACCAAATTAAGTTCAAAAATCAAATTAAAAACAAGTTTCGAATGAATGATGAAGAGTCTCTCAGACTGTGATGCAGAAGAGAGTGAAAAGAAAGAAAAAAACTTTCCAAAAGTAGAACGGTAGAACTAACCCAGTTCTCTATAACCTTGTAGAAATATTGATGATGTGTGAATTGCATCGTAATCTGAATGAGATAGGAAATGGAAAGCTGTCTCTCCCGGTATTATGAATGAATGGCGGAAGAATTACCAGACGGACAAACGTCAAACAAATTCTTCTTTCTTCATTCTAACGTGGGAAAACGACACTTTTACCAGTCATGGGGAAATGCCTTTTCAATAAATAGCCCGTTCAAGATGACTGGTTTTTGAATCAATTGAACAGAACTTTCAATTTATCGAAAGCCGAAGCTTTAACAGTAAATATAAATGAAACTTGCGAAAATTATATCCCTTTGACAACAGAAGGTTTCTCGTGTTATTAAAGTAGTTTCACATGAAGAAACTCTTCTTATGGCAGTGATGAAAAGTCAACAAAGTTATTTCATTGCTTGAACGAACTCCTGTAAATAAGTACTGAAATTATATTTTAACAGAATGATGGATCGAGTTTATGTTCAGCTCCAGTTCCCGTGAGATACAAAACAGTTTGTAAATTAATGTAAGATAGTGAGAAATGTTTCATCTAATATTTTCTTAATACAGTTTTGAAAGCAAATTAAGGAGAGAGTAAAATGTATAACTACTACTGTCATTTTCAAATGTCGAGTTTTAAAAAGAATATTTTTGAATTGCGAAATAATGAGTTTATGTTCTTTATATGACATATCAGTCAACAAATGATGTTTTAAGTAATTATTAGAAAAAATACACATGTTTGTACAGAAGAAGAAGGTTTTAGTACCTATTATTCCTCCGATGATACGTCGAATAATGAAAAACGTAATCTATGATAACATTGTTGAGAAAAAAAAACAATAGTAATTAACTACCTAATAGTTTTTGTTATTTTGTTAAGAACACAAAACATTGGTTCAATCATAATTAATATTAATCGTTAAAAACAATTGAATCGGCAGTTTGAAAAAGGTAGTAAGTCCAAACATTCACTGGATAAAAAAAAAAGATAAAACACAATTTTTTGGCTTAGTTTACAGCACAAAGAATAAGAAAAGAAAGACAAATTAACTTAAATTTCAAATTAAATAAAAAAAATACATTGAAATCACATTGATTTTGCTACATTTAAGGGTCTATATATTTACCTTTAGGGAGAAGTTATTTTTCCCCTCTTCCCACTCATATGTACAGCGAAGCTTGGAGATTATTTTTAGTACAAAAAGTGTTGCCATTTTTTGGACTTATCCCTTTTTTGAAACTGACGATTCAATTTATAGGATACTTAAAATTATTTTTATATTTTTCATTTTTATCTTCCTCTTCTTCTTGCTCTTATCTCTGATCATTTTTATAGACATACTATTAAAATATATTTACAGGTAAATTTTGTCTATAAACATATAATAATATTATTAAAAATTTTATTTTAGTTCACAAAAACATTATATTAAAAAATATTGTGGATTTATAATTAGTAATGCTTTTCAAATTCTTACTAAGTATGTTTTTCTTATCGTAATAAGTTATTACCCACAATTATTTAGTAGGGTCAGAAATTTTTACTTGTGTTACATCACCATTGTATTTTAAAGATAAAGTTTCTTTTAAAAGTTAATGTACGAATTCAAATCAAGTATTTATAATTGCATAATTTTGAACTTTGCGTAAAAGTTTAAAATAATCCATATTCTACTAATGTTTTTTTTTAGATTTCATGAAAATGTCACTTTAGTTTGTTTTTTTAGTCCTACTTCATAAAAAACAGGGAGATTTGTATATGAGATAGTACAAACTTAGCCTTGTTGTATTAGTTTCTTTGAAATATCACTCAATACCTCCCATTTCCATATAAAAAATTTATCTAAAAATATATGCACAAAACTGTGTTAATACTGTACTTTAAATTACTTCTTTATATCGCTTTAACACCTCCAGTCATCTAACTACTTTCAGTTTTCCTTGAGACGAGTGACGAAAATTGGAGGAAGGAGTGAACGGAACTTGCAATATTAGTAATTCAGAACAGCAATCAATTTTAAACAGCAGTTTAACCACCCAAACATCCTTTTAGCACCCGGAGGAGCAACACCCCTGCAGAGATCATTCAACAAACTAAAATAGGAAAGGGAAGGGTTCAAACTTTCCAAGTAGGTTGAGTTCGGGCGGTTTTCCTGAAGCACCGCGGGGGTTGGCCACAGCCCCGAATAATTACTTTTGAAAAGAATTTCTAATTAAGATGCTTGTTCTAGAAATACACTCTGACTGACTCAGAAATAGCTTTGAGACAAGCTGTGAGGGTTTACAGTAACTTTCTAAACACTTTTAAAAGAGCTTATTACAGTTAATTATTGTATTTTCATGGGATTTTTACGAAATGGGTTAGTTTGTAATTGATGGATTTTAATGTTTAAGAAATATTTCAAGGTTTATATTTAAAGGCTGAATTAAAAAAAAAATTATTTCTTAACCTTTTAAAACACAATATAATTAACTGCCTGTTACTCGTAAATGCGGTTTAGAGTGAAATAAGTATCTCATTTATTGATAATATTTTCCCGTAAATTAAAATCATCATAAAAACTAACATCATTATTTCGCAAGATGCTTTAAACTAGGCTTTTTATCTACAGTTTTTTATTTCAAGAATTTAAAATGAATTAGTGATTAGAGGAAAAATATATGAAACGCAATCTGTAAAGCATCATATAACATTTTAAATTTGACTGACATAAAAATGTCAACTTTCTACTTCTGTGTCACATTTTGTTTTGTAATTCATTTTAGGAGGACTAAATATTTAAATAAGTAATAACATGGAAGTTTCTTTTAAATTGTTCTACCCCCCACGCATTTTTTTAAACTTGATGAAGAAAACTCTAAAAATAAAAGGATTCCAAGCTTCTATGATTAAATATATGGTTTGACCACTTGTGATTTATATATTTAGAGTAACTGTAGCTCACCGTAATACTGATGTACTAATTAAATTAATCCAGTGATAGATCACTAATTTATTAACTATTCATTAACTCTTGACATACTTCTGTTATTTACAAAGAGTATTTTTTATCACATCGCAAGGTTTTTTTTATTTATAGATGAATGCAGTAACCCTCTCATTCAGCCTTGACCGATCCCCTATCTGAGAAATTAACCATATTAAATAACGACATCTTTATATTACCTTCGAAAAAAGGTAATAATAATGATTGCCATTTGTAATCGGAATGTAAAAGGGACATTATTTTTTGTACAAGTTACCAAGGATAGTATCTTTGAATCTTATGGTAAGGTGGTATAATAATTGATGGATTTTAATAGAGCGAAAGATACATGCTGCCCTCCCTTTTTTATTTTGAAATTTTCCATTACAGCGTGTATTGTGCTACAAGAATCAAAATGCGGCATATTTTATTATCTTTACAAAGATGTTGGAAAAGTGACAAAAGTTATCATTAAAATCTTCATTCAACTAACATTTAATTTAAAAACATTCCACATTAAAAAAAACACAATATTTAACCAAAAATAAAACCACTGTTAATACCACAATAAATATGTTTTTAATACAAAACTTTGTAATTTTTCTTCCATTCATAAAAATTTTTAAAATTGAACAATTGAATTATTTAAAGGGTATTTTTTAAATTGGTGTGTAATTAAGTGGAACTTTTAGAATGACCTCGCAAACAATAATCATATTCAAAAATTTTAGCATACGAAAAAAAGGGAATGTATATCCAGGAAATGATTATACAATTCTTAATACTCAAAACTTGTTACATTTCTTATATTTCTATTCTGAGCCAAATGATCTGTACACAATATTACCATACCAGTTTGTGATCAAATACCATTTCTCTTCTGTTTTGAAATAATATAAAGTATTTACTACCAGTAGTTTAAAATAAGGAATGATAACAATATATAGTGCTGTCCTTTAAAAACAACCCACTGTTTAATATTTTCTCCATTAAAAGCTTATAATAAAAAGGATAATTAAATCGAACAAAAAACTGTTGTAACGGCTCATCCTCCTTAACATTTTAGTGCTTAGAATGTTTAATTCCAATTATCCATTACAAATTGGCAGTCAATTAAGTAAGAATTCGGAAAAAAAACACTTTTTCCTAGAAGGACTAATTGGCGGACTGAGCTAAAACTTTAATATTTTATTCCCACAGTAATGGGATAACATAAAAAAGCGCGAAAAATGCTCTAAAGTCTTTATAACATAAAATCTTTTTATGAAATCTGTAAATCTGAAGCACATTTTTTGCCAAAAATCTACATTAACTCAGCTTGTTTAAAAAATAAGTAAATAAACCGTTCTTTGACCAGTTTTTACATCCCTGACACTCTAAAAGGCATAGAAGGACAGGGTATATGAGATGGTAAAATTATTTTAATTATGTAATCAAATAATTTCAATGGGTTGGTTTTAGGGTATAATTTGGAGTGGGTTGTTTTTAAAGGACAGCACTATACTAGTATGGGATACCTATAATATGGGAACTATGGGTACTTTTTTTCTATTTAGTGGAGAAAGCAAGTACGAGATTGTAAGTGGAGAAAGTCAATAATAAGTGATTAAATTGAGGGGGGAAATTATAAATATAGATTTGGAAGGAACTAAAACCTATAAAAAGTTGATATCCATTAAAAAATTAAAAATTCGTTATGAAAAACTATTATTAAACGATACAAGAGTGTAATATCCTTTTGGGAGTCCTCTAAACTGAAGCGATGTAAAAAATCCCCCCCCCCTGTTTCCTCCCAAAAAATGAGACCAACAAGTCTAAGCCCCCTCACAATTTGTTGAATACAAAAAAATTATCTGCAAAAAGATTATGCCAAGCCTCCTTCCCCAAAATGTTTGAAGTTATAGGGTTTTATAAAAAAATAATTAATTTTATCAATCGCAATAGTACGGCCTAAAAGACTCAAAGGAGTCATCATCCGTTCTTGCCTAACTGTAAAAAAATTAATTTTTATTCCATTATGGAACTGGAAAGTAAAAGTTGGACATCCTTATTGAAAAAATGACCTTAACAATTAATGCCCCCTCCCCCACATTATCATTTTTCACCCAATGAATTTTGTTTCTTCATTCTCAATGCATTCATATTTGCGTAAATGTCAAAAACTGACCCTTAAAAACAAGATTCACTCCAAATCAATCTCCCATAACTTTCCCCTCATAAAAAAACGATTTCAATCGATTAATCCCTTTCGAATCTCCCGCCGCCCTCCCGGTGTGAAGAAAGTCGAGGGCAAGAGAGAGCGACCTACCTGTTGCGTATCCTTTGGAGAGTCTCTGTCTGAAAGCGAGTGAGGAGGCTCGAGGAAGAAGTGTCCGCTTTATAGGCTGGACCAAGAGATGGCCTACTTGCCATCCCGCCCGGAACGGCGGCTTTGCATAAAGGGCATCGGGTATGCCGATCTTATTACATGTGCGAATTAATTGATCGGCTCAATAAGTTCGGATGATCTGGGGAGAACTTCTCCAGCAAGTTATTACATCTCGAGAATGGGCCTAACAAACCCAAAGAATGAGTCAAGAATGAAGTTAGACTAGGGGCTGCAAGACAAGTTATTGAAATCCCTCCTTAAAATTCTAGTAAGGAGAGAGCAGACAATCCTCATCCATCTTCTAAGTTCAGGGATGGCCATTGGCTAGTTCAGGGATGGATGCCCGTGCCACAGTGTGGCATAGCGCAGATATAACAGTAGCACGCGAAGACATTGAAAAATTTTTGAAAATAATTTACTTTCATAAGTAAAATAATTAAAAGCTAAGATTACAAGAAAAATAATTTATTTCCCCCATTTTTGTTGGTCATATTGCTATATCTTTTGTGAACAAACTTTTGCTTTGTTCACAAGAAAAAAAAAACATATTTTACATTGTAATTAACTAATTATTATATTAATGTAGGAATAAAAGCTACCAAAGGTAAAATTGCTTTGAAGTAAAATAAATTTACAAATTTAATATTCATCTTAGCAAGATTCATTTAACTGATTTTCAAAATGATAGAGAAAATGCTGATCTTTTCGCAAATCTTTTTCAAAAGCTCTGCAAGACGTTAATTTTTACTCCCCTGAAATTCAAACAGAAATTAATGACTTACTGCTCCATACTACACTGAAACAAATGTAAGAAACTGGAAAGCAGAATTATTATCTGCACTTGTAAGAAACTGGTTTATCTGCAAAGGATCCAAATCATATTGAATTCTGGGGGAAGAGCCTCAACCCCCTTGTTTACTTGGAACTCTAAACACTAATAGATGCAAATCCTTCCCAAAAATATATTAAAAAACTAATTGAACCTGTTAATTATGCATGGGGGTTTAAGGAATAATTTTGTGTCCTCTCCTACGGTTCAAGAATTTAGCTTTTGGCTTGATAATGACTAAATTTTAAGTAGATATTTGGGCCACTTCCGAAATAAATTTCTATATACGCGCCATTGAGTCCGAGTTTAAACCCAGTTTTCTAGGCATTCAAGTCCCCAACTTATTAAGGATATTTTATGATATTTTAGATAAATTTCGCACGATTACAGCCTACTGCTATTCACTATTTTAAATTAATTAATGAATTAATACGGTCGGGGGACATTTTTATGTTAAATAGTATTTATGTATTTATGAATTGGTACTTTTTTCATCCATAGAAGACGTAATAAACAGTATACTATATTTGGTAACCAAGTACATCAACGTCGAACAATTATTTTAAGGTCGTGAAAGTTTTTGGTTTTATCCTGCTGGGAAAACGTTGAACTACTCCAACTTGAAAGAGTAATTATTTACCCACAGGCAGTGAGGAAAATAGTAACAGACCTCTTACGGTGTATTTTAAAGTAGAGAGGATAATTTTTTATTTCCTAATTTTTCTTTACCCATTACTTTAATTTGTGTGTAATCATAAAATGAGTAAATAAATATTTCTCAATTATTTTCAAAACGAGGTATTAAGTACTACATTAAAGATCAAAGTCGTCAAAAAGATCTAAACGTAATGTTTATAGATGTCTCATACGAATTATCTCTTTTGAGAGTAGAAAGTTTTGGAATGTACAGATTTTTCAAAGCTATACAGGGTGTTTCAGAACCAGCTATATATAAAATGATAGGGGGGTTAGAGGGGACCTAGAGAAGCATATTTTGAATAGGAATTGGGGGAAATGCGCACAAATACACCATTAAAGAGCTAGGACCTATATATTTTTTAAGGTCTGTTTAAGTAAACTAAACATATAAGTTTAAAAAGAACCAACGAAAAATATATATGCACATGAATTTATTAAAAGCCATACGGCGTTTCGGGGATTCCTTGGATCCCCTTTGTCAATGGTACATGACAACAAGCAAACACAGTTTATATAAAAGAGCAAAAGACGAAACAAGCGTTGCCACAGGGCAAAAGAGAAAAATGTACATAGAAGGCCACCGACAAATTACCAAAATATCACCAAAAAGCAACATCAAAAACAAAATGAAAATTATTCACTCCAAATCGGGGAAAGAAAAGGGGTACTTGTTAAATCATTAACTAAAAGATTTGCAAATTTATTTATTAGAAAGCCTTCGAAAAAATCAAGATCAAGGGTTGAATTACAAGTTTTTATGATATCGGCAGAAGAAAAATCAAAATTATGGTCATTGTCCCAAACGTGTCTAGCTATGGAAGACTTATAAAATTCCTGTTTTTTAATATAATTAGCATGTTCTTTCAGCCTAAATTTTAGTGCACGTCTTGTCTGTCCAATATGCTTTTAATAATCTTTTAATATGCTTTTAATTCTGTCCGTATGGCTTTTAATAAATTCATGTGCATATATATTTTTCGTTGGTTCTTTTTAAACTTATAAGTTTTTGCACAGACTGTGGCCTTTTCGTCATTTAAACTAAACATAATTGAGAGAATAAATTCATTGCATAAGGTACAGTTATGCGTACTACTTTCTCCATAAATTTGATTGAAATTGGAACACTTCTCTAACCGTGGGATGAGTTATAAAAGTGCAATATCAAGAATTCGGCCAAAGAATGGAGTCCCATTTGTCTGATGGTATTCCAATGATTTAACAGGAAATTTTTAAAGTTAAAATACAGGTAAAAATCACTAGAAGAATAATAAAGACTAACATGTGGATGATCAAACAAATCCTAGAGAATGGAGATGATCTACTGCAGATGTTTCCCCGGAACTACATTGCACTCTCAATATTGCACTTTTATATCTTATCCCACGGTTTGACAAGTGTTCCAATTTCTATCAAATTTATGGCGAAAGTAGTACCCATAACTGTACCTGTACCTTATGCAATGAATCGTTTCACTTTTTATCAATTAAATCTTTCGATAAATTAAATAAAATATTAAAAAGACTATAATAAGAATATAAAACAGAATCTAAGATTTTTTTTTTAATTTTTTAGGGCAAGGCGTCAAAATATTGAAACTTTATTTAGGATTCAAAAATAATGTAACGATAGGCATGGATAAGTAGATTAGCTATTGTGCTCTAGGTGCCATGGATGAGCTGTATGCTCTTATGGGTTCTTCATATTTAATTTTCCTTTTTTTTTTTTCTTTTTTTCTTCCTGATTATGTTCATTGTCATTGCATATGTGTGTACGTATTTCAATATTTTTTTTCTATTTTTCATTCAATTATGTTTTGTGTTTAGTTATAATTGTAGGCATATGTCCCCCCCCCCATTGCTATTCAAAGTATGCCTTCTATGGCCTTTAACAACCCTTTAACTCTTTATATTTAGTTCTGAAACACCCTGTATAATAAACGATTGGCTACTGTAGGAAAAAGGCTAATGAAATATTCAAGTAAAGTTCAAATAATAGGGATATATTTAGAAATTTTATCATGAACAATTAACTGCTTGTATAACTTATAACTGCTGGGTAATAATTAAAGAGTATTTTGAAATAATTTACAATTTTTTTTCTTTCCCATTAAAACTCAGATCCAATATTTATTACAAAGATGAGGAACTCTTCTTATAAGCAATTTATATACGGTACGAATGAGACCCAACTAACGTTAGGTATTCGAATCATTCGAATACAATACAAAAATGCTTTGCAAAACGATGAGCCTGGAGCCTATGCAAGTCAATGACTTTTTTTTCTCTTTGACCCCTTAAAATATTTCTTCTATTGTCTGTAACATATGGAATAATCTTTTTCAATAACTCAGGAAGTTAGATATCAAGTCCAGTTGTGACATTTAACGAATAATTTTCATTTTTTCAACCTGTATATTAAAAACAACTGATATTCAAAAGGGTTTATCTTAATACTTTCCTCGGAAGTGGAGCTCATCGTAAGCTTTTATCCGACCAGCGGAAGCGGGCTTCCAATTTGAACTACGAGTATTTTTTTTTTTTTAAAAAGGACGACACGAAATTTTTATAAAGTTTACTCTTCTTAAATGCTAAGACCTTCTTAATATTTGTTTCATGAATTGTTTTACACAATACCTTTAATATCGCTTAAAATTTACTAAATTATGAATTTCTTTTCATTTCTACGAATATTACAAAATACAGAGTTATGTTAAAATTATTAATTGCTATACTCAATATAGATTTTATATTATTATTTAAATAAAATTTTGCTACACTCTCAATACTTGGCTTAAAATTTGTCTTAATTTATCCGTCCGATTCTCATTTTATTCGTACTCATTCATTCAACCGGATACTTTCATGCTATTTCGACTCTTCAATCCGATATTTGACAACCTCTACATGTAATCTACCCAACACCTTTTCCTTACCACAATACAAGACACCACCATTGCACTCAAACTCCCATAAACTAATAACTTCACGCGACAGAAATGACAATGCCTGATAAAAACGGTTCGTTAAAACGCAATAATATCGAAGGAAGAGTGAAGATCCCGGTTATTAATTTCATTCCTTTGGTACTCTTACTCTGGACAGGTTTTCCCATCCTCTCCCATCGAGTGATCTTGATTACGATCATTAGTCCAACGAAAACGAGTTTGGACCTTATTAATTGACATCTCGAACGATGGTCTCTTCATTACGTCTCGAGTTCTTGTTAGATTGTGTCGATGCTAATAGTTTTCTCTTTGTTGGCTCGGTCGTTAATTGAATAGAGGCAATGCTCCAAAGGCTTCCCAATTATGGCCCTTCAATAACCCACTTCTCGGTTTTTGCCCCGAATCGGCTAATTCCGAATTGACTTGTCGAGATGGACAAGGAGTAAGTGGGAAGTTCGGTGACGCAACTTCAATTGAAAGTTACTGGTCATTTCTGTATGACTTTCGATGGAGCTATGATCGGACGGGTGAATAAATAATGTAGTCAAAATATTTCCTTATAAAGGGTGGCCCCCCATATGGAACACTACCCTCTTAAACTTTAGATAATATTCCATCTCTTTCTGGTAAAGGGGCATTCATACAGGGATCGGGGATTGCTTCCAGTCCCAAATACTACTACTTAAAATATTCATGTTTTTTGACTGTAACAAAAACCAGTCAAGATAACGTACGCGCTGACATACCCATACGACTCAGTATAGGGAGGGGAGGGAGGGATTGGTGACAAATTATATTCTCCGGCTTGTGCTCTTGATCTCAAGGATCCACTTATAAACCTTCATCTTCTTCACGTGTTTTTTTTTTCATTTTAAATTTTAAACTGTCTTAATCTTTTTATTGTAATTGAAAGCTAATTCAAAAGCAAAATGTAAATAGTTCCTAATAATGTTGATCACTTTTTATATAGTAGTTTCTTACTCGAAATTTTGCTGCTTAGCGTAGGAAGCGATTCTCTTTTAGAAGTCACCCAAATGAGTTAAAAATACTACTTTTAAAAATAAAAATTTCTAAAATTTCAAAACCTTTACTTGAGAGGACTCTTGGACACACCCTTTTTGTTTGAAACTCCAGTATTTTATGCATTTCTTTGAATTAAGTACTTGGGGCTCTTTGAAATAATTATGAACCAACCCTCCCTTAGAAAAAGAAACTTAAGCTACATACTTGACTTGCTAACTTGCAAAAGTTTTTCTTGGGCCCCTTCCTGAATTCAAACATGGGCGCCCATGCACCCTGGCCCCGAGATTCAGTATATTTCGTAAATGTGTAAATTTCGTAAAATCCATAGGTTTTATTCGTAACTACATACTTATGTTTTGAAGTCGCAAAGGCTGAACAACGAACCTTTATAGTTTATACTATATCCTACTTGGTAAGATAAGATCAAATCACATCGACCGAATATTTCATATTGGGAAGGAAATTCTTCCGGCAAACCAATCTCCAGAATCTTAACAAGTAGGATTTGTAAAAGAGCGTTGAAGCTCAACGCCAAGGCAAAGGTTATCCTATGGAAGACGTAGAGTTTTATTTATCAAGAAACGAAACATTTTTCATTTCACTGAATATACTTAAGTTATCTGGATTGTGACTTCTTGTAGTAACAGTCCAGAAGAGAAACTGTCTTGGCAATATTTTCCCACAAGATTTTTTAGCTAAATAACTAAGGAATTCAACACTGAAAAGGAGCTCTCGTTGTTGTCTTACCTCTAGGTATAGATATGTTCACTTGTTTACCATCCCTTGGAAACTCTAAATGAAAAACAGACCCATTTAAAATTGAAAAACGCAACTGAATTTAATCAGAGTTCTGTGTTATGAAATAACTTAGAAAAACGTACACCATCCTCTTGTTAAGCTTTTGATCTCCTATTTAGGAAGAAGAGATCTATTTTTAACGAGTTTACACAATTTCTTACACAAGACCGTGCAGGTGAAAAAAAAAGGATTAAACGCAGGTTGCCAGCGGCACAGGTGTATCGTTCTTACTACCTCGCAGGGTTTTCGAACTCTTTTCGCGTTGTTTTGCAGATAACAAACGGAACACTTCCTCAAGTGATCCCAATCAGGTTAAGTTCGATCGATGCTTTTGTTGCGAATTCAATGTAAGAGTCACGCTCCCAGGTAACAAGACACGCCTGTGCATTCCGGACGCATGCGATGGTTTGAGAAATAAGAGGCTTGTGAGACACTTTTAGTGGTTTTCGTCCATTCTAAAAAAATTATTCGTATTTTTTTAAGGTGTATCTGCGTACCCAGTGGTTAGAGTACCTGATTTCGATGTTCGTGTGGATAGAAATTGGTGAATAAGACCCCTGTTAAAATTGGATGCGCATGAGGCTGGGTGTGTTTTGTTTGCAACAGTATTTCACCTCTTAGCCAAGGCTCCTTTAGACTTATCACTTTTGGTATTTATTTTTGGAGGAATCATACAAAGTTAAAAGTGTAAATTTCCGTGTTTCACTTTTCAGTCCTCAAATTTTCTAGGCAAACGAGCAATTCACCGGAGGGAATCACTAAGAATGAACATTGAAAGTAAAACAGTGTAAACGAGCCTTTAAGGTACACAGGTACCCTCTCTTGTCGGGTTGGCAAGACATGGGTCAATGGCAATGTACTAGCCCTTAGCAAAAAAATTAGTTTAAGGTGGCTTATTGTAGTATTTATCCTTCGGGTTTGATTAAGATTTAAGGGGTGTATAAAACATTTTAGAGCAGATCCTTTGTCTATATCAAACAATTTGTGACTTATTTGTAGTGGTTTCTTATATAAAGTCGAAAATGGTCCATTAGATTTTCAAGCTTGTAGATGGTGGAGTTTGAGGCTATATATGCGATAAAAAAGCTGTATTAAATTAACCCTTAATTAATTCTTGTCCATGTGGCGTAAATTATCAATATAGTTAAACCTGCGCAAAGATAGCATTTCTTACAATCTGTTACGACAGCAAAAGATAAAGTCGTTAACATCTAGAAAAAAAGAAAACCCATTCGAAGGTTAAGGTCGAATATTAAGCTGAGATACTCTTTAAAAGAAATATTTTAGTCTTTTTCTGCTTGTACCACTTTTAAAACTGGTCTTTGCGAGTTCCGTCATTTCGTCAAATGATTTAGCAAGGGAAAGGATCGAGAGATCATCTAGTGGGGTGAGATGTCACAAATGATCTATAATGAGTTAATACCCCCTGTTTTATTGGGACAAAAGATACAAGACATACTACTTACAACATGGAACTACATAAGTTCCTCTCCTACTATGCCTCTAAAACTTTAACACATTTCAAGAAAATCTCCAAGGTTAAGATTCAAATTCATATTTAGGAGAAGCGTTGTCTTTTAAGTATAAAATATTTATCAAGCTTAAAAGATCATTCAAACTGGAATAACTCGGGGTACTAAAACACCTTTTCTTTTGAGATTTGTGCATAATTAGGGAGAGCTTCGTTTTTTCGTTAGGGAGGAGATATCTCTAGAGAGAATGCCATGCAAGATGGAATTACAGAATATAATCTGTGTTTAAATATTCACGAAAACTTTATACATATTTTAAAAGAGAGATATCTCCAAGTTATATGATCCAAAATCACATCTATAGGAAAACGTGTTTCGTCCGATGTGTAAAAGTTTTACCGAATTGAAAATCTCGTTCAAACTAGAATAACTAGAGAGGGACCAAAAATGCCACCTTTTCCTTGAGATTTGCACTTATTTTGGGAAAGCCCCATCATCTGATTTCGCTCTAAGAGATATCAAGATACATCAAAATTTCTCCAAAATTTAAAAAGACGGAAACAATAGGGGGGCTAATTGGGCTAGCTAATCAATTGCCTTCGTCTTTGTGGTTCTCTCCACAGAGGTTCTCCCGGACAGCGAGTAGAATATGTGTGCCAACGGACCGTCCGCGACCTCTCTCAATCCAGTTCATCAATCTTCTCGGAAGACGGCAGGCCCATTCACACGTGCTATCGCTTTCTCCTCCAGAGAGATTTGGCAGAAGGTTGAGGACGGAATTTTTTAATTTCGGGTTTCATCCAAAGGTCGGACGTCTGCTTGGGAGACGTTAAGGAATTTCTAAGGTTTAATAACCGCATTGGTTATATGGGGACTTTATTTCCCTCTATAAGACTGAGTATGACGTAGGAAAACACTAACTTTTCTTCGAATACAAAAACGGGAAAGTAATTTCAAATCTCTCAATTCATAGGGTTTTTTTTATTGAATTTCCTTGAAATTACATACTAGAGTGGAGCACTGCCTTCCATTAGAAAATCAAAATCTTAATTATATTTTATAACAGACAATGTTTTATAAAAATTTTCGTGATTTTTCGTTTGTAAGAAACTAACACGTAATGCAATTGGTAAACAGCTGTGAAAGGCTATGATACGGCACAAAACCTTTTTTATACATCCAGAATCCAGAGATTTAATTCAGAATTTATTGATCCTTATATATAACTAGCTGATATGCCCGGCCTTGCACGGGTGGAGTGTATCAATTTATTAAAATTTTCTCAAGTTACATGCCTAATTTTCTGTAACCATAATTACCAATCATCCTGGTAGTTTTTCATATCCCGGTGTTCCCAGTATTTTTTCATATCCCGGTGTTCCCAGTATTTCTTCATATCCCGGTGCCTTTTTCATCTTGGTGTCCCCGGTGCCTTTTCATCTCGGTGTTCCCGGTGCATTTTCATCACCGTGTATTAAGAGCTTGCTTAAATTAATTCAATAAGAACAACATCTTTAAAAAAACACCGCCGCCTTTATTCAATCTCGAATTCCGACTCTTAATTCTATTTACATTTTATTTCATCGCGTGATATTATTTCGGTCATCGATGTTGCCACATCATTGTTACAAATTCTGAGCGATAACATTCGACCATCCTGATGAACAATCGTCCTCGATGAGATGATAAATTACTCGAACTCTGGAGTCTGTTTTTGCTAGTCCAAGTACCGAGAAGGTGCTCTAATAGTGCGTCTAGGACGGGTTCTCCTTGGTGGACAGGATTCATCTTCTTCGTCGACGTCACCGTCTTCGATTTCCTTATCGATGTCACCGTCTTCGTTGTCGCATCTCCATGCCTTTAACTGACTGACATGAGCGGTGGTTGTGTAAAATCGTCCCTGTTCTTTAGGTTCAAGTTGAGACACTCTATAAGTGTCGTTTGGCAGAACATCCGTCACTACTAATGGTCCGCGATACTTCGGTTGTGTTTTAGTCGGTTCTCCTGAGGATAAGGGTGATCGCCTAACAACGACTATCTCGCCCTTATCGAACTTCATTGTCTTGCATCTCTTTTGATCATAGTACTTCTTCATATTTTCTTGCTTTTCTTTGATAGTTTCTTTCGTTTTAGCCTGAATTATTGCTGGATCCTTCCAGGCAACAGCATCTTCATCAGCAAGCATTCGTAATATTCCATCGTTAAATCTTGGAGAGTAACCGTGCAACATTTCAAATGGTGTTTTGTCAGTTGTATTGTTCACCATATTATTCAAATTTCGCTCGCATTGTTTTATCCTTTTATCCCAATCTTTGTGTTCAGGATGTGTCATGCTCGTCATGATAACAGGTAGCACAGTTCTGTTAACTCTTTCAACCATTCCATTTCCTTGAGGTCGTTGAGTAGAATTCAATGTATGTTTTATTCCATTCATTCTGCAAAACTCTTCAAATGCATGGGGCGTAAAACATGAGCCTCTGTCACTTATTATCCTTTCAGGTAGTCCGAATTCATCAACAAATTCTTCCAAGTATCTGAGTACGTGTTTGGTTGCAGTACTCCGAGTTGGGAAGAGTCTCACGAATCTTGTAAAATTATCTATTAGAATAAGTAAATGAGTATTTCCCTTGGAACTCTTTACAAATGGCCCTAAATGGTCGAGATGTACCACACAAAATGGCCGTTTCCCTGGTTTGATAGGGTGTAACTCTCCTTGTTGTTTTCCACTGGGTACTTTATTTACTAAACACTCAAAACACATTGATATGTGTCGTCTAATATACCTCTTCATCGAAGGAAACCAGTAAAGTTCCTTGATCTTGGCCATTGTTTTGTCAACTGCAAAATGTCCCATCAAGTCGTGAAATCGTACCACCAAACTTTTTCTCATACTTCGAGGAACTACGTACAGTAACTTCGTTTCATTTTTATCTTGAACGATTCGATACAATCTCTTATGCTTGTAGTCACAGTTTTTAATTTTCTCTTTCTCTTCTATCGTTCTGTCTTGAGGGTCCTTTTCGAAAATGTTTATGAGTCTTTTCAGTTCTTTATCCGCGTGCTGCATTATCAATACTTTTTCATCCTCCGTAAATGTTTGATAAACATCTAAGTTGTTTTCAACTATTGCGCCTAAAGTATCATCTTCTTGTAAGATAGGAGATCTGCTCAATGCGTCCACATGAGCCATCTTTGCCCCAGGTTTGAATTTCACCTCAAAGTTATACTCTTGTATCAAGTTACTCCATCTTGCAATTTGCTGATTCTGTGTTTTCTTAGTGTTAAGGTATACTAAAGCCTGGCAATCGGTAACAACAGTGAACTCGATACCGATAATGAACTGGCGTAGCCTGTCTAGAGTCCACACTATGGCCATCAGTTCCAATTTGCTGGAATGATATTTTGATTCAGCTGCTGTTGTTTTCTTACTGACGCAATATACCAAGTGAAGTTTGTCATCCTCCCCATATTGAAGTAACATTCCTGCAATTCCTACGGAGCTTGCATCAGTATGTACCTCCGTTTTTGCATCAGGGCTGTATAGTGCAAGAATTGGCTTTTCTGTCAGATCACCTCTTAATTTGTCAAACGCATCTTGCTGCTCTTTATTCCACTGAAATTTAACATCTTTACGTGTGAGTCGTGTCAGAGGTTCAGCATGGGTTGCATATTTTGGTATGAAGCGTCTGAAAAAGCTGGTAAGACCTAGAAACCTTCGAATTTCGTGCACATTCTTCGGTGTTGGAAAATTAGAAATTACTTTAACTTTTCCTCGACCTGGTTGAATTCCATGTTCATTTATTACAAAACCTAAAAATTCAATTTCCTTCTTGCCAAATTCACATTTTGATAACTTCAGAGTTAAATGTGCGGATTTTAGACATTCCAAAACTTGATTCAATTTATCCATCATTTCCGTCCAAGATTTTGCAGGTATAAGAATGTCGTCCAAGTAACACATTACTGTTTTGTTAAACAAGGGTCCCAGTGCTAAATGCATCATACGTTGAAATTCAGAGGGAGCGTTGGTAAGTCCAAATATCATTCGTTCGAACTGTCCTGTATCGTCGGGAGTTATAAAAGCCGTCTTCTGCTTAGCATCTTCACTTAATGGAATCTGTAGGTAACCATGTGCGAGATCCAACGTCGTAAATATTTTGCAGTTCGTCAATGACTCTAACAGGTCGTCTATTCTTGGTAGTGGATACTTTTCCTTAACTGTCTGTTGGTTCAATTTCCTGTAATCGACAACTAATCGATGTTCCCCAGTTTTCTTCTTTACAATCATTACTGGACTTGCGTAAGGAGATCTTGTTTCCGTAACAATACCGTTATTCTTCCATTCACTCACAATTTGCTTTATTATTGTACGTTCTTCAGCGTTCGTTCTGTAGGGTCGCATCGAAACTGGTTTGCTGCCTTCTACTTCTTTGATTTCCATCGTAACTAAATCTGTACATCCAAGTTCCTTTAAATTTAGAGCAACACAATCTCTATATTCGTTTAAAAGCTGAACTAATTGCTGTTTCTGGCCATTAGTAACATCATTATCAGTTTTTATGTCTTCAGATTTTAGAGGCTGTTTAGTATAAGATATTTCTTGAGAATAAGTTGTCAGAACTTGACTATCCGAAGTTTCAAAACCGTCCAAACGTGAAGCGACATCAATCGGAATTGAAAGGGTAGAATGAGTCGTTTCCAAATATTCATTACTTGCTATTGCTTCGCCTCTTGCAACACACTGGTTTTTCTTCAGGATAATGTCTTCATTTTGAGCATTTGTGAAAGGCACTTTTGTTTTTCCGTTGGCCACCTCAAGTAGATAGTCGACATTTCCACTGTCCTTAATTAGGACTAATCCTTCATGATTTTCAACTTTACATTGAACAAAATTAACTGTATTTCTTTCAAGCACAGTAGTTTGAACTGCTTTCAAATTTATTCTTGTGCTATCCAAATTTAGTTGTAACTTATTGAAAGGTGCTTCGTCAATATGCAATTCGTTTCCCACTCTTGCGTAAGCTATGTGAGGCATATCTAACCATGTTCTTCCAACTAACAAGTCTACTGGTTGAGCTTCGTCACCTACAATGAACACTGTTATTTCCTTTCCTAAAACATCATCAATCTCTAAATCAACCACTGCTTTTCCATAAGTTTTGCTGGCTGGTATACTTTGGCTTCCAAAGGCGTAAATTTCGTTTATTTCGGGAATGATTTTGATGTTCAATTTGTTAGAGACTGATTGTTTCATCAGACAGCTGGAGCTTCCGGTGTCAATTAAGGCATTTACCCAGGTCTCATTGTTAATCTTGGCCTTTTTAAGGTATACGAGAGAATTTGAACTACTCATAGTTTTTGTGGTAAAGTTGGTCACGTTATTTCCAGTAGTGCGAGACTTTTCTGGACAATCCTTAGACAAATGACCGTAATCATTACAATTGAAACACTTCGGCTCACCCTTCTCATTACGTAAAGGTTTTCGGTAGCTCGAAAATTCACGGTTTTGGATGGATTCCATTTGTGGAGCCCGTACCTTCGATTTAATGTGATTTATGTTCCCGGAACGTTGGAAACGATTGTTAACTGGATATTTATTAAAGTTACTTGCCTGTCTACGTTCGTATGCTTGATTCATCGATCTGTTTCCCCTCACTGCTTCGTATTCATCCAGCTTATCGGCAAGATCCCTTGGCGTCACAAATTTTGCCCATTCATCGATGAAATGATCCTTGAGTTCACCAGGCACTTTACGTTTCATCTGATCCGTGATAATCAAATTCTTCAATCCTTGGAAATCTGTGATGTTCACACCTAAAATCCATTCTTCGAAATAGTTTTGTAATTCAAAAGCAAAATCACTCCATGTACTGTTTGAATTTTGGAGTTGGAAAAACCTTTGCCGAAATTTCTCTGGGCTTAGTTTGAAACGTTTTAGTAACAATTTCTTAATATATTCGTAGTCATTTGCAGTTTCTTCGGGTTCTCTTGCAATTATTTGTGTTATTTCATAAGGAAGTAAACCTAACAAGTGTGATACCCAATCCTCTTTAGACACTTCGGCCCTACGTGCTTGCCGTTCAAATAATACTAAGTAAAGGCTAATTTCTGAATCTTTAAGATCAAACTTGCGAATTAATTTTTGCAAGTCAGTATTTGGCTTAGGAGTAGTCATATCGGGATTAACCTGAAACCCAAATTCCGCAGCGTTGGACGCATTTTCTCTCGCCAATTTTAATTTTTCTAATTCGAAAGCCCGTTCTTCTTTCGCTTGACGTTCCTCCCGTTCCCGTTCTTCTTTTTCTCGACGCTCTTCCCGTTCTTCTTTTTCTCGACGTTCATTAATTATACTTTCCAACATTGCCTTAACAAACTCTTCTTCATAACGTGAAGACTCTAAAATCAAATCCTTCAGATCTATAACTTTCATTTTATCGTCAGCTTCCTCACCTAATTCGACAGCTAACTCAAATAGATCCACTTTCTTCGCTTTTGCCAAGTAAGACATTTTCCCCGTAATTACTGTAACTTAAAATTCAAAATTCAAATATACGTTATTCAAAACAAGAGCACGTACCCGTTAACTTCGTTAAATGGATATCTATCCCACGTTTTCCTTGACGTTGTCGTTGCGGCGTTGTTCGTTGACGTTATTTGCGATTATCTGATCACCATCCGTTTTTTTTCATAAGCTCCGTTTCGTCCGTAATCGTCGTTGCGCGCCGTTCGTTGACTCTGATCACTACACGTTTTTAATGACCGTCATTGGCATTCGTAAGTTGCGTATCCCGCTTCTGATTTATTAAGAGCTTGCTTAAATTAATTCAATAAGAACAACATCTTTAAAAAAACACCGCCGCCTTTATTCAATCTCGAATTCCGACTCTTAATTCTATTTACATTTTATTTCATCGCGTGATATTATTTCGGTCATCGATGTTGCCACATCATTGTTACAAATTCTGAGCGATAACACGTGCTCCCTGTGCCTTTTCCCTCCCGGTTCCAACTGTGTAAATCTAACCTAACCATCCAGTTCCGGTGTTGCACATTTAATTACGACAGTTACCCAATTATCCATTCTAAGTAAAAAAATCCATTAAAATTATTACAGACTTTTGAAATCCCAAAATTTGTAAATACCCCCTGTTTAAATTGAAAAAAAAATCCCGTTAAACTACACCAAAGAAACAAATTATAAGGTTAAATAACAAATTGATCTAGTGTTTCTATCATCAACTTTCTAAAAAAACTGCATGATGTAATCTTTACTTAAACCAGTCTAATTCTTAAAACTTTCTATTTCAACTTAAAGTTTCATGGAAAATGAAGTTTTTAATAAGAAAATACTGTTATAAAGTTTTTTATAAGGGCCGTTTTTAATTTTTTAAATTATTAATAACCTTTTTAATACATTTAAAACAATTTTAGCCAAGTTTTATCTTTAAATACTTTGTTTTATGTTTAAAATTGTTTTTGTTGTATTATTTGCAACAATGCGAGTTAAACAGATCTTCTTTAGCGGAGAAGTAAGGCGATTTTTACAAAAAGGCCTTATAGGGGATGAAGGGGTGGTTTTAGAAATTTGGAATTGATGTCATTGTCTTTCCCCCGTCCCCATACGTATGTGTACCAAGTTTGGTTCGATTCGGACGGGTAGTTTTGGAGAAATTGAGCCAAATCTGTTCCGGACAAACCCAGGAACCCAGGAACCCAGGCAGGAACCCAGACAGGAACCCAGGGACACCTTCATTATATATAGAGAGATATCATTAGGTTTACTAGTACATAGTAAGCAGGTTTAATAGCATAATAATAATATAAGTTTGATGTTGTTCCTAATAATGTAACTATACTGTCTAAAACCGAGTTTGTTTTCGTTACATCCGAGCCATGAGTGGTTTTTGCACATTGAGATAATGAGTGAGTAGTTATTGCACATAATTTGTTCTGTAGTCTAATTACATTATCATTTGAAAAACTTAACTTTGATGATATTTTGAAAAAATTAAAAGTTTTTGTTTAGATTCAATTATGATTTACTGACCCACACGAAGAAAAAACAGTTCCTTCAATGCCATAGAAACACTAAACTTAAATTAGCAATTCAGCCAAGAAACCCTGAATATAATGCAATCTATATTTTTACGAGTTTACATCATGGAATTCCTCAAACACGAAACAAAACCTTTTCGAAAGTGTACTGACTGATCTCTGCTCCATTCCATTCATAGTTTTCCGAAATGGCAGAAAACGGTCATTCCTATTCTACAACATCTTATCTTAGTCATTCATCTGCTATAAAAACTCTATCACATAAGTGATTAATTTCTGAGTATGGCTTTGATCTTTCTGCGTAGCTTTATATACAAAGTTGTCCACGACTCTGAAACATATCGACATTTTATGCTCCGCTCTCTCCCCAATGACAGCTATAAAAACCGCACTAAAACTGACTTTATCAGCGTCGCAAGTTCTCAGCCTGGAACAATGGCGACTATTTGACAGCCGGACCCAATTGGAAAGCAGCAACCTTGTAGCGTGTTTTGCTTCGTACAATGCGGGTTTCTGAGAAATTACTACCTGAGATTTCAACGACGTACGTCCGAATTGTTGGAAGAGATAAAGTAGAAAGCTTTAGTATACCGTGAATGAGAATAATAAGATATTTGTATGCCCGAGTTTTGAATAAATAAAATTTAAGTTTATTAATGGGCTTTTGTTGACACTTTTTATACCACTAAAAGCTTAAGTTCGTTCACTTTTAGTTCCAATTTTTAGTCTTTGTTTTCGTATGTACTACTTTTCGTTTGGAGGGTCTTTCTTCAAGGTGTTTTTGTCTGATATGTTGCATATTTTTTGCATACAAAAGTGTCATCACTTTTGTTATGGATCCTTTATTAGTATTGTTTTAGAAACTTTTTAGGATGGATTAAATAAAAAAATAATTATTACTCCTTTTTTATTGTTTTAATATCTTTTACAATGTTTAGAATTAATGGTATAAATATAAATTGTTAAAATTCGTTCATTCCATAGAGCTAATACAAATAGAGACAGCTTTCCCCGCTCCGTACGGCAACCATGCATGTCAAAAACAGTCGAACCTGTTTGAGTGGCAAAAAGAAATCTTTAACATTGGAAGTCCCATAGGCGGGTGAATTTTGAGGTATAAAAACTGCTCTTTCTCCCAGAAAAATGATAGAAAAAAGATGCCGACAATTTATTACACGAGAGAAAACAACGACGAATCAATTCCGTGAAGAAAAAAAGTACCTTTCTCGATTAGTTTTTTTTCTGTGAATTTTTTAAACTCCGCGGTTTTGGAAGAAAACGACTTTAAACTGCATTTTCGAAATGTTGTGGGGGAAATTTTTTTTAAAAAAGCTTCACATTATATAATATGAACCCTCCTGATTCGATCTGAGTCATTTCCGATTAGTTTAAACTAGTATTTAAGGGAGAAAATTGTGGATTTAGTGGTCGAGGTAGAAAATGGAAGTTGGCATAGCTTGGCGGTCTGACCTTGGCGTGCGTTTTTGTCGTAGTTTCTTTACGTGGTTCTTCGAAATAACTAAATAACTTGTTTTTTTTAACATTTAAATTGCCAAATCATCTGTAAGGCAGATATATTATGCTTCTGCTTCTCGACGCAAAAATATTAAATTTCCTATAATTGTGTTAACTTTAAATTTAAGTATTTAATTCTTACCATTGATTTAGGTTTTTATTTTTGATAGGGGGAAGTTTTCAGTAAAACAATCTTTGTTAATCTTTTCTTACCATGTAACAAGCCATATTTTAAAAAAATCTATGAACACTATCGGATAATCTTTTTTAACTTTAAAGTTAAACTAATAAAAAACATATAAAGAGGAATTAAGTGTAGAACATTTGCGTCCAGCGTTTGGTTAATTTAAAACACGTATTATTAAAGAAACTTAAAGAAAGAAAGAAATAATTTACGACAGAGTATATATTCCTTGAAATTATTTTTATGGATTTTCCCGCCAATCTAAGGTACTAAGAAGATGGGACAGCTGTAATTCTCTCCTAACGCCAGGTGGTGGTTTGAGACATCTGACCACATGACCAATCATCTGTATTTAAGATAAGAATCTTTGATATTTGTTTAAATGTATCACACTTTTCTCTCATATGAAATAGAAACATGATTAAAGCTGCGCCATCAATTGCTGTGAAAGAGCAACTAAAAACTCCACCGTTTCGTTTCATAGGTAAAATCTTATTTTTACCGAACTAATTTTACTAAATAATTAAATTTTAAATTAAATGATGTTAAAAAAATGTATATGTGTGTGTATCAAGATAATAAATGGTTTAAGTATAAAAATTTAAATAAGAAACTTAAGTTTAATATAATGAATACATGCACTTAATATTAAGTGTTTTTTATGAATAAAACTAATTAATTTGATAGTGATACCTTTAATGATGAAGGGCATTTTATAATGATTTAAATAAAAGTGGATTTTGGAATGGTCACTAGAATATTTTAAGCAATTGTGTTGTAAGTGGCATTTTGAAGTATTAAAATATTTGTAATTATTAGCTGTCTGAATTAAAATTAAAAATACAATATTTCTTTAAGTGGACTCTTCAAACACCACTTAATACTTGAAATACCTGTTTTTGTGGGGGAAGGAAGTAGATTTCCTAAAGAAGAAAATCGGAGAAAAATTTGGAGATAAGCATTGTTAATTGCTATGGTGAAACATCAACTAAAATTGAGATTTAGAACAAACGAGATTTTATTCTTAAAGCTACAGAAGATAAAACTTCCTTAAGAAGAAAAAAAGATAAGTGTAAAAAAGTTCTCGCGAGTCATCCACTGGTATAAAGTGATCGTAAAAGGCTGCACGCGAAAAAACCAAACACGCCAATAGTCCGATTTTGTCGCCAATCTGACAACCCAGCCCACCCCAGTTTGAGTGGAAAAATCGAGGGAAAATCGACATACGAAGAAGAATGGAGCAGGTGTTCAAAGCTGTCTCCATATGTATTAGCTCCATGGTTCATTCATTTTACCCTACCCATCGTTGAAATGTACTCGATGATGCAAGATGCAGAATTCTTTCAATATTGATGTAGTCCGGCTTACCCATTTTTAGTTTGTTGGATTTTGGGTATAAAATTGGTTGATAGTGTTGGTTGATAATTGGTTGATTAACTGATTGATTCCGTGATAAAGTAATATCGTTGGCTAATTTCAGTGTTCTCATCTAACCAAAATTGATTAAATAAAAGTGGTAAATCACTTACTTTATCAATACCATTCTTACTACTTTATAATCCTACTAAAAAAAACAAAGCTTTTTTTACCCAGCAAAACATCCTATGTAAATTTAATGATTTTGAGCATCGGGAGAAACATCTTACTTAATCACCATTGACTATTGACTGTGAAGTATATTAAGACAGACTTTCAAAAGTTTCTATTTTTGATACACCTAGTTTTGATGTGTATCTTTTTCATACCTTTCTCTATTTCACAGCTGCGAAACATTTATAAACACACACGGCTCAACAATTGCATCGACGGCACCGTGCGCAAATAAATAGGGTGAAAACGTTTTATCAGCTTGAGGTATCATTAAAAAAAGATAAGAACATAACTCTTCTACATTTACTTTTAGTTAGATAGGTAACTTGAAACGTTAGTGAAGATTTATTTGTTTTATATAGTCAACAACCTCTCAGATCAATAAGGTACGTTGACTCTACTTTATCATTTGTTGTTTCAACTTCTGAGATTTGGTTGAGTAATCTTACGATAGAGAGGCGGAATGGGTTATGAGTGTGTGCGTCGTATCGTTTCCTCTACTGGCGAACGCGTTGTTCAGATTTCGTGTTCACATTTGCATTAAAATTTTCTAGATTAAAAACCGTACTGTGATGGCTTAAGTGAATTATTTCGTAAATGATTATGATGAGCTGTTCAATATAAAGTAGTTTTTTTGTAGGTACTTAATTTGTGATGCTGTTACACATGAACTGAAAGAAATAAAAAGTTTAAATTTTGCAAATATTTTTTTTACAAATAATGAATTAAAGGTTACAGCACTGTTTCAAAGCGTTCGTTTCTTTCCAAATTATTTGAGGAATAGAAATAAATACTTTTCAGTAAAGCCTAACATTAATCAGTATATAGTACTAGTAATACGTAACTAAACTACTCCCCCCAGTAACATTCCGAAAATCGATCGGCGGCCTTGATGTATTCCACAGTGCTGCGCATGTCGAGCGGGAATTCCCCGTTTTATCATTCAACTTCCTTTGAATTGTTGAAGAGTGAGTGGGTAAAGAATTACTATTAGGATAACAGTTTATTTGGTAAGACTAAGCATTTATTTTTCATGAAATTGGAACTAAACATTTTGTAGGGAATTTATTAAATAGTTGCCTAGAAAACTTATCTGACGGAGAACAACCGCAGGACTAACAACCAGGGCTTAATTACTAATGAAATCAGTATCGGAGCCTTAATACTATTTTGCTTTGCATTAATCATTGTATTAATTTTAAATAAGTCAGGTTACTTCATCAGTCAGACTACTGAATAAGCAAATATACTATAAGGATAGAGCGTATTTTGTGGAGGGTAATGGTTCAACCTTTCTCCCCTCCCTTTCCTTGTCCTTTCTCCCCCACATTATTAATAATGTAAAGGTTTTAGGTGTTATGAAGCACTAATGCAAATGAATAGGATAGAAAATCATTTTTAAAAAGTTGTTGGTAAATCTCACGTGGGGGGAAGGGGGGTCCAGCAAAATCTCACCAAGGGGAGGGGGGTCCAGATTTTGGAAAAAACACCTCACGTAATTTATGGATATCCCCTACGCGCACAAAAAATTTCCAAAAAATAAATATTTGAGCGCATTGAACGAGAAGTTGTTGAATTATATTTGTTTCCCCCGTGCCGATGATCATCGGTTGTTTAATTTGTGGGATAAAGCATGGCCACCTAAACTAATAAGGCGGTAGAAGCTTGAAATCTTGAGTGATGTCAGCCTTCTATTTCACGTCATCGACGCGTTTAAGACAACAGCGCAACTCCAGTCTGGAATCTTGATCGCCCCACCCTTTACAGCCTGATTGGTCTACTCAACTACGGTGAAAACGTCACTTGAATTAGCTATTTCAGAAGTGAGAAAGTGAATTAGAGATCGCGAACCTCAAGTTGATTCCGTGCTCTATTATAAACAATTTTATGTTGTGTAATTTCGTGTTGCAGAACGAAAAAGAGGTTTCCCTCTAAGACCTGAAAATGGTTTTAAGCAGAGTTAATTTTAATTATCATATTTGATCACTAAAATCTGGTTTAATGATTAAATTTTGAGTAAAATTGTAAAAATCGGGCCTGGTTTAAAACTCATAATCGGACATATTTTAAAACTTCAAATTTACGATTACAATGGAGGGGGGTTAAATATTAACTGGTGTTTCCTCTTTTCGATCAGTTTTATCAGAGTTAATCATCAGAGTCGATCAGTTTTATCAGAGTTAATCATCAGAGTCGATCCGTTTTATCAGATTTTGCTGGTTTTAGGTCCAATCTTAGGTGTCCAAGAGAAAGGATTGGGTGCAAATTTCAGATCAGGATTTATTCTGCTCTTTAACCCCCCCTGTCATTAAGAGAGTAATTCTTAGCGATCATAAGTCAAATCAATCCTAATTCAGATCAAACGTTTTTCCCATCTGAAATATTCGGCACGTGTATCGGTGTGGCTAATTCAAGTGACGTTTTCACCGTAGTTGAGTAGACCAATCAGGCTGTAAAGGGTGGGGCGATCAAGATTCCAGACTGGAGTTGCGCTGTTGTCTTAAACGCGTCGATGACGTAAAATAGAAGGCATGACATCACTCAAGATTTCGAGCTTCTACGGCCTTATTAGTTTAGGTGGCCATGGATAAAGTCACCACTAAATTGTTAACAATACTATACAACAGTATACTTTTTATTCATTGATATTTAAATATTTAAAGTAAAATGTACACCTCTGTGAAAAAATTCGCCGGCATTTTTTTTGTGTATTCCAAAGATTAAAATAGACCGAAGAGATCCCGCTCTGGTAACTGCTTCTTTGTGATCGGAGTTTCTCCGTTTTGTATCTTTGGTTTTGTGGAGGAAAATCCACTTGCTCCGACGAACTCAAAAATACTCCGCTTTTTAACGATTTTCAGAAATTAAGTTTTTTCTACAATCTTGGATGTGCAATTCTGGACAGTCTCACAAATGCTAATGAAATGCCGTTCACTTAGCCCCCAAAAATTTATAGCACATTTTATGATTTATCAAACCTTGCATCAGAATAGTCAACCGTCAATCATTTCTGCCCAGCTAAGAAGGGAAAATATAGTAATTATTGTCATTCAGCATTGAGAGAAATAAAACAAGATGTAATGAAAATCATACGTTAGAGAAAAAGGATTTGTTCAAAAACACCAAGTAAACCTTTATTTCCAATGAATCATTATATTTACGGATTTGGTGATTGCTGTCTTCTCCGGCTTTTCATCAAGTCACTGGCATTGGGCGTGCATCGGTACCACGTGAGGTTCGTACCACCATATGCATTTATTATCATCTTTGTATAGTGCCCATGTAAATATCGCATAGTATAGTTGCTTTTTCGGCTCTCTTGAGTTTTGCAGTATAACTTAGTTCAACCTATATTCTTTGGTGGTTCTTCAATATTATGGAAAGAAGGTAAATTCATAAAAAACCCTTCCTTGTTCTATTAGTTATTTTTAGGAATTGGCTTAATTCTTATAAATTACCGGTTTTATGAAATTGTACATATTTTTCGATTATTTAACTATAATTTGATACATTCATTAAAATTGATACCAATGTATTCAAATCATTATAGTAAATTTACAGTTTTTAAATGCTTAATTTTCAGTTTCATGCTTTATATGTGGATTAAGTACTATTAGTTTTTAGATCTAAATTTTATTGAAACGTTTTTTGATATGCCGAATTGAAGTCTTTTTCTGAGTGTACCTGGGCTGTTTGAGAAGTGTTCATATCCTAAAAAATTGCTACCTCTCGTCGTGAGATAATATTAATTAAAAAAATAGTTTTATTTCAGAGTGATGCGAAAGTTTGAAATAGACGACATTAGTCATTACGTCACTTGCTTGTTTGGAAACGTTGATTCCATCCGTGATTGGTTCCGTACGGATTTACTTCCAATCACGGAACCAATCACGGATAGAATCAACGTTTCCAAACAAGCAAGTGACGTCACACTAATGTCGTCTATTATAAAGTGTGCTCCAGGTCCTAATTTTAGGTTTAGGGGTCCGTCGATTTCTACGAGTTGTGACCTCCAAAATGCTTTCTTGGAATGATCCTTGTCAGTCATTTATTTATGACTCCCTCCTTCAGAACCGTATTTTGAAGTTCATCAAGATCACTTTCCGTTTTTTTTTTTCGAAATTACAATCGACAAAAATAGCACCTTCACCAACAAACGGCTCCAAGTAGAACTCAGAGTTCCCAACAGATATTAAAATAAATTGGATGATTTCTCAAGAAAAATTTGCCTTTTTTAATTCAAGTTCACAAACATTGTGGGGACGTCTTCTGAAAATTGTAACAATTATAGTTGTTACAATGAAAAGAAAAAACAACGTTTTTTATTTTGCACATAAAAAGATTAAAGTCATACTTAAGGCTGGGCGCGCACGAGTGACTAAAGTCACGGCACGGCGACCAGGATTACTAGTATCAAAAATATCACTAGAAAACAATGGATCTCTATGAAGAAATGGACTCTAACCGCCTATCTGGTTCGAGACTTCACGGAACCAACACGTGACCTACAACTGAGCTTGCAATTGGTTACCACAGATACTACACTAGTAGATCTACTAGTGTAGTATCTGTGGTAACCAATCGCAAGCTCAGTAGGTCACGTGTTGGTTCCGTGTGACGTCAGACGGTTAGAGTCCATTCTTGGCAATCGGCCAACTGTCACGTCGCCTAGTCCGCGCACTCTACCAATACTTGAACTTGTTTCAATAGCCAAGGCAACAATTTTGTCTTTGTCACCGTGACAAAAGTCGCCCGTGCGCGCTCGCCCTAAGTTTCGGAGATACTTCGGGAATAAAATAAAAAACGTTGTTTTAACTTTTCATTGTAACTGTTTCCACAGCATTATAGCAATATAGTTGTTACAATTTTCAACAAATTTAACCTAATTAGTAGTTTTATTAAAAATAGTTTTATCTTTCAGAACAATGCAGTAAGTTTCTCACTTAAAGCATACAAAACACCTTCTAGTGATGAGTCAATCCCTGGTTGACCAAGAGCCCTCCACTGAGGCCCACTCCAGGTTGAAGGGAGAAGAGGGGCCACCGGATTACGGGTCTTCCCCCCAATGCGCAGAAGCACCCCCTCTGAAAGAGCGTATAGTCCACCTGGTGTGCTCCCTCCGCATCGAGCCGGTCATGTTCCTTTTCATGTTCTCATTCATCCTCACAACCACTTGTCTCACCAATCTCATGATGGACAAGGGATGCAGGTTCTACTTGCACTACTCTCAAGAAGTAAGTCAAATGCAGTGTGGGGTAGATCAGAGGGGGTTACAGTAACCGCATTGGTATTCTCTCTTATGATTTGGATTTTGGCCAATCTTTTCACGAAAGTAAATTAACTTGTGAAGTGACCCGAAGTTATTCAGATATTAACAGGCGTATTTGAATCAGTAACTTTTACCATCTAGGTACACTTTGGCCCACTGCTTCTATATAATAAGGCTATTATTCGAAAATATTAATATAATCAGAATTTATCAAAGAAACCTTCTTTTTTTTAAATCAAATTCCGTTTCTCTGAGGAGTAATTACGATCAAAATAATCTTCCTTAAATCATGACCAGTCAGAAGCTAATATAAAGAATTAGTATCACAGGGGTATTGAACACTTTAGAAAAGAAGTTTTAAGTTGCAATTTCAATAGAACCTTTGTCGTATATTATTTTACTGTCGCATTTTGAAGACCTTGCTCCCCATAAAACCCAAAACAACCAACAAACCCCATTTTGAAGACAACCTTTTAAGGAAAAAAAATGTATCCAGTTTTTATTAGTTGGCACTGGTATTGGCACTGAAATCTTATTTCAAACCCCAACCATTTGACTACAATAACACATATTTTTATTGTGCTTGGCAACTTACATGTAATGCCTCAAAATTGCTTCGGGACCCCACTTTCCTGAATGATTCTGAATCGTCTTTGCACCCCTTTTCACTTTTGTCCACGAGTTTTGAATCATCCTGAAGCTGCCCAATGCTTCATCAACCTTTCTCTCACAGGTGTGTCGCAACCTGAGCGGCCATCAGGAGGCGAACGACGCGGTGGAGGTGCTAGCCAACAACTACAACCTGTACCTTAACGCCCTGGCACCCATCGGGGCGGCGGTGGTGATCTTCGCTGCGCCCTGGAGCGACCGCCACGGCAGAAAGCCCCTGCTGCTGTTGGCCCTACTCGGCTTTCTCGTCAACGACGTCGGCCTCGCACTCTGCGGCTCTGTTTACTTTGAGGCGCCTCTCTACTACATCCTCCTCGCCAATCTCGCCACCCAGGTCACAGGTAAGATGTGGATAGTTAAGTATAATGAAGGAACCCGCTTCCTTAGTTTCATTGGGAACAGAAAATTCAGGCCCTTGCAACAACAATGATCTAGCACTAATGTAAATCTGTTGGAGTTAGCTCGTTGTTGCTGCAAGGGCCATTGATGATGATCCATTGAAGAAGGAAGTCGGAAATTGTGAGGGAGATAGATTTGAGGTTTTATTTAGGGAGAATTAGGAGTGAAAAGGAGCAACACCATTTTCCCCTGACCATCCGTTAGTAGACATTGGACAAGTAGACTTATAGTCATATTCATAGCCATCAGCGTCGGTGTTAAATCCTTGGTCAAAGAAGGATTCCACCAATCAGAGGAAGCGAAAAGCTAATTTTTATTTCTTTAGCTGCTGGTTAACACCGACGCGGATGGCTGTGAATATGGCTGTTAGCCTCCCTGTAGCATTCCTATACGACCTACAGCACGATGGTATTTCATAGTTAAGAAATGACTTACTTATGCCTGAATGCACTGGGGAAAGCTTAAGCTCTTCTCTTCATATTATATCACTCTCTTATTCAATCTCGCATTCTCACTCCCTTTCAAATATTTTTCAAACTCTTTTTTTTCCCACTTTCTCTTATCCGAAGGCAAGGTGCTTAAAGGCCAAGGAAGCGAAAAGGTTAGCATTTATAAAAACAGTAGTTAAGTAGTTTACTACTAACGTTGCTTTTAATCCCTCAAGAAAACTTAAACTCTCTATAAACTTAATTTTTGGTCAAATTATTTGGATTTAAACAATTACACACACACAGCTCTGATAGCAAAACTGAATCGAAGACATATCAAATGGTGTTGAGAATAAGGTCTTTACGTTCCCCATACAGGTGGCTTTATCTGCGTGATGACCATCATCTACAGCCACATCTCCGACATCACCTCCCCCGAGTCTCGCTCCCTCAAGTACACCCTGCTGCAGATCGCGTTCGGTCTGGCTGTCACCCTGGGCGCCCTCACCGGCGGACAGCTGTACCACGAGTGGGGGTACGCGGCCGTCTTCGGGGCAGCCGGAGCTGGACACCTGGGGGCCATCCTGTGGACCGCCTTCCTGGTCCCCGAGACCCGCGGGGGGGACTCGGCCACTTGTCGACAGAAGCTGAGGGACCTGGGGAAGACGCAGAACTTCACGGATGGTCTCAGGACCTGTTGCAAGTTCAGGGCGCGGAACGGGAGGTTCAAGCTGTGGATGTTGCTGTTGTCCAGCTGTACTGTGGCGCTTACGTACGAAGGTGAGTGCATGGTGTCAATGTGCTTTGTCGTTTGTATCAATGTGTGTATCTGGACGAAGGTTGCCGCAGAGAGTTAAGAATTTTTGAAAAGTTTTTGTTGATGATGGATAAGATGAAGTTACTGATAATTTCTTTTTTTTAATCGTTCCTCAAATTTGATTTTTCCACAATAAAGTAATACTAAGTATATTTTTTGGGAAATAATTTGACTTAACAAATTGGAAAGGATTGGTCCAGAAATTTCGGCAATGATTCCCACAAGGATATTACAAACAGGTTTTTCTTTCCTATTTTAGTTAAGTAAGCTTTGCTGCGGAAAATAAATTATATATTCATCTTCAAATAATTATTAATGTTTAATACTTTAAATACCTACTATATATAACGTTAAACCTGGGAACCTTGCTCCACGACTCTTTACAGAAAATCTTTTGGTAAGCACAGGTCCCTTAAGATCTGTTTATGATTCCATCTTCATGATGATATGCTATAGGGCTTTAATGATGACAGAATTTATTTTATTACCCATTTTATTAGAAATTTCAAAGCTCATCAATGTGACATTGAATTAAAAATTTAAGTATCTCTCTCTTTAAGTAAGTTAAGTTTAAAATTAATTAACTCTTTCAAACATGTACAAGACTCCCACTCTTAATAAGCGTTTCTACTTATCCGTCTCTTCATGGTACGACAATCCGGGCAGACGGATTTGAATGAATTTCACCACGGCTTACTAGATACTTATACAGGCTAGCCGAGTTTTAAACAAGGAAAACCATTTGACAACTTTTCCCGCTTGGAGCGCTACAAGACCTACCTATATCACCCAGCGCCTTCAACACTGTGGATATGCTTTGCCAGTTTGTCCAGTATTGCCATCTGCATTTGCAATGATTTCCGTACTCGGCTAGCCTGTATAAGTATCTAGTAAGCCGTGATTTCACTAACAAAAAAAATTGAACTCACTTGTCTCTCTGATTGGTCTATTAGTCTTTCCATATTGTCGTACCGCTAAAGATCCGCATAAATAGAAACGTTTCTTCATAGTTCCTGATTGTCTTTTCAGTGTACACGGACATCGCCTACACGTACGCCCACCACATGTTCCACTGGGGTCCCCGCGAGTACTCCCTGATGTGGACGGCCTTCAGCTTCGCGGAGATGGTGGTCGTTCTCACCTGCACCCCCCTCCTCATCCGCGTGTTCGGCTGGAGCGACCCGCTCATCGGCATCTTGGGCAGCGTCTCCATCATCTGCAAGAACGTCTTCCTCGCATTCTCATACACCATCTTGGTCTACTGCATCAGTAAACGCCGCCCACTTTGATTCATTCTATTTATTTCAGGGGTGCTACTTCTCCGGAAATCCGTTTTTTAAAAAATGAATTCCGGGATTTTCCGGGAAAATCTCGAGCTCAACAAGAAAGCTCAAAATTAGGTCCAATTAAAAAATAGTGCAGGGCTGCAACCTTAACAACATCTCTTTTATGAAGAATCTGGTCCCACCATCGGTTCAAAGCACGATTATTACATCTGTTATTAACGTTCCGGGTTTTGGATAATTTCATTTGGGATTCCGGATAAAAGGTTCGTTACTCTAATAGTTTTCCGGTATTTATTTGAGTTGAAGTCAGTAGCACCCCTGTCTTTAGTAACAGTCAAAGCAGAGGAAAATATCTTTTGTATACATGTATGTTGTCTACCACGAAAAACAAGTTCATTACTTTTTTTAGGCAATATTACTGGTTTCTTCAATGGACTCGTGAACTTAGCCGTGAGGTCACTCATATCTAAATTAGTTGCCGAAGATGAGCTAGGTATTTATAGAAAGTTTAAATTAAGATTTAATCGAAATATATATTATATTTCAGTTCATATGTCTTATTACAAACCATTTTTATGCCATATAAGTTAAAATAAAGTTAGGATCACAAGAGCTGTATTTAGAGCTCTTAACCTGTGTTATATATATGAACAGTATTTGATTTATCATGGATAGTTGCTTTTTTTCTGCAGGGCGTGTGTTTTCGTTCTTGGCGACGTGTGAGGCAATAGTGCCCCTTCTCGGGAGTGCCATCATTACCAAGATCTTCAACGCCACCCTGAGCGTCTTTCCTGGAGCATGTTACCTGGCGGACACCGTGTTCTTGCTGCTTCCACTGGGGACGTTCATGTAAGTTTCAATAACCCAAGGAAGCCATGTATATGTTACGGGCAATGTGATAAATCCGGGCATTATTAATAATACCCGATGTGAAGCGGGCAATGTGATAAATTCAATGGCACTCATCAATGAAATTTATCACTTTGCCCGCCTCAACTTCGGGCATTATTAATAATGCCCGATTAATCACTTTGCCCGTAACATATACATACCAAAACCAACAACCGGTTTTGACCAAACCAAAATGTACGAACTATGTCCATCCAAAAATTCTTTTTTTTTACAATATTAAATAGATTGAAAAGTTTATTTAGACGTCGTTTGTTCTAAAATTATCCTCCATTGAACCCCTACCGATATAAAGTTAAAGAGAATGAGGAAAAGGGACTTTTTAAAAAGAAATGTTTAATTAATTATTAGCTAGATTATTGTATTATGAGAATTTTGAACCAATTTTTATAAAATTATTTTTCCACAGATATTATTCAAAGCTACCCCATCGTTCAGAATCTGATGCTGATTGAATACTTTGCAGAACATCGAAGGTTACATTTCAAAAATGTGATATATTGAAAACTTTATATTTAACAGTATTTGATCCCTCTTTTAGTGGCTTTTTTATGAAGAACAATATTTGTATCCGTCCAATTGTGTTTTTATGTGGATAATTATTCAATAAAGAATTAAATGCATGTAGGTATAGAGTATTAACATTTTGAATGTAAACAAGATATTATCAGCAATGAAATCCTCCTGAGTAGTTCCTTAAAATAGTTTGATTTTCACTATAATAACAATTTATATATTTTCAACATTTTTTAATAAACGGGAACTTGCCTTTTGAAAAAAATATTAAAACCTTTGCCTGCATTTAATACTAATGTTTACTTTCGTACTAAAAGTAACATTGGGGTAGGTCGAATGTCGGTTTTGCTAAATATGTCTGACGTAAGTAGGTAGAGTTTTCTTTCAAAAATAAAGGGTGTCCAGTGTTACGTTAACGCTGAATATACGCTCGATAAACATGCTGGTAAAGTTAACATAGTTCTTTTTTTTTCTAATTTTATTTATTTATTTATAATCAGTCAAAACAAACTGAACAAGAAAAATATCCATATCACCTGGGATCGCAACGATCCATGTAAGTGAACAAAACATGCGTAGAATAAATTACAAAAACTAAAACGTGAAGAAGTTATAAACTGAAGTGAACAATACATAAAAATAATATAGGAAGAGCATAAATATAAGTATAAACAGGGTGTCTTAAATTACGGGTTTAATATCTGTCATAAGGGGATGGTGCATAAAAAATGAAGATAGTTGAATTATACAATGATACAAAAAATAAGCAAGAAATATTTCAATATTTTCCATAGAAAACAAAAACTCTTTTAATTTCTTTTTAAATACATGTTTGAATGAACTATTTTGTATTTCTAAAGGTAGTAAATTAAAGAACTTAGGAGCTAAATAAAAGAAATGTTTACAAAAAATAGTTTTTTCAGGTTTAGGTATATTATACATACTATATTGGGTCTTCGAGGGTTTATTACGTTACGCCTTTTGCATGTTTCTGAATTTAAGTAAAGATGGAGACTTGTTTTAAAGAAAAAGAGGTAGCGAATAGGTAAGATATTCAATAGTTTGAAGGTGTTGACGGAAAGTGCTTGTGGTGATATCAATTTTATAAATCTTTCCTGGAGCCTACAAATTCTTTTTAAATTTATCTGATAGTCTCCACCCCAGATCGTTAGGCCGTAATTAATTCGTGATTGAACCCAAGAATGGTATAGCCTTATTAGAAATTGGCTGTTTACTTTCGGCTTTAAATGGTAGAAATTTAGCATAATTAGTCTTAATTTGTCTGCAATATACTTAGTATGTGATTTCCACTTTAAGTTGCAGTCAATATGAAGTCCAAGATATTTTATAGTAGACACTTTATCTATTGATTTACAATTACAATCATTGTAGTTATTACACTGATAAACATGGTACTTTACTGACAGCTGAATTGAAGAATTTTGTTTTACGTTAAATATCATATATTTTGTTTTTTCGACATTTAATTTTAGACAATTATCAAAAAACCAGTTACTAATCTTGACGAGATCTAAATTCATCTTTTGGATCAAATCTTCATAAGAGTCCACAGAATATAAAAGAACTGTATCATCGGCTAAACTTATTATTTTACCGTGTAAACTGAGGCTACATAAATCATTTATAAATATTAAAAACAGCAGGGGACCTAAAGTTGAACCCTGGAAAACTCCATAATTTATTGGAAGGAATTTACTTAGGGTGTTGTTGATCTTGACAATTTGTATACGGTTCGATAAATAGAGTCCACCGATAAATAGAGTCCACCATAGAGTAGAGTTCGATAATAGATCTAGTCCACACATCCCTCAAAATATCTTCAACCAAAATTTCATTCGGTTCCTATGAACGGTGGTAGCTAGAGTAGGATCTGTGCCACTTTGAATATATCCAAGCTTCATCCGCAAAGGAGTAGGATCTTGAATAGGTGAAATTTTTTTATAATCACCCTGTATATGACATGCATGGAATTTTAAGACCCAAAAACGATATAAACTTTATAACGATAAAAAAATATATAAAATTATTCCATCCTTACATCACTTTCTAGGATCATTCAAAAAGTCGGGAAAAACGGAGGCTATACCTCAGTGAGGTATGGAGTGCTGATACTCCCATTTGTATGCACTTATATGTATTCCATAGTAGGAGAAAAAAACACAAGAATTTTAGAAGTTTATCGAGTCTTCCACTTAGTAGGTGTAAGAGTTGAACAAAAATATGTCAGGGGTGTCATAATTCTTTCCACCGTCCCTGATAGCGGGGGTCCTCCCTACTATAACTGAGAATCATAGAAGCATGAACACTAAGATTCCCCGAGAGAACGATTTTTATAGCCAAGTAACAACTTGTATCTCCATTGTAGTCGCTGAAAACGATCCGACCTTCCTTTATTTGGTTGTTTTGAATGGCAACGGAACAAAATGGCTCGTGTCGTTCGGGATTCGCGTGTACGCATTGATGCCCATAAAAATCCGGACCAAGGTTCTGCTCAGAATATCGGTCACTGTGGCACTTTTTGCTCCATCGGCCTTCGCTCGCTCTGCACGATTTTTATTAGAGATGTGTCCGCAGTTCCCCTTTTGTTCTTGCTGGTGAACTTGGGTTTGAGAAGTTGCATTGAGTGGAATCCGTTCATTCAATTTTAATGGTGGAATACTAATACATTAAAATTGAAATCCAATAGAAACTGCTTGTTTACTACTCCGTCTACCTTTGGGATTTTCAAGGTGTACTCATATGGTTAGTTGGTTAGTAACAATTAGAAGTTATGCAGGGTTACGTTAGAGAAAGGTATAATATCATTCAAAACAATTTACGTAAGGCTGATACTGAGGTAAATATTCACTGGGTATGTGAAAAGGGTGTGAATTAGTAAAAGAAAAGGACCCTTGTATCGAGTTTATGTAAAGCTTATTATTTATAAACACAATGTATATTAATAAGCTCAAAGTTTCTTTTCCCTATTCGGACAGGGTAAAAAAAAGTTAAGATAAAGATTGATGGTTTGACATTTGAATAAAATAAATTGGAACAAAGAAGAAAACGATACACTATGCCTCTATTATATCTTGGAGATATTTTGCTAACCATTTTTAAATATATGATATTTATAGTTTATTTAATTTATTATTATATATCACCACATAAAATACGTACTTTTACCCAAAACGCATTACTTCGCATTCTTTTGACCCATTTAGATCTGTGTTAAATAAAATAGACTTAATAAGACTTAGGGACTATATATTTTTATGAGGGGACTTGTTGGTCAAAAATTGGTAAATTTTTAGATATTTATTAAGTGCATGCACTTGCACTTGTAGTTAATGAACCTGACTTAATTCTCAAAGGGAAAAAATGATGTACTGAGTAGATTTCTTAAGTTTTAGATGTTCATTTCTATCTTTTTAGAAACCAACCTTTTTTAGAAGTTTTCGTTCTCCTTCTGTAAATTTATTCTTTTGAAAGACAGACCACAAAAAAGTTCATTTTTCAGAAAACCTACTGTCGCCGATTCTTTCTGCTCCCACAGAGATATAATCCGTGGTCCACTTGATCTTGATCCACATTTGTTCCCCCAGAAATTCCTGAATGAAGAAGTGCTCACGTCGTTTGTTGACCCTTACAAAGGAGAGGAGCCGCCGAGAGAGGCCTCATGAATTTTAAAACACCCGACGGAGACAGGATTTTGAACTTCATGGGCGACAACGGTTTTTGTGTACAGCAGACATTCACCTACTTACCGTAAACTGCCCTTGTATGGTGTAGACTGCATTCGAATTCAAATTATTTTTCACCAAACTATCACTTTAAAAACATCTTACGGATGCATATCATCCGATTGAAATCGTAAAAACTTGGTTGGATCGAATGAGGTAATAGGTATACGCGTGTTAAAATATGCCACAAGACTCTTGCAGAATCTCTTCATTAATTGGTAATTTTTTTTGAAACCGCATTCTTAAATATGTTGATATTATTCACATCAAGAGAAATATTGATTTTTTTGAATATTTGTAAGGGAACGAATTAAATCCCTTTTTAGAGTAAGTAATTTTTAAAGCTACTAACTTTTAGGGGTTTGATTACCCTGAGACCATTTAAATTCACTTGGGCCATAAAACTCTAATAATCAATCAAACTTGATTCTGACTCATTTTTAGAGATTCCAGACTCTTTAGGAGTGATTCTCTAGAAATGTAAAAAATTGCTGCCCACAGCTCACAAATCCATGAAATGCCATAAAATTAATTTTCCTTTCCGACATGCTGATAAATAGCCTTATGATAAGTATTTAACATAGGTAGTATATAACAATTTTTAAAAGCAAAAATTAAGGAATTAAAAAACTGGGAAAGTTCAAAATTTCATAATTTTGGTTTGTCCCACCTGCTAACATGCTCAAATAAAAGGATTTTTAGTATACTAAAAGCATATTTTCCCCCAGATTTTTTTTACCTATTATTATCAATCATACCTTTTAGTATATGTATATGGGAATGATAAAAATATTTGAACTTTTATATAACATTTTAGAATTGAAATATGGTTGTCCCAGGAAATAGCGTGTTACTCTCCTGACATGCACATTTTAGTTCATTATCAGACATATAAAAATGTCAGAAAATAAAGCAATTCTTAATTACAATCTTAATAAATTCATGAATGTTCCCTTTTAGTGGAATTATAAAGTGTTTTAATTACTTAGAACATTTAGAGTATGCTTTTAAGTCGTCGTTCTCCTGGCATTCATATATCTCCTAAACGAAACGAAGTATTGTATATTATTGAAATTCGGACATGATATGGAAGATGTATCATGAATTTATGATGAATGCGAAAATTTTAGCACTAAATATGAAAAAAAAAAATGGTGAAAGATTTACTGTTTTACGGTAACAGTATCCTTCTCTATCAACAGCGGACGCTCGGGCGCTCTGACTCGGCGTACCGAAAAAGTACATAACGGTTAGCCGGAACACTTACTTAGTTGGGTATTTTCCCCATCTAAAATGTGTTTATACTTTACTGCTGCTTATTGGATATTAATTAGGATATGGTCGTATTAATTAGGATATGGTCGTATTAATTAGGATATGGTTTCACATTTCTAGGGAATCGCCCAAAGAACTCAAAGATGATGCCATCCATATCTACCAGACCACTCCGTTTGCTTTTTCAGTAAAATGTATTTTACCATACTATTCAGTGCACTCATATTACACGAATAAAGAATGTTGAATATTTAAGCTTTTAAATTAAACTTGAATTTTTGTAACTTTCAACTAATACTAAATGATTGAAAAAATCAATATACAATTTTGTATGAAACAAATGGACATAATTGAAATTAAAAGAATTATTTGTGATTTTAAACATTTTAGTTTTTAGCCAATGGGAAACTTATTCTTCCCATTCAAAATTTTCTGCCCATTGGGACAGATGGGGACAATTATGTAAAAGCTAATTCCGTTACTAGATGGCAGCACCACATCATATAAATATAAAATAAATTAACTAGAACTTTACGGAAGTGTCTGATATCCATCGCACAACGGAATCCCAGTCCCACGCGACCGGTCATGGCCTCACCCAGTGTCAGTGAGGCTAGTTATACTGGAGTTTGAAGGTCCAACGACCTAGGTACTCCCTCAAACACCCCCCTTGATTTTACAATCCCTTGTCTAAAATCTGTAACCGTGTGCTCATATTTTATATATATTACGATTACATCACTGAAAAACGCCTTTCTCTTGCCAAAAAAGTAAAACAATAATGTTGATTTTAATTAAGATAAATCTCGGTTAATTAGTGGAAATCGTTACCCATTTTTGCAACTCTACGCTTCGCCACTGGGGGAAACATATAGACCTTGGAGGGAAACCTACAGAGAAAACGAAAAGTCAGTTGACATTTTTTTTAAAAATCTAGAAAAAGAAACAAAATAAAAAACGGCCTTCAGTTTCAGAATCGAAAGTTAGTGAATTTTTTAAGGAAATAAATTTAAGTTTAATGTTTACTGATGGTGCCAAAATATTTCTCGGGATTCCGTCCCAACGTTTTGAGAAAATTCCTTTTTATATGAGGGAAATTGTTTTTTTTTTTTTTTTAAATACCTAAAACTAGTCAAGCTGTACCTAGACATTTTTCCTAAAGGAAATCTAAAAGTATTAAAGCATTTCTCAATCGCCCCTCTTGGTTTACTTTATAGATTTGAGTGTAGTGTTTTGTTGAACACTTTCAGATAATAGCACTTAAATCTTTATACAGGTGAATTGAATCCTTGTATATACTCAAAAAATAACTTTCCGGGGTCATTCCACGTCAAATCAACACACTTTTTGGCATGACCATCTCGGATTTCTTTGAAATTTGGTACACATGTTCTACTTATAGAAACTCGGAAAAGTACCAACTTTCATTAAAAAATATCAATTGGTTCTGGAATTACAGGTGCGCAAAGTGGTCAAAAATGGGCCAAAAACGGACTAAATTGGTTCTTTAAATTGCTCTAGAGGATCTTCTAATTGTTGACAATTAGGCCCCCTGCACAAACTTGGTGTACCCTGGGCTTCATATTTACAATCTGTATGCTAATTCAGGCCATTGTATTGTAACAATGCACATGAAGTAAATATGTAGCCCGGGCTACACCAAGTTTGTGCAGGGGCCCTAATTGTCAACAGCAGTCAAATACAACTCAATTCGCATCCAATCAATGAAAAAAAATTATTTTTAAAAATTTTTAAGGGGATATTAGAAAAATCGAACTTTGGTTTAATTTGTTTTTGACACTGATCCCGTTTTTGTCCCATCCTATAATTTTACCAGATTATATAGAATAATATTAACTATTCCTGGAATTTTTTTCAAAATTTTAAAAGTAGTACATTTGATAGAAGTCGAACTTTTAATTCTATTTTGTTTTGTAAAATATATTGTTTTTCAAAATTTTACAGCAAATTTTACACCATTAAAAAGAACATTTAAAATACTTTAAAATGACACCAACTTCATCTGTATAACCCAATTAGAAGATCCTCTAGAGCAATTTAAAGAACTTATGTTGGTCCGTTTTTGGCCCATTTTTGACCACTTTGCGCACCTGTAATTCCAGAACCAATTGATATTTTTTAATGAAAGTTGGTACTTTTCCGAGTTTCTATAAGTAGAACATGTGTACCAAATTTCAAAAAAATCCGAGATGGTCATGCCAAAAAGTGTGTTGATTTGACGTGGAATGACCCTCCGGTAAATAAAAATTAACTGATATTTTGATCACTAAAAATAATTATGTGAACCTTGGACTGTTTTATGTCAATTTTTTATGAAATTTTTTATTGGACCTTATTAAAAAGCATAAAAATTGCCAATTTAAAGATTTTTTTCATTTTTTTCCAATAAAGATAGAATCTTAGTTTTAGTTTTTAAAAAATAACTTATCTTTCAACTTTACATGGTAAATTTTTCAATGGCATACAGATGGTAGTTAATTTTTTTTTATGAATTTTCAAACATGATGTTCCCAATTGGGAACTAAATATATTGCATTGGAATTAAATATATTGCATATTTTTAAAATTTTCTTACACTATTTAAACCGTAAATAATGGGATAAAATTTAACTCTAAGTAAAAAGATAGTGAATAAATCGCTTATTTCCAAAAAAAGCTGTTGTAAAATTTTTTGTAAATTTTGTAAACTAATATTTTACTAATAGTGTAGGCCATGCCCATCTCCAGCCATGGACCGGTTTCGTCCTTGTTAGGACTCATCAGCACGGCATAGGAAGGCAACGCAAGAGAGTCGAGGGCAAGAACTACTCTCCAGCCGACTATGATGGAAAAAGTGGTGACCATTGATTTGTCCTCCATTATCTGCTGGAATTACTTGGCATTCCCAGAACAGATTTAATTCACAAAAGCCAATACTCATCCGGCCAATACTAAGCCAATCATCAATCAATCAATGGCATCAAGCCAATATACTGGCGCAATACTCATCCTTTAACAATATAAAGGATGAGTATTGCACCATTATCGCTGGTTAGCAGACAATAAGTGTAAACTCCGACTCTCAAGCGTCGCCTCGAGCCATGGACCGGTTTCGTCATTGTTAGGACTCATTAGCAGCAGTGGCGTATATAAGGGGGGGGCCGAAGGGGCCCTGGCCCCCCCTGAAATTTGGACTAGGTGTACGAAAACAAGTTAAAAACCTGTTTTTTAGGGTCGAATTTCAAAAAATTTTCTGGGGGAGGACCCCCAAACCCCCCTTTTGTACTTGGAATTTTATTATTAACAACTTTATTATAATAAGTTCATCAAAATCCAAAACCTACCAAAAAATATGTCCAAAATTCGGACTAAGTGTACCAAAAACAAGTTAAAACCCTGATTTAAGGGGTAAAGTTCCAAACATTTTCTGGGGAAGGACCCACAGATCCCCTTTCGTACTTGGAATTCTATTTTTAATAACTTTTAAACATTAATTTCAAAAAAATGTACATCCAATGGGTTTTTTTTGGTCAAACTTCCGAAAATTTTCTGGGGGAGGACCCCCAGACCCCCCTTTGGTACTTGTATTTTTATTACTAACAATTTTTCCTATATTAAGTTTTTAGGGCCTGAATTACCACCTAAAAAGCCACATTGGACCCATTAAATATGTGTGGGAGGGGCTGGGGAGTAATTTTGGGCCCCTCCCGAAATAAATTTCTATATACGCCACTGATTAGCAGCATTTCCCCTACAAATTCTTCGACAGCAAATTAGGTTGAAGAATATCACTCTTAATAATGTGTTATACCGTATATGAATAAATTTCTAGTGCTTCTCGTAGCTCTAATCTAGAACATCATAAGGAAAACTTGTTCTCAGAAGGTTTTAGGGGTGTTTTTTAAGAAAATCAAATAGAAATTAATACATTAATTATTTTAATCAACTTATTAAGCATAAATTATATATAATATAATAATACAATATATATATATATATATATATATATATATTATAATTATATATATTATAATATAATTTATTAATTAATTAATTTTTCTCCATTTTAAAGCAAATTTTGGTATTTTTAAAAAATGCGAAATCCTAACGGATGGTGCGCGCTGAGACCACCCGTTTGGAGTTGTTTTTGAAAGGGTTAAATTTTATAAAACGAGGGGAGTTTGAGCTTGCGAAATTAAATGCTTGCTTTACAGGTAAATAATAAACAAAATTTAGTTTTAAGTTCGGGTAGGTTTTAAGTTCGTGTTATAATAACGTTATATCTCCAATAAAAATAAATACCTTCTACAAAGATACCCAAACCATCTTGCTTATCTGAGAGAAAATAAATCATCCATCATAATGGAGATGATGAAAGTTTGGCAGGTTTTCATGCAGTGATTCTCATATGATACATGTTTAAAGGCTTATCACTATTTCAATTCGAACACTAAAATTAACCTATAAGCATATACAATTATACAATCACAATTAAATTAACTTATATAATCACTTAAATTAAATTAATTACTCACTTAAATTAAAATAATTACTCACTTAAAAATTAATATTTTTAACACAAATTTTAAATTTTTTTTTCTTCAAATTATTTTTTTGGGGGGAAAATGATCTTTTATCAAAAATGTTTAAAAAAAATGGTGTCAATTTGGCTGAGGTCTAATATTTGACTTCAGGATTAAAAGTTAGCCTATAAACACATATCATAAGTCTATACTAGAATATTTTAATTTTTTTAAGCATTTTAAAATTTGTTTGAAAATTTTTATTTTTATAAAGATCTGTTATTTCTTTAAAATTTAATTATTTTTTAAGTTCTTTGATACCGAATATTGTTAAAATATTAACTTGATTGAATTTATTTTTGAAACTTGGTTGAAAAGTTTCACCTATTTTTAATGTTCATTTCATTAAATTAATGACTTAAACATCAATTTTGTTTTTTCGTTTCTATATGACTATAATGTCCCAGTCCATGGAAAAATAACTTTAACAAATACCTCAAACATTTTTGACAGGAATTTTATAAAAGATCAATTTCTTAGGTACAAAAATTGATAAGTTTAAATAATTTAGATTTTTATTGTCCGATTTTTTTTCCTTCAAATTTTAGATTGTATTATTTTGGTGTGAAAACCGTTGAAATTACTTTTTCAGCTTTTTTTGTATTTGTGTTTTACGAAAAATGTAGAGTTCTGTTAAAATGTATAGTTTAATATCTGTTAAAACTACATTTTTTTACAGTGGGGAACTTGGATATTCCAAGGACATAAGAAACAACAACAAAACAACGATTTCTTATTTGTTTTTTTTTGAAAAAAATTTTTGGACGTTTTTAAAAAAGTTAAAACTTCCTGCGGACCCCATATTTATCCCAATCCTACGCAAAGTTTATACACAGCGACCCTAAATATTGAGGTAATATAATAGTATCAATACAAAAAGGTAGCTGTTTTGACTCCGATATTTATTCTATCTAGAGGTCAATTATTTGCATTTTTTCATTTGAAGCATCACACCTTGTCTGCTCCATTGTTGTAGAAAGTAGAAACAAGAAAATTCCAAAAGAACAACTTCAGTAGAGAGTAATTATAATTCTAATAGATAATATCTATTAGAATTATAATTACTCTCTACATTATATCATATTATGATATAATGTATTTGTTACCTACATTCACATTCTAAGCCCTTTTATGTATTACTTATGATATTAATAAAAGGTTCTGTAAAATAATATGTAACAAATCATTAGAACTTCTAAACATAGGCGCCCATATATGTTTGAATTCAGGATGGGGCCCAAAAAAATATTTTGCAAGTTAGCCTGTCAAGCCACTACCTTCGAGATATAATAAGGCCACCCCCTCTTTCCCTTATGTGTATATGGGCGCCCATGCTTCTAAATGACTATGGGAATTATTTCCAATGAATAATTGATACTTTTATCCTTCTTTAAATGCCTATTAAGCATGATTATAAAAATAATTAGTTTTTTTAGGAAATGAATAAATCATGTAAAGCATCATACTTAATAAATTAAATTACTTCATAAATCATTCCCGATATCGATATATGAATAAAAATCAATCTTTAAGTTTATGATTTAATTAAAAAATATTCTTAAAATGAAAATTCACTATCAATAAATCTCATCTAAACCTTATGTCAGCCAAACAGAAAGGTTTCTGACCCAAATATCCAAAAAATGAGTGAAAATACAACTTTTTGGATCAAATTTCACAAACTTTTCTGGGTAGGACCCCCAGAGCACCCTTTTTTGCTTAAGGGTATGTATTAACCACAAAAATTCACATTTGCTCTACATTTTACTCGGAAAGGAAAAACTATTAGAAAAATTTTGGGTTCCAGAACCCCTTTGAAACAGTCTAGTAACGGCTCCATGCATTGGTCCTGAGGTCTTATAGGTTTTGCTCCCCCCCCAGTCGAAAAGTTGAGCCTACGATACTTCATTTTGTTTCTCCTCGTGATAAAGGTTAACCTAAGCCTTTATAACCCCTTGCTACGCTCAGGGGGAATTTCAAGGTATACAACCTACCATGGGCGTAGCCAGGGGGAGGCAGGGAGGGGCAGCTGCCCCCCCCTAAGTTCTCAGTTTCTTAAAAAAAAAATAAAAACTTTATTAAAGCAATAGTGTATTTAAAGCAATAGTACATAATTTTCCTTGAAAATTGTGTGGCTTACACGAATCGGTTCTGTTCGGCCCAAAGAGTCTCAAAATGAGCTAAAACACTACTTTAGGGGCGAATTTTAAAAAAAATTCTGGGGGAGGACCCCCCAGACCCTCCATTTTTAAGCTCACATTCATTACCCTTATTTTTACTTTAGGTGTGCAAAAGTTCAAATCCTTTGTTTAAGTACCCTAAAATTTAGCGTGTAAAAGTACTCGCCATGTGGTATGGGGGTATCTGGGAAATAATGTTGAGTCAACCCCTAGTCACTAGTATTCGCAAAATCAAGAGCAAAGGTAAGTATCCTTGCCCCCCCCTAACATGAAACCTGGCTACACCCATGCAACCTACCTTTCGAAACCTCCAACTTTTAATTTTTCTCCATAGAAAACGACCGCGACCAAAGCTACTCCCTAATGTACGGGATCCTCCCCAAAAGTGTTTAAATTTTAGTATGCTAAAAAGTCTTCTAAAGCTACTTTTTAGGGTATTTTTTAGCTGCGCGGGCCGCACAAAATGACCCGAAAACCCCGTTTTAGCTACACTTTCAGAGCCTACTGCGACCCCTGAAAGAAGTTTCTTGAACCCCCCTAGTAAAAGTTATAGCTATACGTCCGTGAAAAGGATGAATAGAAATAACTACATTCACAGGTATCTAGGGGTTTCTTTGGTAACTTTTCCCTCACATTTCAGGCTATTTCAACCTCGCCGGCAGCACGGCCAGGGAGGCAGCGATCGTAAACACAATAGGGCGGGCGTCAATCCCGTGGAACTGCGATTCCGTCGTACGACTGTTGGCAAGCCACAGCCGAACTTTAAGGTAAACGCACATCTATCCACGGGCGGGTTTACGAAGGATTTTTAATTAATAGTATTATTGCTCTCAAAGTTAAGAAAAAAATATACGGTCACCACGGAATGCATGCTTTTCCTATATCCACACTTGGATGTTTTGTTTGAGGGAGCGAAACTAGTTGCTCAATTTTTTTTTCTCTATTATGATTTAGAAAAGTTCTTTAAATATTTAAACATTAAATTTCTCCTTATTGCAGATTTCTTACAAAGACAGTCAAATTTTGAGTTCTAAAAGGTGTGAGTCTTGTTTTAAATGGGAAACCTTAATCACTTAACTTTACAATTCTTTATAAATTTTATAACAGCTTTTATTTGTTAAAAAGGAATACATATAAAAAGCAATCAAAATAACTTTTGAAAATAACATACTTTATTGATTAGAAAATAAAATAATTAAAATTACATACTATGACTATTTTATGAAAAAAACATTGCAGTGAGGATCAAAATCTCTTCCCTTTCATTGGTTCAAATGATAAACATTTTTCTGCTTTTTCTTCTTGTATTCAAATAGCTCCTAAAAGAATTAATTTGATTTTGATTATAGATTAAATTATTGCAAATACTTAATGCAAATATTTAATTTTATAAAAATATAAAGTACCTGAAATTTAGAGAAAGTATAATGGGGTATTTTGATTAGATAAAATAATTTTATACATAACATTAAAATATTTACTTATTATGTAATTATATATTTTGGAACTGAAATTTAAGGAAAAAGTACAATAAAAATTTGTTAAAAGAAATATGCATGATATTTTTTATCAAGCTTCATTGATGCAACTAATCCCCAATTATTTAACTATTTTTCAAAGTTGAAGTGAGATTTTCTTAACAGTTGACTCCATATTTTTCTTATACAGAAATTATGCTCTTTTTTAGGAGCATTTATGCAGCAAATATTTAACTATTTAAATTTCTTTGGAAGGAAAATGAAACCTTTTTAAAAAGACACTAAAAAAAAGGAAGATAATTTATGAAAACAAATTTATGAGAGACATAGTTATCTTTAATGGAAATGTATCTTCTTAATATTTGCATTAAATAAATATTGAATAGCAATCATATGGGTTAGATGTGAGAGTTTCCCAGATCAAACTTGCTCATATTGATTCAAAGAGGGTATTGCCTTTTACCTTTTTCTTTTGTTCCCTCATGTTATCAATATCTGGCTCGCGAAAATGTGGATCATCACCAGGATCTTCAGGAATAATACTTTTGCTCTCCTGTTAACAGACATGAAAAAATAATAAGTTTTTTGTTATCTATCTCCTAATTACTTTGCGGTGTCCCAAGCTGACCAGTCAGGAATAAGAACAGCTGTATATAAACCTATAAACCAACTGAGAAGGTATTCATTACGAAAATATCTTTCGATCGACTCCTCTCAGTTGTGCTTCCCCAAATCACTTTCTACAGGTCCAGCAACTTGATTTACAAAATCTAGTTTTACAGGTCTTTGATGGATTTTAAAATGTAATTACTTATCAATAGTAACTGCGTTTTATTTTAATAATGCGACTTGGATTTGAAATTTTTTAAAACTTGATACACATAATAAATAAAAATATTTAGAATATTAAAATTATCAATATATCAGACTAATTTTCAATTCAACAATTATTTAAAACATATGACAATGAAACCACAAAATTTGAAGTAGATTGGTCTAGAAAAAGTTCAACTTGCTTTGATACATATGAATAATATTTATTGAGAATAAAACTGTAGAATCTTGGCCCTCACATATTTTTTAAACCCTAGCAACCTGAGGTCAAGTTTTTGGTAATTTTTATCATAGTTTGAATAATATCTTAGCTCCAAATATTATTTAAAAAAAAAAAACAGAAGTATATTTGAAAAAGGATAAAAGATAATCTCAAACATAAACTTACCACTTGAGGAAAATGTGTGGAAAAGATGCCTTTCACAGCCTCTAAGGATCTTTTGTGATGAGAAAAATATAATACTAATTTAGTAAAAGATATCAACAAAAATTTTAAGTGATGTGAAGAATTTGAAGAAAAAAAAAAGAATTAAGAGAATCTCTGTATAGTATCAATAAGTCAAATGAAATTATTAAGAAGAAACAATTGTCATTATTAGTACATAATTATAAATTTTCAACAACTGCTTTAAATAAAAAGGATAAAAGTTAGTAAAAAAAGGAACAGAATGATAGATATTCTTACTTGGGTGCTGCTTTATTTTCAACATTAAGGGATGTAAAAGAACCTAAAAAGTAAAAACAATATACTGCAATAAATTTAGTTTTGATTTGCATGAAATGACTTTTTTATCATACTTTTCAAACCAACTATCTAAAGCAAAATTGCTAACATCAAAAAATTACTCTTCATAATTTAAATTCACAATAAGTTATCAACAATATTGATAGTAACATTTGAAAAAATTAAAGGGTAGGATTATTGAATATTCTTAAAGAGCCTATTTATTTTTTCTTGATAGATTTTAAGAGTTTAAATCGATTTGTTACTTTAAATTGCATTATTTTTTTAAAGAAGTTCATAAGTTAAATTTACCTATAGATTCATAGGAATCTGCTCCTGCACAAATATAGAGTGGTTTATTATGGTCAGAGATTGTTGATTTACTAAAAAAGAAAATATCAAGATTTTTAAAATGATTTGATTTTTTAAGTTTATTAGGTAATTTATATTGATAAATGAAATACTGCATAGTTTAAATGAACTGTTAATGAAAAATGGTAATAGATTTTGACACTATGTGATAATTTAGACTGACAACAAAACAAATATTCTTTGTAATGTAAATATAAAATATTAGTACCACAACAGTACTTTTTACTACAACTGTGGCATTTTCCCTATTAAAACCTGCTATATATTAATTCACAGAATCCTCTCAATACTTTTTAAAATCTCTACATTACAAAGGTGTCTTACACACTCAATTAAAGTTAAAAGATGCTTTATGTAAAAAAAACATTTTTTAAATTTCCTTTAAAATAATTCTTTCAATTGCTAAGTAAAATAGATTTTCACCTTGAGGATGTCCCAAACACCATGGCACTGATAGAGACACGGGCTTTTGTAATCAAGGGTTCTGATTTCGATGAAACAAACTGAAGTGAAGCTCCCTTTGTGTGTGCAATATATCTCAGGCACTTGCATATCATCTTTCTCTTTTGAAAATCTTCAGTCTAAGGTTATATATAAAAAAAAAACATAAAGAACACTACTTTTGATTAAAGTCAATTTTTAAAACAACTAAAAACTTTAGAAGATCCAAGAGTAAGTCAAAACTAATAGATAAATCATTCATTTAAGGAGCCATTTAAAAATTACGTAAGCAGGATTTTGGTCATTTTTGACCCCCAGCTTGTGTTAGCAAAGATAAGTAAACAGCAACCCCCCCTCATAATTACATAAAAAACTGCCTTACCCCCTTTTTCTTTTTTGTACCAAATTTATATCAGTGTCTAAAAAAAATGTAAAATTTTTTGTAAAATTTATGTTTGGTGAATTTTGAAATTATTTATGCAAGAAACGGGATTTTCAAAAATGCAGTTTTTATAAAATTTTCTGTAAGCATCACTTATACTTCCTACCCCCTTGTCAGGAAAATGAGCAAAGAGCAAACCCCCTCCACACTTAGGGGCTTACATAATATTTAAACACCCCTTAATAGAGATGAAAATTTACCTAAAAATGGTCCCTGCATTCTTACAGTCTTATTTTTCAGTTAGTAATACATATTTTTCTTTGTTACTTTTTACATTCTACTTTTTGAATAACCTACTATTTTTTTTTAGAATTCCATTTTGTTTGGTTTATAATTTCATGTGAGTCTAGCAAACTACTAAAAGCATATGAATAATTTTTTAGAAAAAAATTCCTTCCTTTGTAAGATTTATATCACCCTGTTAGTTGAGACTCCTGCAATACTTGCTTTCATATGATCCTTAAACAAATAGGATTAAAGATAACCATAAATACTAATCCTATTAGTTTATAAAAAATTACTAAAGAATTTTTATTTTAAATTTTTTATGAAAACTCATTTTTTTCTTCACATTATAAAAATAAAGATAGTGATGAAACTATAAATAGATATATAGAACATGGATTGTATTGAAATTACCTGGAAAAGATCATATTTGGAACCAAAGATTAAGAGAGGTACGGGAAATACATCTATAGTTCCAAAATCCTATAAAATAATAATAATACAGACAAAGTAAGATATATAAAGATTTTGCACATTGTTTGCATAAGGAAACTGCAACACAAATCACAACAATTTGTTTCACAATATTTGTGATTCCTATTTTAATCACAATGATTTTAAATAAGAAACAACTTGGTAAAATTAAGTCCCAGTAAAATTAAACCCAGGGTCTTAATTTAGGGTCACTTCCAGATTAATTTTACTGAGAGATTACCACAAATTTTCAAAAACAATTCCTTACCTCATGTTCACTTGGAATTCTACTTTGAGCAGCTTCATAGAAAGATTTCTTAAAATTAGAATCCTTAGACTCATTCAAAAGTTGATCAATACGTGTTTTGACAGCATCTAATAAAGTCTGCATTGTGTACCACATTTCTTCCATTCTTGAAAGGTCCAATACAAGAACCACAGATAAATTTCTGAAGAAATTTAAAAAACAAAATAAAAGTGAACTAGTTTTTGGAGTAAGAGTTAAATTTGGAAAAGATGGTTAAATCAAAAATATTAGTTAAATATAATGGCAAAATAGTACAATAACTGGACAAAAATTAACCAATTAATTTGCTCTGCATTTTTTAATTTCTGGATGATTTTCAACTAACATACCTTTGAATTTTACTCAACTAATTAAGAGGCAATTATCTCCATGGAAATTGTATCTTATTTCCTTAATACACATATAGTGATTTGTTAAAAATGACCATTTGTTAATTCTTTGATTTTTGTTATTCCGGAATATTTAATAAAAAAAACGTATAATCTATATAAAAAAGGGGTAAATAAAAACTGATTCCCTTCAATTAAATAAATATTTTTCAGTTTATTTAAATTCAGTTCAGTTTATTATAAGTTTCTATCAATTTTTCTATCAATCTACACACAAAATTGCTCTTTTAATATGAAGTAGGTAACTAATACACATAATATAGTGATTGAAATAATTTACTAATAAGGAAGAAACACATTTAAAAAAAGTAATAATACCTAAAATAAACAAGAATTTATGACAGGAGTTTGTTACCTCAAATTTTCAAAGGTTATGGGAATTTCAAGCAAATCTGTAAACAAGGTACCCCCACCTAATTCCCATATGTGGCATATTTCTTTTCCCTGAAATTATAAACATGAATTGATGAACAAAAATAAACTAGCTAGAGGATTTAACATTTTTACATCAATTTGACAAAAGTAGGGCTTCTTCATTTAAGCCAGTGGTTCCCAACAGGTGGTCCGTGAGACCATCGGAGGTGGTCTGTGAGAAGGTTCATAAACTTATCCAAAAAATATGTAGAAATTAAAAAAAATAGTTTTTCTTATCACACAATCCGAGAAGTTGTCAAAAAACCATAGATATAAAAAAAACATATGAGAATTTTTTTTTTTGCCGGAAATGCAAAAGTTTTTAAACAGATGAATTATTATTTTCTTTTTAATCGCTCCTTTGGAATAGACTACTGTTATGATTAAAGTATTGTTAATTCATCTTTTAAGTTTAATATATTTGATTTCCAGTTCCATTAAGAAACATACATGTATTTAAGAGTTGGTTTCTCTTACTTCAGAAAAAAAGTCAAACTTCAGACCCTCTGTGAGGAATGAAAAAAGGTTAAATTTTTAAAGATAAAGTTGGGGATAAGGATGGTCCGCACGAGGTTCAAATTTAAGTAAAGTAGTCCGCAGACATATTTGAGTTGGGAACCATTGATTTAAGCAAAGAAATTTGTAGGAAAAGTGAGAAAGAGGTCTTCAAATGTTATTTATCATTAAACATTTGTGTCATATATAGAATATACTAAATAGCATAAAATATTTTGTAGGTGCACAATAAAAGAGAATACCTATATATCATAAAATTTTTTTATTTTGTAGTCATATGTATTAAGATTTTGAGATTTATAAGTACCAAATAGACAGAGATGATTTAGATTACCATATTTCAGAAAGATGATATGATTATACTTAAGTACACTAAGGCAGAGGTTCCCCAAACTGTGGGTTGTGGGTCATTTTTTGATGGCTTGCTACAAGATTTATGTTTAAATATTTGTCTTTTCAAATTTTTTTTGGACATGATGGGAGATTTAAAACTTTATCATCAGACTAGATACTAAAAAGAATAAATAGACCAACAAGTATGTAATTAATAAATAGATAAAAAGAAATACTTGTATCACTTTATTGTGCTGATGATGTGAAATATTTATTTAGATAAATACAAAGATTTGAAAAATTCATTTAGTAAGTATAACCCCTAATTACTAATAAAAAGAGTATCTTAAACCTTAAAACCATGTTTTTAATATTTAAATTTCAAAAAACCTTTCTGAGGAAGGACCCCCCTTTTCATCGGGAAACTCAGTGTTGCACACATAATTTTAAAAAATTATGTTCAAAAGTTTGGGAACCCCTGTACTAATAAGGTAATCATTAAGAAGGTTTATGTCAAGACTCAGAGGTAATAGGACATTAAATCAAACTAAATAAATAATTATTTTGCTTGAATGTAATCAACTTTCCTATAGATATTAAAATAAGATTGTATTATATAGCATATAAGCATTGAAATTAATAAAAAAGTTTTCAGTCATCATAATTAAGTTAAAATTGTAAATTAAAATAAAAGATTGTAATCAAGGCAATAGTTATAAAAACAGTTCAGCTCAGAAATTGCTCAGAAAAGTAACAAACAAGTGAGAAATAACAAAAATATTCATTAATGTTCTTCCTAAATAAATAAGTTTTTAACTTACAGACTCAATGCCTTTATTTCTTCTTCCAAACAAGTACTCAAGAGCCAAAGTCCCTTTGGGTGTTTCTGTTCTTTCAAGAAACTTGTAGCATATAGTAGATTTTCCCTAAAAATGTACTTTTATTCAACATCAAGCAAAAAAGGATTAAATTTACACATTGTTTTATAAGATTTTCCCTAAATGATAATCTTTTTTTATAATCTATCTTTATTTTATCTTTAATGATATTAAAAGATAAAATCACTTTTAGATAAATAAAAACGAATTAAAAGACCTTTAGTAATTTTGTAATTTTTGTTATTTGTGAGGAAATAAAAAACGGAACTATCTGGTAATGCTTGACAAATTACACAATAAATAGTCGGCTTACAGGAGAAAGGCACTAAGTCACTACTGGCTCAACTGCTCTGTACGAGATTGCAATGGATATCTAATTGCTTTCTTTTGTGTCATCCTATTTCACCAACTGATCACCTTTACAGCTTGATGAGATATTGGAAATCTTCCTGTTTATTGCCGTTGTTCTACCACTTTCAAAAGACTCACCAAACGTGATTAGTGCCTTTCTACTGTAAGTCAATGAAATATAAAAACATCAAAAAGAAACCTACGGTCATCAGAAAGATATTTTTGTCCTACTGTTAAAAATATTGGTACTTACGTATTATACCATCGACCATGACACTGAATCCAAAAACGTTATCAGATTCCATTGACTTTACTATTACCGTGCCGCTGAATTAGACGGCCGCTGAATGGTCGACGGGATAATATGTAAGTACCAAAATATTTAACAAATACATTTTACTTTAATTGATTGATTCAATTATTTTTTTTGGAATTTTTTTCAAAGTCTAATTTTTTTAATCAACATAAGTAAAAATTGCTTACTCCTTTCTTACTTCCAAGAAGTAAAAGCACAGATTCCTTCTTATCTTGACTGTCTATGAAAGAGTAACAAAATATTTTGACAACTTCAATACAAAGAATATATTAGATGCTTAAAAATGATATGTGTTTTGATTTTAATCGGATGAGTGAAAGATGAAATGAATAAATCTTTATTTTTTTAATTTTTAAATTAATTTTAGATGGTGACACTGAAATTGACCAAAACCATTGAACTTAATCAAGTATTCCCCCAACAAACCCTTTATAAACCAATTTCAGTGTTATCATGCAAAAAAAAAAAAAAATTCTGACTATTAACTAGAAAGTGGTTAGCTGAACACTATATCCATTGTTTAAATTTTGATTAAAGAAAGTGAATATGCAAAAAGTGAAATACCTTTTTGTAATCAAAAAATATTTTTAACTAAATAGATAAATTAAAAATATACAACTAACTTTTTCTGGTTTCTCTAAATTGGTCAACTGCTATATCCCATAAACTTTTCCTAAAAGGGAATAAAAATGTTTTAAATTTTTAATTTTAAATAGAATACTATTAGGGGAGACGAGGGTTAGTTGGCATAGTTTTTGTTTTATTATGTTATAGTTTTTTTAAATACTTAGAGAAAATTTGTTTTATACCTACTGTGGATAAGTTAACCTTGGGACTAAAAATATATGACAGGTTTATAATTTTAATACACATTTAAGTAACCTAAAAATTAGTTCAGAAATTAGCCTTCGACTATGCGAATTTGCAGCATACCTGGGGCTACTTGGTATACCTTTATGGGGTAGGTTGGCATAAGCTAATTTGCATACTTCGATAAAACACTGCAATTTTGTTCATTATATTTTGTTTCTTCTTATTTAATGTTGTATAGAGACCATTTAACCCTAAACATTTGAAACCTAGGGTTATGATACATGCATGGAACTGCAGTAAACCCCTCTTTTGAAAACTGTCATTAGCAATATTTGGATGGATACCCCAGCCAACCTTTTTAAGAAAAGGGCAAATGAAAATTCAGCAAAATTTTGCTCAAAAGATAGTTTAAGGGTTTTTTAAAACTTAAACTTCATTTAAGAATCAGTCCACCCTGGGTATCACTTAATAGGTGCCAATGTCTAAAAATTAGTTAAATCGATTTTTAAGTGTTAAACTTCCAAAAGTTTCCCTGAAAATATATTATTAAGTTCATTGAATTTCACATCCTACCTTTAACTCTTAATTGTTAAAAAAGAGATAAATTTAATTCATTATGTATGCATGAAGATGGTAGCTTAGAACAAGTTTATAAATTATGCTAAGATGTGTTTTTGAAAATTTTGCCCCCCTTCCAAAAGAAAATTTATACTTACCTATGCATCTATTTTTAGAAAATTCAAAGTATTAAAACATAATAATGTATATATGACTGACCAAATAAGTTACGAATGCTTATTACTTACGTCATAATGAAATTTAGTATATTCTAGTACTATCAGCAACTTGTGCCTTAGTAAAACAGTACAATCTTTCCTATAAAAATTAAATTACTTTTTGTTGATATTTAAAATTTGAATTCAACAGATATGTAAGCAATCACGCATCAGTACTTTAAGAATTTTTAAGTAGGTGCAAAAGTGATTATTTTTTACCAACATGAAAATACAACGCAATAGACAAATTGTATCTTATAAAACTATTAACATCGAATAGAAAAACGGTCTCTTTTTATTTTAGCCAATTTGGCAAAGAATCATTGACGTATATTTTAAATGACTATGTGTTCGTGTTCTTGTTGGTTTTTTAGAGACATTTGCTAACTCCTATGGAGCTGCTGACTATGTGTTGAGTATAAAATTACGGGTGGCTGCTATACAATGTAAACAAACAAACAAATCAGTCTGCCCTTTCGTTGCCATGTGAACATACACAGCTTCTTGCTTTAGAAATGATTAAAAACTTTGTCAGTTCATCGTAATCGTTTATTTCTTTTCCTTTTTGATTTTTTAAAATTTCTATATCAAATGAAAATTTCATCTTTGAAGTTCATTATTTTTTGTTCACTATCCATCTAAAGTTAATGAAAGAGGAATCAACCGATATCTACTCTTTCTCTTTGCTTAGTTCCACCAGCCATATCAACAGTGATCAGATCAACCATGATCACTGACCATGATCAACAGGCGTAAGGTCAGAAATGATCTACCACTCTTCCTTCACTAATTAGAGATCTTACTAATTAAGAGATTGTTTGAATCAAGTTTTAAACCGATTCTTTATTTCAGAGATCTCACAAATAAAAAGGTTAACATTTAATGATTCCTACCATTGAAATGTTCAAATATTCAAAACATGATATAAAGAGTTTTCTAATCGAAGGATAGATATAAATTTTTAATACCAAATCCTCCGACTCGAATTCTCTTATGTGAAAAATAAAGAGCATATCCATCTTTACAAATCCTGCTTCAGAGAAATGAATCGATAATTTTTCTTATGAAGAAACTACGGAAGAAGTCTATTGCGCATGCTTTAATACAACGCCATCTTGGAAGCTGACTGCGGCAGGGAGGAGTAATTTAATGTTGCGGATAAATTAATGTAAACATTGTTGTTTGATGTTTGCTATTGAGAACATATACAGAACACTTAAATGTTTAAATACGCTTACTCTCATCTTGATTGCATTACATTTTGATGTCATTTAACAATATCTTATTAGTTCATTGGCATGTCCTAGTCATTGACGTTTTGTAATGAGACCCACAACAGTCTTTCAATTAGTATTCATCATTTAACTAGACTACACTTAGTTTCTGTATCTAGTCATAGAAATAAATGACTAGTTAGAATAAAGAAGGTAAGCTCAATCGCATTAACATGGTAAATACGACGTTTTTTTCATAATTGACCTGTGTTTATGTGCCATTACGACCCAGCCCTATACCCTTAAATTTGTGTAAAATATTACTTGCATGAAAGATTAATAAAGCATTAGATTCGATTTATTATTCCAGCTTGTGTAATGTTGTTAGTTTTTCTTTCTTATTTAGGTAATATTTTTGATGAGATTCGTATTATTTGATCGAAACCTTTTGACGGAAACAGCGTATATTTATTATTTCTTGTTAAAAGTGTGTGTAATGCTTACAGATATTTCGACTTAACGTATAAATCAAAGATATATTTTGCTCCCATTACTCCTTGTATGTGTGCGTTTAAATGAAGTAACATAGACATTTCAAGTTACACAATAGAATTCATTGATGGAATCCACTGTGTTTAATTTCACCATAAATGTGTTAGAGAAAGGCCAACTAAATCAGAGCTTGAACGCTTCTTGTCCAAAAGTTTATTGCATCCTATTTTATAATTATTACAAACTTATAGTTTATTTGTCTAGTTAACATCTTACAATTTCTAATAAGTAGTATTAATGCAAGCTGTTGGATGTTTGATTTTTGCGTCTGTAAGAACTTAACCAAAGTAATGTTTTCTTAAGTTCTCAATTTTTAAAGCTTCGGTTTCTACTTTTTACTTTTTTAAATACAACCAACAATACAAGTGATGAATTTTGACACTTGTGTTTAGGCATAAGTTCACTTCAGCTATAAAAGGGTCAATTCCTTTTTCTGTTCAATTAAATATTGCCATAATATTTAAAGTACCAAATATTCAACTATTTTCCTAATTTTTCTAGTTGCCAAGCCATTGATATCTGTTTATTTTAATCTGTTTATTTGCAAATTTTGGCAATAGTATTTGCCAAAATTAATATCCTTGTTGGTAATGTAGTTTGGCTATACAGTAGAGCCCCGATTAACTGCGAAATTGGGTGGCAAGGGTACTCGCGGATAGCGAAAACCCTGGATAACCCGAAAAAAGACTAAAAATGAGGTGAAAACACGAAAAAAAATATTTCAGCAAAAAAAACTATGTTTTATTGTACAAAAAACATGTGTAAACTTTTAAAATATGTAGAGTACAGTAGGAACATTAGCTCTAGATCTAAATTACTTAAATAAACAGCAAACAAAGAACCTGATATGCCTTTAAAAAAAATCAGTCACTCGCTTTTGCTTCTTGCTTTGAAAAACCTTTTTTTTCGGTTAATAATTAAAAAAACTTTTTCGTGGCATTCGCTCAATCATCCGCTCGCTGATAATCGGGGCTCTACTGTATATATAATGAGACCAATACCTTGATCCGCCAAGAGTTTAAAATTTTAAGTAATTATGTGATAGTTAAAGGATAGTAAAAGTAATAGGGGGTCATAATCTGATGCCTGCTTAGTTTTAGTGATTACTTTTTGGTTTTAAAAATAACATACATAACTACTACATGGTTGCAACCATAATCATTAAATTAATGTGTTCGTGTATGAGAATCGGCTCAATCTGATGCACACTGATGTGTATTTCAGTACCATTCCCTTATCTATCCCATTAGAAATTGCTTAAAATATTTAAAACAACAAATAGGATATTGACCAATTTTATTGTTTGCAATATTTGCTGATTTTTATTGGGTAAGTGGTAAGTAATAACTAAATAAAAAACTTAAATTTCCAAATTTTTTTGGTTTCATGGATAAACCTAGAAAAGTATTAATGTAAATATTTTTTTTTCTTTTGAGAGTGTTATTGTTTTAAAAACATTTAATTCTTAACATAATTTTTGTGTTTTTAAACAGCAGTTGTACTTGACTTCTTTTAATAGAACTCTCTCTTATATGAATAAGTGAGTTTTTGCTCTAAAGTTATAATGTGAATTATATTTTAATTGCATACAATTCCATAATCTGTCTTTTTAAAAATTAATAGACGACATTAGTGTGAGGTCACTTGCTTGTTTGGAAACGTTGATTCTATCCGTGATTGGTTCCGTGATTGGAAGTAAATCCGTATGGAACCAATCACGGATGGAATCAACGTTTCCAAACAAGCAAGTGACGTCATGACTAATGTCGTCTATTGCCAAGGTGCCAAAAATCAGAAATATCAAAAATTGTGTGTCAACTTATAAATGTAAACTGTCATATTGATGATATAGTGAAAGCTCATAATATTTATTTTGTTAATCATCTTCTTAGCAATTTTTAATGGACAAGATAATGGAATGAACATTAATTTCTCAAGTCATTTAAGTTTTAATGTGTGTAATCTGAACTACTTACACAATTCCTATTTGGCAGTTTTTAAACTCTAAAAAATGTTTTATTTCTTATATGATGAAATAGTCATTGAAAGAGATCCCACGGTTCTGCAATATCTTTCCCTGTTAAATTAACAGCTTTCTAGAACAATCTAAATTTAATGGAGTCTAAATTCTAAAATCCAAATAAGTTTAATCAGGCTGTAATAAAAAATTGTATTATTGCAATTTCTTCTATCATTGAACTACACCATTCATACCTGAATAAATTAAGCCTGTTTGATCACTATATTGAAGAGATATAATCGGACCTGGAAAAAGTTGTAACCTTCCCCCGAACCTAATTCTCAAAAATATCTTTCCCCAACCGACCCCCGCATTTCCCCCCTAAAATTCAAAATAGCCAAATTCTCCATACATAAAAATTAGCATAAAGTATTACATTTAGAGCACATTTTAATTCTAGTACCATTCACTGTTAGTGGCATAGTATATATAAATTTATTTTGGGAGGGGCCCAAAATTATTTCTCAGACTCCCATGCATATTTTATAGATCAAATGTGACTTTTTAATATATTTATAGGTAGAATTTCTGTCTTAAAGAACTTAATGTAGCAAAAGTTTGAGCAACAAAGTTCCAAGTACCAAAGGGGGGTCCTCCCCCAGAAATTTTTTATAAATTTGACTTTAAAAAACAGTTTTTAACTAGTTATGGTGCACCTAGTCCGAATTTCAAAAATGTATTTTTAGGGAGGATTTGCATTTTGATAAACTTAACACAAAATAAACTGTAAATAATATAGTTCTAACTACATAAGGGGATCTGGGGAGTCATTGCCCAGACAATTTTTGGTAATTTGACCGCAAAACACGGGGTTTCAACTTGGTTTTGGTACACCAACAAATGGCTCTTCAACCCCATTCTTTCAATCTGAATTTAACAACTTTTTTTTATCTCCTTACAGCTTCCCCTTTCCCAGACTTTTCCCCCCAAAATATGTGAAATTTGCCCGAACCTTATGTATTACACCTATGGAGATGACAGTGGCTTTAAACGAACCAGGTTCGCAGGTTCGGGCACTTTTTCTTGGTCCGGGTATAATTTCCTTAGAAATATTGTGTTATAAATTGTTGTGATTTGTATAGGTACATTTTTTTTGTTTAATGCTATAGTTTTCTTATTTTCAGAAATGTAGAAAACGAATTGGAAAATATTCATGTCAGAAATTTACAGCAAGTTGTGCAAAGCAAATCATTTGTTTACGCTGCATCAATCAATAAAATAGGATTAAATTTTGGTAGACTATCATGCCATCTTTACCTAGGTAAGAGAAACTTTTAATTTTAACCATAATTCCCAATTCAAACTTGCATGGTTAGTTTTTAAAAGCAAAGATTGTGTTAAATTATTTCATGTATCTATTTTTGTTGCATAAATTATAGGTTTACTGATAAAGTATTCTTATATGTGTTGAGCAATGTTTTCTTATTTTGATACCTACTATAACCACGGGCGTCGATCCCAGAGGGATAGGGGGAAGCGTCCCCCTCAATAAGTCATAACATTGTTTAAAAAAAAAAAAAATGACAAGCCTCCCCCCCAAAAATTTTTTATTCATATTTTAAGAAAAATTTTGTGAAGGAATGAAATTACAGTTCATAGAATATTCTGTGAACAAAAGGTGACTTTTTAATGGCAAGTTTCATCAAACTTATTATTATTTTCAGGTTTTTAACACTAATACTAAATGACCATTTCATATTATCAAACATATTTACATTTATCAGTCAAAAAATAGAATATTCTCGATTTTTCTCAAAATTCTTGCCCCTGGAGAATATTCCCACTTTAGAACTCTCGGTCCATTTAATAAAGTTTTTCTTAACATTTTTAACCTAATCTGAACTATAATGTTAATTATTTAAAAAAAAGTCTTAGTTTTTTAAAAAGAAGAATAAATGATGTTAGAATCTCTTTTCATAGACCTGGTAGTCTGAAGGATCCTGAAATAGCAGAACTCTTTGATAAAGAAGACCCTGAAAAAATATTTATAGACCTTCGAGAGATAGGCCATGGAAGCTTTGGGGCTGTATATTATGTAAGAGGAGCATTTCATATGATCATTTAATAGGAGAGATTTCAATTGAATATATTTAGGTTCTTTTTGTTTAGGTTGTTAAACTGTGTTTTTATCTTACAGGCAAGAAATGCTGTCACAAAAGAGGTGGTTGCTATTAAAAAGATGTCTTTCACGGGAAAGCAGTCTGCTGAGGTAATTTCCTAAATTTGCACTTGGGGTTTCAATTCAACCTTTGTTATGCTTGTTGATAAATCAAAATCTTTAATAACTTTTATCTTGATAATTTATTTCAGAAATGGCAAGACATTATAAAGGAAGTGAAGTTTTTGCGTCAACTCAAGCATAGAAATACAATAGATTATAAAGGATGTTATTTAAAAGAACATACAGCATGGGTAAGTTTCATTTGTCGTTTAGTTTTACTTTTATTCCAATCCTATTTTATATTCATTGGAGTAATGTGTTTGATTTTGGTTGTAGCTTATCATGGAGTATTGCTTAGGATCAGCTTCAGATATCATTGAAGGTAAATTTTTGTTTATACTTAATGAAATTGGTGTTCTATTTTATCAATGAAAAATGTTATCAATCCATGGTATTCATAAGTTCTTAGAGAAGGAGAGATTTTGTTAATAATTACTCCTAATCTGTATTTAAAATGAATTTTTTTATCACTAGTTTTTTTTTCAGTGCACAAAAAGCCTCTAAAAGAAGAAGAAATAGCTGCTATATGTTCAGATGCTCTTCAAGGCTTAGAATATTTGCATTCCTTAGGTAGAATACATAGGGATGTCAAGGCTGGCAATATCTTGCTCACTGAAAATGGGACTGTTAAACTAGGTAAGGTCTCTTGACATGTTATTTTTGGTATTACAACTTACTTGAATAGAAATATAAAAATATGTTAATTGAAAATTATTTTGATGTATTATTTTTTTTATTATCATTTTCATAGCTGCCAACTCTTCCTTTTTAGCCAGAAAATTTCCGTTTTTATAGAGAATCTTCCGTCATCCGTTTTTCAATCAATTTCTTCCGTTTTTTGCTCAGTTAAAAGATTTTTTTCTCATCAGTTGCTAATCCGACTTGATTAAAGCTTAAAAGCAGTTGTTCTGCTGTTGGAAATAATAAATAGCTAGATCTCTTTGTAAAAATAATGAATTGCATGAGAAAGCAGTTACCAATGCAGAATGTTTATTGACAGCTTTCATAATTGATCATTATATGCCACTCAGCTGTGCTGATCATGCTGGATAATTATTTCAAAAAATGTTTCCAGACTCCAAAATTACAAAAAGTTAGGGGTGTGGAAGTACTAAAAAATGCATATTTTGTTAAAAATGTATGTTTTTCTTAGATTTATGGGTACAATTCTGTTAGAGTCCCTGCTAAATATCGCCAATATCCAAATCGCTAAAAATATCCAGATATCAACAAATTTTTCTGCAGTTTTATTAATAAACTGAATAGTTATTGATCTAATTAAAAATTTTAATTCAGGAGTTTGAAATCATTTATGAATATTTCTACTTTTTGTTGTCTAAAAGAACCGGGTGATATTTAGCGGGGAATCTAACGGAATAGAACCGATTTATGCTACCTATTGAGTTAGGTAGAGCATGGTATTCACCCGTGCTGACTTATTAGTGTCAAAAATGGCTGTGGGTATCTTGAGTTTTAAAATCTTCCTTTTTTTTTAATCTCAATGTTGGCAGGTATGCATTTTTCTTTAAGTTGCATCTAATGACTGTTATTATAATCTGTTTAGCGGACTTTGGTTCAGCTTCTATGGGTTCACCTGCCAATTCATTTGTTGGTACTCCATATTGGATGGCACCAGAAGTTATTTTAGCTATGGATGAAGGACAATATGATGGAAAAGTAGACATATGGTCTCTAGGGATAACATGTATTGAATTAGGTAAGCATTTTACAAATCTTTTGCCATGGAAAAATTATCCAGTAAGTGATTAGGAAGGGTTTGTTTCATTTATTCAAATTATGATGTTTACATGTAGTATTTGTAAGAACATAAACTGTTAAATTTTTCCTAAAATATTTCTAAAATAGTTGGTTGTTGAAGTTTTTACAGTAATTTTATAATTCACTAAGATGTTGATGTAGAAATAAATATATGTTTCTGATTCAATGTAACTTTAAATTTTCTAAAATTTTAACTTCATACTAACCAAATAAAACAGATGCTTTTTACTAGTTTATTTATGAGTTAATTATTTTTCATTCATTTAGCGGAAAGGAAACCTCCATACTTCAATATGAATGCAATGAGTGCCTTGTATCACATAGCCCAGAATGATTCTCCATCATTAGGTCCTGGTGACTGGTAAGCATTTGTAAATGTTAATATTCACCAGAGTTAAATTTCTAAAGAAATAATCAAGTGAACCTATTTTTATCACTTGTCCAGGGGTTGGTATAGGGCACCCAGCTGTGGGAGTAAAGGGTGATGCAGTAGAAGCACATTGATACCGTGTTATAAAAGTATCAAAAGTGTGCAACCATTAAGTACTATTCCATCTTGTTAAAATTTGGCAGGTATTATTTTTTATCACATAGACTCGGGGCAATATTGATCTCATGAAAATCACACCTCAAACTTTTAAGATAAAACGGTAAAAATTTAAACTATGAGTCAAAAATCAATCTTTATCATTTTTCCTTAAATGTGGGAAAGCTGATGAGTATACTGTGCATTATGTTTTCATATTTAAAAGCAAACTTCTATTGTAATGTTGGACTGACTGAAATGACAAGACTTTGCCTTAATTTAATTGAATGGATGAAGAAAGTGTCAATATTTAAGCAAGATTCTTGACTAAATTTTGTGAATAACTACCAATTCTATTTTGTATATCTTCTAGGTCTGATTCCTTTCATCATTTTGTAGAAACCTGTTTGCAGAAACACCCTACAGACAGGCCTACAGCCTCTAGACTATTGCAGGTTTGATCTCTGTTTGAAAATAAATTGTTAAAACTTGAGGTAAATTTATTCTAAACCCCTAATTATTTGGCCTTAAAGCTTTTCAGCTTAGGTACTGACCTCAAAGTGTATGTTTTAACCTAACTTTCCTATTTAATTTAAAGACCTTAAAGAAGGTAATTAAAGTCATCTAACCAGACTTATAATTTAAAAGCTGCAGAATTTCTGAAATTAAATGAATTGTAATTTAAATGAATTGGATAAGTTTTCTTTTATGGAATAGAATAGTTCAAGTTTTGATTTTTAAGTTTATTTCTTACACCATGATAATGTGCAATGCAGCAACTGTTTTTAAGGAGCATTAGCAGTTTACTCACATTGTTTTCTATTCCAGCATCCTTTCATAATGAATCCTAGGCCATCCAGAGTAATTATGGAACTAATCCACCGTACAAAATCTGCTGTGCGAGAGTTGGACAATTTGAATTATAGGAAAATGAAGAAAATCCTGATGGTAGACTCCCAAGAAAATGAAGTGAGTACCGGAGAGCCTGAAGAAGACAGTACAGTAAGTACTTGGGATGATAAATGATGGTATTCTTTTGGGGACTGACTGAACCAATGCACGGTGTTTGCCTTAAGGAAGTCTTTTATTTAAGTTGTTCTTTTTTCTTTTGAAATGCTTTACTTGCAATTTAATAAAAACAAAATTTCAATTAAGAAAAATTGTAGTTATTCTTAGCAGCAAAACTGGGTAATTTTACTCACAAAACATCAAAATAACTATTAATTGCACAGAGTTATTCTTTTATAATTTCATGAAATTAATTAAATCATGGTGAGATTGATATCCAAATTTTTTGTTCTTTTTTTTGTTAGATGTAACACTTAGTAGACTAAGCTTAGGGTTGCTGCAACCTGAGGGCAATTGGGGAGATTTCTATCTTCATCTTGTGGTCAGCATACAAAAGGAAGCATGAGGTGCTCTTTGTGTGGCTTGGGGTTTGTCCCCAGCAAACTTCTGGACGCGAAGGTTGTTAAGGTGCTGAGGGAAAATTTTGACAAAGTCCTTAGGGATAACTCTTCACCCTCCCATGGTACAACTTGGTGGTATGATCCTTGTGCTGGGAAAAATTACCTCAGCCTTTTATCCCCTCAGTGGGTTGATAAACAGAGAACCAAGCATGCTAGAGAACTAAACTCTGGAGGTTGCATTTACAGTTTACCACCTAACTGGGATATATTACTATTCCAGGTGGCCTTGGTTATAAAAACAATATGGTCATTATAGGACTTGGCCTTCATAGGTTTTTTTGCCAATGACTTGTAATTTTTACTTTGTTTGCAAGTATTTTTTTTTACATATTTAAAACCTGTGTTGATGAGTTTTTTTCTTGGAAGTTCTAAATGTTAAAGGATTGGTGTAAGTTGCATGACATTTTAGTATGTTTCCTCATAACTAAAAAAATATAAACATAAATTTGCCTTGTGCCATTCTTTGTTTGATTCAGAGTTCATATTTCTATTTAAAGTTATTGTTTTATTTACTTCCTTTATTTTAAGTTGCACCGTGTGTTGGAGATTACCCCCTAGTTGAATTTTCCGATTTCAGCTGTAAAACGAGGTCTAAACTTCTCTTTTGATAGGAGGATGATCAAATTGGAGGTGACAGCAGTAAGAGTAACAGTATTACCAGCACCCACAGCCAACAAAGTGAAAATGTGAGTGCTGGTAGTCAGAGTAGTAGCACGAGTAGTCTTCCACCTGCTTCTGAAACAGATTCCACTTACAACTATCCAGCTTCATTTCGTGAGCGTGGTGGAATTAGGCTTAGTCCATCAGTAAGTTAAAATTTTATCAGCAGTAATTTAAACATGTGAATTGCACTATGTAATGGCCATAGTTTTATAGTAGACTAAGTTATATTCAAAAAGGAATCTAGATTATTTTGTAGAATATATTCAATTTTTTTATCAATTTTCATTTTTTCATCTATATTTCAACAACAAAAGTGGTAGTTTTATGTTCGAATTAGATTTTTGTATAAATTTTTAATAATTAAAATTTAAACACTTTTTGTAGATGAAAAGTCAATTTATTTGACAATGTTGTATTATTTTTTTTTGCAGAACTCATCTTCCACGAGTCTTAATAGTGCTGACGTCGGAGCGAATAACTTTGCCACCATTAGGACAACTTCAATTGTTACTAGGCAAATCAAGGAGCATGAGCAAGAAAATCACATGCATGAGCAAATGTCTGGATACAAGCGAATGCGACGTCAGCATCAAAAGGCTGTGGTACAGGTATTAGAAACGACTTGCCACCTAGCTTAGTTTCATATTTACCTCATTGGGTGTATCAACATACATTTTAAGAGTTTTTTTCATTGCACTGTTAAAATATAGTAGTAATTTATTTATGAATAGATGCTGTGTAATCTCACTAATTTGAAGCTTCATCTTATTCAGTGTCTGAGGTGGATTTTTAAACTAGTGAAATTAAATTTTTATTTCTTTGCTTTAAACGTTCCAAATATTTTAAATTGCATATTGATATAATGGTATGAAATTGTGGAAATCATGGAGATATTGCGCTTATAATCAATTGATAGTTTTAAGTGATCTTTAATGTACAATTTAATTATTATTTAAGAAGTGACACCTTTAATATTTGGACAGAATAACTGTTGAATGCTTTTATACATAATCTATGTTTTCCCCTTTTCTGCTTTTATAACTATTATTTTTATGGACAGTATGTTCGTTCTGTGATTGTGAAATAAAATTTCTTTTATAGCTTGAAGCTAAATGTAAGCAGGAAATGGAAGAACACAAACAGAAATTAGATAAAGAGTATGAAAATATTCTACAACAATTTAGCAAAGAACTAGAAAAATTACAAATGAGACATCAGCAGGAGTTAGAAAGAAAGGTTAGTTATGTAACAAAAAGTGTAAAATCTTAATTTTACTAATTTAGTTAAAATTTAATATTGATTTACATGTGTTCAGTTACTAATTATAAAAAATTATAAAAGGAATCTAATAACTTAGTTTCAAGAAAGGCTTGCAAATCCTTACTCTTTATATGTTTTCTTCCAATCACCTATTATGATGTTTATACCCAGTCGGTGCAATTTGTTATTTTTAGTAAATTGCTACACACATTTGTAGGTTTTTCATGTGAAAAATGTTTGATTGGTTCAGGGGTAGGCTAACTCATTTGACAAAAGAGCCAAATATCAACATAACAGCCATTATATTTTCATTAAAGAGTTAAGACATGTTTCTTAAACTAAATAGTACTTTCTATGTACTTATTTTCAACTAGGTTTTATGACATTTTTTATTAATGAAATTTAACTCAATTTTAATTTTCATATATTAAAAACATCAGCATGATTTTCAAACACTGACAAAAATAATGGCCTTCCATATCCTTAAAAGTTTGAGTAATTCAGGTCTGCATGTAGTAATCTTTAATTTTATGCTTGAATATAGGTTAGGTTCCAATCAATAAGTAGACTTTTCTCAATTTTTGTTGATAGATCAAAATGGGGAAGGAACAGCAAATCAGCAAATCAAATGCTTGTTTTCATCACAAGTCAAATGTAAACATTTGTGCACATCATGTGAAAGTCTTGTTGATAATACTTACCATGAAGAAAAACAAGAGGGTTAGGGTTCCTCCCCCAAGAATTTAAAAAAAAAAATTTACTCTGAAAAGTCATGTTTTAACTCATTTTTGGATCAAAGTTTCCTTTTTAAAATCTTTAGGAAAGAGTCAGGCCATGTCTGGCTTGTGTGACACTTTTTGCCAACTCCTGGGTGATTATTTACCCGATTATTTTCACTTGCAGTTGAAACAAAATTTAGCTAGTGAGAAGCGCTTGAGCAAGAGTATATCTCAGCAACATGAAGATGAAGTTAAGCGTTACCAGGCACAACAAAAAACTGAATATAAATATTTGAAAGATCGTATGAAGCGAGTAAGTATGTTTCAAGAATTTTTTCAATTGCTACAAAATTATTAAATTATACAAAAAAAAGCTTTGTAACTTAGTGTTGCATAATTTTGAATAAAAATCCTTTAAATTCAAAAGATTTTAAATTATGAAACAAAAAGTTGAATTTAAAGTGTTGGTAGATAATAACCAACTTTAAATTCTCTCAGGAAATAAGCATGGAAGCATCCTCCAGGCAACGGGATGATGCTATGCGAAACCACAAGGAGGAAGTAATCCAACGTCAAACAGCTTCTATGCAACGCCTACAAAGGGATCAGAGTGACACACATCGTTTAGAAATTCGTAAATTCCGCAGGCGGAAGCTCTTGCAGTATCATCAAATGGAGCAAAACTTGCTACGAGATGTAAGACTTTTTTTATTCTTTTCGCTGAAATTTAGTAAAACTAAACTTAAATTTAGCGTAAAGAACTGAATAAATTTAGGGCATCAAAAAGGTGGGTATTGAATTATATATATGGAATTTTAAAATCTGTGATATTATTATGGATATTTACAAATCTGACTAGGGCTTTGAAAACAATGAGTCAACAAACAACAACCAATCAAAATATACAATTATAGTATTAAGGATATATAATTTGGTGACTTTAAGTGGGATAGATAACAGAAATTTATTTAATGTGTTTTTAAAATGTTTTTATGCAGTGTTAAACATGTTTGAAACAGCTCTTTAAAAGTAACATCCCTAGTACAAAGTTTAGCTAAACATACCATTGGAGATTAGCAGACTTGAATAATACAGAAGCACACGCCAAGTGCAGAAAGTTTTATAATTTTGCATAAAATGTTTTTAAATAGTTTAAATTTTTGATAAATAAATTGATTTTTTCTTAGTGTTGTTTCTTATGAAGCCATATTACAGTATTTAGGTAAACATTTAGGCAAACAACTGGGGGTATTTAATTAGTTTGAGAAAATATTTAAGGAAATTTTTGTGCGCAGAAAGTTTTGTTGTTTTATTCAACTATGGAGATTAGTAACATTGTTGGATTGTGATAAAAATTTCATCTTACCTCAGTCACCTCTAAAATCAATAATAGCAACATAATAAATTGTGTTCCTTATAAATTAAAACAGCTATTAATCTTACGAAAACATAAAATTCCAGGAACTTAATAAAAGACAGTCTCAACTGGAGCAAGCCCACTCAATGTTGCTGCATCATCATGATATGACGCAGGAGCTGGAATATCGCCAACAAAGGACAGTGCACCAGTTAAGAGAAGAACATGTGCGTAAACAACATCAAACAGAGCTCGCCAACCAACAAGAGTACAACTCAAGGAGGGAAAGGGAGCTTCGAAAAAAGCATGCCTTAGAAGTAAAGCAACAGCCTAAAAGTTTAAAGGTATTTCTGATCTAACCACCTATGTTTACTTTTAGATATTCAGTTTCACAGGGGTTTATGTTTTAGTTTAAGATTCAACTCTCAAATCTTAATGTTAATTGCTGGAGGTATAAATGTTTTAAATGGATAGTAAATAAAAATACAATTTTAAAAAAATATTAACTTGTATTGATTTTAATTTGTTTTATAGCAAAAAGAACTGATGATTCGAAAGCAGTTTCGAGAAACATGTAAAATTCAAACTAGGCAGTACAAAGCATGGAAAAATCAGATATTAGCTTCCACTCCTAAGGAAGAACAAAAACTAGTAATTAAAAAATTGAAAGAAGAGCAGATGCGCAAATTGGCTATTTTAGGAGAACAATATGAGCAAAGCATTGCTGATATGCTGCAAAAACAGTCGGTAAGTATATTGAAAAGCTGCTATTTATAAGAATGAAGTATTTCCTTCAAATGTATTAATAATTTCTTTGAAAGATTTGAAGGACCTCTTATGAACAAGATTTCCCTTCTGTCTTGTTGCATTTACTATACATTATTGCATTATTTTAATTAGCTATTCAGGTTCTGTTTAATTTTCTTATTTTAATGTATTCAAGTAAAGTAGATCCTGGTGCTACTTTTTAAGGTTTTGGTGCCTATTAGAAAGGTAACCATTATTATGATTTAGGTAATGTAGATCATGATTAATTTTACTCGTTTAATACTGTTAGCCTATGATTTCAAATCTGACTTGATGTGCCTACCCTCAATAAAGCCAGTGTTTGTTTACTGATAGATTCGTTTGGATGAATCCCAAGAACTGGAGTATCGCCAACTCAAGGATCAGCTTCAGCAAGAACTAGAGTTACTCACTGCCTTCCAGAGTAAGATTAAAATGCAGGGTGAAGCTCAACGCAACAGAGAACGCAGAGAGCTGGAAGACAGAGTTTCTACTCGACGGGTACTTTTGGAACAAAAGGTGACCTAATATTCAATACTATCTGCGATATAACTGAAACCTTTGTTTCCATGCATTACTTTTTTTATGCATTAAAATAGTCCACTTGATGAACACTGTTAACAATCTTGAATTTAAAGGTATTTTTTCCCTCTATTTTATTTACCTACTGCATAAGAATTGCTATTTTTGTTGTCTAAAGCTTTTCTTGATTGATTATACTTCAAAAATTTCATTTTTGCTCAGGAAAAAATGTTAATAGAATTTCTAAATGATTGCACTACTGGTAGTAGAGTGCATCCTTGACTACCAATTGGCATCATTACCTGAATATACCTGACTAATACCTGAAGTTCCCTACCAAAATCCCACATTAATTTTTTTGAGTCTTGAAACCTTCATGTAGAAGTTTTCCCGAATTTTCATTTTCCAATGTAAGCAGCTGAGGAAATCTCTTTTAACTACCTAAATAAATGTAATATTGCATTCCTATTACTGAATCAGCTATACCATATCGAAATATATTTGTTGAGTTGATGTATCTCAGTGGTGAAAAATGGGTGAAGGTCTTGAGACTGAACAGGGCTAATATTTTCTCTTTTTCAGATGGAGCTGGAGAAGCAACAATTCCAAGAGGAGCGTGCCGAACGCCAACGCCTGCTCTTGGAGCGTCAGGCGCGGGAAATCGAAGCATTTGACGAGGAGAGTGCTCGTCTGGGTTTCGATGCGATGGCGATTGCCGAGGCCTCCCAGGAGCCCTTGCAAGACGACCTTAGCATCAGCGGTAGCATGTTGAGCCTGGCCCACAGCAACAGTGCTAGTTCGTTTACTCACACGGCACTCTAGCGAAAAATGCTTCTTCCTGGAAGGGCTTTTCTGTAGTGAGCATCAGTCTTGGCAAAGCATCAAGGGTCCTCTAATTTTCCTTAGGGGTTGATATAAGATAATTTGAAGTGTTTCTTAACTATATAGAATGCCCGTAAAAAAACAATGCCAAATTACTTTCTGAAATCTTCCTTTTATTTACTTGCTAGTTAAGTTTGAAGAAAATATTGGTTGAAATTTACAGTTACTATTAATATGACAACTTAAAAAGTTTTGTAACCATGCAACCATCACAATGTAATATGAAATGGTAACTACCCCAACCCCCAAGAGCTAATTACCAACTGACAGATAAAATCTTCGATTGCTTTTTGGTAAATACCTAAAAAGGTTTTCCTTTTTGTTCTTGTAAAAATGGTTATGACTTGTGCTTTGCTAAGTGTGGTGCCTTACAAATAGAAAAGTACCCTTCTGCGTGTGCCACAGACACTGTGGTTTATAGGAAAAGATTAAGGATGATCACCCCCTAGATTTTGTCCATGAAGCTCAGTTGACAGAGAAACTTGGATGGATAGTAAGGGCTTGTTAACCAGGACACTACTGAAAAATATTTCATCTTTAAAGATTTACCAGTATAATTTCCTACACTGCATTTCTTTGCTGTTAGCCATTAATAGAATTCTAATGAGATTAGCATCAAACATATTTTATAAAATGTCTTATTAACTGTTTATTTAATTTTAACCATATTATTGCATGCTATTTTTTTGGAAAAGCTAAAAGAATGAAATTGTAATTTTAAACTGTTAATAGAAATGATTTAATTGCTGTTTTCCACTGGAGTCCTGGGATTAATCACTTACTTTTGTCTGAGTGGGGAGATTTGTTTCTCTGCTCTTTTGTGATCTTGTGGTGCCAAGAACTGGTTGCCAATTTAAAGTTGTCTGATAGCCTGATGAAAAGGTCACAGAAATGAGTACACTACTATACCTGCTCCTTGGGCAGCAACACATGGTGAGAAAATATTAAGTGGTAATTATTAGAACAGATGTAGTGCACTTTCTATTAGTAAATATCTTTGTTAACAGGAAATGCAAATCAATGTGTCCTTGGCAGATGTTCTTTTTCCTTCTATTCGTTACACAATATGCCCCAAGGCTCATTGAAAAAACCTGTTGTAATGTTATAGTTTATTACATAATCTTTCCAAATTTAATATAAGATAGTATTTATTTTTAAATTATTGATTTTATGAGTGGACTAGAAATCCCTTACTTCTTTTTACCAACCTAAACCCTACCTATATGATTTATGAGGAATAGTTAAAAACCTAAGTGTTATTTGTGTAACCCCTCACCTAACAAATTTGACTTAAAAATTAGTAAGAAGCATTTGAAAGAGGGTTATACTACATCTGCATCTAATAGCTTATTTGGTGGTTTGCAAATGTGTTTTGCAGAAACATTAAGTGAAGTTTTTTACTTAAAAACTGGGAGTCATTTGTACCTTTCTACATAGAAACAAGGGAGTGTTAAGAAAACTGTGTATGTGAATTGTGTCTTGAATGTCAACTCTTGTTTGCCTTGCAAAAGAAATGTTGTTTGCATTGTGTAGTTAATGAAATACTAAGAATCTCATTAGTAGAGCTCTATGGAGCACTTAAGCTTCATTTTAAAAATAAGTTTTCAAAGTTAACATTCTATTTTACTGAAAAGGGGGTCAAAGTAGTTCTGGTTATTTTGTGAGAAATGTTGTATTAGTTGAATTTATTTTGATTTCAATTAATTCACTAGCTCTCACTTTAAAGGCTTCTAACAACCTTATCACAGGTCTACAAAACCTTTTTCAGTTTTACAGCCATTAAAGTAGTCTTGTGCTTTTGCTTAATTAATCCTTTACCTTAATTGAATGCCTTTCATGCAAGAAGCATTTCCAGTACACATCCTTATTTTATTTAAACTAGCTCAAAATGTGATTAATTTATTTTAATTTGCTCCAAAAGCTTTTAAATATGCTAACCTTTAAAATTTGCCTATAAGATTTGAACAATGTTTTTATTGGAATGATATTTGACTGACTGAAGCTGACTATTTTATAAAGGGGCAGAAAAAGCTTAAGCCACAATATTTTAAAGCAATTTTCAAAGAAAAATAAACCAGTTTTTACATCTAGTCCAAAGACTTATGTCAGTGACCACAGTTGTCTGTTCTATGTTACCTATTGCAAAAAGAAGGGGAAATAGTCTAATTAAGCATCCAGTTTCTACCATGTGTTGTGACTTAAGTGTAATTAATATTATTTTAAGATAGAAAAGCTCTATTTCTTTCTGAGACATGTTTCTGGAGTCGTGCTCACTCGGATGATGTAAGTGCTACAATTAAAGTAGGTTACTTTTTATGTTTCACAAGATCCTTTCTCTGACATAGAATAACAAGAGACAATCAGTTGTCACCAGAGCCCTATTTAAGCTGTGCTAATAATAGTATTTCCAATTGAAAAAGCTTTTGCTTTTAAGAAATTCTTATAGTCTACTATTTTAACACCAATCGCTTGGAGTGCTTAAAAATATTTTGCATTTACAAAGTATGTTTTACTTCACTTTTTAATATAATTAATGCAATGGTAGCCTAACTATGTGGCTTAAGTCAAGAGTATTTTAAAAATTTAATTTAGTATTATGCTTGTTTTTGGGTTTGTAATTTTTGAGACAGTCCTTGGAACTCTTAAAAAAGTCAGCGGGGCACTTTTTAAACACCCACTAGTTTTGTTTAAGTCGGTTGTATATGTATGCACAAAGCAGCTGATTCAAATTATTCATTTAGGCCTGGTTTTGCACACTGAATACTTAAGGATAACTGGACAAAATATCTACATTTTTTCTCTCCATATGACGCTGAGTAAGAGCCTAAGTCTTGCACTGTGAGGGTTTAAGAATGAAACTAAGCTGCAGTGTAAGTGGATTTATTTTATATTCAAAAATATCCTCTGAAGTAGACCAATAAAGACAACTTGCGCACTGAACTTTTGGGGGCAAACGAAAGGAAAACTATTTTTTTCTTGAATTAACACTGTACAGGATCCATAAATATCTTGTGCAGCCCTGACTTTTAAGGAGAAAATTACTTAAAATAGATTACCCTTACTATTGATATTAAAATTATTGAGAGATTCTGTTATGGGTTCTTTGGTAATTGTTCCTCAATCGTGGTAACCCTCTTAGAAATAAATCTAAGCATGGCAATCCAAATTAAATTATATCTATAGAAAATTTGTACTTGAGGGATTGATTTAGTATTGTAATTCAAACCACAAAAGAGGCATTGAATTTCTTCTCATTAAGCAATCTCTGAAGTAGCTATCAAAAGACTGAGCTGATCAATACCTGTGGTTGCCTTAAGAAAGGCTTGATATGATCAACTATTTATTGCCTTTTTAGCAACAAAAAAACCCATTTCAGAATCTTAACAGATATTTGGTTTTTGCAATCAAAGTGCTAGACTCTTAGTTCACTTTCTCACTAGAGACTCCATTTTATAATATAGCATTTTCCCATGCTTCACTTTGTGTGCAGTCTGAATGATATAGAATCATCATCAGAGCTGTTGTAAATTTCTTTGATGTGCTCACTTTTTGAAAAGTAATTAACTTCCATCTGTATATAGCACTGTATAAAAATGTCACTGTGAATTGTTTAATAAAACTGTAGAGTATATGCTTCTCTTTTCATTAATAAAAGTGTACAGAAAACAACAGGTTTTATGTGTGATTACTTGCACGAGTTAAAAAAAGTATACTTTTGATTACGGTGTTTGGCTTTAGCGTATGATACCAGAATTAATATGCTCTTCAAAATATACTTTACTTCCCAAGTAATTCGAAATATTTTTACTTTATACTTCCTTATACACATGCTTTGACATATTATTTTTGGAATGTTGGCTGTGTTTTGCATTATGATCATAGTAAGAAATCGTATCATTGAAACTTATCTCCATGACAAAAAAAAATTCTATACAATGAGAATATTCAGCATTTTTATTTAAGATTTTTTATTAGATAAGATATCCAAGAGAGAAATATAATGAAATGTGCAAAATTTTTTTTAATTGCAATGCTTTACTTTTTAATTTGATTTCAAAGTTGGACTTTTAAAATAGGCACGAGAGCAGCATGTGACGTCATTCAATCCAAAATAATAGTTTAGGATTAAAGCTATTGTTGATTTTTACTTTAAGTATGACCAAAACAAATCTGATGTCATTCAATCCTGAACAAGCGATGGTTGATTTTTATTTTAAAATATTGCATTGACTAATATTTTTTTAAACTTTTCGTTTAGATTTTTGCAACCATTTGTTTTACTGTAAAAATACATTTTTCTGTTTTTAAAAAATGCTGGAATTACCCATTTTAAAGAGCAAACAAAAATTGACATAGTTTTAAAATACACTAAACACAATAAGTAACCCATTAATGACTAACATCCCTAAAAAGGGATTTTTTTTTTTAAGATGCCCTTATTTCTACTACACTCATTTTCAATAAAGAAAATGCACTGATGTGTCTCTAATCTTCATGTTACTTAAAGAACACAAGAAGAAAGCAAATTATGTTTTTAAATTAAAAAAGCTTGAAATGCTTTTAATTATTTAAAAACAAATTCCAATTCTGTCATAATCATATATGTTGTACTATTTTAGACAGTTCTTTCAAAATATTTATAACTTTAAAAATGTTTTAAATAAAAAAAGTTTAAAAACTATAAAAAATTGAAAGAAAAACAAGACCCTAGTTTTCCATGTGAAAAAGCACATTTTCCTATGGTGTTTTAAGTTTTATGAAATTTCAAAACCATGATTTTTACAAGTTGGAAAATCATTATATAAAATGAGTATCTAAAAATATGATGTGATTAATAGAAACCATGTATACAAAAGTAAGTTATTTCACATTTAAAGAAAAATTAGATGGGCTCATCTCGAAATTATTTCAGCTAGGTGTATTTGACTTATTTTATTAAATACAACACTCTAAAAGCAAAATATTTTATCTAATTTTAGTATATTCAAGCCAAGTACTCAATGTTGAAATCATTTCAGCCAGTTGAGCTTGACTAGAATCAATCTTTTGAGTTAGAAGATTCACTTTGTTGATCAAAGTTTCTTCTGCTCTAGAGATCATTTGTTGAACCTAAAAAAAAAGAAAAGAGAATTTATTATTAATGGCAGTATATTAGGTCTAGGTAGGTAAGTTCACAATTTATATTACAATCAATGTGTTCAAAGTATTTACATTTAAATACTTGTTCAATGTAACATTGTATTTCACCTTAATAGATATTTGTCCAATTACTTATTATTAACAAGTGGTGAAAGAAACCTTAGACATTGAAATAACAAATATCTTTACAGATTACTTTGCATTGTAGACTCACAAAAATTATTTATTTATACATTATTTGGTTTGTGATTTTAGTCAGGGCTAAATTTCTAGAAAGAGAGCAGCTAGAATGATAACCATGTGTAAGAAGAGGTATTACTAATTTTTAGCTACTTTTGGGGTCCAGGATTCACAGCGACAGTTAGAAAAAATATAAGATATTTCCGACAAATTTCAAAATTGTCAGATTTTCTCATTTATAAATTAACAATGCAACTTAAGGAGTAGAAAAAAATTATTTTGAAAACTGAAACTTTTACAAGTAAAATATATGGTAAAAATGTAAAATCAATAACATTTTATTACATTTGAAAGAAAAAATATTACTTAGAGAGAGGAATTAAAGCCTTTTTTCCAAATAATATATATTTAAAAATCAATTCTTAACTATATTATTCCACTGAAATAGAAACTTTTTCTTATTTATAAACAACTCTCAAGCGTCACATCCAGGCATGGACCGATTTCATCCTTGTTAGGACTCATCAGCAAGGCATTGCAAGAGAGCGGAAGGTCAGAACTAGCCTAGCCAACTATAATGGAAAAAGTGGTGACTATTGATTAGCCCTCCACTATCTTCTGGAATGAACAGTGCATTCCCAGAACAGATTTAATTTCCAAAAGGCAAGAATGATAAAAGGAGTATTTCACCATTACTGCTGGTTAACAGACAATAAGTATAAACTCCAACTCTCTCTAAAAATGACCCTCAAAAGTAGTGTTAACTCAATTTGAGACCCTTTGGGTCACTTGAAGAGAAATTCTCCTTGTGAAATTTTCAAAGGAAAAGACAGTATAAAAATTGATGTCAAAATTTATGGGGATGCCTAACCCCCCTTAGATACAGCTCTGGTGCGTAAGGTTCACTCACAACCATTGCAGTTGTCAACAACTGAATATTGGGTAATGAGCCCTGGAGTTTGGTATTCCTCCCCAGAAAATTTTTAAAAAATTGTTGCCCACAATGTTACTTATTTAAAACAAAACCAATTAACCTTTACAATTCTTTCGTTACAATTTCTCCCACACCACATGTACCTCAAATCCTTTAAATTCTGTACTATCTAATTACTTTATTAAATTTAACATTACTTTCTAAGAAGGCTTTTGATAAGTTTAAGGATATTCTTGAATGCTATTTAAAACTTCAATAAGTTGTTTCCAGCAACTTTCCAAAAAATATAAATATATATTTTAGTTAGTGTTTTTAATAGGAATGACACAAAAAGAAAGCAAACACATTAAGTTGAAGGAAAAATTCTGTTTATGAAGATTTGCAGCAGTTATTTCTTTTGACAGAGGCCCAAGCAGCTTAGGGGACATCCATAAATTACAAGAGGTCAAAAAGGGGGGGAGGGGTTTGGAAAAATCTCACCAAGGGGGGAGGTCGATTAAAATCTCACGTCAACTTTAAAGAAAAATTATACGATTAGAAATTATACGATTTTCTTTGTTTTTTAAGTTTGAGAAAGGAAAATCATTTTTAAAAAATTGTAGGTAAATCTCACGTGGGGGGGGAGGGGGGGTCAAGCAAAATCTCACCAAGGGGGGAGGGGGGGTCCAGATTTTGGAAAAAACACCTCACGTAATTTATGGATGTCCCCTTAGTTTGTTATGGATCACAAGTTATAGGAGAAAAATATAGAACATTGGTCAAAAATATAGGACAAGGGTGAAAAATATAGAAATTAGAACAACTATGAACCCTGGGCTCTTAAAACTCAAACTTAATACTTGTATTGTAATACTTCCTAGGAAACTGCATAAAAGTAAGAAAGAAGTAATATATATTTTAAAAAAACTAAATCAAATGTTTTCTTGAAGAAGGAGGAAAATATAAATTGAGTTATAATTTGTAAATTGAATTATAATTTGAAAATTAAATTAAAGCTAAAGCGCAATCTTACAAGTATAATTTATTGTATTAGGTCTCGAAAATTAAATTGAAAGGTGAGGTAACTTTCCCAACAGGAAGTGCCATTTGATTTTGATTACCGAACACAAGATAAATAAAGTCTTGTTAGTTATTCAGGTACCCACACAATTATGCCAGTTTGCTATGAAAATCATATTTTAAAAATATCCTTTTGAAATCTCTAGTTTTATGGCTTAAATATCCTTTTGTCACAAAGTACTTTTTCCAACAGATTGTAATTTAAGAAGATACCCCTTTGAGATTTTGAAACATTTTACTTAAGTTGAGGCTTTATCACTTATAATTTAACTTTGTTCTTGTCAAATATTGACATTTTCTAAACTAACCTCTTCTATTTGATCTTCCTCAGCTCCATTAAGTCTTAATGAAGCAACAATGGCATCTATTCTTTGCTTCTTTTCCAACAGTCGTTTATGGTCATGGTACTGCGCTTCACTGCAGGTAACTAGATTCAAGATACCTAGGTAACACTTCTCTAAAATCAAACGACACACCTGGAAAAAAGTACTCTATACAATAAATACAAATGTCAAAGTCAGCACAAAAAATGCACCTGTTAAGAATAAAAAACAATAAATAGCTGTTTGGGAGATAATTAGATCTTCTGGGTTAGAGTAAAAAATGGTAAAAACCTGAATATAGCCCAAAAGACTGGCTGTGAAGCTAATAAGCACAATTCAACACAAGTTATTCAGCATTTATTAGAATAAACATACTTTAACAAGAACAAATTATAATTTTTATAGCAAGAACTCTTGAGGAACCAATTCAAAACTTACTTGAGACATGTCAATACGCAGAAAGTAATAGGACTGGGAGAAGTCGTTGGTTTTAGAAAACTCCTATTAAAATATACAAATACATTAATAGTTAGGTAGTAAATAAACATTAAAAAAATACATGTCTTAAGAGAAAGATAAAATTTTTTGCGTTAAAGAAATTATCTTTGAAAATAAAACTATATAGCTTTATTAACTTACTTTGAAAACATCATGTTACACTGTATCATAACAAGAATAAATTAAAGAGCTATCAAAAAGGCTATAAACACTTTTTAAAACCTTGAAATTGTATTGAAAAAAAATTATGCTCTTATATGGATTTTTCCATATCTTCTAGTGAATAAGTAGAAAAGTTTTGAGTAGAAAAATATTATTTGTTGATTTCGGTGGGGCAGGGTGCATTTTTTAAGCTAAACCTTCGTGAAAAATTCAAAGAGTGAAAATACTCCTGGCTATTTTTTCAAAGAGTATTTCCCATTTTCAAGGAGTGAAATACCCTCTCGGAGGAGTTAAAAATCTCTGGGTGTAACTGTATTTTATTTTAAAGTATATTTATATACAATAATTAAAATTAATAAATCAAAATAATCTAAAATACAAACAATCAACGCCCCCCTCCCAGCGGGCCGCGGTAAAATTATCAAACGTTGACCGGTCCGTGGTGGCAAAAAGGTTGGGTAACACTGCCCTATAGTACCTGTAATTTAAGAGTAAAAAGTACTACTTAGGGACGCTGTGCTCACTGACGGTTATTATGCACTACAGTGATCGAAAGAAATTATGAGGAGACAGGAAAAAAAACAGCTTGAGATGTGCTTCTCAGGTTCATAACTTCAGTGTTAATAGCCATTTACCTGCTAATTTTTACATTTAGTTCATGCAGTTCAAAAATAGATAAAAATTATTTTAGACAAATAGTAGTTGATTCTATAAATTAATCAAATAATGGAATAAAAGACAGATATTAGCAAAATCCTGTTTATCAAATATTTTACTCATATGAGTTACACGTAGTATACTTACATGAGCTATTATATAATTTTCTTTAATCATTTTGATTACATTTTCCTTAGTATCTTTTGGTGGTAGCATTGCCTGTTCTTCTATCTGTTTAGGATCTAAAACTTTTTTTGCTAATAAAATCCTGCAAGATACAAACTCTTAATGTATAATGCTATATCAGTACAAGAGCTATAACAGTACATATAATAAGAAAATTATGTTATTTTTTTAAAATAGGTGAAAGAGTTTTTAAAATAACAGATTTAAGCTTTAGAGAACTCAACACATGTTTTTTATACAAATTCTTTAAAGACAAGCGCTTAAATAACACAGTCAAACTCTGTTATGTAGTCTTCCCTGTTCCCGTTAACAGCATTAACTATGACACTTTTAAATTAGAGTAAAACCTTTTTCTCTCTGTCCTCATTAATATGAATCTCCGGATCAGAATTGTAGACATTTCCCATTTCCCCCCCAGATTTATAAATATTAGAATTTACATACATATGTTTCAAATAGAAGACCAATTCTTTGTTAACAAATTAAGTGAATTAGAATGTATGTTTATGTTGAATTTACCTGAATATTCTGGCACACTTCGATCCAAATCCATCTTGTACAACTGAGGCAGCTGTCTCTTCTACAATCTTTTGGAGAGTTTTAGAGAAATTCACCACATACATTCCATTTCCCCCTTCTTCTGCTTTTGACAGGAAGACACCTTCACAGAGAAGAGCAAGCAAGCTATCCAGCTCCTAAAAATATATTAAGAAACACACTAACTAGACTGAAAGCTGGATGCATATTTTCAACATGATAAGGTTCATGAAATATTTCCCCTTGAATAGATTCGATTGATGTTGAGAAAACTTAAGTCACCACAGCCAGAAGGCTAAGTGGAAGCTTTAAGCATGGGGAGAGGGTCAAACACACATTTTTTGGTGTAAAATAACTGAACTGAATAACTTGTAAAATAACTGACAAGGTGCAAGGCTGGAAATTAGCTTAATATATAGAAGAATGTGAGTAAAAGTCAGGGGTAACACTCCCAGAAGGCTTAGTGGAAGGCAAAGGGCTGCTAGAAGGCACAAAGTGCAGAAAAAATCTTTGAAAAAAATGTCGAAAGTATGCATCCAGTTCTTAGACTATAAGATGTCTATAATACAAGGGTTCCCAAACTTTGGAACAAGACTTAGGTTTGATCCTTAGCTGTTTTTCGTAAAATTATTACATGCAAGCAACAGGTGAAATGTAGATTTTTAGGAAATGGAGAGGAATGATTTGAATTTTTCTTTATCTATCTGTTACTTTACTTTTGTCACCAAGCTGTTTTTTTTTTTACTTATTTTACTTCTAGTAAAGCCAACATCTCCCTCGTAAAAATTTTAAAAGACATATAGTATTTATACATAAATTCCAAATCTTGTGACAATTCTGTGATCCACCAAAATTTGACTTATGACCCACCAATGGGTCGCGACCCACAGTTTGGAAACCTCTGATTTAATAAATATTTCATTATTTTTAGATAATTGATAATTTTTATCTTGCATCTTCAAAAAATGTATATAAAGTACAATTTTATAAATGATGAACATTACTTTTATATGGTGGAGCTGTGCAACAACCAAATTACCACAACAGAAAAAATTTATGTCATTATGAAGTCAATTTATAAGGACTTCATATTTTAGGGCAGAGGTAATCACTGCTACATTTAAGCTTTCTGTAATTGTGTTTCTTTTACATAAAGCTGTTAATTTTTAATAAAAACTACAACTTTTAAGAAATATTTTTAGTTGTGTTTTCAATTTTTACCACACAGTAAAATCTTGTTTCCTATATACATAATTGTGAGATCAACTATCAGAGCTTTAAAAAATACATAGTAGCCTGAGTAAAAAAACTGAATTGCCTTACTTGTGCTAGGATGTTTCCATTTTCCAGGACAGCCTTAGATAAGGTATAGTATTGCACAGGAGTTGTTGTTGCAGTTAAAATATTTCTTTTGGGATCTGATTCTATTAATATTGCTTTAACTACTTCAGCAGCTTTACTTCCGTATTGAGAGGTGCATGCAGATATTATGGCTTCATCTCTAAATACATAAAAAGTTAATTAAAATAAGACAACATTTAAATGTAGAAATAATTGCCATTGAAATTTCCCGATACATATACAACACTTTAACTAAATGATATCTCTCTAGTGACATATATATGAAACATTTATCTTACAAAAATTTAATCTGCTAAGATGGATTTACAATTTACAATGGGATACAAAATAAGTTTTAGTCACCTCAAGGGGATTATGAAGTTATCTAAGAAAAGAGTAAACAATTTTCAGTGAAATTTCTGGCAACAATTAACCTGGGGTACCCTTAATTTTTTGTGTTTATAAGGTAGAAAAGATGTCTGAAGACAATTGACGTGCTTGCGACAACAACATGCTAATTCCAACAGCTTTAAGTTGAAATTAGCTTTTCTTTGCTACAAGCACCTCAGCTGGACTAGGATTAAAAGAATTTTCAAGGAAAAAACAGTAACGACAAGAAAACTTCAGGGGAAAGGGGGTCCTTCATCAGAAAAATGGGTACTTAGGTAAAAGGGTATCATGTAAGCATGCCATTGGTATGCTTCAGTTTTTTCAAAGAGAAAACGAAAGCAAGAAATTACACACAACCCAATTGGCACAAACTAAAGAGTTAACACAGTGTTAGAAATTGGGATAAAAAAGCACTGGTCCACAGGACCAGTGCTTTGCAATGTTACTGGTCCGCAACAAAAATCACTGGTCCGGCAAATTAAAAAGGACCGGTTTAAATAAACGTAACTATTGCACTGAATGTGAGTACCAAATACATAGCTGCCAACCTGATGGGGGAAAAAATAGGAGTACTTTCACGGACTACATTTAAAAGCACACCCACATATTTTTCTGTCACAATTTAGGCTGCTCTTTTTAGTTAATAGTTGAACTACTAAGCACAAATAATTCAGAGAAAAAACCTAAAACCTATAAAGAAACAAAAACAACATCCCTCTTGAAATCAGTAAATGAAAAAAATAAGCCATAAGTTACAACTAAAGGCATCCAAAACTGTTTAAATATTAATCATGGTTCTTGCTCTATTACCATAACAGAAATTAATGCTTTTTCTGGAAAAAATAACTTTATATAAAGTTCATGAAGTTAAAAATTTCAAGCTCCCAAAAATTACCCATATGAAAAATTTTGTAAGACTTTCTTTCTGATAAAATACATATAGAAAATGATATATATCTCTCTTTGCTTTCTTTTACTTTTGTAATTTTCCAGCTAATAGTGATCACTTTCTCCAAAAACACAGAAAGAAAAACACGATTGCGACCGTTAAGTTGTTTTTTCAGCCAGCCATAGAAATTCGAAAAGCCAACTTTACAGGGAAAAGTCCGGCAGCATAAATGAAAATTCGCAATCTTTCATTGAAATTTTGGACTGCAATACCATTTCAGGACTTTCACATAAACAGTAGACACCCTTGAAATAACTTTCAAGGCTTTTAGAAATTAAAATTGCCTTTTACGATTGCAACAAAAGCATTTTTAAAAAATCGCGAAAATCGGAGTTTTTAGGGAAAAATCGGATTATCGGAGAAGGAACCAAAAATAGGAGTAACTCCGATAAAATCGGAGTACTTGGCAGCTATGCAAATAGTAATGTTAAAAATTAATACATATTCAATAATATTTTTCTTTTTTGCTGGGGACTCACCTATTCCATATCGCCACATTTAGGGTTCTGTCAAAAATATGTACTTGCTTCACCAAAAGCAATCATCTAATGCATTTAAAATACTGTTATTACTGAACAACTCATCTAAATTTTAACACATACTCAAGAAACTTCCTGAGCATGTGCAGGTGTCCCAAATAATTCGAACTGCCCAGCGAAAAGCTTTCTTCTCCAACTCGTAGCAAAAAAAAACCCCTCTGCTAGAACTGGAGGGTGGAATATTTTTTCACCACACACACACTGGTCCGGCAGATCAGTGATTTTCTGATTCCACTAGTCAGAGTCGTTTTTTAGTTGTCCCAGACCAGCAATCCACCCCAATTTCAAACGCTGGTTTAACAAGAACACAATCAAACAATACATAAAAACCTGATAAACACATTAAAATCTTTGGTGATTGATTGCTGGCAAGCGGATAGTACACAAGTAATGACAAATATTAGAAACAGTTTTTTTAAACCCATTTTGAGACCCCTTAAGAAGACTACTTCTTGTAAGACGTTGAATTTTTTAGAAAAAAAAACCATCAAAAATTACCATCTATCAAAATGTTACAGAGATAATGTGAACTTTTACACTAAAAATCATTAGTCTTCACTTCCTAAAATATAAACAGGGTTTTTTTTCTTTTTCTGATCATTTGTCGTTAAGTTACAACGATTTTTCGCCTTCGAAATCGTCACATCTATGGGAGCTGCAATATTAAAGAATTTTTTTTGCCTAGCATTGATGTTAGGAACACAGGGTTGCTGTCCATCCTGCCTCTATTATTCTTTTACCTCTATGGTTACAACCATAAAAAGAGTCATCTGTTACGACAAGTCTTAACAAGAAACATTTTGAGTCTTGTCTGTATAGTACACATTTTGGCTTCATTTATATTTTTACAATATCATAAAATGATTGCATTTATTTCCTAAAACATTCATATTTACAGTCAGCGGCCAAAAAACGGTCCACCAGGCATTTGCCCATGTACCTGTATAGCCAGTCTGGCACTGCTCAATATGTCAAGGAGAATTCAATAACTATGTCTTAATCATATAAATGATGTTTCCATAATTAAGATATATTTGAAGATATATTGATATTCCAAGCTCAAAGTTTACCCAGATTGGTAAGTGCATAGGAAACCTGACCAAAACTAAAATAATCTAAGATCAAAAACTTTAACAGTAATCTGTGAATCAAAATAATTCTTAAGGGTACTAAGAGTATGTTTTGGTGGTTTAAATACGTTTTTTAAGTATACATATTTAGAACTTAGAAATGGTCATATTATGAAAATATATGAAAACTCTTGTCCACTGAGTTGTTTTGAAATTTTTTGAACCAAATATTGAGTAGTTCTGCCATAAACAAGACAAAATAAAGCTAAAAGTAATTTTTTTTATATTGGGTACGAGAAAATAATGTTTGAATGGGAATAAATTCATAAAGTGATTTTACTGTGCTTACAAATGTTTTCAATGGGTTAAACCATCCTGAAAAAACTATGACATTTATTACCTGAAATACTGTTGAAATCGGTCAAAATTTATCATCCAGTAAATGCCCTTATCAGGATAATCTACATTCATTTTTTTAGCTTCTGGTTCATTAGTTGTGTTCACTTCCAATAAATGGAGTTTTATCTAAAAAGTATTATTGGACAATTAGATATATAACATTAATTTTCAATAAACAACAACTAAATGTCACATTTTAAATGGAGTTTGGTTAAAAAAAGCAATGAAAAAAAATTATTATGGCTAAGATGTAATGCATGAACAGTAAAAACTTCCATGAAAAAATACAGTGGTTTTTCTTGAAAAATTCCATACAAATTACCTGAGGAACTACATATTTTTCAGCTTCTGTGATGCTCAAATTTGGCATTTTTTTGTCTTCTGTAGAATGAGGATATGAAGAGCGTAATAAATAATGATTCTCTATTAGCAGCTGAAATTTGTTACACACATTTTCAGATGAGTAATCTAATGGAAAAGAAAATAAACTTAAAATTATATAAGCTAAAAGGTGGGAAAATAATTATCAGAGCACACTTGAACTTTAACCCTTTCACTCCAAGCCTGGGGCGGATCCAGAGGGGGGCACTTGCCCCCCCCCCAGAGGACTAAAAAACACTGCTTTGCAATGTCAAATTTATAAAATTTTCCTGGGGGATAACCTCCAGACCATCCTCCATTCTTCCTCCAAAACTTAGATGTCTGTTAATAGTGTTTTTCCTTTGAAAATTTTGCCATTTACAAGAAGTGGTTAACTTTGGATGTTTCGGAATAAGATTCAAAATGATATAAAAACACTAGTTTAAAGGGGGATACTTCAAAAAATTTCTGGGGGAGGACCCCCATTCCCCCTAGAAATTTAAATGTGTATTTATTTTTCCCCCTTGAAAATTATGTGGTTTACAAGGAGTTGTTCTCTTTCTATGTAACCCAAAGGGTCTCAAAATTAGCTGAAACATGACTTTTAAAGACAAATTTTAAAAAAAATTTTGAGGTGCCCCAAGAACCCCCAATTTAACTTGGAGCTCACATTATTATGTGCAACTTAATTCAATATACAACTTTTATGTGGTCTATAACTTAACATGTAATGTACTCGTTAGGGGGTATGTTAAGTCAACCCCCCTCCCAATACAAAAGTCAGGTTACTGCCTATCCCCTGTATAGTCCAGTCGCCAAATGAGAAAATAGGCTTGAACCTGGAAATCGGGTACAACTAATATTTTATGATTGATTCTAGTACTATTTGATGTACTGAATCATAATATGAAGGGTGCCAGAGTGGCACCTTTGGGCAAATTTAAATATCGAACGTCAAAGTTCTAATTAGTAAAAATAGTCCACTAACCAGAAAAAAAGTATAGTAGTCGTTTTTTGACGGATTTTTATGTTCATGAGGGTGCTAAATCCGAATCTGACTTTTTCAGCTAAAATTTCGAACGGCTTCTTTGAGAATTTTCGAGATTTTGTAAAAATTTCACCCTTTTTTACGGTTTTATGCTTATAAAACAAAAGCTACGGGTTTTACAAGAAAATGTTCAATTAAAAAATTTAAGTTTAATAAACAAGCTACAAAAAAGTCAATTGCGACATTTTTGTCAGACAAATAGTTTTGCCGCTACAGCCCGCCAAAAGAAGGGGCAATTCTGGCCAGATTGGGAAAAATTCGGGATGTAGTACCTGTATCTCGTGATTGGGTGAAGTTTGGAAACAATATTACCTAAATATGAGTGTTTTTTCTAATTCGTGTGATTGATTCTAGTACTATTTGATATACTGTATGATAATATGAGGGGTTCCAGAGTGGCACCTTTGGGCATCTTTTAATATCGAAGGTCAAAGTACATCACGGGATCAAAAAAATAGAAATCACCCATTTTATTGCGAATGAAAGGGAGTCGTCTGACCAAAATTAAACATTTGTAGTTTGATAAATGTTTATTTCGAAATACTATGTGATATAACGATATACTATAATACTTTTGCAACATTATAAGATAGCGATTCAACATAAAATATGTTTTTAAGTTAATCATTAAGGTTGTGTAAAATCTTCAATGCAACAGTGTATATAACAGAGTGCACAAGCTTCATTGCACATTGCTACGGCTACAAGAAGGAGGTTCACAACATGTCAGATCTTCGATACAAAGTGTGGTTATCGAAAAAAATTCCTCCTAAAATTAAGAACCTCCCTCCGACATCAGAGGCATTTGAACTCCATGTAAAACGATGTTATTTGCAAGCTTGGACTTGGAACGCAGCAGAATCTTCGTTCCCTCCACCTTTGAATCCAACTGATTTTGGATGGGCAAAGAATCTTTGGTACTATCTTTGGTACCCATTCAACTTCCAGGTAACAAAGGGATGGCACCACCGGAATTGCTGAAGTGCTTAAGATGCAACTGTTCAAGTGAGAAGCCATGTTCAACAGCAAGGTGCAGTTGTGGACATGTAGGTCTGCCTTGTCAAGAATTTTGCGCGTGCGAAGGCGGGCAATTTGAAGACTCATGAAGCCCAATTTGATGATAAGTGACAGTGAAATGTTCACCATGTAAAATATTCTGTAATTTGTAATTAAAGTTAAAGAAAACTACACACTTCCTACTTATTACCAATTTTACCTGTTTCAAAACATATTTTATGTTGAATCGCTATCTTATAATGTTGCAAAAGTATAGTATACCGTTATATCACATAGTATTCACATAATAAACATTTATCAAACTACAAATGTTTAATTTTGTTCAGCCGACTCCCTTTCATTCGCAATAAAATGGGTGATTTCTATTTTTTGATCCCGTGATGAACTTTGACCTTCGATATTTAAAGATGCCCAAAGGTGCCACTCTGGCACCCCTCATAGTATGATACAGTTGGGGAGACAGGGGCCCCTTGAGACATGGCCCACCTTGGGAAACTCCACTTTTCAGACGCAATTTTATAGTTATAAACACGTGCTTATTAGTACTAATAAATTATTCTAAAATCTACTCTTCAACGTATTTTGGATTATTTGGTGAGTCTGGGTCATTATTTACATCAGTTTTTTTGTTTTTCATGATGCAAAAGTTACAATCACTTGTAGTTTCAAAAGAATTTTTTTTAATAAATGAGGTTTATTTATGTCATTATATGTAATTATGTTGAGATCAAAATATGTGTATCCATTAATATTTTAGAAAAGAAAAAGAGATTTTTTTGCTAAACCTAAAAGAGTAATTAAGTTTTATATTCAAAGAGTCAAATGGGGCATCTTTGGACACTCAGGTGTGGGGCACCTTGGGACATGTTAAAAGATACCCCAAAATATTCAAGAATAAAACATAATTGTTTTTTATTCAAAAATGAAATAATTTAAGAATTTAGAGGATTATAATTTAGAAATTGGTGCAAAAATGTTTCTGGAAGGAAGCAAAAAAATCAGTGATTGAAGTCATGACAAAAATGAGGAAATCAGGGGAAAATTTTGAACGTAAAATATTATTGATGACCAATTTAAGATTCTTAAGCATAGTTTTATCATAATTTAATGTGTTATTTATTTATTTTTCAAAATAATATAAGCTTTTATGTTATTATTGGAAGTGTCCCAAGGTGGGCCACTAGTGGGGCACCTTCGGACATTAAAAGAGGTTTTTTAAATTTGTTATTATGAATTCCCTAAAAGAGATAGTTGTTCGGAAAATTTTTTTTTAGATGCGCAAAGAACTATATTTTTATATTAGCTATGTTTGAATAAATATAACAGTATAAATAAATTAGAAAAATAATTTAATAAAAAGTGTCCCAAGGTGCCCCACTCTCCCTTATATCAAATAGTACTAGAATCAATCATACGAATTAGAAAAACACTCATATTTAGGTAATATGTTTCCAAACTTCACCCAATCACGAGATACAGGTACTACATCCCGAATTTTTCCCAAGCTAGCCAAAATTGCCCCTTCTTTTGGCGGGCTGTAGCGGCAAAATTATTTGTCTAACAAAAATGTCGCAATTGACTTTTTTGTAGCTTGTTTATTAAACTTAAATTTTTTATTGAACATTTTCTTGTAAAACCCGTAGCTTTTGTTTTATAAGCATAAAACCGTAAAAAAGGGTGAAATTTTTACAAAATCTCGAAAATTCTCAATGAAGCCGTTCGAAATTTTAGCTGAAAAAGTCAGATTCGGATTCAGCACCCTCAAGAACATAAAAATCCGTCAAAAAAAACGACTACAACACTTTTTTCCTGGTTAATGGACTATTTTTACTAATTAGATCTTTGACGTTCGATATTTAAATTTGCCCAAAGGTGCCATTCTGGCACCCTTCATATTATGATTCAGTATATCAAATAGTACTAAAATCGATCATAAAATATTAGTTGTACTCGATTTCCAGGTCTCATGGCTTGGCGACCGGACTATGTAGGGCTAAGAATCATAGTGGTGCCCCCAGGGGCATAGCCAGGATTTTCTTTTGGGGGGTCCAGAGGGAAAAAATTTATAATTGAATATCAATAATTCTTCATAATTAGTGAAATAAATTTAGCATTACTTTTAATTACTTATCTATATTAATTAATGGTAAACAGTTTATTAAAAATTATGTGGTTTATTAGTAATTAGTTATCAGTAGCTCCATATTGAAAGGGGGTCTAGGGGACTTTCCCCCAAAAACTTATGGAAATTTTATCTCTTAAAGGAGTGTTTTAGCTCATTTTGAGACCCTTTTGGGTTACAACTAAAGAATATGGTTTCATATAAAGCCGGAGATTTTTTTCTTCACTCTTTTAGGTGCCCATCTTCAAATGTAGAAAGTTTTAACTATAAGTATTCAGGAGCGCATTATATAAGTTTGGTTGCTTTGATGATTCAAAAGAGCAAATTTTATTTATTTATCAAAATCGAAATATGAATAAATTAATTTAATTCATACTTAAAAAAGTGAATATTCAAAGATATGATGACAATTAATAAAATTTTAAACCCTTTAGCTTATGTTTACTTTTTGGCACAGGTTATTTCCATGAAGGTAACAACTCAACTCTAACTAATCTCACTACTTCTGAAAAATTACAAGTTAAATTAAAGCAAAATACTCAAAATAGCAGCTGGTGATTGAACTCGGGACCATTTTAGGTTACTAGACGCAAACTCTACCACTAGGCCATCGGTGCTGATGCCTGGATTGATCAATAACATAATTTTAATGTTATAAAACACGAAATAACAAACTCCTAATACTGTGCATGCTTCAACCTTCATGGAAATAACCATTTTGTTACTTTTTTTTTCTAAATTCCACAGCTTTAAGATGACTTTTTTATAAGCTATTTTTGTTATATGAAATTCCAATCTCAATCACCAAATAATTGAACATGAAATAAAAAATGTTAGAATTCAATGTCAACTCTTCAAAATAGCATGTAGTAACAGGGGGATCGGGGGTTTACCCCCGGAAAAATTTAGATTTTTAACATGCAAAAAAAGTGTTTTTCATGCACTTTAAGGAGCATAATCGCCCCCCTCCTGGGTAGCCGCTGGTAATTAACACCTGAAATAGGGTCTAAAAATTTTTGGGTCAGGCCCATGAGAGGGGGGTAGGGACCTGGGGACCCCCCCTTGGCTACACCCCTGGTGCCCCTCCAGAAGAAAATCCTGGATCCACCCCTGGTCCAAGCTATACCAAATTTTCATTAGAATTTTATGGCAATTTTGGGTAGTCTAAGATTGAAAGGGTTTAAACTGTGTGTGATTTCTAGTTTAAAATTTTGCAATTATGTAAATTTTGCATATATAATTTTTTTTACAACATTGTATAATGATTGGTCTGAATTGGTCAGGTAGTTTAAGAAAAATTGCACCAAATCTGATCTGTACACAGGCAGGAATTCAGCCAGGCAGATCTTGATTTTATTTATTTATTACATTCTGCTGATTTTTCTGAGGATTTTGAATTTGTTGGAATTATTATGCTACCTTAAATAGTTCAAAATGTGTACTTTTATATTGCTAATTTTTGTACTTACATATTATCTTGGCAATCATGCCACTCAATCCAAAAAGTATTAACAAATCTTTAGACTGTGCCGCTGTATCTGTTGGTCGACGGAATAATATGTAAGAACCTTTTTTCCTTTCCCTTAAACAAGTTGGGGAAAACCGTAAAATACTAAATCCAACTGAGCATGGGGGTTGAACCAAATTTTAAGCAATTGAAAATTCTACATTTCTATGGTCAGAACATAAGCTAAAATAAAAAAAACCATTCATCCTTACCAACTCCAGTTGCATCTTTGGCATCTTGCAAACGTTCTACAACTTTTTGTATAGCTTCGCTCATTGTTAACTTTCCATGATTGAGCACTTCTTCTACAAGCAGATCAGCTGAAGTACCAAACCTTTAAAAAAAGAGTGACATTTATTATTCCTTGTTCGGAAAGAATTTTAGTATGGAAAGTAGCAAATCAATCTTATTAAAGTTTTGAAATCTCAACCATATTACATACTCATTCTTTATTTTATCATTATCCATCAGCTTTTTCATTCAAACTACATACTTTTAAAAATCAATAAAATAAAAATAAAATTATTCCTTCAAATGTTTATAGGGTACTTACGTATTATCCCGTCGACCGTGACGCTTAATCCGAATATTTATCAAATCCCATTGACTTTACTATTACTGTGCCGCTGAATTAGACGGCCGCTGAACGGTCGACGGGATAATACGTAAGTACCGTTTATAGTTTAATATAAAAACAGAGAAAATTAAAATTTCATTCTATCAATACATTAAAATAAAAAAAAAATCTTACAGCATCTGTGCACTATAAGCATATTTTTCATAATGCAAAAGCCTCATAACATATTCTTGCTTTACTTTGTATACAACAAATCCTCTTTCATCCTTAGAAAAGTCACAAAAATTGTGCTGGATTAGCACACACAATGAAGATTTCACCTAAAATATGAGACACTATATTATAGCAGTTTGTGAAGTTACAAACAAGCAGGAGTGCAGAAAATGTCTCAGGGCCCAATATTTCTCTAGAACACAATTTAATTAGTTTTGTACAATATTTTACCAAAAATTGTCTTTATATTTGCACAAAAATTTCCCCATATTTTTGTTTCAGTTAATGGTACTACTGAAGTATAAAGATTTAAAAAAAAATATAGTTTTTTTAATTAATATACTTTTTTAAGTTTCAATAATTACCAAATAATTCATAAATTTAAGTTTTTACGAACCTTCTATTATTCTTATATATATTTCACCTTGGCTCAAAAATGCCCTTATCTTGAAACATGAATTATATTACTAAACTCTTAAATTTGAGCTGCAGTTAAACTCTCCTCTTTAAATAAACTTTATTAGCCAAACCCAAAACCGAAATATATAGTGAAAATCACAGACCCTGTCACATGTTTTTTTTTTAACGTAGATTCATAGTTTTCCCTTCATAGTTCATCCATAATTTTGCAGTTTTCACCAAATATCTGTGATAATGTCCTTAGCCAAAATATTTGTTTTTTACTAATAACTGGAATTGTACAGCTTTTTCTTCATAAATTTAAGCGAAAATTTCCCCACAACTGCCAGAATTTCCCTTGAACCTCGTTTGGCTGTTTGGACACATTCTGCACTCCTGCAAACAGGTAGGTTTTTATGAGTGAAGGTTGAAAACATACATAAAACTTTGTCAAACACACAAATTTGTTATGAATTGTAAGTTTTTTACCGGAATTAAAAAATAGCTAACTTTTTCGAGTTTTACAACAATATATTCTATAAAATTAAAAATAGCAAAAAAATGGGATCAGAGTCCTTGATTTAGCAATCACGTTGTGATCACCAACTATACACTATAAATAACTAATCGTAATATACTGCCAACTTGGTGACTGCAACACAAGTCGCCAAACGGAGGACTCTTATCCCAGCTGTGCCAAAAATTTTCTTACTTATTATCCCATTGACCACGGCTATGACTAGGTATATTTATTTTCAATGGCATGGGTGATGGGATGATACAGAAGTACCCAAAAAAATTCACAAATTTGGTCCAATTCTGTTATTTGTGCCGTTAAAATTTTTAAAAATATTTACACATCACATATTGAGAAATTTTTTTATTGCTGGCATACTAGGTGTAATTGTATATATTTTAATTGGTTGGTTTGGCAATATTCATAATATTTGGTGTCTAAAACAGCTTGGCAATATTAAATAGGATAATGGAATTGAACCACAAATTTTATAATTAAGAATAATTTTGATGGCAGTAACAGAAGTCAAGTAATATTTCAAATATTTGGCAAACAGATCAACAATTTATGGATAATGGAATAGTAAACATTCATAAGTTTTAGGGAGGACAAACCTTTTCTTTAGGAAGAGCCAAACTCTTCAGAATGACAATGATGGAACAGGGATTCACTTGCTTCATTAAAAAAGTTCCAACTTTTTCAACAAGACTACCAAAGTACTCCCGAAGAAGGACTGAACACATAGCTGTTAGAGTATCAGACATTTTGCTATTTTAGAGACAAAACCTGAAAAAATGTGGTAATTGTCATGGCACTATTAGGTATTAGGATTAGAAGTGCAGAAATTTCTCCAATTGGATTATATTGGCAATGTTTACTTATTTACACATAAAATAATTACAAAACTTGAAAGAAACACTGCTAATTGAGATATTTTAATGGTGTTTAATTTTGATATTTGATTACATTTGACAATATAGTATAAAACTTGATGCTTGTGCCCAGCTAATCCTACAAGTAGTACCAAAAATAAATTAAGAGATCAAAAGTAAAAAGTAGTTATTAAACTTTACTTTTTAAAACTGCACTGATAAAAATAAGTTCCTGCGTATTATCCCTTCGACTAATTGTTTCAGCGACACAGTTAATGGGCTTTGGCTAGGTATCCATTTCATTTTCAATGATGAGGTCAATGGGATAATACGGAATTTACCGAAAAATGGCAGATTAGAAACAGGTTTATGTTCTTCCTATATTCCCTTTTCCAAGAAAAACACAGATTTTAGTTTACTTAGTGTTTTCAAGGTAAATTTTATAAAAATGAGTTCAAACGTTTTCCTTAGTTTCTATTTTTTTTAAATTAAGGAAGTGCAGCTTAAGTTCTTCCGAGAAAAATAAATGAAAGATTCCAAGCCACTTACAGCTGTTTAGTCGACCTTTTATAGCGTCAAATATTGTTAATTTCAAAATCCAGCGAGAAATAAAAATTTTTGCAATTTTTAGGCACTGCTAAACATTTTGTGCAAAAAAGAACAAAGGGGGGGGGCTTCTTACGTAACTATGGAGGGGGTCACGGTTTCTTATCTTTGCTAACAAGGGGGGAGGGGGTCAAAAATGACCAAAAACATGCTTACGCAATATTTGAACGGGTTTCTATTAATTCTGTGGGAACTTAATATTTGATGTCTACAATCAAAATAAACGGTAGCTCAAGAATTGAAAGATAATTACGGTATTTTTTTTTCAAATGCAATTCTTTCTTCTGAGCAGGATAGCAATTCTTTCTTTCTTTTTACAATTCACATTATTTTCTACTACAAGTTACGAAAAAAACAACTCATTAGAATTCAAGTAAATAAACAGAGCACGTTAATAGTTACTGATGTTGCCATAAACGTGTTACAAAAGTGGATGACAAATTCACAGAGGTCAAAAGAGAAGGTTTTTGATAAGAGACATCATGAGAGATACATGAAACTAATCACAACCACTGAAAAAGAAAAAGCCCAAATTAAGTGCCGTTTATATGGGAAAAATATTACCCGGGTTAAAAGTGGGTTGAAGAGGATTTCCAACTCTACCCGGGTCACGAAATTTGAAGGCGTTTACATGGGCTTTTAACCCGGCTTTTTCCCGGTCACTAGTTAAGAAAAGTGATCTGCCTGTTTCTGTTTCCATGGTTTCCAAGTTTGTTAACAAATAGCTCATTTTTGTTTTTGAAAGAGAGCATCAGAATGAATTTTAAAAGAGCGTTGGTGATGTATGCAAAAAATCAACGGATGATAGCAGATTTGCTTCCCGAAGTTACATATGACGTCATGAGCTCAAACTTGGGGAAAGATCACGTGACCATCCTCGATTCTTCCACTGTCTTCCACCCGCTGGAAGTAAACAAACAAACCCATAGCCGAAACGAAACAAAACAAACCCACTCGCACTCCCTTCCCTACCCTATGGATGGTAAGCATGGGGTTTTAAGATATTTTTATAAAAATATTATTCCTCATCGAAAACTTTTCAGGTCCATTTGTTTAAAATGCGAGTGTGAAACGATGTAAATAGTACCTGTATTTTAAATATCAATCATTAATTATTAGCTAAAACTACTTTTCTGCATAGTTAGAGGTACGTTGATCATGAAAAAGTAAAACAGTGTGATTTCGTGCTCCCTTTTTTTAAGATTGAGCTCCATTCATAACACATGAGTGTAGAGAGATTTTTCCTATAAATATTTACTATGATTTCAAGAAAATTTAATGCACTTTTATGCATAAATAAATGTTTGTTTTTATCTAGATATCAGCTCCATGGCTTTAAAGCATTTTCTGAACATCTAAAGGTTTGTATTTATCAAGATATCACCAAATGTTTGATTTTCGGCTTCATATTTTGTATTATGATTTATATACTCAAACTGCCCATAATTTGTAAAAGAGCTCAAGCTTGTTTACACTATATTAAGAAGCTTTTAATTCATAAGAAATCTGATATTTTAGTTAGATATTGTTACACTTTAATATTAGAAATATTTTATTACCATTCAGCAGTTATGCTAATTGAGAGTATTCTATTTACTTAATAACCAAACTGCTTTGCCGTACATATTGTGTTTGTAATTTTGTGAATATGGTCAAGTAAAATTTGATATCTATAGGGGGCAGGGTATGGAAAATTTTGGTTCCAAAAATACTTTTTGCCGACAGAAATTCTTTCGGCTCAGCTTCGATAGGAGTCCTCCATCCGTCATGTTTACATACAGCAACATGCTTAAGTGTTGTAATCATTTGAGCTGTGGGTAAACATGGCAGCTGTGCCATTCTTTCTATCATTGGATTGAGGGACTAATCTGAGCATGTTTAATTTAGTTGGAGTTGAAATACAACATGAATAGGGAATGGAAGTGAGTATAATGCTTCCTAACTTAATGGAATACATCAACTTGTGTAAATATTATCAGGATAGTTCTTAACAATTTACTTTATGTAGTTCAAACAAATTAGTACTTTACATTGTCTGGGTTTTGTCAAGTTAGTAAAATTGTAAGTGTTAGACATTTGCTTATATTATGTATCAGTATTAGTAGGGGAGCCCAGAGTGTTTTGGGGTAGTAACTCGAGCGCGTCAGATAATCATAGGGGGGATACCTTGCATGCTTTTGAGTAACTCCACCAAATATAAGCTCTCTATGGTGGTGGGTTTGTCTAGAACAGCCCGTCAAATTTGTAAAAAAAATTAGTTAAATGGACATACTCTAGCGCGTCAGATAAAGATAAGGTAGGTTAGTTACCAGCTAAAAAGTGTACATTTTCTAAAATCTGCCGATTTGAGCGGTGGGCAAGGTAGTGGGCGGGTTACAAAGTTGCAAAGTAAAGCCAAGACCGGTAAGACGCTATCGCTCTTTTTGAGAAAAATGTACGAAACAAAATGTTTATGGACTAGTAGCCAGGAAACTAGTCTCAACTAGTTGTTAACTGTCTCTGTAACCAATCTGACGCTCTCAAGTATGTCCATGTAACTAGTTTTTTTTTCAAATTTTGACGGGCTGTTCTAAACAAACCCACCAACATAGATAGCTTATATTTGGTGGTTACTCAAAAGCATGCAAGGTATCTCCCCTATGATTATCTGACGCGCTCGAGTTAATCCACATTTAGCATCATGGGCTCCCCTACTATATGGCTGACACTCTTAATTTTTATTACCAATTGGTTATATCAAATATTTTTTTTTGCACAATCTTAAAAATGGTTTTGGTTAAAAAAAATTGTTTTACATGCTTCCTATAAATTTTATATTTGAATTAGAAGCCTTTCACCAGCGTATCAATAAGCCCAAAATTGCTTTATATTATACAAAATAAGAATTAACAAGTTTTTCTCATTCTGTTTAGGTTCTATTTATTAATAGGGCAGTTGCATGTGATGTCATCAGCTCTTCTTCTTGGAGGGACAACACCACAAAACCACGCGATACCTCCATTCTTCCAAGCTTCCTCCACATTTCTGTTGTGTCATAGTGTTAGAAAATAAGTGATTAAAAATGCCGAATTTTTGTGCTGTGTTTAATTGCGCTAGTCGAGGCAATCAAGACAAAAAATCTTATTATAGGATACCATCAATACCTAAAAATGGAACTGAAGAGAGAAAAAAACTGACTGAAACTAGGAGGAAAAAATGGATCGCTGCTCTCAAACGAGATGATATTACTGAGGATAAAATTCAGAATATGCGAATTTGTGAAGACCATTTCATATCGGGTAAGAAAATTTATTTACTCACTTTAATTTAAGATTGTTATAACATATATACTGTGCAAAAAATGCACTCAAACCATCATCTAAAATCTTGGGTTTGTTCATTAGACATAATATAGCTATTTCAACCTATACCAAATCGTACGAACATGTATGTTTTTAATCAAATAATGTTGAGAAATGTTCCGATGCTAAACATTCTTTCTATAATGATCATTGAATTGGTACATTCAACTCACTTTCTGATATTGTTCATTTTTACCATTTGATTAAAAGGGTATTTATACTTGTGTAATATACATGAATGGGGTTTGCAAAAAATTTCGTTCTCTGCAGAAAAACTACAGAATTTTTTTTTTATAAATTTTTTAGTGGAATTTATTTTTGATCACTTAATTTTGCTGTACATTGATCTAGTTGTCTTTTTTTGGTTTATGTCTAAGAAAGAAAAGTTCTTTACGAGTTTCTTTGAGTTCAACTGTTGCTTCTTGTATCATTCTCAAGCACATCCCTAAAAATAGCTTGAATCGAAACTTCATGCAGTTCCTGTGAACGTTATGATAGCTTGAGGCTATGTGATGTTTTTTATGCACATCATGTACGAGGGTTGTTTTTTTTTCAACTTCCGTTTTTCTCCTGAAAAAAAAGTTGTAGGAATTTCGAAATAATTTTGGTACTGGTAGTTAGGTTCATCCTTCAGGATCAATTTGCACCTTTACTGCATAAAAATCGGACATTTTTTCTGTTAGTTATCGAATTTACAAGCGCGCTCCTCGAATTTATTTCTCACCAACCCATAGAGAATTTCGCTTTCTTCTTTGCACGACCGCTTCGTTCGCTCAGCATTTAACATTAAACAATGAGTGAGCAGATAAAAATTGCAGGAGGGGAAAGCGAAATTCTCTATGGGTTGGCGGGAAATAAGTTCGAGGAGCGCGCTTGTAAATTCGATAACTAACAGAAAAAATGTCCGATTTATATGCAGTACAGATGCAAATTGATCCTGAAGGATGTACCTAACTACCAGTACCAAAATAATTTCGAAATTCCTACTACTTTTTTTTCAGGAGCTAAACGGAAGTTGAAAAAAAACAACCCTCGTATTATAAGTTAGGAAAATAAATGTATTTTTGACTAAAAGAATTTTCCCAATTTTTTAATAGGCAAACCGTCTACTTTGATGGAGTCAGATCATCCAGATTGGGTACCATCAAAAAATATGGGTTATGGAACAAATTCAGATTCTGAATCATCACTGAATAGATTTGATGGAAGAAAGAAGAGAATATTGCATGATTATGATGAATTTTCCTCTATTGAAGCCAGCAATCTAACCTCTGAAGTTGAGAATATAACTTTTATAGATGCAACAGGGAGCAGGATGGCATCTGTGATTGTCCAAACCGATCTAACAATGAAGGAGATGGATGAGAAGAATGCAGAACTTCAGGATCTGCAAACACGGATGATCGAAACTGATAGGGTAAATGCAGTATGTCAGGATCTGCAAACACAGCTAATTAAAACCAAAAATGATTTGAAAAAGATGACACTCGATGAAGAATCTTTGAAAAATAATGATGAAAAAGTTAAGTATTATACCGCCATACCAAATTTTATAACTTTATCCATAATTTTTAATCCTCTGAAGACATATATTTCAGAAACACATTTAACTTCATTAACTAAGTTTCAAAAATTTCTACTCACCTTAATGCATTTACGTTTAAATTTAGATTTCACAGACTTAAGTTATAGATTTGGAATTTCAAAACCTACTGCCTCTAGAATTTTTTCTGAATGTTTGCATGTATTACACGAGAGACTTTTTGACTTGGTGTTTTGGCCTGAAAGAGAGGAATTAACAGCTAAAGTTCCATTAACTTTTTTAGAGACTTTTGGAAGAAAAGTTACTGTTATCATTGATTGTTTTGAAATCAAAATTGAAAAACCTGGGAATTTAATGGCTTCAGCACAATGTTATTCACACTACAAACATCATCATACCATGAAGTATTTAATTGGGATATCACCTCAAGGAGCTATAATTTTTATATCATCAGCATGGGGGGGAAGTACTAGTGATAAGCATATTGTACAAAACTCTGGCTTCCTTGAAAAGCTTTTACCAGGTGATCTTGTTCTTGCAGATCGTGGTTTTAATGTAAAAGACGAAGTTGGGCTTTATTGTGCCGAATTGAAAATACCTGCATTTACGAGAGGAAAAAAACAGTTGGATGCTGTAGATGTTGAAGCTACCAGAAATATAGCACATGTAAGAATTCATGTTGAACGTGTTATTGGTCAATTGCGACAAACATTTAGGATTTTGAGTGATGTAATGCCTCTTACTATGGTAAAGAAAGCAAATGCACATTCTCATTCAACAGTTGATCAAGTTGTAAGGGTTTGTTGTGCTTTGGTAAATTTCATGCCTTCTGTTATACCAATGGAGTAATAGTTATCAGTAGGCATCATAATTCTTGTATTGCATTGGATATGAAAAATTTCCTGTTTTTCCCAGGCCATTTCCATCTGTACTAAAGTGTTGGCTTGGATGCCTTAAGATTGTGTCATCTGATCCTGTATGTGATCAAAACCTGATGTAAAATAAAAACTAGAAAATAAAATTCATGCTTGATCTGTAATAAATAAATGCTGCTTATTCCATTTATTTTTGTCAGGTTTATTGGCTTTTTACAAGTTACAAGTTGGAATTTTCAATAGTTTTCCTGTATGGAAGTTTTTGTACATATAACAATTGGTAAGCATCTTTTTCTAGGGCTTAATTTCTGGAAATACAATTTTATTTACATACATAGATATGGTGAACTACCTTGTGGAATCAGTTGTTATACATCTAAACTTTTGGTAGATGAACTAGATAAAATTGATGAGATTCTTTCATAATAGATGAGACTGTCTGTAAAAATTGAGAGTAAAAATTAAAATAAAAAGGAACAGATAAGAAAATAGGTTAATAAATATTAAATTATAATATGGAAGGTTGTTTTGTAGACTTGACAATGATGTACTTCTCTGCCGTGTCTATTATTTTCTTAAGACTTATCTATCTTAATATAATCGCCTGTTTTCGGTGAAATAAAATGGGTACTTAAGATATCAATTGGTTGCTAGGATCTAGTCAAATTATAATTTGAGATTTAATGGTATACTTAACAATGCATCAAATTTATTATCTTTTCTGTTACTATATGGAGTTATTTTACTACCTAACCTAAAAAGTATCCTAAATAAAAAAATATGTTACCCTTTTCTTATAAAAAGATTGCCGTTTTGTTTTTCAAAAAATATTAATTAATTATGGAATTATTAGGATTCAAAGTTTTAAAGAAAGATTGCTTTTAATTAATAAAAGAAAATGCATCATTCTGATAATTGGGGAGTTCTACTGTTTTGTCAGGATCCAGTCAAATTTTAATTTAGGATTTAACAGTATACTTAACATAACAATGTGTTAATGAATTTTTGGGTTTTTTTCATTACTTTGTTAAGTTAGCTAACTACTTTCTACTTACATGAATTTAGGTTTCCTTTAAATTTTCCATCACAAGAAAGCAATAGTTGGCTTTGATGGTTGTGTGAAAGCTTTCCCCATCGTTTCTGGCAGCAAAACTTGCTGAAAAAAAACTTCGGCCTTGCCAGAAGCTTCAGTCCAAAATTCTTTATCTGGGTAGATCCTGTCAATGTGAGCATCATTTTCTTTCCAAAGTACTAAGTCACAGTATTTCCTCTGAGTAACGAAGAGCTGACACTGGACCTGAAAAAATATGAATGTTTTCATAATTTTTTTCAAAGAATAAAATCCCAGTAGCTCCTCTGTATTACAAAGAGTTGACACTGTACCTGGAAATAATAAGGATGCTTCTTGTTAGGTACTAATTTCCCATCAATGTGTTTCAGACAGTCATGTGTGACAAGTTTATCTTCTTTTTTCCTTAGGTTAAATGGGCATTTTATTTCTAAGCAACCAAGATCACAGCATTGGCAATGGACTAGCCCATCGGGTGATGCTCCCATATGCGGATAACTGGGATTTAGAATAAGGCCACATGTTGTTACCTGTTAAACAAAATTGCTATCAATAGATGGAGAAAATAGTGAAACAGATAAGATGGTTAAAAATAAACTGACAAGGGAATGGCACAATCTCTGAAACTGACTTTGGTGTCCAAACTTAGTAGGTTTCTATGGCACCCCTTGGGTGGCCAATAATTTTGGGCCCCTCCCAAAATAAATTTCTATATATGACAGTGAATGATACTAGAAATAAGGCTGGGGGAAGATTTTTGGTGCAAGTTTACAACTGCTGATGCACCAATTTTTAGCGATATAAAAGCAACCCTAATACAATGGTAAAAGTGCAGTTAAAAAGCCAAATCTCGCCAACCATCAGCAGTTGTGAACTTGCGCCAGATTTTTTTTAGAATTAGGTTTGGGGGAAGGTTACGACTTTTTCCAGGTTGGTGCACAGAACTATCCTCAGGTTTAAATTTAAATGATGAATAATTAGTGGTAGATAATTGTGTCATCCCCTTGTGAAACAGATCTGGTAGGAAATTTGCTCTAATGCTTAGGAAGTAGAGATGGGCAAAAAAGAGTAGCAGTTACAAAATAGCTGCTACATGCATTGAAAAATAACCGCCACTTATGTAGGCTCTCGATTGGTAAAAAAATTGTGGTTATAACGTTATGCACTGACAAATGATAATAATCTAAATGTAGCAGTAGAGGTTTTTGAAAAATGGAAACAGCCTGTAGCATTTATCTCAAATCGCTACTTTTCCTCAACGAACGTAACATTAAGTTTTCAAAAAGTAGCAGATTTGCCCACTTCTATTAGTAAGTTACCTGAATTGAAGGGTGATCTTTCTTTTGCATTCTACATATTTCTTTCTAGCATTCCCTTCATTCTTGCAACCCCATTGTGTTGCTTCGGTCTGGAAGGCCATCTTCGAAGGATAACATATCCTCTGGATCGTGGATAAGGCTGGCGAGTCTATTTTCGTTGAACAAACAGAACTCAAAGTAGAGGCTGTTATTCGCCCAGCCCTAAACAAAAACCATTTTCGGGTCTTGGCCTGCCCAGATGTTTCAACTCTAATTCTGTTGGCCTCAGTGGCATCTATATTCAGCTCAACAGTCTTGGCTAACTCCAGCAACTCTGCAAACTCAGTTTCAAGTAATCTTCCTTGAATAGATTACTCAAATAGAGTTTGCTCGAGTCGCTGTCGTTAAAGCCTTTAACTATGTTGAGTATAGTGCTATTGATCCCAGCACCCTGAAGAGCAGAGCACAAATTCTGAAACTCCTCTTCTTTTAATTTAGGAATTGTTGCAGAAGAGGTGGACTCCTTAGGTGGTTTTAATGTGAAGTCAATGTTCTTAACTTCAGAAAAGGGAACTTCCTTTTTGGGTTGGCCCCAATATGGATAGCCACAGATGTAATGGAATCATATTCTTCCTGGTTAGTTATGGCTTCCAAGAAAAACATTAATGATGCAACATGGGTGCAGGCTTCACCCAAGCCAGCCAGTTGGCCGACTGTATTATGCCCAACTTGTTGGCAATGAACCATGGTTCCAACGGTTTCTCCGCAGATCGTTGGGAATGTCTCACCTGAAAAAAAAGGAAATCAATGAAATACAGATATAAAATAGACTTTGGGTACTTTTCCTAATATTATTTCATTATGAATTGGCAACAAAATTCAATCCATCTCACCTCTTATCTCTATCTAGAAATAAATCCCTGTATATAGGGTGACCAGATGTCCTACATTTGGCAGAACAATCCTGTTCACCGAATATCCTGTCTTTCTGACTGAATTCCAGTCAGCTCATTGGTTAGTTGTGTTGTTGACGTGGCGGGACGTAGAAACGCTCAGCGACCAATAAAATCCGCTGATAAAAAAACGGTATTGACCAGAAAAAACATTCTGAAACCAGAAAAAACATCAGAGAGGTGTTTTGACTCAACTTTATATCTAAGGGGACGTCCATAAATTACGTGAAGTGTTTTTTCCAAATTCTGGACCCCTCCCTCCCCCTTGGTGAGATTTTGCTGGACCCCCCCCTCCTCCCCAAGGGAGATTTTCTCAACCACTATAGTCAGGGTGTCAAATGGCAAAAAAGGGGTCCACCGTGTATTAGAGTATGTATAAAATTTTATTGCTGATTTTGATAGGTTTAGGTTATGATGTCTTGATTAAAGCACCGATTGATGCCACATCGTAAATGTTGAGGATTTTGAGAAATTCAAGATGGGGTCTATGGTAGTCACAATATAGGATCTTCTATTTAAATTTAATAAACTATGGCATGTTGGGTATAATTCTTTTTATTTTTCAATAGGGAATAATTGATTTAAACAAATAAAAAGTTTAAGTTGATCTGAAATACCTTCCTTTTGAAAATAATCATGATGGAAGCATTTTGGGTAAAAAAAAATCCTTATTTATTTTACATTGAAGGAGCTGATTTTTCCAGAAATATCATGCCCCCGAAGCACCGGGAAGGGTTCGGAAGGATCTCTGAACCGCCAATAATCCGGAATCTCCCCCAATAAACCGGTCAGTTACTAACAAACTAATGAATTTCCATTAAGGTAAGTCTTAAAATATAAGAAAATTCTCATTTTTTAACTTTTCAAAGCATGAATATTAATTCCTGCGTTAGCGCGGTTCAGAGATCCTTCCGAACCCTTCCCGGTGCTTCGGTGGCAATAACTCCTTAACCGCTTTTCCTAAAAATCTTTTCTGCATATCATTATTAAATTTGGGTCCTTGGGGAACGGTTAGGACCTTTTAAAAATGAATTGCTTCAAAAATAAGTGAACTAAATAGGGTATAACAAATCCTACTAATTTTAGCGATTTTTTTTGCGTTTTTAGGGAGTTAATTACCCCTTAAACCTATCCATTTGTTACAAATTTTCATATTATATTAATTTGAACCTTTCTTGTCTCCTGAGAGGAAATTTGAAGACTAAAGCAATGCTTTTTGACCCTGAAAATCGAGTTCAAAGTTATAAAGTCGTCGAAAAACGTAAAAAGGGGGAGGGGCGGTTCTCCGAAAATCTGAGGCTGGTGGAGAAAAACGGGGGTCGGATTCGGATTCAGGGAGTCATTTTACATAAGAATATGCTTTCAAAGTTTCTGTGGCATTTTGACCCATTTTTTTGTCGCATTATGTTATTTATTTCGATTGGCGCTGAAAAAAGTCGCCAAACTGGACTTATATGCTCATATCTAAAATCGTGGTTCAGCCGGCATATCGAATATTTAACTTTCCTCCTTGAAGTTAAGCACCTTCGGGCGCAATCAGTATTTTGGAGGTGATCAGACCATATCAAGAACGCATCTAACATTTCATTTTTTCAGGAGAGAATCTACCTGCCATCAGTATTATTCTTTCCTAAATAATATATGTTTATAGTAAAATCTTGAAAACAATCATGAAAATCTTTTTCCAATCGATTATTGGTGTATTCCTCATGAGAAATATATTTAATATTATTATCATGACAAATACTTTTTATAAGAATTGCACTAGATTTGCGGATCGATCTGTCTTTGGAACTAAACTTTGTCGACCAGAGAACAATTTTAATTTATTAAAAAAGTTGAAAACCTATCATATTATGTGTAATTTATTAAACACATTAGAGTGGCCCTTATTTAAAACTTTCGAAATGTTTAGCTCCCACCCCCTAACTAAGTTTACAGGATTAAATCAAAATTTATGATGATTAAAGGACCGATGCTCAAAAATGGAAAATGTCGCAGAACACGTACTTTCACTCAAGTTTCAAGCTAGCTTGAAGACGACCCATGTTCCTGACTGTCGGTTCGGGAGCAGAGGATTCTCCTTCCCCCTTTTAACCACCCCTCTACTCAAACATGGACGTGTGAGGATCAGAGCAAAAATTATGCAAACACCCTTTTATGTTGACATTAAAAGAATAACTGCTGATCCAACGGGGAGCTTCCGAGGCAAGCGATTTTTAAGCAAACACTGCTGCAGTAGCATAAGAGAAGTTACATGTAACAGCCTGGAGTAGGAAAGGAGATGTGAATCAGGATGTTAAAAGTGCCTTTAGATATTTCAAGTAAGAAAGCGGGAAAAAGTTCGTGAAATTAATTTAAAACTCTTTGACTTGATTATAATTATGACGCTTTTCAAACAATTCACAATTCATGATACGAAAAATTGGTACTTTAGGATTAGCCGGGCGAAAATCTCTCCAATCAGACTATATTGGCATATTGGCAATGTCTCATGTAACAAAAATAAAAAATATTTTAATGGTGTTTTATTTGACATTTGATTATTTTTAGTGTTTTAGAATAAACCTCGATGTTTACACCCGGCTAATCCTAAAATATCGAAAAGTTCAACATCCTCTTTTGAAAAGAAAATGAATGAAAGTATCAGATTGAAAGATAGAGTTTTAATTATTGAAATGATCGTTCTGTAAGGATGTTTGTTGAAAAAAATAAAATATTGTTATTTGGGTTTGATTTCACCATTATTTTTAAAAAAAGGTATAATAGGAAGAGTTTTTAGGTAAAACTTCATCATGAAGAAACTTTATCAGTACCAATTCAGATTTTCTGTTAAATTAAATTACAACAATTTAATAACTATTACCAATTATTTTCACAAGGTATCCTTTTTGTATTTTAAATCGACGCAGCTCATCAAATATGTAATTGATTTTTTTTCTCGTATCCCATACAGTTTTCAATACTGGCCGCCTACAACCTTTCCCATGAAATGGAAGTTAATAATAGCGACCTTAATAGGACACACTTGTCATGAATGTAGAGGGAAATGTTAAAATGTCAAGGTTGAAACAGCTATTACAATTAACTAATATTATTACTATTATTTATCTCTCTTTTAGTATTTTAACTTTATTATTAAATTAGCTAATGTTTAATGAATAACGATATAAATTTGCAACATGCGTATTTTCTGTATTTGCTTTTGTTGAATGTAAAATCGGAAATTTGTTTTACCTGGAGTTATTCATTAATTATAATAATCATGATAGTTACTAATTATCAAAGTAGAATAGCTAATATTTTTTAACAAATCAAGAAATTTGATAGTTATTTAAATTTCTCCAACTTAATATTCTGGAGTTTATATAATTATGTTACGGGTAATGTGATAAACCGTGCATTAATGCCCGAAGTGGAGGCGGGCAAAATAATAAATACTAATTGATAAATATTATTGAATTTATTACAATGCCCGCCTCACTTCAGGCATTATTAATAATGCCTAGATTTATCACATTGCGCGTAACATATACATCATAATGTGGTAATTTCTACCTCCGAAGGAAGTAGAATTTATGACCAAAACCTTCGTTTACAAATATGCAAAACATTGTTGCTATGAAGATGAAATTACACTAGATGCCTGCCAGTTTTAAGGTTCTTTAAATTTTTGATACATATTTTTTGATTTGATTAGTGCAATATGATGTTAATTTTCTCATGCATCTTAGAACTAAAAAAAAGGAAACAATATTTAGAAGACTAGAGCAATACTTGTAGTTGTCTTTTCCGCATACTAACAATATTACAGGAAAAATGGGTTTTACAGATTTACCGAGCCATTTATTTCTAAATTTGAAGTTGTTTTCTCTGCATACTAACAACATCAAAGGAAAAACACGTTTTACAGGGCTCAGTGTATTGCAAAAAAAGCCCCAAAGGTACAAAATCTAATATTTAACCCTATAAAACAGGTCTGCACATTGGGGTGGAGCGAAAAAAACTTTTTTTCGAAATTCAAAAAGATACCTATGGCAAAAGTGGTCTTATGTAATAAGATGAAAAACCGCGCAAAAATTTTTGAAATCGGTTAATATCTCAGTTCGCGCATCGAGCTCAAAGTTTATAAAAATGCTTAAAAATGAACATTTTCCGAAATTTTTAAGATAATATTTAAATAAAATTTATAGAAATATTCTAGCTTGTAACCTCTTTATAAAAGCTCAAAAAAGTAAAAAAAGAAAATTTAATGTTTATTTTTAAAATATTTGGATACGCAATTTTGCTTGAAAAATGCGAAATTTTCGAATAACACTATGCGCCAAAAAATAATGGGTCAAAATGCCACAGAAACTTTGAAAGCAGATTCTTATGTAAAATGACCCCCCTGAATCCGAATCCGACCCCCGTTTTTCTCCATCAGCCTCAGATTTTCGGGGAACAGCCCCTCCCACTTTTTACGTTTTTCGACGACATTATAACTTTGAACTCGATTTTCAGGGTCAAAGAGCATTGGTTTAGTCTTCAAATTTCCCCCCAGGAGACAAAAAAGGTTCAAATTAATAAAATATGAAAATTTGTAACAAATGGATAGGTTTAAGGGGTAATTAACCTCCTAAAAACGTAAAAAAAATCGCTAAAAACAGTAGGATTTGTTATACCCCATTTATTTCACTTATTTTTGAAGCAATTCATTTTTAAAGGGTCCTAACCATTCCTCAAGGACCCAAATTTAATAATGTTATGTAGCAATGATTTTTAGGAAAAGCGGTTGAGGAGTTATTGCCCCCGAAGCACCCGCAGAAGGGTTCGGAAGACTCTGCGCTTGCGCACGCGTGCTCAAGAAATTATATTCATGCTTTGAAAATTTTAAAAATGACATTTTTCGTATATTATACGTTTTTCCTAAGTAGAAATTCTTTGGTTTAATTGTAACTGGCCGGTTTTATGGAGGTGTTCCATGTTTCTTGAGCGCGCGTGCGCCAGCGCGATTCAGAGAGTCTTCCGAACCCTTTCGCGGGTGCTTCGGGGGTGATAACTCCTCAACCGTTTTTCCTAAAAATCATTGCTGCATATCATTATTAAATTTGGGTCCTTGGGGAACGGTTAGGACCCTTTAAAAATGAATTGCTTCAAAAATAAGTGAAATAAATGGGGTATAACAAATCCTACTATTTTTAGCGATTTTTTTACGTTTTTAGGGGGTTAATTACCCCTTAAACCTATCCATTTGTTACAAATTTTAATATTTTATTAATTTGAACCTTTCTTGTCTCCTGGGGGCAATTTGAAGACTAAAGCAATGCTCTTTGACCCTGAAAATCGAGTTCAAAGTTATAAAGTCGCCGAAAAACGTAAAAAGTGGGAGGGGCTGTTCCCCGTAAATCTGAGGCTGATGGAGAAAAACGGGGGTCGGATTCGGATTCAGGGGGTCATTTTACATAAGAATCTGCTTTCAAAGTTTCTGTGGCATTTTGACCCATTATTTTTTGGCGCATAGTGTTATTCGAAAATTTCGCATTTTTCAAGCAAAATTGCGCACCCAAATATTTTAAAAATAAGCATTAAATTTTCTAATTTTACTTTTTTGAGCTTTTATAAAGAGATTACAAGCGAGAATATTTCTATAAATTTTATTAATATTATCTTAAAAATTTCGAAAAATGTTCATTTTTAAGCATTTTTATTATCTTTGAGCTCGATGCGCGAACTGAGATATTAACCGATTTCAAAAATTTTTGCGCGGTTTTTCATCTTATTACATAAGACCACTTTTGCCATAGGTATCTTTTTGAATTTCGAAAAAAAGTTTTTTTCGCTCCACCCTACTGCACATCTTTAACTGTGATGCGGGCCAAACTAGAAAACTTAACTTATCGCTGGATAAAACACTTACTTGGTCTAATATAACAGGCTAAAATATTGATCAAAATTAAGTTGTGTTTTCTTGTGACATTGATATTAATAATGAATAATTGAATGATAGAGAAAATAGAGAAAAATGACCACATAATTTGTATCTTCAAAAGATTCTTGCATTATAACTTCGAAAATTTCTGTAACACTTTATTCATTTATCTACATTTGTAATAGATAAACTAAATAGTTCAACATTTTTACATGGGGGAATTCTTTTTCATATCCATAAATCGCGTATCATAAATCATAAATAATAATTTTTTAAATGCATGTTTTTTATTATATTTCCTTGCAGTCACTTTAATTTTTATAGTTATTCAAGTCTTATAGGGCCATAAAAGATTCTATGAAAGATTTACCTCTTATGCTTTCAGAGTTTGCAACCTTAACAATGCGTTTTTTAATAACACACAGTACAATTCTATGCAATAAATTGAAGATATTCAACCTCACTGATAACTGCTTTGTAACCCATTTCTAGATTCATTTAGTAGAGATACAGGTATTTACCCTAGAGATCCTAATGATACAGAAAACTGAAAGACATTTTAAAGATGCATACTATTAAAGTTTTAAAAAAGTATGCGTATGAATGACTGAAAAAACAAGCTTAAGACCTGCATGGCAGCGTTTGAGAAACCAGGATTCAATAAAAGTATTTGGATACGTTGCACAAATAAACAACTCCGTGTTTTTATGTCTAAAAAATCCAGTGATCCCTAGAAAATATTTAAATAAAATTGACGTTTCATATTTTTCCGAGAGCTTTCTTTTGAGCAATTTTTATTCGGATCATAAGAATGACATGTTTCAGATTCACGGAAATGCAATACACAACTTTATTTCTTGACTGAATCAGAATATCTTAGTGAATAAGCTGCTTTTTATAAAGAAAATTGAATCATGTTTTTCATGCTTTGTTTTAAAAAGTACATTTTTTGGCCGCGCAATAAAAAAATTAAGTTTTTATCAGTGTTATTTATGTATTTAACTTTGTTGTTACTTTGTTATAAAAACATTTGTTCCATTTGTAGAGAATTAATAAATTTATTACTTTTATTAAGAAGCCAGTAAATGTAATTTTTGATTTTTTTTGTAAAAAACACTGTACATTTTTTGGCAAACAGTACATCCATTGTTAAAAATTTTGCTTTACAAATGAAATAAAATTACTTTTTGTTATTTCAAATACTTTCTACTCTTCTTCTACAATGTCTCCCTCCATTGAAGTTTCAAAGCGGGGTGCTTCCGTTTTTTCTCTCTGTTAAATGTTCAAAAGATACTCTCCAAATTATAATTTTCTTTCGCTTCAATTAAATACATTACAGGGAAAACAGGTTTCACAGAGTTATCCGAGCGACTATAACAACATGTAAAGTTGGCTTCTGCGTATACATTTTAAAAGAGTTTTAAATTTTAGTGTATTAAAAAATAATGTGTAAACCTAATAAACTGAATAAATTCAAGTAGTTTTCACGAGTTAAAAGAGCTAGCAAAATGGTGCAGTTACAAACAGTCTCGATTCTCCATGTTTCCAGTATTTGTGAGTTGAACAATGTGGTTTTCACGTAGAAGAAAGTTCCGAGAAGAAGTAGCTCCTAGAGACCCTAAAGGTACAGTTCTATCTTCAAACAAAAATGAAAAAAAAATACAAATAGACTTCTATAAAGAGTTAGTAACAATACTTTGTATTAGAGTAAATCAAAGGATTTTATAAAAGTAAAAAGCAACGTAAGTTATAAAATAGGTTAAAAAGGCAAATAAAAGAACTTAAAAAATTCAATACCTCATGCTGACTTTATTTTTTATTTTTGATGGAACCCATCCTTTAGAATTCAGTGGTTTCGATCGAAACCTAAAGCATCAGTAAAGTAAGGAACTCTCGAAATGGCGACGTCAAGAGGAACGTCAGTATTCATGAGTTCAAGTGACGCCGCGATTCATGGGCCGACTGATGATGACAGCATGTCGCATAACGGAACCGCTGAACCGGAAATGTATTTTTCGGTTGTCTGGTTTCTTGCCGCTGAGCCGAAATTGCACTAGCGAGGGAGCATAGTGGAATGAAACAGCTATTCTCGACAACCATGTGAAAAACTGATTCGGTTTTGTGAAAAGTCAGGCAGTTGGGGATGTCACCCTCCTGACCGTTTGATACTCGTGGAAGGAGAAAAAAAAAACCTTGCGGAAGACAATCATTTGGAAAATTACATCAAGATTTGTTACATGTTGAGTCATTTCACATTCTAAAAGCAAATTTATAAGACGTGTATTAACAGAAGCATGGTCAAATGACTGTTTAGTCGAATTTTTAATACTACATTGTGAAGAAAAGCAACATTTTCAGATGCGTTATAACTGTTTAGATATTCTTGATATGCAATTGAAGTTTTAAAAAAGATTTTCCTTTTTTTAAAGCTATTAAAATACATATCTATTATCAACTTCATTCCTTTCATAGAGAGTAAAAAATGCCTTACCGATGTGGCAAATTTAAAAACACTAATATAACTGTACTGTACTTTAACAGAAAAACATTTTTGCACCAATAAAAAATGTAGCAGGGTGTTAAATTTTTTTTGAACATTTGTTGTTGTAGAGGATTTACAAACATAAAGGGAGAGAGCGTTTTAATTATAGAATTATTATTATTAGAGCTTTTAAACTCGCTGCTCATTTAGTCAGGACAACATTTTCTGGTGTTAAAAATTTTAAATTTAGTAAATAGAACATCCTTAAGGGAATTCTGTTAAATTAATTTAGTATCTTAATTGATTATTTTAAGTTTTTATGATATTGCAAAATTTAATAAATGATAACAAATTAAAAGTTAGCTAATGAAAAACGTAATAGTTAAATGAATGCGGCGAGGGAGAATCTTTCTGTGGATTCTCCTTTTCCATACATCCAAGGAAATTTGGTGGTGTATTTAAAATTTGTTGTAAAGTTCGGTTTTATTTTTCAGATGATTAATAGTATTTTAAATTTACCATTATATTTGTTTTTTAAAGAAAGAAATCCAGGTTACCTTAACAGGTTCAAAACCATTTTAAGATTCCACCATTTAACCAAAATTTAAAAAAGATAAACCAAATATTTTGTCTCATTCAATTACAGTTTTAAAGTTGGTTTAAAACATGTGCATTGAAAATAACATTAATTTTTATAAAATTTTGTTACAGACAGAATAAAGTAGGTAAATATTTCATTCCCTTAATAAGCTCCTTTATTTTATCATATTAATTTATTAATTTTAAACAAAATTGATGCATTTCTTCTATGATATCGTTTTGAATTTTGTAATAGCTTTCTTACTTCATGCAATAAACTATTTTTGCAAAATTTAAAATTACAATAGTTTTAAATATCTTCCTACTTAAGAAAAGTGTTAGAAAACTGTCCTTTAAATTTACATGTAATGTAAGAATAAGACAAAGAAGCAAAGCAAAACAAGAATATCAAATTTATTCAGTGAAGAATTAGTAAAGTGATGAAGATAAACATATTTGTACAGGATATTCATTCGTATTTGGCACTTAACGGCCTGTTCTTTGATAATAGTGGTTCCCATTATATTTTTGCTCATAATCAAAGGATAATTAATAACTTAAGTATCTTTGCTTTATAGGTGTGATATATATACTACATGAAATAGATGAGAAGTCTGAGCTTGGGTAGTCTTCAAATTCAAAACGAAACAATACAAGAAAGTAAGTTTGAATTGCCGCATATTTAAGATGATTCCTTACGGACAAATGCTTTGGATAGTTTTTCAAGTACGCTTAAGTTTTATTCCCAGTCCCCTCTTGGTTTAACAACATTAGAAGTTCTTCAATGTTCCTTACAAACTTTATCCATATTCTTTGCTTCTTAAAAGTGCTTTCGACTATACTTTCCTTTATGAGGTCTTAATCGTGTTTGTGTAGATTACGTACTAGAAATTTGATGGAGCTGTCATGAGACAACCTGTTAAAGTATGGTGTAGAAAATTTGTATAATTAGTTTTTCAATGACTTTAAGTGTGAATAATTCTTCATAAATTGTCAAACTATGGGTAATTTTTTAATTATGTATTCAGTTTCACAAAAAAAACACATCATGAATACTAATATTGTGTACATAAATATATAATATTTAAGCTCAGAGGAATAAAAGTATTAAAATCTGTAAATTTTGTACCAAAATCAGCAGTTACAGAGAGATGTTGTAAAGTACCTTGAGAACCACTGTTATACGTACAATGAAGGCCATGCAAGAGGAATATAGCATAGATTAGTACACAAAAACAATGAAAGGAAAATGATAGTATCACAATACAATATACAAAAGCAGAAAGCGTAGGTATCGTTTAAAGCGTATTTTTAATGCAAGGTATATGAACATTTTTCAATGATATTATTTTAAATATCATTATTATAAGTTTTTTTTTTCAAAATCACTGTATTTGCAATAAATTGTTAATTTGAATAATTTAGCAAAAAAATCTTAAAAGAAGAGTTTTTGAAACGATTTATAACTAATTTTAAAGAACTTTACTGATTGTATTAAAAACTGAAAGATCAATGGTTTGGAATTTTCATTAGGCTGAATGCAGAGTACCTACAAGGTATCAAATTAGATGAACTTAAACAAAGATTGTTACTTATTTCGATACCAGATCCAAAGAATCTTGGATTTTGTAATCCAAAATTTTAACTTAAACAAATGTCTTATAGTATTTTTGGGAAAAAAATATAGTTTTTGATGACTTTTTCGTGATAAATACTTGTTCTCATACAATTGTGTTTCAGATGAACATTTCCACAATATACACTAAAAAACCTGTTAAAGTTTTCTTTGTACATAAAAGGCATTTCTTCGAAACTTCCAAAGTTTCAGTTAAGAAAAGATTTTTGGGGTGACTGACATCCATTTTTAGGTACACGTTTTTTTAAAAACTTAAAAGTTTTTCGCTTGAAAAGACTGAAACTTTTAACATATTAACAGCCGCAGTTACGATTTCTTCATTTGGAAGTAGTATTGTCATCAACACTGACACTTTGGGATTCAGTGCTGCCTTAGCATTTTGTGACAAAATAATATATCCCAAAATCATCTTGCAATGGTGTCTTACAGCCATGTAAAAGTTCTATTTTACAGAAACGTTTGCCACAAAATGAAAGCTCAATTCTACTTGAAACTCCTTTCGTTAGCATTCATCTTGTAGCTTCAGTGAAAAGACTATACGGCACTTTGCCAAGCTTATCAACAAAATGTTATCCGAGTTCCTACTGCAAATGGACACTTATGTGCTTCATAATAAAATGTTTTTGACCACTTTTATGAAAGGGTAGGATATAGCACCTCTGAAGCTCTCTCATTTTTATCATTGAAGAGAGGTCAGCTGACCAATTTTTCCAAAATGGAATGGTGTCGCTGCTGTTCCAGAATGCCCCTCACCACTTCCAGGTGTTGTGCGATGTAAGGCACTCGGGGGTAAAGAGTCTGGGTATGCAAAAAGCAACGCTCGGCTGACACAAAGTCCTGGCGCTCGAAGTGCAGAACGCATAAATTATGAAGGGCTTTCTGATTGGTCGGGTCAAGCTTCAGTACTTCTTTGTAGCACTGAAAAGAAAGTAGGTTTATTTAAATATTTGGTAAACCAACAAATTAGGGTGACGAACATAATTTTAAAAAATACGCTCAGTTATTTTTTAATTGCTAATATTAATATTAAAATTTCTAACATGAAGGTAGTGATAGTAATAATTCAAAACACCGATATGTAGTATACCGATTTTTAATTTATGTACTTTAAAATTATTTCGAAGTACGTTTATAGAATCGCGAGGTATAAAATTTATTACATTAACAAATGTTAAGAGTGCCTTCTAGTTTATTTTTACTGAGCGGAAGTGTCGAGGCCCATAGTAAACCAAATTTTTTAAAAGTGTAAATTCAGGATCGGTTTACCGGAATTGAAAATTTCTTCTCAAAGTCCAGTTTATCTATGAAAGTAAGAGAATGTTAATTGTTAAAGTTATTTTTCCTTTTACATGCCTTACTTAGTGAAACGAGATGGCATCAAACCTAGGGAAATATTGGATGAGTGAAATACCTGGATAAGTGGAATGAAACGTCGGTCAAAAACGATCCTATTATCCAGGTTAGACTGTATATCATAAATTAGGAAATAACACGAAAGTGAATTTAAAAGTTTAATTTAATCCTTAAAATTTTCTTTTGAACTGTAACATTTTCTTCTATAATTTTTATTATGCAACACTATAATACGTTTGAACTAGTTTCATAAAAATTTAAATGGACAGAAAATATACCTTTTCTGCTGCATCTAGATTTCTAACATAATTAACATGGATGTCGGCAGCTAGAAGTAACCCATTTATGTGACTAGGGTAGTGCTGTGAAAAAAATTCCTAGCGTTAGGGGTGAAATTGAATGAGCAAAAAATTCAGAAACTGAATTCATAGCGTAAAAGGATTTCATTACCTTCAGAAGTTGATCTAGTGAAAAAATAGCCTCTGCTTGCCTGTCTTGTTCGGATAATAATAAAGCTATGTTGAAAAGGGCCTCTCGAGAAATTGGATTTTTCTGGGGAAAAGAAAAAAATGAGCTCAATTAAATCATATGTTTAAAAGTACAAAACAAAGAAGTACTATATACAACAAAGTATTAACATATTTTAAGGATTAAAATTAAGCCTTTTCAGGTCAAAATTACTTATTAAAAAGAAAGTATTGGAAATTTTGAAAGAATAAAAAAAATATCTAACACTAAAAACAACCATAAAAATTCAGTTACCCGCTTTACTCGCCCCCAACTAGTCAATAATGTGTAATATTACTATTTATCTTTTACAGAACTGGAAATAGGTATTCGTTTTACTAATTGCTTATCCTGAAGTTCAGTACTAAGTTGAAGAAAAAAATATTTATAATATGGAAGTTTTGAATATTTTAATATTAATTAAAGCGTGTAAAAGGTCTGCAAATTGTACCTGAAGTGCTTTACGAAACCACTTTTCGGCACTGGGATAGTTTTTATTGTCAATTGCAACTAAACCTAAATTTATGTAAACTCTTTCAGTTTCTTTTCCTCTGTCTATTATTTTCTCCAATCTGAAACAAATATAGGAAATTTAAAAGTTTCTGAAATAAAATCTAGTACAAATACCTCAAAAAATTCCCAAAAATTCCTGGTAACTTACCGTATTTTTGCTATATTCCTCTGGTTTGGAAGCCCGGAACCATGCATTAAAATTGCGGATAGTTCTAAAGACTCCTAGAAAAACAATAACAATGGTTTTGCATTACAAAAAACACGAATGAATTTATATTTTGGTATGCGATTTGTAAGAAATTTTCATTAAGGAGAATAAAAATCTCGAGGTCAAAAAGAAATATAAATTATGTTAATTATCATTACTTATTGAACATGATTTTTTACAGAAAATCTGCCTTCCTTTTTAAGATGTTAATAGGTTTTGACATTTTTAAGTTATATAAAAAAAAGTATAAAAATAATAATTTAAAAATATTTGTATCTTCAAATTGAAAAAAAAACAATTGCCGTATAAATACGTAAATAAGAATTTAAAACATCAGTTTTAAAGAAACAATATAATAATATAATATGTAACTTACTGCGTGCTCTGGCTCAATATCCAAAGCTTTATTGAAAAGTTTAAGAGCCTCATAGTTTTTTCCTTGGTCCATCAGCACCACCCCTAGCTAATGAGTAAAAAAAAAAAAAACAACTTCGTCAAAAATTCTAAAACATTGTGAAGAAATTCATTGAAAAATATCCGAAATACGGAAACGAGGAGATAAAGAGCGAAAACAACTTCGTTCTCTTCCATTCAATAAATATATGAAATGTATAACGACATTTTTAAAAATGAAATCCAATACATTTTTTCTAGCGTTTTATTCAGAAAAACTAGAAAATGACATTCTTTTTTTTTCAAGAATAAACTGAAACAGTGCGAGCTACTGTCATTCATATGAGCAAGTAGCTTGCTTAATTTAATTGCTGTTTCTTTTTTATGCTTTGGAAATTCTATTTCTCTGGATATGATTGATGTTTCCTCTGACTACCTTTTCGTTTATTTAAATTTTGTTCATTTCACTAAGCGTACTACAGGTGGGGCGTATTCATGAGGTACTCATTCATTTTCTTTTTCCCCCCCTCACAGAACTAAAGGAAAATGGGGGGAGGTAGCAGCGGTTTGAATTGAGAATCGTAATAGAACAATGATGGATAACAAAAGCTGTCAAAAATTCAAATCAATCAAACCCGGATTTGCTTGTTTAATGATGTTGCGTTGAAAAATGGTTCCAAGAAAAACTTAATGTAAACGATGTTTTTAAAAACTTACTTTCGTTTAAAACTTAGTGATAAGAAAGCTCATCTTCTTCGAATACTCGAAACTGGAATAGTTTATGATGCATGGGTTTCTAGCATGACTTTTTAATATGTAGTAGTAATTCTAGCAAGGGCTTATACGTTGTAAAATTTAGATAAAATTTCGAAAGTATCCTTGGTTTTTGTAAATATATAAACCGAGTATTTGGCTGTTTTCCTTTTAAAGCAAAAAAGAATTGGACACATTTTTCTATCACATTTCCACAACATGATGTCAAAAGATCAATAAAGCAAACTAATATGTACTCACGTTGAAATAAAGATCAGGATTTGCATCATCATATTCTAAAGCCCTGTGATACATGGCTTCTGCTTCCTTCGTCCTGAAAATCGTAGGTACCTACACGTTAGTCTAAGACATTAAAAACATTGTACTGAAATTTTATGTCAATTTAGAAGTTAAAATCAATTTGGTCTTTGTTTTCTTTTAAAAAAATTCACTTTTCTGCCTATATTTGCTAATATCAAATAATTTTTAAAATCTGTGCAACATCTTTGTGTTATTAACAAGTTAAGCAGTTATTTAAAAGTGACTGCACTTCTTAAAATTTGTATTCATACTCATAAGAGGTACCTTTATCGTGGTGTAAATGGTTACAGGTACGAAAAAAGAGTATATACTCATTGTTTTAATGCAAGTACCATGTGGATTCAATAAATTGTCTGTTATCATGTTAAAGAAGTATTTATCTTCCACTCTTAGGATTGTATAGTTGTAAAAGTAGATTAATAAACGTGAAAAAAATGATAATCTTTTTAGATGCGAACTTTTTATTTTTTGCAAACTGAATTAACATAGTAATTTACATTACATCGTTCAAACTTGTATACGTTAAAGCCACCGACAAGAATCGCAATCTTCTAGCCCAACGGCTATAGAAGGAGAGGTCAACCCGTATAACTTATACATACGACCATCATTCAACAATGCATAGTTGATCTTCGTTCTCCAAACATCGCCAACCCATCTAGCGAGAAGTATCCCATCCCTCCTTTTGAGATGGTCATGATGATGTCACGTCCATTGTTGTGTTAAGCAGCCTTTCTGTGATGGGATGCCTTCGTTAACCTTTCATGAGATCGGCAGGCCGCATGAAATATTCAAAGCTGCGGCTCAGCAGAAAAGCACAGCGGCCATGAATATTCGGGCCAATCGGCTCTTTCATGGATTAAGGAGGGTTTTTTGCTGGGGCATGGTTGTGTATTTATGCCTGCATTACTCTCATTTCTGCATTTCGGTGATATAAAAAGCCGGTTCATTCCCCTTACATGAGAATAGATTACTTAACGGTTGACTGCAAAAAGACCCCAAATATTATCTACCTCTTTTCATTACAACAACCCTAAAACTGTTTCAGTTTTACATATCTAGCACAATCCATAAATTTTTGTTGCTTTAATTCTTGAACTTTTTAACTACACCAATGTCTGATTCTTGTTAATTTTTTTATGATTTTTAATTTTGTTCTTAAAATTGTGTACTGCTTTGGTTCTAGGTGATTTTTTAAAGAAAATAAAAATATGTACGTAAAAAGAGTAAGTTATATCAAAGTTTACTCAACACCCTAATCCTTTTTTTTCGTTTTCTTATGAAAGTAAAAACACTACACATAAATCTTAATAATGCTTATATTGTTTAGCTAGCTTGCATACTATGCCTCAGCTCTTATCCTTGAGAAAAGTTTCGGAATAAAGGTGTTTGAAATTTAAGTTCAAAGAAAAAATATCTCCGAATGACTGCAATGACGAATAGATAGAAAATTATCAATATCGTTAATAATTTGGGATTTCATTTGTAAATTTATTGAAGTACAAAAAAGCAATGCATGATGAAAGAGTTTGGCGAATAGTTTAATTTTTATGCATTACACATTCAAAAATTTATCTGCATTTTTACTTACTTGTTCATTTTGAGTAGAATCATGCCTCTATTCAAATAAGCTTTCGTAAAATCTGAACGCAAAGTCAAAGCTTCTCTGTACAGCTGGAAAGTAAAACAAAATAGTTTTATGACCTCCCATTATTTGCAGCCTGCTGAAAATTATTAAGCTTTTATGACAGAGCATTTCTTTATTTTTGGAAGACCTAATTTCATTTCTTTTATCAGCTCAGCAAGGAATTTTCAACATTTATAAGCAAATGATCTCAAACACTGAACATACACCTAAATCGATGGAGAAAATAAATTTCTTACGAATTCCGTGACCATATTTTAGAATATTAATTACTATATGATACCAAATCGGGAGTCTAGATTTGCCTGCGATTCAGAAAAGTGGCCAAACTATAAAAACTAAACTGGGCATTTCTCTTTCCTTTTTTGTGTAAAAGGCGCTTTCCAATTTAAAAAAAAAAAAAAAAATTTTTGTTACATTATTAAAATGTGTCAAAACGAAATAGAGTTAGGTATATCTCCTCTCAACAACCTATCTGACGTCACATAAATATAACTTGTGCCTATCAAAAGCGATCTGGAAGAAAAAAAGTGCAACTTATTTCAAAATCTTCCCCTGTCAAATAAAAATGTTTCAGTAACTCGATTTTAGCTGTCGCAACACTCTCCCGATAGCTGTGTGGGATGTTCAAATAAAGAGAGACTCACCTGGTCCGCTTCTTCCAACCTGCTCGAGTTCTGCGAGATGAGGGCTGCCAGGTTCAGGAACAGCTGCAGGTGGCTGGGGGTCACGTGTACCTCCCCTTCTTCCTCCGTACCCCCACCCGGGAGAAGAGACTGGGCCTTAAAGAGATATTACATATGTGGACAACCATATACTTATACACGTATTATTAACCCATCAATTCTAAAAATGCGTTGATTTTCAAGTATTTCGAAATTTAATCCATGCATGCAACAGATTAGTTGATGAAGTAAGTTTTATAGGTTGACACAATGAAGCTATTAGGATCCAGACTGCTCATTTTGTAGATCTAATAATGATGTAGTGATAGTTTTATTAGTATTACCTAGTCCAGGGGTCGGCAACCTTTTGAAGCGGAAGAGCCAAAAGTTACAGTTTGCAAAATTTCCCAGTTCTTAAAGAGCCACTAAAAATTTTCGTTTGAATATCATATAAGTATTTCCTTATATATTTTTGATTTTTGATTTAAAATAAACGACTTTAAATACGGAATAATGTAAAATGTATAAAAAGTAGTAAATAATATTGTTATAAACGCAAAAGGGGGGTCTGGGGAAATTTTAGAAATATGACCCAAAAAGTAGGGGTTTAACTCGTTTTGGTACGAGACCACGGGGGAGGCAATTGACCAGTTGCCCCCCAACTTGCTTTTGAGTTCTGTGAACTTGTCACTCTACAAGTCTTTGGTTTTCAAATCCAGCAATTGCATTTGAAGCGATCCAGCATCCATTCCAAATGGTTCAATGTTGATCTCATTTGTATTTGTGTTCAGAGGATTTTCTATGAACGCGAGAGAGAGAACTTTAGTTTGTTTTGAATTGCTTGAATCTCTCTGCGAATCCATCCTTCATATGCGGAAGAAATTTGTGTCAATAGTTGCATTGGTCTCATCGCGATATTGCTTCAGATTTTTAAAATGAAGTAATTTACCGCTCTCCGTATCTTCAACAAATAAAAAAGGTTCTTTTTCTTTTTTTAAATAAACTTCATCAAGCAAGGCGTAGGCTGGGCCCTTTCCTAGCAGTTTCAGATTTAGTTAATTTGTTTCATTGTGGTATCTACGATGAAGTTGAATTTTTGCAGTCATTTGTATTCCAATTCTGGAAAATCAGTGCTTTTTTCATTGTGGAATGTAATTACACTCGTAGACACATAGCGATTTGTAATTAAAGATTATGAAAATAAAAGCTCTTGGAAAAATTAGGGTAGAACTATCACAATATATATTTTCTGATTTTTAAGGGTTTTGATAATAAATTATTAATTTTTTCGTATAGAACTGGAGAGCCGCAGCTTTACATCAAAAGAGCCGCATGCGGCTCGCGAGCCGCAGGTTGCCGACCCCTGACCTAGTCTATCACCATATAGCCAAGATTTAAATAAATTATTACTTACTTTCCTGTATACCTCTTCAGCTTCTTCATAGCGATGCATGTTAGTAAGAACGCGACCGATATTAAGATAACTTCTTACGTCTTCAGGTTCTATTCTGTGGAAAGTATACAACTTTATGAAACAAACTTAATCATTCGAGTGCAAAACCAAAAAATTTTAGTAAGAACTCAAAATTATAATGAATTGTAAGATGATTATGGAGTAACTCTCCTCTAGATGGGAAAATATTTTTTATTTTGGTTAATAGTGTCGAAATAAAATATGCCTATCAAATAACTTTATTGAATTTATTGAATTTTCTCTCCAGATAACTTAATTTTAATATTAGAAAAATGCACCCTCAAAATATGATTAAACATAACAAAAGTTACTCATAAATCGATATTATTTATTTAAATAAATATCTTTATGAATGGACTCTAACCGCCTATCTGGTTCGAGACTTCACGGAACCAACACGTGACCTACAACTGAGCTTGCAATGGACTCTAACCGCCTATCTGGTTCGAGACTTCACGGAACCAACACGTGACCTACAACTGAGCTTGCAATTGGTTACCACAGATACTACACTAGTAGATCTACTAGTGTAGTATCTGTGGTAACCAATAGACGACATTAGTCAAAACGTCACTTGCTTGTTTGGAAACGTAGATTCCATCCGTGATTGGTTCCGTACGGATTGGTACGGATTTACCTCCAATCACGGAACCAATCACGAATAGAATCAACGTTTCCAAACAAGCAAGTGACGTCACACTAATGTCGTCTATTGCAAGCTCAGTAGGTCACGTGTTGGTTCCGTGTGACGTCAGACGGTTAGAGTCCATTGGTTACCACAGATACTACACTAGTAGATCTGTGGTAACCAAACGCAAGCTCAGTAGGTCACGTGTTGGTTCCGTGTGACGTCAGACGGTTAGAGTCCATTGAACACATATCATTTACTACTACTAGACATTACTAGAAGTGAAATGATTTTAATTTAAACACTACCTTTTTGCCGTGTTGTAGTGCTTTAAAGCTTCCTCTTGTCTTTCTAAGGATTCTAAAACTTGTCCCATGTTATTAAACAATTTTCCGTTTCGTTGGTTCACAGCTAGAGCAGATTTGAACAAAGTATACTCTGTTTGCCTGAAATTAAAGTAAAGAAATTAGTGTATTTGAAAATTAAATACACTACAGGAAAAATTCGCTCAGATACATAAAACATAACAAAAACATTTTATACATCTAATCTTCAACTTAAGGAAATTAAATTGAGTTTAACCTCATAATTTTAAAATTAAGTGTAGTTCATTAAAAATACAACAGTTAAGTAATTGAGCATTTTCAATCACATGACTCGGCCTAACAACGGCCTTAGCAACGTTGTTTTTTTCCTCCAGTGACATCATGTGCGAGTGCTTCTATTGGATGCTTCTCTTTCCCGCCCCTAACAACGGCCTTAGCAACGTTGATTTTGTCCTCCAAGTGACGTCATGTGCGAATGCTCTATACTGTTCCTTTAAATTTGGAAGTGAAATAAAGGAGTGATTTTTTTCTATTCCTTTTTATAAGAAATATATAATTGTCAAATAATTTAAAAGTTAAATATATGAACCCCTGTTTATACATTTATATTTATACTGTTCCTATATTATTTTTATGTATTGTTCACTTTAGTTTATAACTTCTTCACGTTGTTTTTGTAATTATTTCTATGCATGTTTTGTTCACCTACATGGATCGTTGCGATCCCAGGTGATATGGATATTTTTCTTGTTCTGTTTGTTTTGACTGATTATAAATAAATAAATAAATAAAAAAAGAATTTCATTTGAATATATTCGAATTTCCACCATATTCGAACAATCATTTAGAGCATTAAAAATAACGGAAAAAGCAACCTAACCTTGGACAAATTGCCATAGAAGGTTTCTCAACCGTTTTTAATTAGAAATGACCACAATAACATACTAAAAATCGGATAAAATCGGTATACATGGTAATGTACTTTTTTAAATTTAAAAAATGGACAAAACAATTTAAAAAAGAAAAAATTCCATAACAATTTTACAGATATATTATTCACGGGTCATTTCTCAAGGAAACCTGTTATTGCAAATTGTCCGATGTTCAACTCCATTTTTAGTGGACTAATTAGAGTCTAAAAAGAAAACATTTAATAAGATGTAAAGAAAAGTTATACAAAATTAATATCTTGTTATCTGCATAAGTTTTTCCAAATCCTTCTGAGCGCATAGAACTCTGGGTAGATGTAAGACTGTACTAAAATAAAAAATAACCATATCTTTTGGGAATCCATACGTTTTCGAGTTACTCGACTCTATTTTAGAACTGGAAAAAGATTCTGTCTTTTCGTGGTAATAGCACGAAAAAAAAAATATGAAACTCTCAGAACTCGGGACGTTCCATGGACAAATAAATGGATGCGATTCCCCCTTTGTTCGAAAAGAGAAAGAAAAGGAACAGCGAGTATCCGACTGCATCGACGAGAAATATGTTTCAGTTGAAAAGAAAAATGAAGTTGGAAATATCGAGCAGTTGAAAAGATGCAAGACGCATACGCTGCTCTGCATTGAATGTTAGAGCTTTGTTGAAATTTACAAATCACTTAAAATGTAGAGGAAGTTTAAAGGTATTGGATTTTTTATGCTGCCATTTATAATTTGATTAAATACTTTCTAAAAACTTAAAAAATGTTTAAGTAAAAAAATTGAATAAGATTTCATGCCTCAGTTTTTCTTCTTTCATTTTCTGATTTTATACAATACCCATACCTGTTAAAAGATCTATGTTACGATATAAATTAATTCCAATTCATAAATATTCCAATTTTTTCTTAAAAATATATATTGTTAGCAGTAGCTATTATTTAATCTAAATTTTAAAATTAGGTGTACTATATCTGGAGTGACTTAATTTTGAAAAGTCCACATTATAAGTTTGAAAAGTCACATCTTATATTAACGCTTAAGTTTTACATGTTATTTAACGTTTATTATATTAAATAACCATAAAATAAGTATGAGATATCGTATCCCACGTGATAATGTTTTCACTCAAGTTATTTTCAAGGGTTTTTTTAGTCTTAATTTAAACATTTATTTCTTAAAACTGAATTTCCATTCAGTTTTACTATTCAATCATTTATTGTATCAATTTATTGTTAAAAATATTTTGAACTTAAAATTTTATGTATAAAATATAATTTCGAATTTCAGTTTGCCTTAAAAAGTATTATAATGTTAAAGAAACTACGCAAAAATAGTTAAATTTAATTGTAAAATATACTCTTAAGTATCTTAACTTCAAACTATTCTCAAGGTCTAAGTTAAGGTAACGCTCTATATATCAACATTCTAAAATAAACTATTTTCCATTAAAACTGGCTCTTTTGTTAAATATTTAAATTCAGACTTGTTTTTTAAACCTTGATAACGTACAGTCACTCAAACGCTGATCGCTATCTTGCCATATTAAATAAATTTCAAATAAAACTTCTTATGGTTTTATCTTGCAACCATTTTTAAGTTCTTAGCTCCAAAAATTTTAAACTCTTAGCTCCGCCGGGGATTTTTCTATCAGTAAGGAAATCATACTTGAGGGTAACCCCGGGAAAAAAAATCCTGAAATAGTAATTCTCAAGAGGCTTGTAGCAACAAAATATGTTTCTCGAAGATGGATAGCCTATCTTCCAGCTAAAGAAATATTATTTCCTCTTATTTACAAGCAATGCATTGATCGAGTGCGTTGTACAGTAGATTTATACCCTGTGACAGACTCATTTTCGCGGTCGTTAATCTTTGGAAGCCGTTTCTTTACAGTCAGCCACTCTGGACTCGCTAGGGGGAGCTATTGATTTACATCGGGACGGAACTGAGTTTAAATTTTTAAGTAAAGATTTCTCGTGGTTCACAAGCTATCTAACTGTTGAAAAGTTCAGAGTTTAAAAAGTTATTGATGAAAAGATGATCAAACACAGTAAAGGATTAGATTACTATGTGTGAATACTGTATAATATCAGAGAATAAAATAGGAAGAACTGACATAAGATAAAACTTCATAACCTTTTATCAATAATATTTTGTAAAGCATTTGTAAAGCATTAAAAGAAGGTTCAAATCGTATAATATAAATAACTCTCCCCAAAGTATAGATAAATATTATTGCATAGATAGATAATCATTTTTAATAAGTAACGAGAGTCGTATTGTTCTTCCTTATAATTGTTATAAGTAAGGGAAATGAGAATAAGAGTGTGCAGTCTGGTAAGAGTACGCAGAGGATTCTTTTCCTTGTTAGCTAGAAGAAGTGCAAATGGATGTTAGATGATCATATGAATACGTGTATTTTCAGCTATCTCAAAAGACTGTCATTATTAATTTCATCCTTTTTGTATTTTTTTTATCAGGCAAAACATGATTTCGTTGTGTTAGCATCTAATTTTTCAGTGAGGGATTCTTAATTTTTTTGTAAATAAAGAACCAATGATTACTGTCAAAGTAAATATCTATGTAATCTATGTTGCCTTTTGAACATCGTGACATCGTTAAAATTTAACTGCAATGTGTGCAAATGTTTATTTACCCGAAAAATAAATTCTCATCTAAAGCTGAAAACTGGCAATTAAAATTCTAAAAACTCATACTGTGCGATTTTTACAGATTTCTTTTCTAGAAGAATGAATCTAGTGTGGATTATATCCAAGAGTGATGACAGAGAGGAATCGTGCAATTACGAACGCAGTGGAACATTTGTTTGCTATTTTTCATCCAATGCACTCTTACCCCCCACGTCGGTTAAGAGTATGCAATATGCATTCAATTTTTTTTATTTTATTTGGGATTTTTAGCATATTTTGGTTTAATATAAAACTTTCCTGTTTTTGTACTTTGATTTGTAAGCCAATAAACTTACGTTAAATGAATTTTTGATGTTCTGGCTTTTTAATTCTCAACTTTATAGCACACAATAATTTTGGTGCGTATAATCTTACCCTCCTTTTCCGTACTATTTTTTATTTTGGTTCAGATTTGTTTATACTAAAAATTTTATAAACAAACCGTTATGTATTACTTTTGTTTAAAATATGCCCACTAAGTTCATGTAACATAAGAAAAGAAAATTTGGACATGGAAAATCAAATTATACTCATCCCATCTCAAATATTTCCTCATTCTTGACGAAATTCCCAAGATTTGAAGAAATTTTTAATCTAAATCATAAGAATCTCTCTCCATGTCATCACAGACATCGTTAATACGAAGCACTTCATTACCAAATTTTTTTTTTGAACAGTCTGTAAGTATAGTAAACAAGAAATACCCTTTTCCATTCATAAGCAATAACCACAAATCTAGATCATCCATGACTATTGAGAAATGCCTTCAACCTTTTCAGTCTCCGCCCATACAAGCTCTCCACCCCCTTTCTATGTGTTCCGAAACTGCAGTAAATGTAAATCAAAAGTTGTTCTTTTCCGTTGGGGGTCAGCGAGGAGTGGTCACGCACGAGCAGGCTTTACGTGTTCCCCTGTAATTACAGCACCACACGCGACCCTCTTAAATTGCCCCCGAGTGTCACGTGGAATTACGCGACTGGGAGAAGTGGTCTCTAATGAAAGTTTTCTTAACCGACTTTCCCCTATTTTTTTTTAGTTGGGGTAAAACAGATTGTGAAATTACTCAATTTTTTGGGAAAGTGATAAGGAGATATTTCTTGTGTTACCGATTACATACATGTATCTGAATCGAATCACATCGGTATAGTTCATTAGATTTTAAAAACCCTATAGGCAAAATGAAGTCCGAAAACATTTGAATACAAAAAGTAATAAAATATAAGAGTACCAATACACTAGAGAAGAGAAAGAGAGAGAAAAGAATACATTAAATTAATTTTTCACAGCACTCTCCTCTTTACTCCCGGCTGATTATTCCATATTTATTAATACTAAAGCTACTATCTAAATACACTCTTCAAATAGTATTTACTCTGATAAACTATTTTAACTATTATTCATGTTTTACTGTAGTACTTACACATAAACGCTCTATTTAATGACCGTTCCGAAATTCTAGCTTAACTTGAAGAAATTTAAAAACTTTCAACTACATGAATTTTATCACGGAAGTTTTCTGAATGCTTAGAAAGTATATAATATGGAATAGGAAATAATTGTTTTTAATTTACAAGTTAGTGAGTTAGGAGAAGGGGTGACTATAATAGAATGGAATAAAATAGGGGTGAATAAAATAGGGTGGAGCGTAAAACACGAATATCGGAAATTGAAAACGCCTATGGTGAGAATAATTATGCATTACCATGCCTATTAATAATCCAATATATGAGATGAATCAATATCTTCAGGTGCCGGTTTCACTTTGAAATTTAAAAATTTCATGAAATTTTTTATAAAAATGACTTTAATATAATTCTACTCCATTTTGGCTCTATTTTAAAACCATGACTACGTGAATTCATAACTACAGAATGCCAAATAGAAGTTTGAAACCTTTCATAGTTCTAGAATGGGTGAAATTTTCAATTTATAGTGCGCGTTGTAAGAGCGCGAATCATTGAAATAGGCTATGGTGGGAAAAGTAAATTTTTAAATACCGATTCCAAATGTGGTGCAAAAATTGCGTATTACCATGCTGATTCATGGAAAAATATATCCACACATAAATCCATATATTTTACACTTACCAATCGTTGTTCCTGACAATGGTTTTTGAAGCTCCTGATACGAGTAAAAGTACCATTCCTGCAGCTGCGAAGAAACGGGATGATCTGAAAAATAAAATCCCTCCAAGTTCAGCAAATTAGAAAAAATAGATATTGCGCATTTTCTGTACACCATTACTTTTACCCCTTTTATAAGAAAAATGGAGATTTAATAATTTTCTTTTTCAATTTCTTAGGTATCCAGTACCCGCCCTTTGGATAAGAAGATTCTTAGGTTTAGTAAAAAAGTCATTTCTTGTTCAAAATACATTTGATTTAATTATAAATATATTATTATTTATTACTTTATTTAAGTTCAATTAAATTTAGTATTTCAGCAATTCCTAAGTTTTAAAATCTTGATAATTGCATACCTCCATCATGTAAAATTAGCATCAAAATTTCAAATGTAAAACCTCCAAAAAAATAAAACAAAACAAAATGCATTGGAAAATATTCTAAGGATAATTTAATTAAATTATTTAATAATTAATTAATTTAGGGATAAATATTGATGCACTCCATCTTACGAGTATTTTAAAAAAAAATTAAACAGAAAACTCTACATATCGACAATATTGATGACCAATAGTGACTTTCTTTTGCCATTAGAGTTATGCATAACATAATAAAAAGTATTATTATTTTTATATTTTCTACTGAATATTATTAAATTCATCATTCTCCATCATTAGGGGTAACTATAAAAAATATTTGACGCTGGAAAATAATTGTTAACAAACTTGTTTTAGTAATTAACACATACTATAGGTATTTGCGATGGCAATAGAAAAATAGAGTCGAGTAGAAAATAAGAAAACTGTATAAATTTAAGTATAAAGGATTAATTATAAAGTTTTAAGTATAAAGTACAAGTTTAAAAGTACATAATTAAATGAAGAGTTTATAAGAGTTCCTTCTTTTCTTCAAAGGTGCTAGTAAAAACCTGTAATAAATTATTTATTGAACTCTGAGACAGAGTATTCACAGAGAGACAGAATATTTCTAAAATACAATTAAAATAACTGTGTTTACCATTTTCGAAAGTTTCTCAGACATGGAGGGAATGGTGTTTCCGAACCAACTTCATGTTACATGCAATGTTTATTACTATGATTTACCAATAAGAATATCAAGAGAGAGCTTAATATAGAGAATATCCTTCCCGCTCTTGCATAAACATAATTTCCTCTGTTCCATCAAAATCCTGATAGTAGAAGAAGCCACGAAATGAAAACCATTCTTTCCCATAGAGTTGACGCAAGCAGTTCTCTTATGAGAGGGGGGAATAGGGTTTCCTTCACTCCTTCAGAAAACAAGACACATTGGAAGTGATGAAGCTTTGTAATATCATGTTGTAGTACATTTTTGTAGCCATAGTCTTACTTATTAGCTAACTCGACACATAATGTGGCATTTCTCAAGATGCTGTACAAAAGGGGATATATTCGATAAAAAACCCAATATCATTCCGTAACTTTATCAAAGACACTCTTTCAACATTCTCATTCTCATGAAATGGTTTTGTAAATGGGTTTCCCCTTTATGTGCTTGGATTTATCCTTTATTATCATTTTCTTCATATAAAAGAAAAGCCTCAGCGCATGTGCTCAAAAGATTTTCCTCCGGATATTGCGAGATGCTAGTAACAGTAGAAGTCTTGCCACAAAAATTAAGCTTACTTTAAAAGTTGTTGAAGAAACCTTTCCATATCATACAACTGTAGGTCTATAGAATTAAATATTGCTCCGTGAGACCATATTTAGAATATAAAGGTAAAATAATATTATTCTTTTAATGTACTACAATATAACTTATAGACGCATGTAGTTTAAGGATATTTGAAAAATTTCTTGTTCATTCAAGCTTTTAAGTAATATATTTTTTTGGTAACGAGATAAAAGGTTTTCATTCCTGTATACCTCAATATATAAAATTTATTATATCCTTACTTCATTAAATTAGATGATGATTTCAAAATCCACACTTTGCTCACCGGAGCTTGCAAAATCGGAATTAACCTTTAATTAATACATCTTCAAATTATAATATAAAAATTAAATTGAAATGTTCGACAGTTATCATAATTCTTTTCAACCAGTTATCACATTCAGAAAAAACGATGTTTTCTAAACTATGAGTAAGCAAAAAGCAAACCAATTCCATTCTAACTCGCATCATCATCCCCCAAAATAACCTTCCCCTCCCTCGCTTTGGAAAAGATTGCGGAACCATCATCGGCGGAAAAAAAAGAACACAGAGAGAGACGAGGGCATAAAAGAACCCCTCGCCTGAAAAGAGAAGAGCCTCCATCGGAACAATGCTGGGGTCATGATTTAAACATTAGGCGGTGTACCTCACTATCTATTCAAAACAGACCGATATCCGGCGGAATGATCCGAGCGGTCCGGTTTCGGCCGGATCACCCGGGTTCCAATACCGGGTTTCGCTTTCGTGTCATCAAGACCATGGGAATCGATTGGGAGTAGCCGTGGCATGGCTTCACTGGTACAAACGAATATAGCTTTGTCTATATCTCTAAATAATAGACAGAGCTATATTCGTTTGTACCAGTGGAGCCATGCCACAGCTGCTCCCAATCGATTTCCAGATTTAAATTACAGAGTGATGATAATGAGTAGCTGATGATACAGGTGGTTTCGTAGTGAATTATCTGTGTGTGGATAGTACCCAGGAAAAAGTGGAAGATGGGAATGAGGAGTATGGGGTGTTTATAGTCTATGACAGGAGAAATAGACGACATTAGTGTGACGTCACTTGCTTGTTTGGAAACGTTGATTCTATCCGTGATTGGTTCCGTGATTGGAAGTAAATCCGTACGGAACCAATCACGGATGGAATCAACGTTTCCAAACAAGCAAGTGACGTAATGACTAATGTCGTCTATTGACAAAAATTCTGTTACGGGGATTATCTACCCTTATGATTTCCTTCCAAACCACGTAGTAAAAGTATGTTTTTAACTTCTTTTTTGTGTCATCTGAACTCTGACGGGACTAGGGCTTATCCAACCTTTTAAAACCTTGTCCAATGCAATAGCAGTAGTTAGGGACAAGTTATCACGGAACTTTCCACTCAGAGCCTGGATACCAAAAGGCAGTCCCTTTTTCTACTCAGCCCTGCCGGAATATTCGTCGACGGCAAGCCCAGGATAATAGGCCAGAGATTATTAGTTTGGAAAATGTTTTTCATAAATACCATTTTTTGTTATCAAAATATCTTTTAATAAAATAAACCCCAAGTGAGGTTTTTAACAAAATTTCCAGTTTTATAAACCAAAAATACTTATTTTGTTAAAATTTGAAGTATATTTGAACGTAGTGAAAAGAAACATTTTCAGCTGAATGCGGGGATTTAAGGATTGGTTAGGCATGAAAAGATTATAAAAGGAGATTTGGAAATCAATCGATTACAAAGATGCTAAGCAATATGTACTGGTAACTATAGCAAAAGCATTTATTGGGCCCCAACCTTTTAATAATTATAAATCCTTACGCTTTTCATTCATTTCACTTTCAGGGAAGAATAATCTTGCAAAACTAAAATCAAAATGAAGATCTATACCTGATTTTCAAAAATAAATATATTTTATTGCAATAACACGTTAGGAGGTCGATTGAAGAGAGAGAGAAAAATCGATTTGAAAAAGCTTCATTAAAAACTTCAAAGATTAAAAGCTTCATGCTCTCATCTTTCATAATCCTCTTCCCTCTAAGCTTTAACTTTCCCACAATCCAAAAAAGAACCCCAATATTATTCTATTCAAGATAAAAAGCGGGTTAATTAAAACTTCCAAAAGATAAAAATTTAGTCTGTGTTTTAATTCAAAACAACATAAAAAATGTAAAAAAAAAGTAATGAACCGTCCTATCTTGAACATCTCAGCAGCAGCAGTAAACATCTCGTACCTTCTATTACACTTCCTTCCATACCTCGCAACAAAAAATGGCCCTCTCCATTCAAGACGCAGCTCTCCATCCGTTCCAAGGCGAATCTTCACCTGACGCCATAAAAATGACGAAAGGTCCCTTTAAAGTAAAAGCGAGAGACTCGCTGCAAATCCCCTCTTTCTGCAGCAGAATCTTTTTACATCCTCGCCTCGGATATCGAGGTTCTTTAGAGAGACTCACCAGGATGAATTGGTGCTTAGCGCTCTGAAGCATTTTTGGCTCCGTTTTGGGCGATTTCTTAAAACAGTGCTTCAGTACTCGTGTTATGAGTGTGTGTGTGTTTTGAAGTGGTTCGTTGCGCTTTGGAAAAATTGGCATTGCCAATAGGATTGCAGGAAGTACCTTTTCATGAGTTTAGGATGCATGTTGTTTTTCATCCTTGAATGGGAAAGAATTAGCATTCCGGAGCATATTTAATTTGTTCATTAGTAAAGTCAAAATCAAATACTCAGAACTATATAAGTGCATTTTATAACCTTAATGTAATTGTCGTGGGCTTAAGTAGGACTCGAACAGTTACCTTGGTGGAATCGATCTACCTACCTACCTTGTGCTTGGTATAATGGTAATACAGCGGTAACTACAACTGTAACCGAGTGAACGGATAAATAGGACTGGTTCGCATGTGTAAGGGCTAGCTATCAATCCCTGGAGCTCAGTACTGTACCTGTCTTATTACTTAAGAATATCTGTAGAATAAATATCCAAGTTCATTGCATGCTGAGTATTTACTTGAACCCACCCTCAGTTAAAGACACAAAAGATGGCGACGGGGATGCCAAATCGACAGTTTTAATGGATACAGCAAGTTCATCTTCTGGAGTTTTGTTTGGTGCGATTACCTGGAAAGATTGGTAAGAAGAAAAATTTTATTCTGCTAAACGATGGAAGCGCAAGTAGCCCAAATTCTGCAACAAAATCAAGAGCTGATTAATACTTTGGCAAATAGATTAGGAAGTAATCAAAAGGTAGCAGTTCAATTCGAAAAGTTTAATGAGGAATCGGAACTGTTCGACTCTTTTTTGGACCGTCTCGAAAATTATATGGACATACAGAAGGTTCCTGCCGAGCAGCGAGCTAAAGTGTTAATTTCAAGTTTAAGTCCTAAATTATATCAACTCTTAAAGAATTTGTTGGCTCCTAACCCACCATCAGCTCAAAGTCTGGAGGACTTGAAAGCAGTGCTACGAAAACATTTAACGCCAAAACCTTTGATTATACCTTCACGTCACCGATTTTTAAATCGTAAACAGCAGGAAGGGGAAACAATCAACACTTACTTAGTTGAATTACGTGCCTTAGCGGTAAATTGTGATTATGATGGCAAAATGTTAAATATAATGCTAAGGGATGTATTTGTAAGTGGGCTCCGAAACAAGATGATCTTGGACAGATTGTTTGAAGAGGACAATATTGATTTAGATAAGACGGTGCAAATAGCGTTAGCTATGGAAAGAGCTTACCAGGGTGCTAGTGATGTCTTGGGTAGTTCTGCAAACATAAATGCCATGAGTGAAAAACCTAAAAGCAGGGGTTATAAAAGTGACAAAAAGCGTAATTTGCCTCAGGGTAAAAATGAATCTTGTACGCGATGTGCTGGTACTGATCATACTAGTAGGAACTGTAAGTTTAAAAACAGTGAGTGTTATTTTTGTCACAAGACTGGGCACATTTCGAAAGCTTGTTTTGCAGTGAAACGAAAAGCGGCTAAGCAAAGTCGGGTGGACCTAAAGGAAAGTTCCACAGAAAGCCAAGATAAAATTCCAATACATGGGTTGAATGCGTGGGATAACACTTTGAGTGAAGAGGAACCAAAGAGACCTCCGATCATGATCAATTTAAAAATTGAAGATCAGACCTGTTCTATGGAAGTAGACACAGGGGGGACAGTTAGTGTTATGAGCTTAAGGAAATTCAGGAAAATTTCTGATAAAAAGATTCAGCCTACAAAGTTGGTGTTTAAAACCTATAGTGAGGATACAGTAGTACCACTAGGGTATGTTACAGTTAAAGTTCAATATGATGAACAAGTTCTGAAGTTAAATTTGTATATTGTAAAACAAGATTTAGAAACAATCTTGGGTAGAGAATGGTTATACAAATTGAAGTTAAACTGGCAAAATTTAAATGCAATCAAATCGGTCAAAACTCTGGAATTGAATGATCTTTTGGAAAAGTACGAAGTTCTGTTCGATGAAAAACTTGGGGAAATTAACAATCATGAAGTTAATTTGGAGTTAAAACCGGGGGTAAAACCGATATTTTGTAGGTATAGAAACGTACCTTTTGCACTAAAAACCCGAGTAGAAGAGGAAATCGCCAGGTTAGAAAAAGAGGGAATCATAGAAAAAGCAGAAAGTTCTGAATGGGCGACTCCAGTAGTCCCGATTGTAAAACCTGATGGGAACATAAGACTCTGTGCTGACTACTCAGTAACTTTAAATCCAAATCTAGTAGTGCCTCAACACCCATTACCTAAATTAGAGGAAATATTTTCTAGTTTAAATGGTGGTAATCAATTTTCAAAAGTAGACTTCAGCCATGCCTATTTGCAAATGAAGGTTAATCCTGAAAGTCAAAAACTTTTGACAATTAATACACATAAGGGGTTGTATGTATGCAAACGATTAATGTTTGGATTGAACGGGGCACCAGCGATTTGGCAACGTTACGTTGACGGGTTGTTTCAAGGCATGGAGGGTGTAAAAGTGTTTATGGATGATGCAAGAATGACTGGTAAAGACAAACAGTCGCATCTTAAGGTTCTAGAAATTTTTTTCAAGAAGTGTAAGCAACATGGATTAAAGCTTAATCTGAAAAAGAGTAAATTTTTTCAAGATGAAATTAATTTTCTAGGACATAAAATAAACGCTAAGGGGTTACATAAAACAAATGAGAAGATTTCTGCTATTGTGAGCGCGAATGTACCAAAAGATGTACATGAGGTAAAAAGTTTTCTGGGGTTAGTGAACTTTTATGGTAAATTTTTCCCAAACTTATCAACTATAGCTAATCCACTAAATGAGTTGACTAAAAAGAATGTCAAGTTCTTTTGGTCAGATAAATGTCAAAAAGCTTTTCAGAGAATTAAAAGGGAAATTTGCTCTGAGAGGGTTCTAGCACATTATGACCCCAACTTGCCTATATCATTGGCAACAGACGCATCGCCAGTGGGAGTAGGGGGTGTGCTTTCTCACGTTTTCCCAGGTGGAAGGGAAAGGCCTATAGCGTTCGCATCAAGAACACTAACTGTGACTGAGAGAAAGTATTCACAGTTAGATAAGGAAGCACTAGCGATCGTCTGGGCTGTAAAAAAGTTTTACTTGTATTTAAAAGGTAGTAGATTTACCTTAATTACAGATCATCGACCGTTAGTTCATATTTTTGGGTCGAAAAAAGGGTTGCCTGTTTTAACAGCAACTAGACTTTTACATTATGCACTAACTTTGCAATCTTTTCAGTTCGACATTGTGTACAGAAACACGAAGGACCACGGAAACGCAGATTTCCTGTCCCGATTCCCGAAAGCATCTGAAGATTTCGAGGTGATGGACGATGTTAAAATATTCCAGATGTCGCAGATAGAGACATTGCCGGTAACAGCAAGGGAAATACGGGAAGCTACAAAGACAGATAGTGAGTTAGGTCCTCTGTTACAAGACCTACTGAAAGGTAAAGATTTGAAGGGGAAAGAGGCAAGGTATAGTATAGAAGATGGGTGCATAATGTATGGTCAGCGTGTATGGGTTCCTAGGGTATTGCAGAAGAAGGTTCTCTATGAACTTCACGAAGGACATTTGGGAACTGTTAAAATGAAGGCTATAGCTCGTTCTTTTGTTTATTGGTTCAACATTGACAAGGATATCGAGGAAACAGTGAGGAACTGCAAGGACTGTTTTAAGCATAAAGCTGATCCTTCTAAGGTTCGTGTTCATCATTGGGAATATCCTAGTTTTCCTTGGGAGAGAATTCATGTTGATTTCGCGGGACCAATTTTCGAGCATATGTTTCTAGTTATTGTAGATGCCTATTCAAAATGGTTAGAGGTTTATACTATGAAAGTTACGACAGCATCTAAAACGATTGAGTGTCTAAGGGACTGTTTTTCCAGATTTGGACTTCCCGTTGTTTTAGTAAGCGACAATGGGCCCCAATTCACATCTTCAGAGTTTCGGAAGTTTCTAAATAAAAACGGAATAAAACACAAAACGTGTGCGCCTTTTAAACCCTCAACCAACGGGCAGGCGGAACGTTACGTGTATACACTGAAGCAGTCTCTAAGAGCAATGCAACGATACCCTGGAACGATCCAACAAAAGGTATTAACTTTCCTTATGAATTACAGGAAAGCACCGAATATGACAACATCCCAAAGTCCGGCCATGCTGTTTCTCAAACGAGAGATCCGGACACGTCTCGATCTTCTACTGCCTGATCAGAAGGAAAGGATCCACCATAAAATCAGAAAAGACGTTTATTTTCAGGACAGGAAGTTCGAGGTTGGTGAAAAAGTCGCAATTCGCGATTACCGTTCTGCAAATTCCAGATGGAAGATAGGGACCATCCTAAATCAAGATGGAGAACTCCACTATACTGTGAAAGTGAACGGGAATCTCGAGCGCCGACACGTGGATCAAATCAGACCAGCAGGAGACCATCTCCAAAGGGACGCTGATGATGTTCCAGCCTGGAAAAGCTGGAGACCAGCCGAAGCCGAGGTACGTCCGGAGACAACCGAGCCTGTGCCAACAGCGGAACCAGCATCTCCGCTGTCCCAACCTATCCAAACGGCTCCACCACAAGACCAGTCCAGTTCCCCAGGACCCAGACCCGATCCAGATCCCAGAGTGGAGTCCGGTTCATCAGTGATCTCCAGTCCACTAGGACACAGACCAGATCCAAATCCTAGAGTGGAACCACGAAGGTCAACCAGAGTCCGGAAACCTCCAGACAGACTTGGTTATCCGAATTAAGTCGAGAGGGGTGTCGTGGGCTTAAGTAGGACTCGAACAGTTACCTTGGTGGAATCGATCTACCTACCTACCTTGTGCTTGGTATAATGGTAATACAGCGGTAACTACAACTGTAACCGAGTGAACGGATAAATAGGACTGGTTCGCATGTGTAAGGGCTAGCTATCAATCCCTGGAGCTCAGTACTGTACCTGTCTTATTACTTAAGAATATCTGTAGAATAAATATCCAAGTTCATTGCATGCTGAGTATTTACTTGAACCCACCCTCAGTTAAAGACACAAAAGTAATCCTGCTTTAACTATTAATTTTGGATAAGGCATAATTTTCAATGATAGTTTAAAAATTTCACTTAACTAATTCTATAGATCCTTATGTTTGAAGATATATAAAACATCGACTTATAACTAAAGTAATTAAAGTTGCAGAGCATGAGATTATTTAAATTAAAATGAATTTAACATTTTTTTATTTTTAAACAGACGATTAATCGTTTATATATACACGTTTGCTAGAAAATTCCAGATATGTATGAATTACCTTCCTGAAATCATACAGAACTACTAAATGGGAACTTACATCTCCTAAATCGATATTGTTTTTTAGATACGTCTCATATTTTCGTAGACAAAACAAGCTAACTGATCATTCCATAAGCAAGCCAAAACACCACATCGTGTCGATATCCGTCTCTATTTCAAGACAGAGCGACCCAAAACCTTTTCGATGAAATATTCCACAATGCAACAACAGACCATAGGGCGATAGAGAGACAAACTCTCACCTTCTTCGGTAGAGGGTGCTCCACCCTTGGGTGACGAGGAGGCAGAAGCCCATGCTGGGGATGTACAGGACGCGCTCGGCCACCACGAACCCCACCGGCCGGAGTAGGTTGCTGGCGGGCAGGAAGGGTACCAGAGCCAGGGACAGACTCTGAGGGAAGAAAACAGAACTACTCATGGTGGCTATAATTGTTCTAGATTACTATTAACTTCAAATGAAAGGTATTTGGTTATATTATAACACCCCCTGAGGAAAATATCAATAGTTTGAAATCAGTGTTGCAAGTGTCTATTTGGAAGGCAAAAACGGCAGTTGGCCCATGCGCCGTAGGTCTCGCGGTTACGTAGCAGTCCCGGTGCTTAGTGTGATCTCCAATCAGAACCGTTGCCTTGGAAACAAGAGTAGAGTTAAGTTGTATATTTGCCGTCCAAATAGACAGTGCCATCAGTGTTTGTGCATATTGTCGAGATTTTTCAGAGTTTATTTGTACTTATTTTTTAAGGAACTTTTTATTTTATGCAGCTCTCTATCATGTTAAAGCATTTAAGAGTATTTTAACTGATAACAAATATACAGAGGGCACTACACTCTGATTGATAGGTGGTATGTATCAGTGACAACAATTCTCTCTCTCTGTATTAAAATTTTAGGTAGAAATTGTGCATTTCTTTCCCGTTATATAAGCGGTACAAAACGCAAAATAATAATCAATAGATTAAAAATGTTATTCTACTTCTCAATATATCCGAACAAGGACCACTTGTTAATACCTTTATACATCGGGTTAGTTTTCAAGAAGTTCCATTAGTTAATGTAATAAATATAAAATTGCGAAAAAAAAACCCCTGCAATGTGATTTATGGTCTGCGATACGATACATTAGACATAACTAATACATGTGGCATCGTTTAAAACCTTTCAGCTCTGATTTTCCAAAGATGACTACAAAACAAGCCTCATGTCATTTCCTCACATTCATCAATCGAAACGAGCATACCAGTTGCGTCCGGAGAAAAAAAAAGATTCGCAACCAGTCAAAGTCCATGAAGAGCAATCGATGACAGAAATCGTTAATACCCGGTATTGGAAACTCATTAAAACGGAAGATCGATAGAATACTTTTTGAAATAATCTAACAGTGGGTGCTTTCAAACACACTCCCGCGTTGGCTTGATACGATGAGGAATCACCATTAAGTTTTTTGATGCATTTGGCTCTGCTCCATTAAACATTAACGTCATGGTACCGGAAAAAATACCGTTTCTCTTTAATAACAACAATTGAAATTAAGATATGGCTTGAAAACTTGCCAAAAACTGTGGCTTCAGGCAATGATTCCGTTTTTTTTACTTGTAGGGAGTGATTTTATGAACTGCTTCGTTAAAGGTTATAAAATGTTTAGTTTCATGAAATTGGCTTGACTGGTTTTCCTCCAAAAGAAAGGCGAATTACTTTAATTTTTAACGCTTATCGATAGGAAGTTTTTTAAATTCTTACTTCAACTGCAGAGGACCTATAATTATGGTTAAAAATCCAAGTTTTTTATAAAGAACTTTCAGTGACCAAATAAAAAATTAATTTTTTTAGCCATCCTCTACGAGTTTTCAAATTCAGTGGACAAATTTAGCTAGTTTTCAAGGATTTTCAGTAGAAACGGTTAACTTCGCGTTCGTACGCAGTTCATATTTTTCAATCTCGCAGTGCCTTTTTATCTTTAAACTAATATCGAAGACGTAAACGTATGAATATAAAGTTTGCCTAGGTTATCTATATGCAAGCGAAGAAAAACAACTTCCTTTGAGCTTTCGCAGAACTTACCATAACTATTGTGAGTTTTGTTTCATCCTCCATCCTGCCTGATGCTTTCAAAATATAAAACAGCCCGACGTAGACCACTACCGTTGCCATGTTCCTGTGGTCCCAAAGCCCCTTGACTAAGGGAACGGTGTCCATTGCCCAATCACAGCACAGATGACATGGGAAGAGCAAGAGCCAAGCGTTCACAGCCAACAGGTGGTTGTAGGTGAGCTGACGGGTAGGAGAAGAGGACACGGAAGCCGGATTGTCAAATCTGCAACAAGATATAAGCATTCCTTTTTTGAAAATTAGAAGGAACCAATTAGAATAGTTCGTCAACTGCCAAGCCATCTATGTGCTCAAGTTTAGAACGGGAGATATTATTTTGGTATGTTTGTTTCACTAACTTTTCATTGCCTTACTTGCATCTTTATGCCGCCATTATAGGACTACGGTTGAAATTATAAAATAGAAAACTGCTTCTTTTCCATAAATCTGCTCACGGGAAATGGTTTAATAACGTTTGCAAGGAATTTCCGAAACAAAAATCCAAAAAGTAATCACGCCCTCTACCCAGTTGATAAATGACATTTGGATTAATAAAAATAATTCAGTTTATCAGTACTTTTGGGGAATTTCTGTGAGTAAGAATTAAGATGTATTAATGAACCTTAAACATTAAGTGTTGGTTAACATTCTGTTTGGCTTAAACGTGATGAAGTTTGTAAACTAAATTAATTTTCAAGTTGAAAAATAAAAAGAAGTTTTTTTTTTAAATTAACTTCGAATTACGACAGCATGAGACTAAAGAAAGAAAATTAGATTTCACTAAAGTACCTGTTGAAGACGGGCATCTTGTTCCCCATGATTTTCCACCTTGCGTAGAGGGCTAATGCTGCGACCAAGACGAGACAGGTGATACGCGGTAGTTTGTCTCTCCACCAAGGGGAGACGAGGTTGCGACTCACCAGCACATGTTTTGGAACGCGGAGAGAAGTCTGTAAGGACGATTGAAATAAGTATTATCAATAGTATTATCATCAATTAAAGGTGTTCAAATGCCATGCTTCGTTTATGCTTAAAAATATCAAGTTAGAGTCAGTAAGCACTAAACGTTTTAGCAAAGTATTAAAATCATAATTTCTTCACTGAAATTTTTTAAATTTAATGAATTTAACACTGAAAAAGGGGCCAATTATCTCTGAAATTAAACCACAAGCGGTTGAAAAGGAAATGAATTTGAAAAAAGATTTAAAACATACCCACAATTTGGATACACTTATTTAGCTAATTACTTTAAAAATGTTTCGGATTAAAATGAACTTTTTTAGGGCTTTAAAATAATTACCTTGGGTGAAAACAGCTCGTAAATACAGCAGATTGCTAAGACAGTAATAGCCTGCTCCTTGCAGAGAAGTCCTAATACAGCTAGGGCTGACGTCACACCACACTCTTGCCATACTAAGGAGAATAAAGTGAAGTGTTTACACAAAAATAAACGTAACTTATTCAGCATAGATATTGAAATGAAATTCTTTATTGAATGATCCCTTTATGCAACTTTCTTTCTTATTACATATATTCAAGTTTTATATCCAAAATATCAGAAATCATTATTTTAACGTACCGTTTGATTTGTGTCTGTGATGAATATAATACAGTAAGGCACTTAGAAAGGCAACAGCCGATAAAAGCTCTGCACGACCAACCACACCAGTGACCTGAAAGATCCGAAGTTGGACTTAAATCTGAACAAAAAAGGATTTCTTTAAAGGATGGGTTAACATTGAACGGAATACCGATCTAGGAAAGAAAATAGCAAAGATAATAAGGACATATTATTTTGCGCTTATTCTTTCAATAGAGTCGGAGATTGTCATGGGTACCTACTGCTTCTGTGTGGATGGGATGGACTGCGAACAGCGCACTCGAAACGAGGCTCGAATTTCCAGAGAGAAAATGGAGGCACAATCTGCGTAGAAAGAATGCGTGTCATTATATTGTTATCACATCAGTAAATATAATTTGTTTTAAAAAATAAATTAAACTTCTTAATTTATGATATTACAGAGAAGAGAAAAGTGTTCTTGTTAAAATGGAAGAATTTTTTTTTTAAATGAAAAGAGATTTGACAATGCTTTTTAAAATCCATTAACCCTATTATTACTTTGGAACACATCTCTGCACTTGTTTGTCTTTGCATTTTCTTTAAAAACTTAGGTAAATGATGAAAAGTGTGTTAAAAATATTTAGTTACATGATATTTTCAAATAAGAATAAAATTACCATAAGGGTGTAACGTAAAAGTATTTTGAAAAACAAAATTGTTTAAAAGGAAATAAGGACTCATGTAAAAACACTTTCTCACACAAATTTCAATTTCAATAAAAATTTTTAGATTTGATTATAATATATGTATTACTCTATTGAAAATAAGTTTGAGTAGTGTTAGATAATTGAAAGACTTGTAAACAGAGAGCAACAAGCGATGGAGAATGGAGATAACTCCAGGCCGGAGAGGATGGCTGGCTAGTTTGAGGTAGGAACTCGGATATCTATAATACCAAGCTACTTTTTGAGATTTCTATTTATCGTAAGTTTTCCCAAAAAGAATCGATGCTTTTATAGTTTTTCCAAAGCGGGGGTTAAAAACAAAAAGAGATATTTATAAAAACGAAACGTATTGCCACATTACTTTTGCCTAAATACTGATCCTACTTTTCAGCATATAAACTTCCAGTCCATAACCTTACCAAAATAGACTTCACTTCCACATTGCAAGTTCCAAAACCGTATTTCAGTCCCATTGAAGTTTTCGCCCGCCCCTTTTTGAATTTACGTCCCCAAATAATTCGCCGCGAGAACAAAGCTTCGGAATAAATCAGGAAGGCGGTACGTCTTCGCCCCCTCTGCCGCAATGCATAGAGGCGAAATTATTGCGCCCTTTAGTGAATTAGAGGCTCCATCGTTATGGCAACAGCAATGTATTTCGGAACCGTCCTTTTCTTCCTAAAATGTATCCTGACTTGAAACTGCTGCTCTGAAAACTCTATATCACGTTGGGCCTGTTTGAAGGATGCAGTCGAGTTGTGAATAATTCTACTTGAATGAGCTAGGCAGGGATTTGTGAGAAAAAATATTTTTCAAAATGATACCTTAAAACGAATCGTGATCACGTAATCGATATTGTGTAGACTTGATATCTATTGCTTTCACGAACTCCGTTATCAATTAAACTTCTGTAACTTGAAAATATGTTTCTTGACTTGACATTACGTGTTTTACTTAGTGCAAATTTCTATTCTAAAAAATATTTGGGATATTAAAATTTTAGAAAAAAAAATTGCTATTTAGCAATGTTGTTATTCAGTTGTTTTGAAGGAAATGTGGGCTCATGTTTTTCAAGATCTCAGGATCACAAAAGTATGGAATGTTCTCTAAATTTCTACTATAGCAGTTGTTTTTCCTATCAAGTTAATCGTTCCGCTTAAGTTCATAAGAGTAGCATTGTGTTTCAATTTTACTACAAGGATCTTTCACCAAGAAACAATAGTGCGCTAGTAAGTTTTGTTAAATTGCTGAAATCTTCTTTTAAATATTGGTGATCCTTTGTTATTTAGAAACTATCTAAGACGAAATGTTTACTTCGTTCCTTCGATTTCGTTATATTGAGAGACTTTACTGTAATTTTGAGAAGCATATATATATAAAGAAGAAGGAGATGAACCACAAAAGGAGAATAAGATGAATAAGATATAAGAATATATATGTTATGGGCAAAGTGATTAATCGGGCATTATTAATAATGCCCGAAGTGGAGGCGGGCAAAGTGATAAATTTCATTCATAAATTTCACTGAATTTATCACATTGCCCGGGCAATATTAATAATGTCCGGATTTATCACATTGCCCGTAACATATATACGATATGAGAATAAGAAAATAAGATAAGAGGAAAAAAGAAAATGTTAGTTTGAAGAGAAACAAAAGAAAGATGTATGGGACTAAGTACCAATGTTTTTTAGAATGCCAACGCAATCTAAATAACAAGGGATGTATGTTCATCAATAGTAGATAGAATCTAAGTTGACAAATTTTTCTAATTTTAGTTCTAGAAATGAAAAACCGCAGTTTTCCTTACTATAATTGAAAATAAATTTAAATTTTTAGTTAACAAAACTAGGAGAATAATAACTAAATGAATACTTTATAACAGGCAGACTCTGTTATTACTTCAAATAACAATATTTAAAACGTTATAATTTTTATTTTAATAAGACAATAAAATATTTTTTATGAACCATACCCAAGGTTATCTTTATGTGGAATATATTTAAGTTGTTTGTGAAATGCTTTTTGTACGAAACTTTCCAATGATTAACTTAGTATTCTACTGGTCAAAGAATGTTTATCAGACTGGCGCCATTAGCCGAAAGAGAAAAATTTTTCTGAATAGGAATTGATGAGAAAATTATACTTCCTGAAAATAGTCAGAGTATAGTTTTGCAAATACATTTGAATGAATGGTTGATTGATCATCCCATTTAATACCCTTTTCAAAAATTTCAGACAGTTGTGAATATATTTATTTTTATTTATTAACCATTCTTAGGAACTAACTATCCTGTTTTTTATTTACTTTCATAAAAGCACTCTGTTTCGAAATTTCTATACAAAAGTTGGAAACTCGAATTACTTAAAAGTTATGAGAACGTATAAATGAGACTGTTTAAAAGTTTCATATTCATTTATTAAGTATTAAGTAAAGGGTTGCAAGGTTAGAATAATGTTTTCCACTGATTCGGAAATAGAATAGTATTTCCTTACAAGATATTCTTGTTGCATAAAGAATCCCAATAATTTTCAAAATGTCCCCCATTGAGTTTCTCGATTTTAGTAAATTCCGTGACTTTATTTCATTGAAAAAACAATGATGTATTTTTAATGCAATTGTAAGAATGTATTTTTAAGTTTTTTCGTATTAGATGCTAAAACACTTCACAAAAATATTACTATGTTGTTAACTGCTTGTTAATAAAATAATGAAAGGTTCCACGACTATAGTTACTATTTATTAATCAATTTTCAAGGATTGTTGGTCGTGGCTTTTGGACTTTAAATCAATTTTCTAGCATTTTAAAGTCACCGACCAATAATCCCGGAAAATTGGTAAACTTCTAATATAGTAACTGCTTGTTAATATTTTTGGTATTTCTGCTTTTAAATATCAAAACTAATCATGAAATCCCTTAACAGTACCCTGTTTTTATTAATAATTTGAGCCAAGGTAAATAATAATTTTTAAAAATTGTAAGCAGAAAATGTTTGTACTCAGTTTTGAGAAGGACTGGGAAGAAATGTTGAAAATAAAATATTTCCATGCATAATTTCAATCAAGATATGGTACAACTAAGATAATGTAACATAGACTATTTTTCTTTCTTAGTTTTATGTTTAAACAAAAGCTTCAATTTTCAGCTAAAACCTCATGCACTGCCACCTTAATTTTTATTTAAGATGCATGATAATGTTTATACCTTTCAAGATTTTGAGCTCTTAGTCTATGAGTAAAGAGTTTTCCTTCCTAATCTCAGGCATTGAAAGGAAGAAACACTATCTAATCAACAGAAAAATAGAGGACTCACTTGTAAAATAGCTGACACACGAGCGCATGTAGCAATAGGTTGACTAGGTGGTAACCGGAGGGACTCAGGCCGTGGAAGGCGTAGTTCAGTCGGAAGCTCAGGACAGTGAGCGGACGGTACGATTTGTGACTGTGCTCCTAAAATGAATATTAAAGAAGATTTCGAAAGTTATTTCATTTAATTTATAATTTAATGTTATGATTAATATGTCTTGCATATCATTTTCATTACTAGCATCTGTGCGATAGCTTACCCACATGGCTTACTAGATACTTTAAATGCTAGCCGATATTAGCTAGCTGGATTAGATGTATCTAATTCTAAACATTTATTCTATTTTGTCTTACTTCATTGTATTTTAAAAAGTGTAATTGCATCTATGATTGAGGGATTGTAACTGAGAAATTTTAGATGTAAAATATCCAAATTCTTTATTCAAAAATTATCATAACTGGGTCATTCCAGGGGAAATCGACCAAGTTGGTTGGGTTGGGTAATCCGATTTTTTTCAAATTTTCACCAAAAATTGATCCAATAATCTTATCGACAAATCTGAAATATTTAGGCCGAAAAAATTTTTTTCGCGGAGATATGGGGTTTTGAAGTTTCGTGAATTTTTCAAAACGGCGGCCATCTTGGATTTGCCCGCGCGTCTAAAAAGGGCTGTAGCTAACCTTCCACGAATCACAATCACAAAATTTTTGTGCCATTTCAAAGCTAATTAATCACAGAAAGTGGATGTAAGGAGAAAATTATCTAAAAGTTGGATTTTCGTAGTTTTATTAGCTCTCAAAGTCAAAATTTCACTTTTTAAAAGGACAAACTTTGAAAAAAAATTAAAAAATGATAACCCCTTTTAAAAATTTTTATTTTTCGCTCAAATGTGTATTAGGGTGTTGGCTTTGTTTTAAAAAATTTTGGGAGATGTAATTTTTGTCTTTATGGAGAAAATGATTTTTTTATATCTGTATGTATACTTCGAAATTATGAGGATTTCACGGAAAACAATGACTTTAAATCCACACCTAACCAACATTTTTACATGTTTTTGGTGCCATTTCATAGCCAATGGGTTGAACGAGGTGGAAAACTTTGAAAAAAAACCTTTAAATTAACTTTTATTGCTTTAATTAGCTTTTAAACTTCAGATTTCACTTTTTCAATAGCTAAACTTTGAAAAAATATTTAAAAATGATAACCCCATTAAAAACTTTCGAATTTGAGCTGAAATGCCGATCAAGATGTTAACTTTCTTACAAAAAAAAATTCTAAGAGGTAAATTCAGTCTCTTCTTAGAAAACGAAGTTTTTATTGGGTGCCTGATTCTATGGTAATAACAAAAGGTTTACAGCAGACGGTCGTTATAAATCGGCTTCAAACGATCATTAAAACTTGTCTGTTTGTATTTAACTAACTATTAATAGTAATGCAACATTTTAAATTAAAATAGCTAACACTAAAAGCCCCTTAAATATCGAATGAAATTTGCCGGTAACGTTCAAAATCTATGCCGCGATAATAACGATAGGGTGCCGCCCAAGGTCAAAGGAATTTGACCGTGATAAGGTTTGTTTGATTAACCTGTAATTTAAATTATACAGCTAATAGAGCCAAATGATTGGTTCAGAGGTTAAAGTATTAAAGTTTCTTGCTAAATTGTTTCTATTTTCTTTAGAAAAATCATCATTTTCACCATAACGGCTTTTTTTTCAGGCGGTACCCCTTCCGCTATTCTAGCGGCATAGGTTTTGAACGTTACCGGTAAATTTCATTCGATATTTAAGGGGCTTTTAGTGTTAGTTATTTTAATTTAAAATGTTGCATTACTATTAATAGGAAGTAAAATACAATCAGACAAGTTTTAATGATCGTTTGAAGCCGATTTATAACGACCGTCTGGTGTAAACCTTTTGTTATTACCATAGAATCAGGCACCCAACTTAAACTTCGTTTTCTAAGAACAGACTGAATTTACCTCTTAGAAATTTTTTTGCAACAAAGTTAACATCTTGATCGGCATTTCAGCTCAAATTTGAAAGTTTTTAATGGGGTTATCATTTTTAAATATTTTTTCAAAGTTCAGCTATTGAAAAAGTGAAATCTGAAGTTTAATAGCTAATTAAAGCAATAAAAGTTAATTTAAAGGTTTTTTTTCACAGTTTTCCACCTCGTTCAACCCATTGGCTATGAAATGGCACCAAAAACATGTAAAAATGTTGGTTAGGTGTGGATTTGAAGTCATTGTTTTCCGTGAAATCCTCATAATTTCGAAGTATACATACAGATATAAAAAAATCATTTTCTCCATAAAGACAAAAATTACATCTCCCAAAATTTTTTAAAACAAAGCCAACACCCTAATAGACATTTGAGCGAAAAATAAAAATTTTTAAAAGGGGTTATCATTTTTTAATTTTTTTTCAAAGTTTGTCCTTTTAAAAAGTGAAATTTTGACTTTGAGAGCTAATAAAACTACGAAAATCCAACTTTTAGATAATTTTCTCCTTACATCCACTTTCTGTGATTAATTAGCTTTGAAATGGCACAAAAATTATGTGATTGTGATTCGTGGAAGGTTAGCCACAGCCCTTTTTAGACGCGCGGGCAAATCCAAGATGGCCGCCGTTTTGAAAAATTCACGAAACTTCAAAACCCCATATCTCCGCGAAAAATTTTTTTTCGGCCTAAATATTTCAGATTTGTCGATAAGATTATTGGATCAATTTTTGGTGAAAATTTGAAAAAAATCGGAGGACCCAACCCAACCAACTTGGTCGATTTCCCCTGGAATGACCCAACTCCATTAATGTTTATTAATTTACACCTTTTTTTTAAAAACAAATTTAAAGCTATGAGAAAGAACGAGGATTTTGACCAGATTTATCGAGGCATTTTCTTAGCAAAAATTTAATTCAAATAGATTATACATAGATATATTTTATCAATAGAAAGATAATTTCATAACTTTTCCTTTCTAAATTTGAATATCCATCACACATTATGTAACCCTTTAATTTCTTGTTGGCAGAAAATGTTATGCCCAGTGCAAATAATCTACTTGAGCAAAACATTCATAATCATGACCAACATAATGACTTATGGGATATTAAATTAGGACAATAAACCTTCTTGAAAAAGAGATACATGTATCGTAATAAAATAAATGAGACTCCCTTTAAAAAAAAATGGGCCAAAACCAGTTAATCTCATACATCACTTACCTTTTTCAAAGGAGTCCCCCAGAAGTCATTCTTGAAAATATTGACCAAAGGGGTGTGAGGTCGAACGTCTCTATTGTCACTAATAGCGGCTATGTCATCAAACACCAGACCACAGAAGAGGGAGTTGCTGTAGCATAAAGCAACCAACGCAATCAGCAGAAGTGGATGAAGCTTTTCAAGTGGCATTTTTCTATAGAAGAAAGAAAATGGATTTATTCATTAGATGAGGAAATGAAAATTCTTTATAAACAAAGGTATCTTATTCTTATGAATATAACCGATCTAATTTTTCATTGTTCATTTCCTTCCGAAACAAATATATTTTTTATCAGTTTGCTATTTTCCTTTTTATTCTTTGAAGATGAAAATAATACTCCAGTAATCATCTTGAAGATAAAAACAATAGTATTTTAAACCACTATAATTAAGGAAGTAAATGTAGAGATCGGTAAGGAAAATGAAAAAAAAAACCCTTGCTTTTAAGGCAATTGGTAACAAAACACAGAATAATAAAATTAAAAGATACTGGTACTTTTGTGAATATAAAATGATGGGATGCTGAGTGGAAAAGAAAAAAAAACCTAAGATAATAGTTTGCCTCTTAAGGAATTAGTATTCTATGATATATCTTTTATATTATACGAATAGAATGAATTCTAATTTCTAAATACGTATATCTATGTGATTCTACTTAAGTTTATCGAAGAAATTTTAATGGTGAAGTACCTCAGTTTTAGCTATTTATAGTTCTAAGGTAGTTTTAAATTTAAGATCAGACATGATAATGCAGTGGTTGTAGTTAAAGTTATATTTTGTAATGACAATGCAAGGAAAAAATACGGAACCTAATTTGTTAATAATGGAATTCTTATTTTCCACCAAGAATTAGTTTCAAAAACTTTAATCAGAAGAGGACATATATTATATGAAATATTTTTAAACAACATATTAGTCACGAAAAAATCGGCGAAAAATATTTAAAACTGTAAAAAGAGAGGATTTACAGAAGAACCACATTTATGGTATAAACTGTAAATCAAATTTGCTGTTCTTGGGTTTAAATCTAAACCTTTCCCCCCGTTTTTTAAAATATTTCATATATAACTTCATTTCTCCATGGTAGTTAGTCCAGGAACTACTTTTTTCTGGTGGAATCCCATGAACATCTCTACACTGATACTAAGATGGATCACATTTGGTCTTGTACTTTATTTTTATAACCATTTCAAAGTGAATACCAATTCACCCTGCAAACACTTTTATTTCGCAGACTTTAATAACATTATGGAGCTCTTTTTCAATCACAAAGCGCAATTTATAGATGAAATTTAGAAGGTATCAGTGATCCTTTTAACAAATGTATGCTGGTTAAGAAATCAATAGTCGTGAGAAAAACTGACTAGTTTCATTTGATATGAAAGAGCGATAAAAATATTTAAACATAATATAGAAATTTTAGGGTTCCTTTATATGTTTCTTCAAGATATCCTTTCCACATTTTAGCAACTGAAACAAAATGATCACTTGTCAAAAGTGAAGAACAGCAGGGGACGTCCTTGTTAAAAGAATTGACGAGAATAATGGAGTTGAAGATGCTATTACTGTTGAATTTATTTTTCTTGTTGCCTTTTAGAGTGTTGTTTTTATTGGATGAAAAAGATATTTTGCTCTGTCTGTGTTGTATTTTAATGGGAGTAATTCTTTTTAAATTTATTAACTGGTATTGGAAATTAGGTTTGGAAAGCAATATAGTCTGCTGTAAAAAAATTCTAATTCCACTAAGGATCACTTGAAATTTCTATTTCTCTAGAAGAATACATTCCCTCTCCATTTTTGACTTGTATCTTATGTGGAAGAAATTTAAGAACTCTGGCTAAGATTTTCGTTACCTACTTAACACGGATTTTAAAATAATATATTTCCCCATTCATTTAAGGTACTACGTCAATTAGTTATAAAATTAAAATACTTAATATGTTTTTTGAAAGCAAAATGATTAACAATACAAAGATACCATCAACCAACCATGTGCTTCTATTTCTTCTAATTCAAGCCTTTTGTAATATTTTAAAACAGATCAAACTAATCTCGAGTGGGATCCGTTTAAATTGGCATATATAGGGCCGGGTATATGCTGGTAAAACGGAATTTCAAAGAAAATGGATAATTAAAATAAATATAAGTATTAAATTGAAATGGAAAAAGGTTTTTTCCAAGTAATTTTGAAATGCGCCAATTAATTACAAAAGTTTTGTACCATAAAAAGGTTTTTGAAATTTAGATTTTTCTACTTGAAATTTGACTACTTTAGTCTTTATTGCACTATTTTTACTTCGCACTGATATTAATTACAGCCAATTAAACAGATGCCTTTAAAAGAAAGTATAGTAAATCAAATAGGTGTTATTTACAACAACGTTCCCCCAATATAAAATGTGACTATCACTCAATAAAATAAACGGAATTTTCTAATACTAAGATAGCCTAAAAAATATCGAAAAATTTCAGTGTACTTCTAATTATAAAGCAAGATATCCATCATCATTTTTTATCACTAGTGATTTTTATTTCCCGTGAAACTCGATGCTAACACCAGAAGGCCCATCGAAACTGAAGCAACATTAATTAATTACCAGCACATTCAAGCTGCTGCTAATCAGAACCTGGAGTTTTTTCTGGTCCTATAACGAGCTTATAACACCGGCTCTGAGAAGGGAATTCTCCTGATCCAGCACCTCAGTTTTTGAGGAGGAAAGGGGAGCAAAAAAAAACACTGCATTGTGGCCAGATAATTAATTTCTTAATTATGCTGGGTGAGGTTTTAGCTGACGTGGGAAATTCTTTTCACATTGTTTGGGACTGGATTTAAGTCTCCGCCAAAAGTTTCTCCCTTTATCATAAACAAACGAAAAAAGGTTTTTGAAAGTTTTAAATATTTGTTTTTTCCTAAGCTGGATTTTTAATAGGTATGTTTTGGGTATAGTGGAAAATCTAGTGACCTTTAAGCATTTTCTGAAGAATGGCATCATATTTGATTGCAAATTATACTTTTCTGAATTAAATAATTTGTTTCACGAGACGTTACTGAAAATTAACAGATACTTTAATGTGTGAAGGAAATAAGAAAAAAAATGGGGATAATGGTGAATGGAATGTTCAAATTGACACTGTTTTGAAAAAGAAAAAAAAATTCTGACTTTGAAAGCATTGAGTTCAAATTCAATCCTCAGTATTCATAAAGTTTATTATTGTAAAAATAGAATTAAAAAATATTAATTGCTGATACTTTCAAAATGAAAGGTAACGGGTATACAGGGGGGGCCCATCTGGCTCTCATTTTGATTTCATCCAGTGACGTCACTGGATGAAAAAGGCGTGAAAGTTATGACGTAGAGTAGCCAATCAGGATTCATAAGGAAAATCGCGGAGATTTTGCTTTCATGGAAAGGGAGAAAAATAAGATACAGGGAAAATATAAACCAGTAGTTTTCTTCTTCTTTTTATGAAAATAAATCCTGAAATTAAATACTAGTAAAATTATAATCTGCATCAAATGATGATTATTTAGTTTTCTAGATAGTAAAAAAAATAAACGATTAAGGCAAGTTTCCCAACAAAGTAGTTTCTTTCTAAAATTAAATACTGAGTTGTCTTGTTGAAGGAGCTCAAAAATTGAAAAACTAAATATACTCACGCTGGAAACAGGACTAGTGAACGGATTATTTTCACTAGTAAATTTATTTTATTTTATATTCTTGTAAGCGTATTGTTACTGAGTTATTGGCAACCGTGTTTTTTGTAAATGGAAATTGATTTTCAAAATAAAGAGATAGTTAGTTTGAATTTATTTACAAGAAATAATGCCGGATACATCTTGTTTTTAAGTTTTTCGAGTCTATACCCGATATCTACAACGTAATAGATAGCGCATCATTAAGGGGAAAGATTCCTAAGATTGAAAAGTCGTACAGCTGAACCTGTTGGACCAAAGATCAAATATCCCTCTCTCAAAGAAAAAGTCCCTAATCCATAGTGCCCCTCCCTAAGTCCCACCCGAGTGAAAGGGATTGGCTAATATGACGGCAAAGGAGGAGCTGCGATTGACGTCACTGGATGAAATCTCACGCCCCTTTTGAATTTTTCATCTCTATGTGAAGAGCCAACCTAGTCTTATTCTACTAACCTTGACGGGTATAAATAATATATTTAAATCTATAATAATAAAAGAGCTTTACCACTCACTCACTCAGCAACGCACAGCAAAATCTACCGGGGCTAAAGACTCGAAACTTGGTAGGGTCAAAGACCTTACGGTGTATACGCGCACTAAGAAGGGATTTTTCGAAATATCTTTTTTCTGACCCACAGGGGGGTTTGGAGCGTTTTCGACGTTTTTGAGCTCAGCGGCGTCCCAAATGATCCCAGATCTTTGTTATTTCGCAGGAAAGTACCTACCAACAATATCTAGAAAGGCATTTTTCAGATTTTGGATATTCGAATTTTAAGAGGTCTGAATATTCCAAAAATCCGTTTTTGCTGAGCATAAACCAAGTTTTACATTTTCGAAGAAAACAGTATCGAGAAATCGATATTACGAAGTGAACTATTGGTAATACCTTCTTGAGAGTATTTCAAAGAAAGTAATTTCTGGATTTTTCGATATTCGATTTTGGAGGGTGTGCACGGGGGTTTGAATATTCACTCCCGTTTTTAGTCTTTGGATCCTAGCACCAACATTATTAATGTGATTGTTGTGAAATTTTAGCATGTTGTTCCTCACACAACCAGGAAGGTTTGCAAAAAAGAATTTTCTGAATCAATGCATTCCAAGCAGCATTTTTCGGCTTTTTTCTAAATCCTTATGCGCATCCTTCAATTTTAAATTGATAACGGTTATTGCTCCTTTCAGGTGAAGCAATACATCTATTGTTAGAAATATTTATTTAAAAATGTTTTATAACAGGTGAATTTTTTAAATTCTGATAAAGAAACAATTTTTAATGATTAAATAATTTTTGTTATAATAACCAAAAACCGTTCCACTGAAAAAAATTATTATTTTTTCTATTTTTATCAAATTTAAGTATATTTCCAGCAAAGTTCAAATTAAACAATATTTTATCAGAGGCATTTTCAATAGCTGGTGTCGATTCAAATTATGTTTACTTTTATTTCATGTTTCTTTCAATGAATAAGTTAGTGATGAATCAGCAAAGGGGGGTTCAGGGGGTCTCCCCCTGATTTAAAAAAAAAATCTTATTATTTAAAAATGGTTATAAACACTAATTCTAAATCGATTTTTTATAAGGTTTTGTTTAAGATCTTAAAAAAAAGTATGTATATTTAATTGTTTTGTATTTTATAAAAATTTAGCGGGATGAGGGGGAAATAAGTTTTATCTATAGAAATTGCTGTTCAATAATATTTTATTTTTTACCTACCTTTATTATGAAGCGAAGGCGGAGAAATTTGCCTCAAATATACATTTATACCAATTACAGAAATGGATGGAAGGAGAAAATGACAAAAGAGAAAAAAATAATGGGGTTCAGAAGGTCCCCTGACTTTTTTCCTATTTTGAAAAATACTCTTTAAAAACGGGGATGGGGATTTCACACGTTAAATCTAAACAGGTGGTATTTTTAAAGTTTTTTTTACATCTTAAAGAAGTAGTATGGCATCAAAAAAAGAATCCTAGTGGGAAGAGAGTTGACTCTATTGCATCTAAATGACTCCTCGGAAAGGAATACAGCAAAGAAAATAATTCTTATTTATTTTAACACACAGTTTGATAAGCCTTTTATCCCCCGAGCAACGGCGGGTATATCAGCTAGTAAGATAAATAAATGTAATTGTTTTTATTTTATTTATCTTATGATAAGTTTGAATTCATATTTTTATTCAGGAGAACCGAAGCGTAGAGAAAACTGGTTGTAGTAGGCTCACGGGAAGGGTTCTATTAAGTGTCGTGCTTCAAACGATTTCAGAACCCATAAAAACGCACCCTTTTCCTCCCCCCAAACGCGATTTTTTAATCACGGAATGTGTGCAATGCGTGTTTCCAAGCACCTGCCCCCTCCAACCCCTTTCTCGCTCCCCTTCCCTTTGGTATTAAAAGGGTTGATCAGCACACCAGGCTTGAGCATTGAAACCTCGTGGAGAAGCTTCTCTGCATGAGTTAGATATTGTGTTATTTAGGACATATAAGACAAGTTTTCACTTTGTGTAGGGGAGACCGGGGCTAGTTTTCCACTGGGGCAAATTTTCCATCGCCCTTTATTTTTAAATGAGCTATTAGATCAACCCAACGAGTGAACTGGATGAAAAAGAAAGACTTCACACACATTCTGATGTACTTTCAGAATTTTAGCTCTTGTAGTTTCGTCAGAAAAGCGGTTTTTTCAATATTGTGCTCTTTGCGTAAACTTTTGGATTTTTATTAAAAATGTGATTAAGCCCTTTCAATTTTAACTGACTAATCTGATATTGCATATCCTGATAGAGGATTTCTTCCTCTACAAAACTATGCTTTTGTTTTTCAATAATATTACACCCTCACTCGTTGAGGGGCTCCCAAAGTTCAAAAAGTGAGTTGGGGCAGGTTTTCCAAAAGTAGACGGGGCACTTATTCCAACATTTGTGTGGCTCAAGCTCAAACCAATCAACCAATCCATAACGCAAGCTAACGATTCCAAAGGAGTTGTTTGTTCGAATCCTTCTAAATTTTTTCCTATTCCTTTCAAAAAAGGTGGTGTTCTTATTGTTAAAGTGTATATAGTTCTTATAGTACTTACATTTAAAGAAAACGACCATGAAAGCCTTTACAAATATTCATCATTTAATCAGATAAACAGTTTAATCAGATAAACAGACCCACTAGAAGGATTTGCAATTTGAAAATTAGAATGTTATGGTTTGAAGTTCGTCGAATTTACGTTGAAATATCGTTTTTCATAGATTTTGATCCTTTCAGCCATTAACCCCGTGCACAATGTAGGAAATTTCATTTAGAAAATTTTCGCCAAAATCTTATTGCCAAAGATTAGAAGGAAAATCGCCAGGTTATGAAAATTACTGTAACCCGCAATAACACGATATACTAACTCAGGTAGTTGGTCAGATTTATTATTAAAACTTGCTGACTGCAGCCGGCGTGGCCTAACGGTTAGTGTGCTTGGTCGCAAAGTTTCAGAACCAGGTTCGAATCGGCATACCTGCCATATGATTGATTAATTTTTGAAAGTTTGAAAATGCCTGAAATTTAAACTACTTATAAAGTAGTTATTAGTTATTTTTACACTATTGATTTCAGTAAACGGAAATATTAACCTATTTTTTATGTGTATGTAAAATGTTTTACTTGTTACTAATTTTTTTTCAGAGGAAAAAATTCCGAAACAATACTTTACAATATTCGACTAAAAATTTCACCTGTATTAAATTAGAAGTATTTTTGAATTGCATGAACAAAAATCTAAAACAATTACAACAATTTTTTTTTATTTTTTTTTACTATAAAAAGATTATTTCTCTACATAGGTTTCACAAAGGAATTTGGTTTTACATATGAATCAAACTTTTAGAAAAGTCGTCACTTAATGAACGGTGTCCCCCCCTTCTTACATTTATTATCTATTAAATATAATAAAGATGGGCACAGCTTCGATAAGAGTCCTCCAGCCGCCATGTTTATCCACAGCTCCCTCAGCAATATGCTTAAGTGTTGTCATCATTTGAGCTTATGGGTAAACATGGGGCCTCAAGATGTATAAGTTAACTTAAATGCAATAACTTTGCAAAAAAAAAAAAACTGTAGTGCTAAAATTCATATTCCCCCCTCTCGAAACACACTCTGTTTAGGCGTAATAAAGACGTCCCAGGGTTGCACCGACAGCCTACTGCCGTCAGGCAGGGTCGATGATGTCAGAATTATCTAACGCACCCTAATCACTCGATGCTAGTATTTGGTAGTGGACTGATATATAATTTAAACTATTATAAATAAAACAGTGGTGGCCACACAAAAGAAATGATTAACACTATAATTAAAATTTAGCTACCACTTTTAATTTTATTTTCTTTTTTATATATAATCAATCTTTTAAATGGGGAGTACAGCAGATCCTGCCGCATGTGCTCTAAATAAGATATAGGGCCGGCATCGGGTTTAAAAACTGTTCTCTAAGATTTTAATCATGTTTAAGACAAGGGTGGAGTATAATTTTTACGAGGATTTTACCAGTTTGTAAAATTCAATGTTATTGGGATGCTGATTTTAATTGAGGCTTATGATAAAATAGCATGCCCATTAACTTTGAGTTTCACAAATACGAAAACTGCTAAAATCCCAATATCTATTTTAGCCCGCTATAATCATTTTACCCCACCTTACCCTATAACACAACCCTATGAAACACCATGAAAGTATTCTCTTTCACCTCAGAAAACAACAAATAAAACCTCCCCCTAAAATTAAACTCCAATATCAATCTCCAATTTTTATTCTGGATATCCCACTATGCTTTGCATATTCCACAATAAAGAATTATCAAATGTTTGGCAGTGAAAAAAGGTCTCGATTATTCCCCCCCCCCCAAAAAAAAACAAATATATATATATATATATATATTCACTCATAATTATAAATACGTATTCTTACTCTTTTCTTTATGGATTATTTTTGTCAGTGTGGTGGGTGTCTAAATTATTAAAAATTTTAAACAGAATAAAATAATTTTTTTAAAAAATTTATCATGACCACACGACGATTCAAATTTTTCCTTAACCTCCTAATAAGTTAAAACATCAAGAAGCTTCTAATAGTTGATGTGATTTAAGTTAATTAATTTTATGTAATCAATTTTAGTAAATTTGATGTTTGATGCTTAACTTCTTAACATAATTAAAATTTATATTGGTATTTTATTCCAAGCACAACGTTCAGAAACTTCCTTAGTTTTTCGTTAAAAAATGATTAAAACTCCCTACCCAATCTAATAAAACATTTTTCCTCAAATGGGCAGTTTCTGGAAATATAATAAAACATACATAACTCTCAATTAATCATTAAAAACACGACCGTAGAATCATAATAATCATATTTTAAATTTTATCTGAGTTTTCTTTTATTCATAGTATATGCTGCATAAGCAAATTTTAAACTTTGAAAGTGTTTTAATTTTTAAAGAAAAATATGTTTTTTTTTTTTATTAAGTGGGAAAGTTCTATTAGAACCATTCTCTAAGTATTAATAATAAAAAAACACCTCTAAACATATATGTATTAAAGTATTTTGACAGGAACTTTTGAGAAGTAAAATAACTTAACGTAATACGAATCCATATAATAATTTCATAATTTAACGTGATACGTGGTATTTTTATTACCTATTTACAGGAATTAAAAAATTAACTAAATTAAATTTAATTGTATAAATTTTTTCAAATGCTTTAAATTTGAAGAAGTATCCAACATCTATTCTGCTTTGTGTTTGCCTATATCCCTATCGGTTAACCTAAAACAATGAGTAACTGATTACTGCGGGGATAGAACCTGCAACCTAGTGATTACGAGCTTGATACTCTACCAACTAGGCAACCACTTTAGGTATCCTAATTGAAAGACAAAATTGCGCCAAAATATAGATAAATAGCCAAATCTGTTTTAACTTTTGTAGGAATTGTGCCATAGTATAGATAAGCAGCCAAATCTGTTTTAAATTTCTTCACAAATGTTGCCAATCTTTCCTGTTAGAAGTAAAGTTCCCGTAATTTTCAAACCTCCTCCTGGCTTTGTCTGAGGGCCAAACATTACGAAACTTGGTTTTGGGGGTTTTATAGGGGGTGTTCTATTAGAATCGGTTATAGTCTTTCCTATGGGCGACTGGGCGATTGTTGAACGTTGGGCGATGTTGATGGGCGATTGTTGAACAAACTGAAGTTGGTGCTTCGTTTAATATGTAGACGGCCCCCTAAGGGCATATAACTATAGATTATTTTCAAGAAGACGTTAAATCATGAAAAATGACACAAAAATTATCATTCTACCCCCAGTAGTTCACTCACAATGCGAACTGTATCAGTTTTTTTTTTACGACTGTACAAATAAACAAAACAATTAAGGTACTATACTAATTTTTAGAGATTACTATAACGCAAGTAAATTTCACAGCTACAACACAATGATTTCATATGAAAAATACTTATTACACTATAATTAATAAATTTTACTATAAGTGTTTTACGATTTAACCCTTTAAGACCAGTCTTTTAATTTAACCGGCACTGTCGTTCGATTCCTACATTTATTCCAAGCTAATACCTGAAAAGCTACAAATCTAGTTATATCTGACAACCAATCAAACAACCAACACACAAGATCGTATTCTGCGGCTTAGAGAGAGAAGAGGCGCCAGCCAATGAGAAAGGATTGTTAGGAATGGCATCCATCCGGTTAACCAATCAGAGTTTTTGCCAGCAATCGGTATAACTGCAGATAGTAGTACTGTAGGAAAACTTGCCCCTTACTGTTGGAAAACATGCCCCACATACGGGGCACATTTTCCAACGTGACATGGTCACCTTTAAGCCTTTTTTGTAAAAAAACTAATAATGTTGATGAAAATTGAATGCTACATTTTGTAGAGAACAGTATGAGGAATATGATGAAATTTTGTTTACCCAAAAATAAGTAAAAATAAAATGTAAGGAAGCAAAATTCATTTAGGTTGGAAAACTAGCCCCGGTCTCCCCTACTATAGAACCTTGATTATCTGACCTAAGATTAACTGATTCACTGGATTATCCGTCCGACCATCAGCTTATCATCTTCATCGATTTACTATGTCACTACAATCTAACATTTTCCACTTTTTTACAGTAAAATAAATTGTGATTAAGGAGTTAAAGGATTCTGAAATACAAATAGAAATGGCTTTAAATATGGAAAGGAAATGTGTTGCGTGAACAATCGAACGGATATGTGTTCTACAAATATTTGACAAAGGGAATCAATTGGTAAAATTTATTTTAAAGTTTTGGTTTATTTTAAAGTAATTTTCAGAGTTTAAAATGTTTTTTTTTCTCATTATTGGATTTGGAATCTGTATACAAATTTTGACTTTTTGTGTCGTTTTAAGCTCTCTAAATGGATTCCAAAATGCGTTGAAGATTAGATTTTTGGGTCATTCATTAGTACACCCGAGTTCATAACTACATATAATACTAATTGCGTTTGAAAAGGGGAGTGTCCCAAAGGATGCCTCACTCTCCCCTACTATAAACAATTTTCAAACAGACGACAAAAGTTTTAAATAAACCATCTTCTATATGTAAATTTTTAAATAACAGAGATTAAAGAGAAGGAATGATAATAGATAAGGAATGAAATTGGAAGTAAAGAGGGAGAGAATGGTTTACTAGAGAGAGGGATAGAGAAAATGCATTTGAGGCCTAGATAAATCGTATTTCATTATAAATCAATCGAAATCGATAGATTTTGAAATGTTTAAAATAAAAATAAACACTATTTTTGTGTGCATGCTTCATTAAGAAGTTCTAATTTCTTTTACCAATACAGAACAGGGTATACGATCAGTAGTACCATGATAAAAGTAGCTTAAACTTGTTATTATTACCTAACAAGTTAATAGATCTCTACACAATCAGTTCAAAGAATATCAGTTCTTGTCAGCCAGAAACGAAATCATTCGAAGCTTTTTCGCGTGCGGAAATGAAGGCGGAGTGAATCATACAGCAAAGGGGTTTGGGAAGTGATAGATGTTCCCCCTCCCATCTCGCTTCCCCTGATTCCCCCAAGGGCCGATATTTCCTCGTTATGGCCTCCGATGTGACGATCCTTTACAACCGGCCCTAATTGAAAGCGGTCGACCCTGCCCATAGAAACATATGGAGCCCTCATAGTGCCGCTGTAAAGCGATCGGAGGTCATGAAAATAATTTATTTCAGCATTTATTTCGAGTTGTTTTAGAATTCCTGTGGAGGATGTGAGCTACACCCAGCATGGCTCTCCTGAGAGTAATAAAGTAATGAAATGAATTTATTGTTTTGACATTTTTTTAGAGAATGGGTGTGAAGAAACTTGCATTTTATTCAATTGCATTCTATACTCTTACTCTACACTAAACTGTAAACTATTATACGTTGAAGAAAAAAATTTTAAAAGTATCTAAAATAAAATAAAATAGTAAATAATAGAAAATTTCAATTTTTATGTACTCGCGTATTTGATCAAAAACTCTTTTACACTTTGTTACAAAACTGTTCTGTTACAAAATTCTAACTGTGTATGTTGGAATAAAAATAAATATCTATAAGAAAATGCAGAATTTTTTGCCGTTACATAACTCCTTAAATCTTTAAAAGAAAAAAAACCCCACACATATGTGATTACATAAGATGCTCAATTGTAAAGGTTATTTTTCCGGAAAACATTTTCCGAAATTTGAAAAAAAAAAAAAAAAAGAGAGAAACTGGAGTTGAAGAAAGTTAAAGAGAGGAAGAGAGATCAGAATAGGGAATGGATCGGAAAGAAAAGATGAAACAAATAAGAGAACTCGACGAAGACAGAGAATCTGGAGATTGGAAGAGAGAGAGAGAGAGAGAAAGAAAAGAAAAACACCCAATTTTTTTCACTAATCATGCATAAATAAACATTTTTGATTTTAATCATATTTAATTTAGCCTTTAAATAGTAAATAAAAGTTACTACATCAAAATATCTTTCACTTTAAAACGAATAAAAAATATTTCAAATGCTCTCCAGAATTATTTGAAGAACATCTCTCATGAAAGAAACCCCCTGCCTCTCTGGTTTCGTCGACACGAGACGCAACACGAAGAAAGAAAGAAATCAATTGCTCCTCGCGCACCCCAGGGAGATAATTAGGGTTATTCGGGGGAGGCCCCCGATCGCTGCCAAAAAGGGTGGTGCACCCCGGAGATGCCTCGTTTATCACTCGGGAGATTAACGCTATCATCGCGGATTGGGTTCCTTTTAAACGCGTCGCGCAGATAGCGAGAGTTGGTGATGGGGTTGACTTTTTGAGAAAAAGATTGGGTGTTTTTGAGCTGTTATTATCTGAGAATGATGAGAAATTCCCTTGGGATGTGTAGTTTTTTAAACTTAAGCATTAATTTTTAGTTGTACAAAAAATTCCTTTTTTATTATTGAGGGTCGGAGAATGTGTGTGTGTGGTTTAGTCCTCCAGATTTTCTGACTTTTGAGTAGAAAATCAGAACGGCCCAATTTTGCTGGTAAAGCATGATTGATTTTTTTTACTGTAATGGGTTTCAAAGTTAAACAATTTATATTATTTTATGGTTTAAATCTAACTAAGTGTTAAGATTTATTTTTATTTAAGAAAAAATTATGTACATCAATTTTTGAATATTTGGCAATCTATTTTTGTTACAGTAAATAAATTATAAATTTTATTATTACTTACTAATAGCCCATTATCAAAGCGTTAATTTGCATTAGTTACAACTTCTCTTATTCGCAATTCAAAAATTGGTTATAGACATTTTACCTCAAAATATTGAAAGTAGAAATGCTCCTTTTAGTATATTTTTCGCACATTTTACTCCCCTGACTTTACACAATTTTAAGCCTTGTGTAATTCAAATTCCTCATTAGGTCCTCCCTTTTGAAAATAAAATGGGTCAATTAAATTTTAAAAGGATCTGAGATCTTCATCACACATATGTGCAACGACGGATTTATATTTATGAACTGAAATGTGGTGAGGGCATCCATAAATCCAGCTTCATAAATAACCTCCCGTTACGTCGGGGACTGTTGAGATTTACGGCTCTGCGTCGCTTCCTACTATAAGTCAATGGCAAGTCACAAAATACTCGAAATTCAATACTGCTTCACACCTCGTTCGTCTTAGCGATGCTTCCCTGAGTCGCCAATTATTTGAGTTTTATGGGAGGAAAGTGATAATAAATCTTTGTGTAGGGCAAGAGGATGAGGTTTCGGTTAAAAGAAGAGAGGAATAGTAAGTGTAGAAGAAATGAAAGTTCTTATATAAGTGCAGAAACATTTTTTTGCAAAATTTAATCATGAATAAAAATTTAAGTGAACCCAAAACGGGCTTTAAGAATTTTTTTAATTTTATCAAAATATTTCTATCGATGATATTACTATTATTAGGCTTTATTATTATGCCGTTTCGAAGTCATGTGGTTTGTTCTAATTATATCGCTGACAATCTTGAACAATTGCTAGAGGAAACTTTTCATTTCTTACAAGGAAACGTTCTCACGCTAAACTCACAGAAATTGACGAAAATTTTTACAGGGGTTCGTAGATGATTCAAAACACCTACTTTGAAAAAATTAGCTGCCGAATTACTGTAGAAAAGCTGTAAAAAATTCTTAAAAATCATAATTTTTAACACCAAATGCAACCCTACTAGGCTAAGAATGCAGAGAAACCGCAAAATTCTTAGATGAACTGTCTGCGTTTTCTATGAAGCAGTTTAAATCAGCCAACCATCAAAATAGTTCATCAAATGCACTCCAAGTGGTGCTAACTGAGTTGGTTCGGCAACTCAGAACCCATATTTCAATATTAATTTACTCCTATCCAAATGAAATTCCGCAGCTAATTTTTTCACATTTAGTGTTAAGTCATCTTACACCTGTTAAATTTTCGTCCATTTCTGCGAGTTCACCCTGGGATCGTTTCCTTGTTAGAAGTCTTTAAAAGTCTTATTATTCGTGTTAATTTCAGTCTGAACTTATCAGATACTAAAGATGTGAAATAAAAATATGATATACCTAAATGTAGTAATTAAGATAGAAGAATGATTTTTGTTTCTCCCGGTTTTAAGCGCTAGTTTTTTATAATATCGATTTTATTTGGTGTCTTCTGACAGTATAGAATACACCCTTTTTAAATTCCAAAATAAGATAATTTTTATGTGGAATTCTATGTGTGTGTGTATTGAAAGTATGCATTGCATTCTAAAAGCTTTACATCTCTTTTAAAATGTAATTGAATCTAATTATGAGTTTTCCAAATTTTTAACAACTTTTGATTAAAAGCATGTTTTCTATATGTATGTTAGTTATTAAAATACGTGGTATAAGATATTCTAATCTGACCTTCATCTAACACTTGGTATCTCAAATGGTTCATTTCATTAAAGTGTTCCTCAAAATTATTCAAAAATCCATTATCGATTTAATAGAACATCCAAAATAATAACCAAATCTAACTAGGTCAAGCCTCCTTCGTAGCATCGGATAATGTAACGCCTAAATATTTACTCAGGTCTTTGATGGTACATAAGTACCAAGTAAGGACAAGATGCTAGTCAGAGTAAGTAAGTTCCTAGTGACAGGAATCACTGTTCCTCTAGAAGTAGTGCTAGGTGTTAGGAGATCGTGCAGAAATGACATAAATGACAGTGAGGGGCATCTTATTAAGGGACATTACATCTCGCCAATAGAAGAGCAACGGGGTGCTTTTAGCCAAAAGGCTAGTGCGGGTGAGAGTGAATCAAGTACGTTTTAGAATGAAATTTTTCTAAGGTTGAATTATATAAACGATAATTACGCACTTTTATAAAAACATTCCGTCTTAGCCTCAGGTTTCTTATGAGGTACACGCGTAAAACCAAGATGGATAATGAACACATAACTTAAATTGGGATACAGTATTTACAGTTTCCTGCGTTATTTAATCTACGTATAAAATAAAAGTGTTGCTGCCTTCCTGTCTGTCTGACGGGGTACGGATTAGATGTGTCGCATTTTCTCCTAATATATTCTGGGAATATAATAGCCATATATGCATTATAAATTTATGAAAAGTATCTACCTTTCTTACAAAATATCTTGGTTAAGGATAATTGAAAATTTAGGTCTTAATTTTTAAATAGTGGAATTTTTAACTATTCAGATTCTAAACGCCAAGGTAGAATTCTTCAACATTACAATCAACATTTACATTGTTCATCTTCATATCTCTCTGCTTGTTCCAAAAGTCATCCCCGAGAGGAAATTAAGGCAACAAAAATCACGAAAAGTGCATTATTAAAGGGAAATCCTTTTCGTAAATTAACTTAAAAATCCATCAGCGAACTTCACTATAAAAAACACCCCTTCACGCCTATCCAACCCATTTCCACAAAACTGCTTCCCAAACCCTCATAAAGGTGACTCATCCCACTTGCCCCCGCACCTGAGAGGGAAGGGGGAGGAATGACAAAGAACGTTTAGCGGAATAGTCGGCCATTCGCCAGAATAACTCTCCACACGCAAATAGATCTCATTACGGAAGGGCTAATACAACGGCAAAGCTCATTGTCTCTCCGCGTTTAGTCATTTAGGGGGGCCATTCGTAGATTACGTCACATGCTCTTTTTATTTCGCTCAGTGGGATAGGTTATGGTACTTAAATATGCTTATAACTTCTTTTTTTGTGTTAGCATATAACTTGGTGTAGTTTTTTTTCTTAGTGAAACAATAGGATGCGTTGAAAAATTACAGATATTTGTTTCAATTATGTATTATGTTTTAGATTTTCTATTTGTGGGCCAATTATGACCCCCCCCCCAATTCTTAGTTTATGATACTGTTTATTGATTGCTGTGTAATTTTCAAATTTTAACTTGTTTTTTTTTAACTATGTCACTCCATTGAGAGACATTTATTTTTTGAAATTCGAACAATTTGCTTTTAAACGCAATACGTAAAATAAAATGTATTAAAATACTCATCTGAGTTTTTGTCCCTTTTTTTTCACAGGTTAGGTTGTTAATTAATTCTAAATTATTATAAATTTTATAATATGCCCAAATAATATTTATCTCCTTTTATTCGAATAATTATTTATTTTGTCATATAGTCTCGTAAAAGAGCTCAAAACTTTCCTTTAGCCATCAGTATCAATATATGGGAAAACCAGAAATTGATTAAATAATATCTTAAGGTGTCGCAAAAGCCTTGATGAAATCCAGGTAAAAACAGATTTTTAAGAGTCGCATTTTGTTTATGATTTTTATAATCAACTGCTATTATTATAAGATACTGTTTCAAGTTTCATTCTTTCATAAACCCTCTTTTGGTAGTGATAATTTTTTAATTGCAAATAAACTGCTGTTTCTCGATTTATATTGTTCCAATATTATTTTCATGTATTGTTTACTTATGTTTATAACCTCAACACGTTTAAGTTTTTATTTTTTGTTGTAATTCTTTGTGTATATCAATTTGTAAAATATTTCTATGCATGTTCGTTCACCTACATGGATCTTTGTGCGATCCCAGGTGATGTAAATATTTTTTTCTCGTTCTATTTGATTGTAAGTGAATAAATAAAATTTTGTAAATTTGTTTTTCTTGCATTTTTAAAAAAGCTGAAACTCTAGAACCATACAGCTTAGGTTTCCTGGTTATAAAATGGTAAAAAAAAAGAAATTCACATATTTTCCTTACAGTATATAATAATACAGCTGAAAATAACTGCTAGGAAAACACAATTTTAAGTGACTTGGGGCACCTCAAAGCAGTTTTTATTGGACATTTATTTTTACAGGTTCATAAGGACTACGAAATGCAACTTTCTGCACTATTACAAATTTACTACAAGAAAAACTTTTTTGTCCCGTTTTCGTTCCACTCTATACTCCACAGTAAACTCCCAATCCGTTTATTTCCCCCTTAACTTCCACTATCCCCTCAAACCTCCATATTTCTGCAGCACTCCAGAAAATAAACTCTTCCGTAATTTTCGTCCTTCCACCACGTGTCTTCCTTCCCCTTCTCACCGCATCCTTTCCTCTGGGGACGAAGAAGAGAATCTTCTAGAACGCAACAGTTCCTTCTTTGAGGAATTAGATTTCCGAAAAAGGAACCCCTGAGGGTCCGGGAAGGGATTTCTTGAGCAAATCGAACGCATTTCCGAACTTCCTCGAGGGGGGACCGGGCTCGGGAAGTTCGGTTTTAAAGTTTAATCATCCCTAGGAGAGTTAAAAATTCGAACGAAATAATGACTTCCTTCCATTTCCAATGGGAATGGACCATTCGGAATGCTCTGGACAAGGGTAAAGCCAACTTTCGGTTTGTTCTTTTTTTTCTGGGGAAAAACTCTGCCGTGTTCGGAAAGTCAATTTTAGGGTGGTTTGGATGAGTTTGCTAAGTCAATAGTTCTCTAATTTGGAAACACGTGTTCAAATATTTATGAAGAAGTAATATTTTTTTTTTGGATCAATAGACGTAATGAAGTTCCATTTATAATAATACGTTAAAAGGTTCATATTATATCATCAATACAGTGATTTAAAAGGAAAACAAGCATATTATGCTCTAGAAAAGCATATTTATTATGCTCTAATCTAGTTTTTTACATTGTATAAAAATTCGAACACTTTTGTGATGTTAGTGATAACATTGCACAACCTAGTTTTTAAAATAAAAAATTGTGTTATTGGATTTGCCTATGCCTATGAGAATAAGAGAATTGTATACCTAAAAGAACTTTTATAAAGTATTTACACCACATCATGTTTTCAACTGCCCTGCAGTCGCTGTAGGCCTTCACTATCTTAACTATCCTACAGAAGAGGATTTAAATTTTATTGACTCAGTGGAAATAGGAAAGATAATACAAGCACACCATAAGATATGAATTAATAGAGGATACGACACCTCCACTACCACCATGGTCTATCTTGTGATAGTTTTCTAGTACTACTTCTAAAATAATGATAAATGAAATCCTATAAAAGGACCGTTTACTCATTAAAGAATAACATTCAAAACTCAACTTGATGAATCAAAACGACATAATTTACTCTAAAGTATAAACACATTTACTTCTGACTACTTCAATTTAGCAACATGAAGTAAAGTTATAAATATACGTGGAGTTTGAAAACAATTATATAATTTTCAATCGATGTCATGGTATCACACATTTAAATTTTCTAACTAAGGATACGGTGTCAAGAATAAGATTTCAAAACCACCATTGTGATACTCACAGCAACATAATGAAAAAGCCGTAGAATATAAATGAGAGATAAAATAAAATATCCGTCCATTAACCCCATTTGATTTTTATTCCAATACTGGCAAGACACAGAAAAAAACAGCAATTACCATAACACAAAACCGCCAAAAACGCTGCACTTGGCGATCAGATCATATGTTGGCGCAGAAAAACTCCATCGGACTTCACTAATAGACTACGCGTATTGATTTAGTAATTACTTAACAGTTTTATCGCGCCGGAAAAAATGATGCTCCGGGTTTATCTTTTATTTAACCCTCCGAATCTCAAGAGCGACGATAACCTTGCATTAACTGATTAATGTTCCCACATAGCCAATTAGCTCTAATCTGCGGGGACCAGCGGGGCACTTTTTGCTCTTCCTTTAATTGCTTTCTCTCGAAAGAAGAGTGGTCCGAGTCTAGTTGAAAAAAAAAATTCTCGCCTCACTATTTTTTTAATGTCTTTCCCACAAAAAACGCATCTCGAAGTTATAATTTTATGGAATTATGTTTTCTGTTTCACTTTAACGCAGGTTGTCACATTTAATTACCCCATTCTTTTTGGGTTTTAGATTGTTAAGTAAAAAGGATTTTGGAATAAAAATTTATCTTGGCACATAGATTAACTTCTTTATGGAATGCGATCTCCTGTCGAGTTTGGAAATAATTTTAAGCGGAAAGGCATCTAATTGGATGTAAAGGTTTGTGGAAGATAAATTATGGTCCTAAATCATATCAGATTAAGAAGAAACGTTTCCACGTTTTCCACGTTTTTCAACGTACATTATGAGTTTTTTAAGCATTAATTTTGTTATATTTTTTATGTAGGACTAAGACTTATGCGAATTTATATAGGGCACACATTTGAACACACAAGAAATTATACACTGTCAAAAACCATTCAAATCAATGTAATAAATAATTAAAATTTGTGTGCTTAATTTCGTTTATTGTTAAGTAAGTAAAACATTTAACTTTAAAGGAATGAAAACTGAATTTGTTCATTTAATAAATTAATTACTTTGAAACTGATTTTTCCCTGCAAGCAGCTTTTTATTGTGCGTGGGTAGCAGGCATACCCTGCAATTTACAATACTTTATAAAAGCATTATGCAAATGGATAGAAAATTAAGCTGCATACTCGAATGGAACAGAACTATATTTAAGAAAGGCCACAAAAGGATTACTCTTATCAGGCTGAATACTCTTATCGTCAATACATAAATATCCTATTCGTTCCTAAAGTTAATTTTTTGTGTAAGGCTTGCTTCATAACATGGAAACTACTCATTACATGTATACTCAATTTACATGCATTTATTTAACTATTTTTCTACATTTACTACTACAAAATAAAATGTTTAGTGAAACATTTCATAAAATGAAAACTTGTGCCTCATCTAGCAACGGTGGAATGAATCACAATACTTTAGTACCTATTTCCATACTTTAAAAGCTTAATAATGAATCAGAACTGCTCCAATTCCCCCCCTCCTGCCAAAATTAAAGACCTCGCTGGCAATCCTTGAAATGCAAACCGTTCTTGTAGCTCACTCCATTTCCCATGCTCCATTAAACAATCCACTTCGCCGTAGAGGTTTTTGCGATGAATCAAAGCGAGCCCCTCCCTATGCTATCTGGCGGGCCCCGCAATACATCATCTCCCAAACGCTCTGTCGCCACGGAATATGACCATAACCGTGCCGGCAGAGTCGAATGAATCAAGAACGATTCGGCCAAAAGCATTTTCGTGTTCGCTCGTATTCGGATGACGGAGCAGACATTTTTCCAGCGTGTTCATAAATTATAGATGGGGCATAGATATCACTTACCTCCCGTACTGATTTCGCCGGCAAAGAACGGTTTTGGGGTCCTTTATCTGCAAAAAAAAAAGGATTGATTAGAAAAGGGCAATGATGCTGCATGCATTCAACTTGTTCTGGGTTATTTATGTTGAGATTTTTATCAAAGGAATGATAGATCTTGTATAATTTTTTTTAAGGTTGAGTCTTTTCTGGGGATTGTCTACAAATCATATTGCATTTTGAGGGGAGAGTTCAGTTAAGAATTAGAGAGACTATGAGGGATATATAAAATAAAAAAGTACCTATCTCGAATCAATTTAATTATAGAAAATAAAAAACATTTAACATGCAATTTTAAGATTTCTAAACACGTCCATATAATTTAGCTTTATCCGTATTAATATACTAATTTGAAAACCTCGTAATTATAAAAATCAGCAATCTAAATATAAGGAAAATGTTTTTTCACTCTTTTCACAAGCTTAATAATCATCTTAGTACGTTGTGTTATAACACCTTAAACTTTGTATTTATATTCATGTATCTCCCAATAATTTATAATCGATTATTTTCGGCAAATTGAGTATTATTTAGCGTTGAAATAACATATAACCCTCTTTACAGCCAGTTATAGTAGTCCCTCCCTAATTTTATATTCATGGATTTCTGGGATTTAATTTTAACCAAGTGTTGACAAACGTATTTTAATACTAAACATTAAGCTTCATTTAATATTAATCAATAGCAATTTCTTTTTGTTGGATCGATAGTTAATTAGAATGTATCCTAACTTGCGTGATCTCATTTAGGTGAGTGTTTTCATACGTACTATAATCGATTTAAAAGCTCTTAAAACTCTGTTTAGTTGGTTTGAATGATCCATTAAGGCAACACTGTTATTCGTCACTATTCATATCAGTAATTTTGTTCTTGTAAGTACAATACACCTCTTTGAGTTATTTTTGAAAATACTCATTTCTATCCGATCATTTAATACTTTAAATGCTTTCTCTTCGATAAATGAGTTTGTTTAAGTGAAATATTAAGTAGGGTGTGTAAATTAAATAGAAAATTAATGTTGAGAAAAATAAAGTAGAATGAGACTCCTTCTAGACTAGACAGGTTAAGTAAAATTCTATTTGAAATGGAAAATAAAATAAAGAAAATTAAATGAGGGGATTGTACTTTTTTCATGATTTGAAAGACACATTTATAAAATACGCCAATGTAACAAGTTTTATGTGAGATACTAAATTATTCAGTGCATTTTTTTGCTTATAGTTTAAAATTCGACCATGTTTCATATTTTTGACCCTTTTTATTACGAACTATTAAACCGGAGCATAAAGGATGTTGACATAAGGACAAGCCTTCATAAGGCAATAAGGCAAGTCTTCATAAGGACAGCTTATGAAGTTAGTAAATTTTGACATTGTTCAAACATTATTTAAGCATTTATTCTGACTTTTTAAATGAAAGCTTCAAACGATTTACTCTTTTACTCACAAAACACTAAAATCGAAACTATCAACAGACGACCTAGCGTGTCCAAGTTGACATTTCTTAAAAATTTACGAATAAGTTCTTATAAATAAATATTTTTGAATGAAAGCGCAGCTTACGAAACCAGCGCAAACTTTGCCAAATAAAAACTCCCAAATCCCTGTTCCAAAAGTTGTTCGAAATCCCGTAAAGGGAGCGGATTTCTGGCGTGTTTGTCCCCGGAGTTAATCCGAGTGGAAGGGGATGGGAAGGACTCGAGAACGTGTTCGAATCTCCGAGGTGTTCGATAAACATTCCAAGGATTTTTCGATGCGTCCTCCTTTTGGAGCGCCGGAGTAGTGGAGGAAATATGGCCCCCGTTCCTTTTCTTTCATTTTCGCGCGTTTCTAAGAAAATTTGCACTTTAAACGAGATTAATATGGTAAATATTGGGATAAGTTATTGAGTTGGAGTGAGAGGGTAAGGTATTTAAGTAAGGGATCAATGTATAGAAACGAATGAAAGAAACCTTGTTTTTAAATACATTTTACATTAAATTGGCCTTAAAATTTTCTGTCTTAAATAAAAGTAATGTAAACAGTGTATTAAGAACTAAGATTGTTTTACACGTAATATGCACTCAACTGTATTAACCACCGAGGGACTCCGAGAGTGTATAACGTTTTGAAAATTATTATTTTTCATCTTATATGAACGAGTTAAACGCAATAATGTTTATGTAATGGTGTATTGGTTTGCGATCTAATGGTTAATATTTTAGGACTGAACTATGCAAGTTTAAAACGTGATACATGCAGATAGAGTCCGTAAAGTGCTGGTACATATTTTGCTTTTTTTAGACACTGTAAGTTTTATCTAACTTAAAAGTAATGAGATGATATGGAACTAAATACTGACGATGAATAACTGCCTTTTAGAAGTCGTAACAAATTTTACGAAGAGCAACCACAAAAAAAAGTATCGCTTTATAAAAATGGATACAAATAATAAATAAATAGGTTTTTTAAACGCCTAACAGTTTTGAAATACACCACGAAGAAGGAAAAACGACAAATTCCGAAGAAGAAAAATAATCCTTTCAGAGAACCATCCACCCTCGGTATCTTTCCCGAACTTTCGCTGCTTCAGAACTGAATAACGTAACTTTGGATCAAAGAATAACTTTTACTCGAGCATATCCCCTATTTGTCACTCTCCCTCCAGCAGAGTTTAATGGAATCCCTCCTGGCGAGCACACCTGTCCGCAGTCTTAACGATCCGAGAGGGATGTCTGGCCACACCTCACTTTACGGAGAGGCGTAGTTCGCCACTCGGCCATCCATCAAAGGCGAAGAGATGGCTCTATTTCATCATCACGGGATCGTTATCCGTCCGAAAGATAACCGCTTCGCGTGGCCTAATTACAGTTTTCCGAAGGATGATCGGACGGACGGCCCGTATCATTTTTGAGAGGATTTCTTGCATTAAGCGGATTAGTTTGCTTAATGGGTGGTGTGGGATTGTGTTGTGTGAATTTGGGCGCGGTCCGGTTGTGTGGGGTGTAATTAAATGGGGATGCGGGGTTTTGATTCACTTTGCTGTGAGTGATGAGGGAGTTTTGTTGTGTTGTTGGAGGTGTTTCCAATTGATATAAGATTCAACCCGAACTGGATTAATGGAAGTGGAATTGAAGGAAAAAGTTAAGTTTCAGAATAAAGAATCTAGCATTAACCTATCCTTTAACCATGTTTAAGGTAATATAAACTTGCAATAATATCCATTCAGTGAGAATTTTTCCTGAAAGGAATACGAAATAGGCATTTTAACCTCATTCATAACCAAGGTATCTATGGTTACCGGGATAGTAGTAATATTATAGGATCTATAGATCGTATTTTTCCCTCAGGGATCACATTGAATGGTTTAGGAGAATCTATATTTTAATGCTTTAAAATATCTTAATAGTTTAAAAACTGAGAAATTTCAATACTGCCTTTCTTGTTAGTTCGTATACAAACTTTTTACAATGCATGTATGACGAGAAAAGCGGCATTATATTAGCTCGCATGTAAAATTGCAGTCCAATAAAAACTATTTTTTTGCATTTTGTCCTTAATGACAGTGAGTTCAGGTGGTTTAAATTATGCATGTAATCAATTATACAGTTTAAAATAGAGGCGGTTTTTAAAATCAGCGAAACCTTTCGCTAAAAGTAAAAACCTTCTTTTGCAAACAATCCAGAATGAAGTTTAGGTGTTTGAAAATTATTTAAAAGTATTAAAGTACTTTTAGAAAAATAAGATTTAAAGCCTTGAGCCAATAAAACTATTTCTGGTTCTTTAAATGCACAAAGCCCCTTTCCTAGCATATTTTAAATTTTCAAAAATGCCCGTTGGAATTTGCTAAACAATTTATTTTTCATCTCACTGAAGCTAATGATTACAAAACGACGTTACTATTTATATTCTCCCATGCGTTCTTTATTAAAACATTAAATAATTCAAAACAAGAAACGTTTCAATTAAGCGGGTTTAATCTCATACTTTACATAAAAGGGAAATAAGTCCTTTCGAAATTAATTACCTTTTGGCATTCATTATATTTTCTAAACGAGGCAGAACGATTACTGGGATTTTGAAGATTTGTTTCCCCAGCGATTCTTTTAACAACACATATCTGCGTTTTTAAACTCCACACAAGGACAACAAAATCCATTGTGTATATCGTTTCCCAATTAACCTTTTTCCTTCGAGTGCTGTTTGCAATGCAGTTTAACACAGATGATATAGTGATTGCCTATCGGTATGAAAGTGGAGCAAGTCTTAACAAGGTATTATTACCTATCAAATAGTAGTGTAATATACAGGTTGTTTCAAAAGTCCGTTTCACCGCTTTTGTTTGGAACCAACGTCTGCTAGGGTTATGGAAGTAAGGTCTACGCCTAGGTAAGTGACCCTGAAGAATCCATTGAGATGACTACAGGCCGGATTTTTTGACCGGATTTATCACATTGCCCTTTATTATATATAATACCACAGTAGTAATAGCTTTAATTTTGGATGTTTTGATAAGTGGCAATTAGAACTGAATTTATCGCTCATTTAATAAGTTGAGAAGTAGTTAAAGTTAGTACTATATTGTGTTATTTCCCCCAAAACATTGATGGAATTCGTTCAAAATTGAGATAAACGAGACATGCTGCAATCATATAAATTTGAATGGAAATCATGGAAAAAGGTCAAAAGATGAATTAAAGAGAAGGAGAAAGACTTGTACTAAATACATAAGTTATAAGGACTAAAGAATCCAGCATTTACAATGCCTTATCGTGATAAGGAATAATTATGAAGAAAATTATAAACATAGGGAAATGATGAGTGTAATATTAGGGTATGTAAAATAGAGGGAACAATGCTTTCCTTAGTGCACCATGTTGATTATAATTATAACACACAGTAAAATATGTTGCAAGATTTCAGTTTTCAAATTTTGATACAAAATATCTCTTTTTACTCCAACCTGACTTATCCCACTGTCTAAAATATAGCCCCATTTATCCAACTTAACTCTGAGAAGAAGATAAAAAATAACGTGTTCGCCCAGCATCTAATGAAACTCCAACAAGGCATCCAACCAGCACCAGAGAAATATCGTCTTCATCGCTAGAGCTGCTCGGAGCTTGGATAAACAAAAAGGTTTTTCTTAATACACACACACACTCTCCGCTTCCTCCATTTCTTAATTAGCTAAGCTGAAAAGCAAATGGATTTGAATGGGCGAGGGGAAAGGAAAGCAACTCTTGTGAAACAACGATGGGTCCCTGTCGTGTTACTTGCTTCGGAGAGGATTGGTTGCTAGCAGGAGAGGGGAGAGGTCTTTTTGTGTAGTGTTGCAGAAGGAAGAATATGATGGAATATTAATTGCTTTGTGTTACGCTTGTTAATTTGTACTGTGAAAATTTAGTGAGTTAGAAATTGTTGTAAAGGTGTTGCATGACGTATATTAGTATGAAATGAAGTCAAAACTTTGAACACTCTGTTGTTTGATTTGATGGAAGAGGTTTCGCTAGAGTGTAAGTAAATCTTGAAAATTGAAAACTGGAAAAAATATTTTCAATGATATTTTGAAACTTGTCTCATGCATTCGAGCTTAAACTTGGGTTAAAATGAGGATGTAAACAAATTTTTGAATAAATGAAAAGCAATTTTTCTGGTCAATATTATTAACGCCTTAGAGTGTGTTTAGTAAGTTATTTTCTATCTCTCTAAATGACAAAAAATACATGTCTCAAGGAAATACTAAGGGCTAAATTTTCAATGACGTGCATACAAAAGCCAGCCTCGTATATTTCAGCCTTCCAAAGAAATGTGAATAATAAACCTGAGGATGTATTGAAGAGAGGAGATGGATATTGGTGACTTTACCAACCATAAACTGAAAAATGAATAACATATGACTGTAAATATCCTCTCGATCGCACACCTGAAATTAAAAATAACTAAATTGATATAACTCGATAAGAAATGTCGTTATTACACGACTTGAAGATGTTAAATTTAGTGAAAAAAAACTATGTAAGAATAAGTATTTGTACTTTATGTAACAGGAAGCCCAGTGGCATTGTGGTAGTGCATCTCTTTGCCACCCCAGAGACCCAAGTTCCGTTTCCAGGTTGGGAAAAGAAGACTCAGCTTTTCATCCTCCGAGGGCGATAAAATAAGAACCAAGTTCGTTTGGGGAAACAAGGGGATTTGCCTCAACTGACTGTGACTTTCAGTCACACGTTCTGTAACAGCTGTGCTCATATCCTCACCCAGTGAGGTTGATTATACTGGTGTTTGAAGATCTAACGACCTAGGTACTCCCTGAAGTACCCCCCTTGTTTCTTTATGTAACATTATCGTTTTCATTGATGCTGTGAAATGATTTTTTCTTGAATTACAATAGCTACTCATTTCACTGATAGTACGTTCTGCGTATACGTTTCTTTTATATTGCGCAGTTAAATATACATAACTGTACTACAATTTCAAAGAGGAGATTACTTAAAACAACTTTTCGTAAATATTTAACTGGGGAAAATAATCTAGATTATAAATTATACACCCAAAAAATAAATATATTTACTTGGTTAAGCAGAATTTACTGAATCCAACCGACTAGATAAACACGACTAGATCTACTCAAATGCAATAGAAAAGGTTGGGAGAATTTAAGTAATCCAAGCAGCACGAAATACTATTTAGGAAAAAAACTTAAAGTAAATTTACGAATTGAATATACCGTCTAAAGATTTATCTACCACGAAATGTAGCATGAAGGGCTGCAAAAAGAAAACGAATTTTCTCGCACAGAAACGAACATCTACAAACACGAGAGAAGAGCGATCAATATTTCATCACTCGCCAGTGCATTTCTTCATTAATACCACACCTAGCAACTAATGAAAAGATCATTTGTGGGGAAATGGTTTTATGCTGTTTTAGCATATACTACACTTAAAAGCACGGTTAGGTTCTTTCTCTTTTTTCGGAAGCGAATGCGTAGCCGTTAAAATAGCTAGAATTAGGAGGAGTGACACTTGAACAGTTATTTTACGTTTTATTTTGGTTAAATTAATAATGTTCAGGTGATGGTATGTATTGTAAAAATAATGGTGTTGTATTGTAAAAAATACAATGATAATAAAGAGCCCCATAAATAGTTTTACTATTCTACGTATAAAAAAGAAAATTATTGTCTATTTCTAATATTAATCGCGGTTCTTTCCTAGAGATTTCTTACATTTACTTCTTAATAATATCTACTTTTTATATTTACTTCATGACTTACCCAGAAAAGTTTTATTTTGGAATAGTTTTCTGAGCACAAAAGTGTAAAATTTGATGAATTTTTCCTCAAAACCTTAAAATTAATCAGGTATTAGTATTTCTAACAGACAAAACATAAAAAAACTTTATGGTATAAGCTGTTGCAATTTTATAAGTAAATATTTAATTTTAAAAGACCCTTAGGCATTTTCTAATAACGTTATTCAAAAAATATGTAATATTTACTACATTATGAAAATTGACCTAGATTTATAGGTAGGTTCTAAATCAAAATTAAGTTCAAAACTTGTTCAATCAATATATAACCTTTGACAATTTCCAAAAAAAAAAATCATTCTTGCTTAATTAATAGTCTAAAATATGAATGCTATATGTTGATGAACAGAATTTTCGACTTTGCAATTTTAGTTTCCTTGTCTAAATTCCCTTTAATCGTCTAAGTTTGACAATTAGAGTCCATTTTTAATATTTTATGTGTTCAATAATAACCGGATAATTTGAAGTTTTAGTATATTAATAAGTTTAAGTACCGTAGTATTATTCAAAACGTTTTTTAATAATTGGGTTTTAGAGATTTCTTAATGAGCAACTTTCAATTATCATACGATGCTCAGCAAGTTTTCCTTTTCTCTATTTATATCGGTGAATAATTTAAATTCTCGAGACAATCTTCATCCATCGTAAGATATTCATTTAAAATTGGCTCAGAATTGGCTAACGCACAAAATATGTTACAGATTTTATTATTTTAATGTTTCCTAAAAATTAACTATGAAATTTCATAAAAAGGTTATGTTTCCTATAGGTTAGGATAATAAAACATTATGGTCAGAGTTAGATGTATTTCTTTTTAGACATTTTCAACATTTCATTTCCGAGTAACTTTTTACCTCAAAATTTACACTACAGACCCATTTCTTTGGAATTTGGTTTGTGTTACCCGGTAAATTAGGTAAATGGACGGTACACAGATGCCTTTTAAAAAATTCATTGATTTGTCATTGTTTACAGATAATCTAGAATTATACCGTTCGTTAACCGAATTGTTTAAATCTTGAGTATTACTTCTATTTTAAGGAACAGGAGAGAAATAAGTAAATAAATCATGCATTTTTCTCATAAAACAAATCCACGAGTTTCAGATTCGAAACTATTCCACTCTTGAACTCCAGAAAGTTTTCACATAATCACCAGCAAAAAGTTCTCTCAACCCAGAGAATAAAAATAATGGTACGGAAATACTACAGACGGGTCCCAGAAGCGATGACTACTTCAAAAAAATAGCTCAGCAATTCATACATTCGGAAGAGAAGAATTCAAAATGAAATTCTTCTCCCTCTCGAAAAAAAAATTAAACCAGGAACAACTTCTTGCACAACAGTTGTTGCTAGGCGACAATCTTTGTTGTTTTTGCCGCCGGATTTCACTCTTTACGGATTACTGAACCGAGAAAAAAATATCACGGCAATTAACTGAATTTTCCATCTCGCTGCTTTTGAACGTGTTCCTTTTTTCCCACTTGTCTCGGGAAAGAACGCGCGATTTTGCATTTTTTTCGCGTTCTCTCGTCTCCGCCTGTCGAATGAAGAAGCGTTTTTGATGCCGTAACAGAGATACGTAAGGATGATATGATGGTATTCAAGGGGCTTTTGTTGGAGTAAACTTGGATAAAAATTCAAATATATTCAAAATTAAGCTAGATAACTCGGAACATGTTTTTTTTTCTCAGTAATGCTGAACTGTTTTTCGTTTATGTGCTATTTTTGCCAGATCTAAAACTAGATCGACAATCTAACATCGAGGTATATTTTAGTGAAGCATGTAGGTGAGATACAAAATATAATATTAAAAGGATAAACATTTAATCATTAAGTGATTTATCTGAAACTCGATTCTGGAGTTGACCATGATGTTAAAATATATCTTATTAAAGAAAGCAATTTACTACATGTCCTCTCGTGTGCTTTTCTATTCTATCTAAAAAACATATGAATATGCTGCGGTCACAGCTATTCCATATAATAATGTACTGTTTCTACCAACTTAAATGTTTACTGTTTCCATCACTGAATCTCCAGAGCTCCAACAATTCTGTACATTTCTAAATCTGTCATCGTAACGTCATTCAAAGCACAAGATTTACACATTCATCACCTATGATTATCGCTTCCTCTTCATATCCTCTAGTTGGCAGACTTCTATGATAGGCATGGTTGCTGATTTATAGGTGTTAAAAGTTGCACTTTTCCCAAATCTTCGTATTATTTTGTACTGTATATAAATACTTACTATTAATTGGATACTCATGATAAAGAAGTGAAAGTTTTATTCGACATCATTTAGTACACCTTTGTCAAATCTTATAGAAAAATGGTTTTGCTAAGGAAAAATTTAAAAATGTCATTTCAGTTGGGAAAACAAAGTATCTTTTTTTTATAAAAGAGGTAAATTTATAAATGAAAAACGTGACTAATATCCATATATCCATAACCATATATATAATCCATATTAACAGAAACTAAGCTAATAGAGTTAGATTTTTAACTTTATATTCCGTAAGGGAGGAATTTCTAAACTATATTTGTTTTGTATTAAGTAGGTGCGGTTTCACAGTATAATATATAACATGCTTTCATATAAATATATTAATACCAACTGACTACTTTATATTATGCATTGAGGTTTTATCTAAATTGCAAGAAAACTTTTTAAACGATAAAATCTTAATTCTTAATAAGTTATTTTTGAAGATTATAATTAATATTAATTTACTTAATTTAAAGCTATACTATAAATGTATAACAATAATAGGATTCATAAATATATTTGTGAAGTTATTTAATAATATTAAATTAATACCCTTATAAAATTAAAGTGATGTTGCAATAGTCTTTGAAATGAATTTTTTAATTCCCAAAATAAAACCTTTTAATATTAGAATGATAAGTAATTCCATTATAATCCTTGTTATCAATTTCTATTACTATTTTTTTAATCTGTGGAAGATAGTATCACCCGCTACTGTGAACTTAACGGCAAAATACCACATCTCTGTCGTTAATTTATGAATGCCCCCCGAAGACGTATTTAAAGATGATGTTATCAGTGCAGTTCCACTGGAAGAGATTATCTCACTCCCTCACGAATAAAAAAAACCTTCATACTTCCACTAATTACCATCCACGTGACGTCATTTGGATAACGCATTCTACCTAAGAAAGATTTTTTTAGAGTTCTTGCAAGTTTTGATAATGTTTATAATCTGATTCTGTGGGCCACACACAAAGAATTGGGATACCTGAAGACTTTTTTTTTACAAAGGGGTTGATATAAGGTATGATAAAAGCTTAAATGTCTTTTTTTTTTGCTCACATCAAGACTTTTTCAAAATACTTCTTTCATAGAATATCTTAGTAAAAATATTTTTGCAGAGTCGGTAATGATGGAAGATTTTTAATCTAAATACCTTGAAAGTGAAGTTCCATTAAAGCTTGAAAATGGCGTTATGGCCAAAAATATAATAATATGCCATTAAAGTTCTTCCAAGAATTTTCATCCTAATTATACAAAATGTCCATACAAAAATAATTTTGAACTTTATTCCAATTTTTTTATTAATTATTCCATTATTTTGGATTATTTTTAGTAATTTTTTTCTTCTTTTGTCTAATATCCAACTCTTTTATTCAACTCATTTTGAAATACATTGAAGAATAAAATAAATTAAATTTCCAAAACACATACAATTAGTGTCCTCTTAAATAAATATTTCGAAGAATTTTTATCTAAAAAATATACAAACTTAGTGGATGAAAAATAATTTTTAACTGAAGTTATCTGTTATTGAAAAAATATATTTGCATATAATTATAATTACATAAGAGAACATTGCAGTTAATGAATGTTAATTCACCATTTTTACTTTTAAAATCATAAAATTTCTCCTTGACGACTAATTACTGTTTGAAAAACAACTTAATTCTGTTGAAGTTACATTACTAAACTATTCTGGAAAGCCGAAGTGATCAACAAGTTCGTTTTACCAATTATAATTGTTTGACATGAGAAAGAGAACAGATGAACGAAATAGCTGAGACAAATAAAGACAGAAGGTATCTGAATAAAAAAACGAGGGTTAATAAGTGATATGGAAAAAAGTAGGTGATTGATGACACGTCAAATAGATTGACAGATCACAAGGTTTTTTTACCTTAATTGTTTTCAATCAATGAAAGTATTATCTTTTCATCGTCTAGAAGGGACTTGTTGGAGAGTTCAGAATAAGAATACATACATAGCGTGTGTATTTTGTAGGAAGATCTCATAATGCTTTCTAAGTGAAGCTGATGTCATATAAAAAATTCTAAACAAGACTGCTGGGTTATTTTTTTTTTAATAATATAAGTGAAAATTGTGTAATCATACAATTAAAAGAGATAACAATGTATAATGAAACCAACTGAAATAAAGGCATACATTTGCCCAAGTTTTTGCTGTGCATGACCTTGAGCTCGCTTTGACTTAATATTGAAGTTAAATAATTTCTTCAACATAATTAGTGAACCACACATATATAATTTTAATGCAGGTAAAATTTAAAAATAAAAACTAAGTTTATAGCATTAATCGTTAATAATAAGTTAATTTCTTGTGTAGTGTAATGCTGGGATATAATATAAACTACTATGTAAAAATTTAACATACATTATTTTAATGATTTATTTATCGGTATTTTTAATATAAATTATGGAACTGTGAACTGTGTTTAGTGTAATAGACTACAGGCCCGTGTCGAAAAATGATGGGTCATTTGAACCACCACAAGACTTATATAGAATGATATAAGGGCATAAAATAATAAGATTCAGCACTATGCCGTCACTTGTAAGCTGTCCAACTGAGTGCCGGTGAAAATTCAAAAGCACAGGTAGAGTGAGTACATTTTGGTCATGTATTTTTGTACGGCATTCTTACCATCAATAGATCCAAGAAAAATAATGGGAAAACACGCAGTGCCGTACAAAAGTAGTGCGCCACCAAGTCGGAATTTTTGTATGATTTTCCGCCGATTTTTAGGGTAAATTTGGTCATTTGATTGTGTACGGCATCGGTTCCATACAGTTTCAAAACCTCTTCTAATCCATAATTCCGCAACGCCGTACAAAAAATCATGCGACAAGGGAGAAAAATCGAGGGTTGCAACCCTCTCCATTTCAGTGGTCTGGGGGGTGATTTGAAAAAGTACGGCATCGGTTCCAAAATATTATCTAGCACTCAAATGTACTATTAAAATTAATGCCGTCAAAAAATTATTGTCCATTTGTATGTATATATTAATAATTATCTCAATTTCATCATATACTTGATTTATAAAGCTGGAAGGTCATTTGATCCTGTACGGCAACTTTTTTTTCAACATGGTATAGTTAAATACAATTGTCATATAATATTGCCGTTCAAAAGAAACTGTTCTAAAAAAAATTACAGAGAAATACAAAAAATGAAATTTTTCGAATTATTTCAAAAGTTTCAATAATCATAGATAAATGAAATTTTGCAATTTTCTACATATTATCGTGGTTTTAAATAGTATTCAGGTAAATAATTCAGAAAAAAATGATGCCGTACATTTTAATGCAAACCATATTTTCAGGCTGATGAAAATGGCACTACCATTTCAGGGGTATTTTATGTTCATCTGATACAATACGGCATTCACATATTCTTAAAGAGAACAACTGATAATATGCATTAATCATTATGCCGTCTATCTGAAGTGAAACAGTGTGTATATTATATTCAAGAATTGAAAACTGCCAATGTCAGTATCAACAGTTTTGTACACTCCTGGTCATATACTCCTACTGACCTTTGGACCAACAAAAATGTATGGCATGTGAGAAAATGTTATCTATGCATGAAATACTTTCAAAATAAATTAATTTAATGTTGTGTCAAATCACCCCCCAGACCACCGAAAGGGAGGGGATTGCAACCCTCGATTTCCCCCCCCTTGTCGCATGATTTTTTGTACGGCGTTGCGGAATTATGGATTAGAAGAGGTTTTGAAACTGTATGGAACCGATGCCGTACACAATCAAATGACCAAATTTACCCTAAAAATCGGCGGAAAATCATACAAAAATTCCGACTTGGTGGCGCACTACTTTTGTACGGCACTGCGTGTTTTCCCATTATTTTTCTTGGATCTATTGATGGTAAGAATGCCGTACAAAAATACATGACCAAAATGTACTCACTCTACCTGTGCTTTTGAATTCTCACCGGCACTCAGTTGGACAGCTTACAAGTGACGGCATAGTACTGAATCTTATTATTTTATGCCCTTATATCATTCTATATAGGTCTTCTGGTGGTTCAAATGACCCATCATTTTTCGACACAGGCTTGTAGTCTATAAATGATTTTGTTTGGAACTAGATTTTGTTTAGAATGACGTAAAGAAACTGTGGTAGATAAAATACGATATCTGCTCGCAAGCCTTTAACACTTCTTCTTTAGCAAATTTCAGCAGTTTTAATGACCTGAACTCCTTAAGCTACACGTACACATACTATTAACACACAAAACATAAAAGTTAAAGAAAAAAAATCATTTCACAGCCTTAAGTTTAATACGAGGTTCTACTCACGTTTTTGCCATCTATGTGTTTAAAAAAATATAAAGCATTATTTTTATATTATTAAGTATTGAATCCTGAAAACACCAACACATGCACCAACTTTAAAAAGTTCATAATAATAATAAAAAAAATATGTAAATCTGAAGCAACTCTATATATTTTCAATTTTTCTCACTAAAAAAAAGTTTGGAAATAAAACTATAAATTTTAATAATGATTATTTGTTTTCCTTAAAATGATCTCTATGGTAATGAATCATTAAAATTCAATACGCTTCTGTTCGATTTAAATCCTTACAAAGCTTCTACACGCAATACTGATCCAAGAGTTTTTCCGCTGAGTATTGTTTGACACAAGAGAAAAGCAACAGATGCGCAAAACAGTCTGAATAGAAAACACGGAGGTCCGTTGAATAATTAATGAGGAGTAATAATAAGTGATATAGGAAAAACTTTGGATGATTGATGAGGCTTTCATAGCGTATGAGTTTTTCTTTCCTTAATCACCACCTGCCAATAATACTTTGACAGGAGATGGTCTTGCTGTACAGAAGTTATTAAAGTTAAACTGTGATGTTTTCGAAAAGTTTATGGTTTTTAGAATGATTTTCAGTTGTGTTAAACAAAAGACCCTGTAGAAAATTTCATGAAAAGATTTTGTTAAAAACTATTTCCCTCGTCATAAATAAAAATAAATATTTTAAAGTTTGTTAGTTATTATTTTAATTATTCAAGTTTAAAAAAAATTGAAAATCAATAAAAATCTTAAAAATAGTAGAAATTTTATAAACGGAAAACTAAAATCGATGGATTGCATAAATATGAAAAAAATATTGATGTAATATAAATAAAGTTGAAAGGAAACTATTGGAAAATAAATTTCTCCTAAAAGTGAGGAAGTTCTGTTATTTAATAGCTTATTAGAATATTCAAGAAATCAGAATTCTCTCAATTAGTAGTAGATAAAATGTCCAAAAATTGACAGTTACATCAATTTACTCAAATCATTATTTTTGTATTATAAGGTAAACCATTCACTGTCTCTGTAACCCTTTAAAAGTAATTTATACAAACGAGATATCCCAAATTTTAAAATATATTTTAACTGTTATAATTGTTGATGTTAGCCAACTATTAATTTTTCCCTTTTTTATTTTTAAAAAGTTCATTTTTAAATTTAAAAAAATATTTTAAAGTGAAAAAAAATAGCTTGTTACAGTTAAACAACATGTGTTAGAGACGAGAGCCTATATATAAGGACCGTATATATATATACCTAGAGACTTCTATAAAGGGTCTCGAGCTTAATCGTCGTCAATTATCCTTATTTAACTAAGAAAATATAAATTTGTTTTAAAGGATAAGAAATAAGAATTCTGAATTTATTCAAGAAGCATAAAAAATTGGGTATTTATAAAATTACTTGTAATATGTGTTACCAAACTAATTCAACCATTATTAACGTGACAAAACGTTCTTTATCGTTGAGATAGTACTCGTATTTAATTTAATTTAATTAAAAATTAATCAACATTATCACACAAGTGAAACGTTCAAAATGTAGGTATAATCCAATTAAAACTTACATACCTAAATTATATGTAAGTAAAAATATATAAACCAAATACAAGCTAAACTTTTTTTTTTACTTTTTGTAAAAATAGTAATGCTAAAAATTAATCTAAAGTAAAAGATAAACTAATACTTCATCTAAATATCAGAATGAGGTGTTAAATATTATCTACAATAAGTAGTAGAATTTACAAATATTATAAGCAAAGTAACGATACGAAATTACGAATTTTAAAGAGATTGATCCGTTTTAGTTCATGGAATAATTAAATCCCTTAAAACCTACCTTATCAAGGATAGTAAGTATCTATATTCTGAACAAAGACTATTATAATAATGTAGTAATAAATGCAGTAATAAAAGCAATTATATTAAGTGAAATTTTAAAAGTTCATTACAATGTGTGTTTCACTGTGTTCCGAAAAGCAAACATTTAGGAGAACATCTGTAAAACTATTTTCCTGCATACATACGTTGTGTCAGGAAAAGCAAAATGTTATTTTAATTTAATAATCAAAATAAACTGAAATAATGTTCAACAGTTGGTACCAATTTATCAGAATTTAATGGTTTCAGTCATTCTGATAAGCTTTCATCAATTTCGACGGTTTATTTTACAAAAACTTAATTTGTTATCATTTATTATTTCTTTTAAGTTAACAATTTAACTATGTCCCCATGAACAGAACATCCCTCTTAACTCTTAAGCTATTTTTATGAACAAAAATAAACTTAAAAAATATAAAATTGTTGGTTATGTTCCTAATTGAGGAATATTAGATCATATAGAGAACAAATTCTAGTTTAAAACCCATGTTCAAAGATCAGAAAATTTTGATCTACAAACTACTATTTTGTCAAAATACTGGCCTTGAGCTTAAATAATTTTCAGAGCAAATTCAAATTAAATGCAACTGCATGAATAACGTTCTCTCAAAAGTTAGAATACCTATTTATTAACTCTAACTTATCAATAATTTAATCAAAACGTTTTCCTTAAAAACTAATCATAAAGTCTACTATTAACTATTGATAAAATAACATAAACAATGAATAAAATAAACCCAACATGAAACTTAATGTTTACAATTAATTTCGATTATCAGGCTAAAAATTATAAGTTTTAGACAAAATGCGTGAAATTTTAGTATGAAATAGCATATCTGTAAGTTTTAGAATACTTTTATCAGTCTTTGAATGATATTTAATTTGTAAAGTACTTTAAGTACATTTTAAAACGTGAAAAAAAATCATCATAAAATTTGGCGTCAAATAGTCTTAGTGATTTGTTGCAAAATAAGTTTTTTGGCAGTACTTGTTCTGTAACTGCGACCTTATCCGTAACCTAAAAAAATGGAAATATTTTAAGATTGAGAATTGAAAAAAAAAATCAAACAGCTTACTGCACATCCTCGAAAGAATCGGAACATTTCGATACCAAAAATATGTCCTACGGATCAGTAATTAAAAGTTTTTTCCCTGGAAACCGTTCACCAAAACTGTTTTTTTTAGAATAGAGAGATTGTAATGATACACATAATTTCCCATCGATATCACCGAATCTTGTTCCGTTTAATGTTTAATTACATTCTTTCAACTAAAAATATCAAACTATACATACCTACTACCTCGTTTTATATATTTTTTTTTAAAACTGAAAACGCCCCCTCTAAACTCAAATCAACTGCGAGTCAATTACGACATAATCACCATCACGCTCAACCTTAAATCTTTAAAAGTCTGACTACTGAGTAGTGAACCGAACTCACCCGTAAGAGAGAGTGAACCGCTGAACCGGGGAGCCGTGGGCCGTAATCCTTCCCTAGCGATCTCCGGAGCGAGTTCGTGACCGTGATCTGCCGGATCCTCTTCTTAAATCGGATCCCGCCAGCTGGCGGGAACTGAGTCCGCGATACCAGCGCCCTCTGTATCATCAAATTCAATTTCATTTCCGAGGGACCGATGAGGTAGGGGTGATGGGAGTTTGATTAAGGGTGGGTGATTTATAATTTGGGGGTGTTGGGGGAGTAACTCAAATGGATAAGCGTTGGGTTTAAAATATATAGGAACCCTATGGGGAACAGGTGGTTGTAAGGTGATTTTAACTAACCAAAATATTTTTAATTTTCGCTTATTAATCACTCCAGTTGCGTATAAAATATGTATTTATTTGGAGGTATATCGTAATTCACTACATAAGTTATTATAGTAAATATGAAAGGAATTGTTGTTATTAAATTTGTTAACAAAGAAACAAAATTTTGAAGATTTCTCACATACTAAAAGGTTTAAATTAAATATAAAGTTTATACATTGTGGACTAATTTGATAATTTCTGATAGGCAAATATATATTTATATTCCTGTAGGACATATATTTATTATATTCCTCTTTCTATATTCAGTATCTTCTTATTTTATTTATTTTATAGTGTCCGTTTAGTTTCACAAAATGATTAATTTATTGAAGAATTTAGAAACTTTTCTGAAAAGAATCAAATGTACAAAATGTTTTACAAATAAGACAAAATTTATATTTGGTGTTTAATTATTAAAATACTCAAAGATTCTATTAACAACCAATATTTAATTTTGAAACAGCTTTAGGTGCACCGTAGACTTTTTCCACTGGATGTAATAAAACACTCATCTCCAGGAAGAAACCTGAGTTTATGGCGCCGGTGTCTTGGTGTGGTCAATTTTCAACCGGAGAGGGGAGATACGTGAGGGGAGATACAAAGAGATTGAGGGAGATAGGGGAGATAAACTGCTGGTGGTCCGGCCGCAAATTGTTTTATTACATCCAGGCACTGGCTGTAATAAAACTTTACGGTGACCCGTCCTCTAGCCGCCATGTTTAACCACAGCACCCACAGCAACATGATGAAGTGCTGTGAGCATAGATATCTAATTGTACTATTAGATCTCTAACAATATTCTACTAATTGCTATTATTTTAGGATCTAATAATAATAATATTAGCAATTATATCTCAATGGTTGTCGGTCAAAAATTGAGCTGTGGCTAAAAATGGCGGCTGGCGGGCCCTTTCTAAAGCTGTACTTTAATTTTGCAGAAAATTGGAAAGCGATACAAATTTAAAAGAAGCTTTTGTGAAAACTACACTTTAAAAAAACGTTTTTTATTCCAGAAAATTTTTCAGGAAGAATGAAGGTAAGTTTTTTAAAAGAAACTTTTAGCTTGTTTTAAAGAACATTTTAACATCCATTCTTACAAATTTATGCAACATTTATAGAAAGTTCGATAGCTATTAAATTTCTAAAAGTAAAATATTTTTTTTTTTTGTAGAAGAATTGATAAAAACTGAGGAAATGTTTTTCCATGCATTTATATAACTAACTACCATTAAACTTTTTGTTGGGTCGCCGCAAACTAATTACCATTTTTAATGTCACAAATTAATCCTTCTAAAATTTCATTTAAGATTCTTCATAGCATGGGGTAGTTTCTTCTAGCATAATTTCAAATATCTTCTATTTTCTAGGGAATTCTTTTCTATTACTACGAGCACTAATACATGCTATGGTAATTTACTACATCAAAAAGAAATCTCTTTCCTTCCCATATTCATGAGGGATGGATTTAGAAACTAATTCTGACATCAGCTTTATTTCACCAGCGCAGTTGTTCTGACACTTCATGTTAGGTTCATCTGTTTTCATATCTTTTCTATTAAACGAATCCTTTTATCTTTCCGTCTTTCATTTTTTTTCAGCTCCGCTTTCGGATTTCTTTCACGTTACTCCTGTTTTTGAGTAACATGTTTGTTTCGCATCGAATTTTTGAAACATACGTAGATCAGTCTTTTTTTTTTGTTTGCCTCCAGATGCGCATTATTTCTTATGCAGCAGTTTTCAAGTGATTCTCTTTCTGTAAATAAATCGAATTTAAAAAGTTATGAATAGTTCTGTTTTTGAATCCACGGTTCATGCATTTGAGATGCTTTTCGTGCGCTAACATTTATGTTAATGTTGTAGAATCTGATTAGAAGCCTTTGAAATGTAAAAATTTTATTATTGTGTTTTTGTGTGTTTTATCTTTTAAATGTTTTATAGAAAGAAATATAAAGAAAGACGAATATATGCTGCAGATAAATGAGTGCAAATTTTTTTTTCTCTATATAGCGCCCTATATAGAAAATATAGAACGGATTTTAAAATGACTGTCCTATTGGAAGTAAATATGATTCCAGATAACCATTCAGTGTCATAGCAGTGGGAAATTAATTAATCATCTAGTCTTAAAGTATCAGTGCCATTTCTCAAAAAAAAAAAAAATCTCACTGGAACTCCTCTTGAACAAAAATTGCCTATTTGTTTTAGGAAGATTCTAAATCACTACATCGGTACTACTCTGTACAACTTAAAAATGTGTGATTTAGCTTTTTCACAATTTAAATGAAATGGGGGTACATTTTTATGTGTAATAGTTTTACAGATATAATACATAACCATTAATAATTAGATCATTTTTGTATTAATAAAATCTTATCTAACATTCAACTTTAAATAGGATTTCTTTCAACCTATATTTTTGAGACGCCTATCATCTTCCAAGGACGCAAAGCGATTGTTTGGGATTTTTACTTTATTCCCAGTTGCACAAGAATTTCATTTCAGAATTATTGCTACAATTTAAAAAATCCCGCCTCCTTAAGAATTCTTGTATATGAATATAGTAAAGTTACTGAAATATTAATGCTTTGCATGCTTTATATTTGTAGTTAATAAGCATTTAAATCCTTAGAATTGAAATCACTGTTCACTAAAATCCTTATTTCTTGGCACCCAAAGTCTAACCTCAGTCTCTTTTAATAGATTAGGCAAACATCTGTAGAGTTTGCTTTGACTCCCATGGTTCTATTTATAAAATAAACTGCAAAATTATATGAGTGTATATATTTACTATCAGTAATACTACCAGGTTGTTTATTTGTAAATAGTATTATTCATAAGTATTTTCCTTTATCACATAAGTGCATTAGTTATAAATATACCTCAAAATAGAGTTTATTTCATACCAAGAGCATCCTGACACAATAACTGCGAGTTATTAATATTCCTTATGCATTTTGTTGACAGAATATGTTTAAAACTAAAAATAAAATCAATACACATTTTTTACGTATCTGAGCTTTTGCACCAAATTGTAAATCCATAAAAACTCCCTCTCTCCACCTGGAGTTGATTATTTGCCGAAAGCCATAGATCTATGTATAAAACATCTGTTGCTGCTGCTTGGAATACACAAGTAAGAGAAAGCGCCGCCATAAAGCATGCTGCGAAAACTGCTCGCAACAAATGCAGCATAAAATATTTATGAAGGACTGCGATAACAGCTTCGTTTTGCAACAGGGGGGAGAAGAAGGCATTTTAAACATTCAAGATTCATTTTGGAGTTTATACCTGAGTGAGGGCGTTCTTTATAAATATGAAAAGGCTCCGCGAAATTTGACTTCCCCCGGAATTTGATCACCGTTGTATCACGGGCCTATTTTCATAATTGAAGAATTGGGGAGCAGATGTAGCAAACCCGATCTTGGCGGCTTATTTTTGGTTGGCGAGAAATTTACTTACGTGTCAGAGCCTTTAAAAGGATGAAATTGTAAAATGTGTGTAGTAATTATATGGATTAACTTTTTTATAACAAAAATTTTAGATTTATAAAGTATCGTTTTACACAGTTGTAAAAGGTTTTTTTTTTAAATATATTTACATTTTTTGGTCATTCTCACAAAGAATAATGATGCATTGAAGAGGAGTGGATTCAGGATACAGAAGGTTTTAAACGGCAGTCCCTCTATTAGTTTTAGCTTTAAATTATAGGAGTGTTTGGCTTCAATTTTAATCGGAAAAATAAAACCATTTACCATTTTTATAGTGTACTTTAGAGGAATTATCCACGATGTCAATTTATGGGGATCAGAAGTATCATAATTATTACAGTTTTTTCGGCTTTTTTCTGCAGATGACTCTTGATTTTTTTGAGAGGTTGGTGTTTATTACAGAATATGCATTAAGCTAGGGATATATAGGTACTACTTAATTCTTAATTTAAAATATTACATTTTTTCTTTTTAATAACCGAATTTTAAGATATTTAAATAATATTTTAGATATATTTCATAAATGTCTTTAGTAAATCATTCAATTTTAGATAAATTTATATAGTTTTTCTACACGAGTTCGTTTTATTCAAAGCAATGCATTCTACTATAAAAAAAGGTTTAAAGATTTGAATTTTAGAATTGATATATTTAGTAATTAAATAAATGTAATTGGCTAAAAGTAATAACTTGGAGGACATCCTAATTTGTTCTGCAATAATGAAACAAAATACAATTTCTCAAAAAACACTTCAAAATATTTCAAATCCTTTTACACATTTAATTTTGCAACTAAACATTAATCTTACATTTAAAGCAACTAAATACTAATTTTATTCACCTGTTTTTAATGCCCTTTGCATGTAATCCGCTTACTACAAATCGTCTTATAGTAGAATATAAACTGAAAACCAAATCGCCAAAATAGGAAGATCGCCAAAAGTGGATAAACTACTACAATATAGGAATTTGTTTAGAAGTATGAATATTGCAAACAGAGCTTTCTTTCATGAATAATGGAGGGCGTGCACTTTAAAAGCAGTTAGCGGAGCAATCGGAATGAGGGAAGCACACTAATATATGCGAATAGATTATTTATGTGCTGATGAATATATCCCACGCATAAGGCTTTTTAACCCCGCTAAGTAAAATTCTTGACGGCAGCAGCAGGAAGGAATTCTCTCGGTGCAACAGAATCACGCCGAAGCCAACCCTATTGCTTTTAGCATTCGGGGGCTTTGAAAAGTATGCGGGTAATTTGTTGCTTTGCATAATTACTTACTTTCCTACGGGGAATGCGAATTCAGATTTGGGGAGTGCATCAAGGTGGAATTGTTATCGTGCATAATTCACTACGTTTTGCTCACTCGGCAATAAGCACTTTTAAATGGGCTTCGGAGTGTTGTTGCGTGTGTTGTTTTTGGGAGATGTTTAACATAAACGGGATATGAATTCTCGAAGATTCTAATTTGGGATAGGAAGAAAAGCCTTAGAGTATTGATGAACAAGCGGTACATTGAGATGATAATGGGGGTATTGATATTTAATCATTTCAACCTCTTCACTTTTCCTGTACTAATTATTCTAGGTATTACATTCTTTTATTTAGAATCAAATAAGTATCAAAATGAGCTTTAAGTGAAGGAAGATTGTAGAGAAAGGCTTTAGAGGTAGAAAATACAAAAAGACTATAATAGGATATTGTTGTAAATCTGACGTCCATCAGTGTGCTTAAATTCGTTTAATTAACATTTTAAACAAAAGATAATAAATGCATATTTTAAAGAAATTATGGGAGTTTACATGGCAAACCCAACATGAAAATATATCGATTAATTAGAGAGAAAGAAGAGATTCAATGAAAGTTACTTTAGCTCTAGTTTTTGAATGAACGAAAAATGAGGGACTGAAATTTATAAATAATTTGTTGCATATCTTTAAAAGCCGCCCTGTTTAACCTCTTGATTAAAGACCATTATTACATAATGGAATTTCGGGGTGTGATTTTAATCAGTTTCTAAATGAATAGTATTCAGCGTTAACTTTATAGCTGTTTTACGCAATGTCTGGTAAGTACATGGTCAATATCACTTTAATATCAATGAAGGTGTATCTTTAATTAAGTCTAACAAGTGTTTCTGTTAAAAGCATATGTAAAATAAATACTGTCTAAACCTTCCCTTAACAGATCCAACCGCTCAATTTCAAATTTCGAGACGCGACAAAGCGTTGACAAACGAGAGATTCATTCAGCCCCGCGATAAGCATGTTTACAGGAGACAGAGGGGGCGCAATTAGGGCAGAAGGGCGCGGTAACGAGCGTTTGAAAAGGGAAAAGGGTCATTTGGCTTCGAAAGGGCGCTTATTTGGGCATTAGGACACCTGCCCGCTTCATCAAAGCGTCGTCGCAATGAGATCTGTTAGTCCCGACTGCAGATACTTTAATTGTTTCAGGGGGTTACTTGGAATCGCTGTTTCGGATAAAATGCCGCTCTTTTATGGGTTATGGGGAGGCTTGATGGAGTGTTATGGGCTTCGAAAAGTTTAAGGTTTCAAGGGGAATGAGTCTTCTGGATGATTGCTATTTGTGTTTAGGACGGAAATATTCATATGTTATAAGTATCATATAAGTATTAGGGTACTGTGTGAAAAACTCAACATAAAATCCTACAAGATTTACACTCTTCATTTCAAGGTTTTTCATTGATGGTCGGGATAAGGACCCTCTCTTGGAATGTATCAGAAATGTTTAAATGTATTTAATGTTTTATTATTTTGAATGTATTGTATTTAAGTTATTCGACGAGTGGTGGTCTAATGGTATACGAATTAATTACACTTTTTTGTTACATCAAAATAACAACATGGTAAATTTCAAATTAAGTACTGTATACAGACTTAAATGGAACCAGAATATAAAGGTGGATGTGGAATACCAGTTAAGGTTAAATTAATATGTTAAATTATTTAAAGTAACCTTCAAAATTTCCCTTTATTTACCATTTTTATCACACACTGTCATTTTGAACACCATCATCCAGTTTGGCTTCGTTCCAAATTCCCTAAACCTCTAATACCATTTAAATTCTAGAGACTAATAAGACACATCAAACCGCAACGCAACAGGCAATGCCTGAAACACCGTGAAATTCAAATTACGTAATAGATTGATAACCCACTAATCATTTATCGAATCACGATAACACTCACCAAGAAAAACCCTAACCAATTTCATCATCCATCAAATTTCTGGAGAGGGCGAATTCGCAAAAACCAATCGCTGCCGCAATCCATTAGATTCACCGCCCCAATTAATTATCCCAGATTAATGCGGCTCTTCGCAGGAGTGGCATCCAGAGATGGAATTTTAATGAAGATGGAGAGCATCACCCTCTGCTAATCCCGGCCCCTGATCTTTTTCTATTATGCGGTCTTGGCCTCCAAGGCTTCCCCTATTAATAGCCCATCCCCCTGAGTAGAGGAATCAATTAAAAAGGCCAATATAGGAAGGGGCGATTTGAAGAGGCCGGGAAAAGTTGAGTTTGTGAGGAAACATGAGAGCCTAAGTGAATTTTGTGGTAACTTGAGATGTGGGCTAAACGAAGAGTTTTCAGAAAGAAGGAATGCAATTTCTCGCTATTTGCACTAGTTTATTTTATTGCATTTATTTGATGAAAGGTGTCATAAACGTTTTTAGGCTTGCTTAATCTTTGAACGAGAAGTTTTCCAATTACTTCCTATTTCAACAAAATTGTTTTTTTCATCAAATTTTCCTCAAATTTCATGAATTAAGTAGTTTATGATTGATACAATCTATCAATCTATCAATCTATCAGTAATTGAAATTATTTTCAAAGTATTTTGCTTAGTTTAAAACTTTCCAAACTTAATTTGTGTTAGTGAAATAACAAGCTCATATTTCATGTGGGACATGATCATGAATTATGTTTCTTACAGTATGAACCGAACACCCCTAAACACCTTTAAATTTATCTTCATTTCTTTAAAGTACGTACTATTGCCTCCGCATACTCTACATGGAAATGTTTGCACAGTTGAAACTTTTCAATTAATTAATTTAATTTAAATTTTATTATAATTATATAATTAGTGTTGATTTTGAGAAGATTTTCCTATGAAAGTATGAGATTAAATTTAAAAATGAATCATCATAAATTTATGTAAGTATAACTGGTTACACTATAGCAGTTTTAATTCACTAACTTTCATAAATTTTTAAATTTATACTTTCAATATTTTATGCTCTAATCAGTCCTCTTTGTAGTAAGTTAAATAAACATACTAAAAAAAGGAGAGGTGCGTGCTTCAAATTTTAGGTTGAATGAATTCCAATTCATGCCATTTTTAAGAAAAGAAAATATCTTTCAAACAATCTAACTATAAAACTCTTTACAGAAAAATATCAATGAATCTCAAAAAGGTTTTAGTCGTTACAAATATAAATTTTAAAATATCGCCACACCGAGTTTGTATTTACCAAACTCAGGGATCCAGAAACAAAATTATTTTTCAAATTTAGATCCAAATATTTGCATAGTATCTCTATCAATGCCAGACTCTTTTTAATCCAGTTATGAAAATTATCAAGAGTTGTACGCGAGGATATTCGGTTGAAAGAATCAGATACTAATGGAAATATGTCACAGAACAAAAGAATATCAGAGAGAGATACAGCAGTTGATCAATGATAAAAATGGAGCGAGCAAATATTACGTTAAAGGAGAGAGAAAAACAAAGACTTTCTTTCATACGCAAATAAAGACAAAACATAAAGAGCACAACATAATGGAAAACAAACAATGCAAGTCTTATAACTGCGCTCTTTTTGGGCAAACAGAAAAATCTAGGATAATTCTGAAAATCAGCCTGCATTATAAATGAAGCCCTGAACAATAAAGGATTTCCTGTTTTCTACATGGTACACTGAATAAAACATTCTCAAATTGATTCCACAATAAAATGAAAGATAATTTTTACTTATTTTAGTTTAGTTTATCAAACGTTTTTAATCACGGGTTTTGAATTTCTGTTTTAATTTTTAAACTCTTTGCAGATCAATAAAAAATTAATTTTTCCCTAGTTTAAAGCAATGACATGAATATGACTCTTTATTCAAAATAGAACTTAAAATTGGGTTGTCGGTGTTTAATAAAGATAACGATAGAAGGTATTGGTTTTAAAAAGTGAAAGAACAATTCATTACTTCCGTTAACACATTTTTGTTTATACTTTTCCAAATGAAAACTAATTTTCGTATAGATTCATATTTCATTCAATAAACATTTTATGTATATAAAAAACTCAAATCAATTAAATATTCAGAAAGATGTGTAACAACTTCTATAAACTTTAAAAGGTATCATCCATTTGTTTATTTTCCCTCCTAGTTTCTACTCTTTTTGAAGAGTTAAAAGCAAATTATTTTGTGTTTTAGTCACTTACTTAATTTAAAGTTCAGAAGTTCAAAAAATGTGAGGAGAAGGAATTACTTTCAAATAACCATTTTTTTAAAGTTTTACGTAGTTTAGTAAAGTTTCTGTTGTTTGTAGTACATTCCCTTGTATTGGTGATAGAGATAATCGATAAATTTTTAATGACTGCGATACACCTTTATGTATCTCATTTCATGTAGTGGATGTACTATTTATCCCCTTAAATTTGCAATTCTGTTTTAGGTATTTTACATTTGAAATGTGAATCATGCCTACTCTTAACTTATTACTTGTAATGAGACTGCTTTAAGGATTTATATAAAAGAGAAATTAATATTAACACAATTCATTTGATGGATTCATTCATTCATTTCAAACATTTCCATGCATTTCAAAAGACCTTACTTTGTGTACATTACTTACCACCACCAAAGAAATTCGTTTCAGTCGTCATTCAAAAGCATTGCAGTGAGGGAAGGACGAAAACGAATGTTCTCATTTGCACTTGCCCTAATTATGCGCGTTCTTTTCCAAGTCATGAGATATTCCATGAAAGCGGTAGAGTAAATGCGTGACCAGGTTAAGGTAAACCAATGTCATGTCTTGTAAAAAGGAACTAGGATCTTAAGTACATTGTAGCTATTCCCACAAGAGGGATAATTAGTTTTAAATCTTTTCATTCCAATGCCAGTCGTACCCTCAAGTTCATGCCCGAAAAAAGCGATTAACAAAGTTTCCTTTTGTACGGGATCTGGTCTCAGCGAAAAGTAATTTATAAAGATTGGATTATGCTTTTTCTCTTCGAGCGTTAATGAACGTGTAGAAAGTTCTTAATGAGTTCCATCAAGCTAATTAAAACTCAGAAAGTGTCAAGAAAGAGATTAAACAAAGCCGAAGGGGGTGTTCAAAGTTCTTGTCTCTCTGGCTTCAATTTGAGGAGTTTTGCTTCCTTTTTAAAAGTAAGCATTTCTATGATGCATATGAAAAGTTAAAAATAGTGTTCACAATTTATTGCAATATAATAAAGTCCAAAAACCAAGAAATCTTCAAGAGTCACTCTGCGGATATATGCTATCGAAATCAAATCTTAAAAAACAAGAAGTGAGCTGAGGAATTATCATAAAAGATATTTATGAAAAACTACAGTTTCTTCCTAAAACTGAAAAATTTTTATAGAGTTCTATTAAGTATCACTCTAAAAATACCAATGAAATAATATCAATAATTTTCATGTAGAATAAATTTCTAAATCCCAAAAAAATTAACGTTAAAAACACTTCTTTAGATTTAATGTTATTTTTGGAGTATTAGGGGAGAGTACTAACTTTGCGTGCTAACTTTGAAAGCTTAAAAATTTTACTTATTATTTGATTATAATTACAAATTTGATTTATTGATAATAGGTGAGTTATCGAACTATAAAATAGAAATAAACTTTTATACTCAATAATTTTTTTTTTTTAAAGAAATTAAAACTACAGAGACGGAAAATGTGTTCTTATGGTGTTTATCTACATTTAAGAACATTTGCAGATTCTAAAATATTTTAAACTATTTTTGAACTTGAACATATTCTGGATAACAAAAATTTTTAAGCACATTCAAAACACTATCACTACACAGTAAAGTGTTAAAGTGTTCTAGCTAACAACGCAAATAAAGTGTTGTTAATTTGAGGAGGAAAAAGTGTTCCAAAATGAGTTTATAATGCATTTGCGTTTGGGTGTTTGCGTTGGATTCTGTAAAATGCCGCAAAGTGAATTTTTGAAACCGTACGAATGTATCTAATATAGTGAACAAGGACCTAAGTTGTAAATTACTGTAGAAAATATTATATATTTTTCATTACAAAGTGCATTTTTTTAGAATAAGCTTTCTTAAAAGCAAAAATTGCATGAAATGCAGAGAATATATCTAATAAAAAATATCTTATTGTATTCAAAGTAAAAATACTGAAGATTTGTTTTTAAATACTTTGATACAAAATCCTTGTTTTGTTCATATGAATACCTAAAACAGTAAGTTCTACACATTATATTGATATTAGAAAATGATAGTTTAGCTATATTTTTCGAAGTTCAACTTGCAAATAAAACAGTTATTCCTTGACTTGTATGTCTAACTTCATTGATTCAAACATACTTGAAAAATATAACATGCGTACTTTTAAAAAAATATTTTATTAACCAAAAAAAAGTAGCAAAAAATAAAAAAGTTTTTAAAAGTTCTTAAAATAGATATAAACTTGTAAAATCGTCGCAGACCTAGTTATTTCATGGGTCAAATTTAAAAAAAAAAAGACTCGTTCAGTTTGTAGTAAAAGAGAAGCACATTTTCAAAGGCAAATACCACTCATGCTTTATTTACACGAATGAAACTTGTAACATCCAACCCCAAATATTGGGCTGTTTCAATACACATAAAAGATGACATTGTTTAAAAAAACATTCACCTTAAAAGCATGTATATCGAAGTCTTCCCTAGTGATTTGGTAACTTTTTCTTAAGAAATAAACCAAATCTAGAAATAACAATCTACTCAAAGTTTGTTCAGCGCGTTCGAAAAGCAAACGTTCGAATCTTTCTCGGTGTTCTTCTCTCCCCTCAGCACTTAAGCCTTATTTCTTGGGTTAGAATTTTATTCGATTTCACAAAAAAGCAGCAGTTTCGAACGACTCCAGCTTCCGGTTTCAAAGAATCCCGCGTTTTTCCTTTTGTATACATTTTTAAGGGGGATTTTATTTCTGCAATTCACACAGCGACTCTTGCCCTGAAGGGACCATCCATTAATTAACGAATGCTTATTTTGATTATGACAGAATTTCTCATTTTGACATCCATTATAAATCGAGACTTTCATACATTTCTTCACAAAAGGTGTTATGCTTTGTGAGTTTCATGAGACATTGCAATTGAACATTGCATTGCAATCAAAATACTTTTTTTTCTTAAAAAAAAGTTAATAAATATCGTTATCTTAAATGTTGAGAATAAACCCACCCAATACTAAAATAATAATCAGTTATCTTAATTATGAAATATTAGCCCCTGCCAGATAAAGGGGAAATTCTTAAGCAAATAAAAAATTCACGAGTAAGTGTAACCTATAATACTATTTCACGACCTGGTGGAAAATATTTTTATTCTTTCTTAGGTTACCTCATTGTATATGTGTGGTTTCATAAAATAACCAACCTTTTAATCTAAACCCCTTACTTCCCCATTAAGATTTAGGAAATTTTAACGTAAAAGTATTGTAGGTTGTGTTATTTTTTTTATATATTATGATTAGTTCTCATTACATAGATTCGTACGAAAGTAATTTTTCTAAAACCTGATGTTTAAACGATTTTGGAGGGTGAATAACGTTTCTCATGTATGGTACTATATAGCACCATATAGTATGATATGAATGCATTGATTGAACTACAAGTTTATATTAATTGCTGGAAAATTGTAGAAAAAAGCAGCTTTCTAAAGAATAGGATAATATTTAACGTTGTTTCTAAAGATAACTGTTTTTGTGTTGTTCTTGGATAAATACTGTTCCTCCTTCACTAATGACTAACGTAATTTGAGGATGATCCCTGAGCTCATGCAACAAGATCGAAAAAGAGGTTGAAAAGGGGGCACAAAAAAGGAGAAAATGGTACAAATGGAGTTTGCTGGGGACTTCCGTTTTTCTCAAATATCCGGAGTGGATCATCGAATCATAGGCCTGAATTTCAGGAGTGCTGCGAAAAAGAGGTAGTAGATTGGTCCAGTGTGACACTTTTCTCAGAGGAAAAGATTAAATACACGAATTTTAACTTTTAAAATGAAATTTGAGAATTTTCCTTCAGATTAAACAACTTTCAAACTAATTGTAAAAATTAAGTAAGTAAATAAGGATCATCTTGTATATGTCTAATGTCTATACACCACTCCAATGAATGGTTATGTAGACAAGGAAAATGTAAATATTTTAAATATGTTAATTAAAAATGTAGGTATAATAACTCAAAACTTTTTTTTAATTTTTTTCACTTAAATAATATAGGTTTAATAAATCAAAAAAATTGTTATTTTTTTTTAATTAAATAATATAGCTAATTAAAAGAGTACGATGATGCACATAAAGCTTATCAGGAAGGAAATATGAAACTGTTTATTATTTCAGAAAATTGTTTACACACATTTAAAAAAAATTAAGTTAATATAGTTGATTACTTTAAAGAACTGCAAGTCGTTTCCCCCGTGCCGTGTGAAAAAAAGCTACTTGTGGAATTGAATCTCATTATCAATTTTCAATGTATTCTAAATCACATATGAAATTTTCATTTTTATTTTTTTTTACTTTAATTAAGGAATGATTATTAATCATTGTTGTTTGATCTAAGAAACTAAAATAGGTGTAGTTTATGAGTGGTACAGTTTTAATACATTTCTCAAGAATTAGTATTATGAAATTTCTTTCCCGGATTTCCTCCAAAACAAGAGTGAAATAGGTTGATTAAAAAGGTTTCACTATCAACACAAATATTTAAATTTACATTAACCTAAATTGTGCACAAAACTATTTGTATTGTTTTTCACTAGTCTCACTACAGCCTTGAAAAGCTAAAATTTATTATTTACTTTTATAAACTCAGTATCTCAGCCGGGCTATAGAACATTTTCAATCACATGACTCGGACCTAACAACGGCCTTAGCAACAGAAGATGTTACAGTTTTTGCCCTACAGAGGTTAACAGTTACAGAAAATGACTAGCCGTGGAATTCTTCTATTGGAGCATTTGAAATCACGTGATCCCATACCTAAAAAACGCCTTAGCAACAGATAAACAACGGCCTTAGCAACAGTTAAAAGCCCTACAGAAGGTACACAGTTAAAAGAAAATAACCGGAAAGAATACTCTAGTGGCAGTTTAATTTTCATTTAAGTACAATTTCAGCCGGAAAACTCCAACAACTTGAGTTTATGGAAAGTGCACTTATCTAAACGATGAGAAAAAGCGGCTTATGCTTTTGGTTACAATATTTCTTATATTCATTTTTCACTAGCACGAGGATATCCTTAAAAAATGGGACATCAGACCATTCCTTCGAATTTATTTCACCCTAGGTGGTGATAATCGAACCGCGCTTCGGAAAATTCACGAATTCAACAATAAATTGTTATAAATCTTCGGCATCACGTACTACTAGCGAGGTAAAGTTCATGTTAATCCTTATGCATGAATTATGTTTCTCTTGTGATAAGTAGAGGTCTTATTCTTGCAAGAAATTCATGTACATTTTTATAACAATTCTAAGTTATTGCATCGAGAAATTTTGGGCACGAAATGGTGCTTTTACTATGAATAAACAAAATGCTATGTAAAAACTGTTTTAATATTTTACACATTCACCTACACATTTTATAGAAAGGTAAAGGTTCAAAGGTGAAAATACAGTACATACTTATTTCAAATACATCGATACAAAATTTAAATATCTTAAAGGAGATGAAAAACGTTGTTTTGAACGTTTTAAGAAATATTGGAGTTACCTATTAGGTTAAGGAATATTGAAAAAAAGACTTTCTAGAAGAAGATAGCAAAATTTGTATTTTCGTTTCTTACAGAGAATGAAAGTGGTGATATCCCACTAAACTCAATTTCAAGTTATTGAAGGTTTTCCTTAAAGGCACTGGTGTTGGTCTGAAGGAGGATGCATTCTCGAGACTGTGTCCTTATAAGCAAATATTTAACTATGTTGCCTGTTTGAATATTGAATAATTTGAAACATTAAATAATGGATGTAAAAAAACTCCAAATCAATGCTTATCTCCACTTTCATTATTTTGGACTTACGTCGTTGTCATTCAGAGCAATTCAAGTGATGCAACTATGTTTTCCGACCACCAGATCTGAATTAAAATGGACTGTGCAGTCAGGCATTCTCGGATACAAATAAATTCCTTCTGCGGTGGTCTCTCTTTCAACCCAGAACGACCGTCCCCGAACCTTCCGAAGCACCCAAAGTGTTGCCACCGCCGGGGAAAAGTCTCCCCGCAAAACGCCCATTTAAGACAAGGATCATCGCCGCACGCAACGGCGCGAGGCGGAATTATGCCTCTCCAGAAGCAGCCCCATCTCGCTTAACTGCCGCCATCCAAACATCTAAACTCCAATTATCTAAATAATACCGACGACGACTCCTCCACTCCACTCGACCCGGCATTCGAGACGAGTAATTAAATTCGGCTACAATGTCTCTTCTTCACTGCGCCTCTTTCAACACTCCGTTTCAATGGCAAGGAAACAAACGACGACCGGGCACATTAGAATGGCTAGGAGGGACATTTTTGAAGGGGAGTCGCTAATGGGCGGGGGTTATGGGCCTTCGCGAGTTGTTCGAATGCCTCTGAAAGGCATTATGCGCTCTCATTGGAATGTGTCTTTAAAAAGATAACATGAGCCCATTTTTGTTCCCCCATTGGAGAGGGAATATTTCAATGGACTTGTTGGGTTTTTGCACACTCTAATACTCTTTTCAGATTCGTTGATAATGTTTGTGGTTGGTCGTTTGCGGTTGCTTGTTTGAGATAAGGAGATGATGGGAGGTGAAATTTGTTTTAAGTGGCGATGAGGGTTTTTAAGGTCGTAAAGTGAGCTATTCCTTATTATAATATTTAAATCACTACAACTTAGGAGAATGTTATGAAGTGGTTAACTTGGCTTTTAGCATGTTTTAAAAACGTTTAGTGAGTTGGGACTAAAAGATTATATCTTTGGGTTCATTATATAGAACATTGTTCTTCCTTTTAAAAGAAATAAGTTAACTTTTTCATTTTGTACATGAGCATTTGCACTTTAGGAAAAAGGAAGCACTTTAGATATAAATCTACCTCTTTGCCTGAATTTTCTTAATTTTTCCCCATTTATCCCCCCTCCCTATTTACCAATCGGATTGCACGCTCTCGAACTTTTATCTCCTCACAAAATTGAAAGCAAGTGTGATAGAAACGATGTTTTCTGTACATAAATACTCAAACTTATGTTATGGTAGGTCTTTACAATGTTTGTTTAGCTTTATATAGACAGATTGGAGGATAAAAGGTAGCGGTATAAAGGTGATAAGATGAATAGAGAGAATGAGGGCGATAAAAAATGATGAGAGGAATGATGAAAATGAGAGAGATAAAGAGAATGAGGGGGATGGGGACACTGAGATGTAAAGAGGATGCAAGGGATGAAGATGAAAGGAATAAGGTCGGTTGGAAATATAAGGATGATGAATGAGATAGCGAAATAATGTTAAAGCAGACTTACCCGCAATGAGGATAAGATGATCAAAAGGGTAAGAGGAATGAAGATGTTGAGTGAGATAAAGATTATGAGAAGAATAAAGAGGATGATAGGAATGAAGAGGATTAAAAGGTTTAAAGAGGAAAAAAATTAAGAGGGATGATAAGAATGAAGAAGATGGAAGAGATTGGTGAAGAGAACGAAGGGTTGAAGAGTATGAGAAGGATATAGATGATAATAAGAATGAATTTGAATAGTTTGACATAACAGGAGAATATATTAATACGATGATAGGACATATATAAGGAGAGAAATGAATGATGTGATATTAAAAAAATGAATGAAATTCAGAGGATAGGTATCGTATTGAGAAGACTGCCGTACCTAGAAATAAACTTCAAAGGGGGTATTGGAATTTCAAAGGTGATGAGAGTACTTTAAATCGTTTTCTGTAGTCAAGAAAATACTGATTTTCGGTGGGACATATCTGAAAATCTCCTCCCTGGATACTCCCTTGATTGAGATCGTGATCTTCACAAATTTAACCATTGACATTAGCGTGGATTATGGAGAGTTGTTGCTCACTTTTTTATGACTATCTGTTTATTGACAACTTTGATAAGTGTGCTACTGGACCATGTAGCCAACCTTTTTCAAAACTATCACGGACCACCTGTTGGGAACTACTTATCTATATTATAAAACATAAGACTCTCTTAGAATTGAGTTCCAACAATATGCTTTCTACGATTTTGTCCACACGGTCTGTATTACCTTTATCAGTAAAAGAATACTGCAGAACTAATCATTCGCAAAACGCAGCCCGTTCTTCGAATCAAAAGATCACGGGGCAGCCATTCCAAGATTATCGCCCAGAAATTCAAGAAATCTTTTTGTCTGGCCATTAAACGGATTCGGCCATTCCACGACGCCGATGCCACCGGATATCTCGCCTTCAGCGGCGGATAAAGGGCTTTGATTGGCCAATTGAGTGTCGTCGTAATATGTCTAGCTGCAGCTTTTAGTAGGGCTGTTATGCGTTAGGCTCCAATTTCCTTTTCATACATAAAATGGTACATTTGGAAGGATCGGATACCGATGAATATGGGCTGTGCTTAAAAGGATTATAGTCTTCCATCTCGTTCCATTGAGGCTATATTTGGAGCAGATGGTGGTTCTATTTAAAGATAATATACAACTAAGGTTGGAGATGTTCTAAATTTGCTTATTAATCGCACCAAGATAGGAGATTTAAAACAGTAAAAAGTTTATTCTTGCGGACATGTAGAAATGTTTTGAATACGGAGCATGGAAGTGTGCATTTTGGTATAGATGGAAAGATCTCTTTATTTCTTTCCTTACTCTAAAAACTAATTTCTTTTCGAAATAAGAAAATTCAGATTAATTTTCGCAAATGGGGTTGGAAAATAAAAGGATTTTACAAAATAATATGATAAGGATTCAAGAAAATAACTCTTAAAGATTTCTACCTGGAACTAAGTCAACTTTAGATCAGTCTTACAAACTTCTCAAAGTGTGAAAAGCGAGATTATTAATGATGCAACAGTTAAAACCTTTAAATAGATCCCTTTAAGATCCACAAAGTCACTCTCGGAGAGCAAAGATTAGCAATCAAAAGGAGCCTAAACTCGCTTTCAAACCACCGTTGTTTCTTGTTACTCTTCCACAAACTCTCCCTTGCTTCAACAATCAAAAGAATCCCCGTCCCGAACTCTCTCACAGTGGAGCTCATTAAAAATTCAAGCCGTCCTTTTGCATTGCTTCAATGCGGCCATTGTGAGCACCGACACCTCCAGGAATAAAGGTTCCCGATGGTCTGAAGCAAAACAAACAGCTCCCGACGGAGGCTTTGAGGATCTCTGGGAACCTCGCAGCTGCCATGTTGAGGGGTTTTCCTTAAAAGACGTCTCAAAAATGTTATGGTGCTTCGATTACTTTTATAGATTTACTTTGATCGATGTCAACTTTTTCTCATAGTAATTTAAGCTAATTTAAAGTTAAAGTGCATGTGGGGGAAGATCTCTATTTTTTTGTACGGAAATGGTAGATATACAAAGATACTTAATTGTATTATTAAAAGTGTATAGTATTTCATTTTACAAAATTAAGATGTACTAATTGCTATGATTTGAATTTATAATAGAACTCTTGTTGGCGTTTACCTTTATTATATTTCTAACACTATTAATAGTAAAAATCTACGTAAAGAAGTAGTATACTAAAACTTAATGAGTAGTTTAGTAAAGATTACTCACATATTTTAGATACTTGATCAGGATAGTCTTAGTTAACACATTAATTACCCAATTGGTTATACTGGTTACAAATGACAAAAAAGCAATCATTACGAAAGGGAAAGGACTCCAATAACTTGTTATCTTTAATTAAATTTGTCCCTTTATAAAACCTTCAATACATTACCCTCTTTCAGTGTCGTATAAATGATTGAAATTTTAAAAGGCGTAAATTAATAATAGGTATGAAGTTTTACTTTTTACAAAATATTCTATATTTGAGTTAAATTCATAATAAAAAGGGCAATGCTAGGAGCTAAAGATCTCAAATTGGTTACATCCGAATTTAAATATCTTATAACTTTTCCATATTCATAAACTCAACATTATCCTTGTCCATAAAAAAAACCCTCCCTTACAAATTGGTATCTGAACCACATCCTTTCTCTAAGAATATGAGATAATTCATAGAAGACCCCCTAGAACGTCATAAAAGATGCTACCTCCTCTCGCAGCTGCTTTCGAACTAATTCTCACATCCGCGGAAAATCTCGATTAGCATATCTTTGGTTCTTGGCCATTCACAGCAGAGCCCGGGACTTCTTTCCATCTGGACAACTTTTTCGACGCGTCTTTTGAGAAGACCCCGCGATCGGAAAATTAACACTGGGCGAGTTATTGGGAAAGTTTTCTCGCACGGAACTCGGCCATTGTTGTCATCCGGATCAAGAAAAGGAAAGGGTTTAGTGGGGGTAAATTTAATTTAGATCGTTCCCACAATGCGCGGGAAGTTTTCAATTGGGTTTGTCCTAAGTGGCTCTTCAGGTTGGAAATGCTATTCAAGGGGAAAACAAACCCGTTGGGGGCACAATGGATAAAGGAACTCGGGGAAAGTATTCATAGCAGTTTTGATAGAAATGTGAGGGGATTTATTTAGGAAAATAATTTTATGCATGTTTATTTTCTTTTTTAAAAACTGTCTTATGTACCGTTCTTTTTGACGCTGTTTCAAGTTGAAAAGTTATTCGTGAGTTCAGATTTCTTGCAGTTGCAGGAAATTTATGCTAGCAAAAAAATAGAGAGATTAAAATTAATAGGGTTATTATTTTAGTGTCTAAAAACGAATCAATTTTATGAAGACAGTACCATCACTGTAGCTTTATCAGATAGTTTGATCAAATTGACTCCCTCTTTTATAGAAGAAGTTTTCTTGTATGGGGAAAAAACAAAAACCAAGTCCCTCGATGCCTTTTTTCCGAAGTCTTAAACTTAAAGATAACGAATAAATATAGACAGAATAAATTCGAATATCTACATATTTAATAATAGAATAAAGTATTGCTAATATTCATATATACAAGAATTATTACAAATACTTAGTTCATATTAAGTGAATACAAACCTCAGTTAATTGTACAAAGCTTATCTCTTATATTCTTTTAAAACCATAAAATAAATATTACCGTTTTACTCCTTTGAATTTGTTTAATGTAAGAACTTTTTATGAAGAGTCTGTGTGAGTTGGGCCATTATACTTGGTTTAAGCGTTTGAGAGTTTTTATTTAGTAAGAGTCATCATGTTCTTTTTTTACACACATAAAAGTATCTACTTTTGCTAAAAATAAATGTTGAATGTGTTTTTAAAAAACTATGCCCGTGGGTAAAACCTCCTTAAATAACCCCTTATCTTTAAAATCGGTATATAAACCCTTTCACGGAAACTATTTTAGGAAAGCCTTCTGTGTTGAAAGTTACTTTATATTCTTCAGATATTTCAATCAAAAATGCTTTGTCTTTTAACACCTGTAAAAAATATGTGGGTATAATCATAGAAACTATAGTATATGCAACATTTGACATATCTCAAAGATAATATACAGTCATGGCATATTATTTAAGATAATTATTTTAATTTATTTCAAAAGCAAGCCATATTAATTTTATAGTAAACTCTTTTGTGTTGAAACATATTTATTTATTTAATGCATTGATATAAGTAATAAATAATTTATCACAATACCAAATTTTTATACAATTTATTCATCTTAATCTTTCGAGGAGAAAAACCCTAACTTCTTTAAAATTTACACTTTCACAAATGCATTGCAACTAACGTTACCTAAATTTTAAAAAGAACTAGATTATTTTTGTATTAAATATATAAAAAGCAAATATTGCTAAACAGTCACAATGTTACAAAATACAAATAACATTTAATTACTAAATTATTTACCTTTTTGATGAAAAATATGATGGACTGATACAAGACTTAATTCATAAAAACTTGAAAAAAAATCGAAGAAAAAATATACTTTTTTAAAATAAATAAAGCACCTAAACTAGCCCCCTTAGATTTAGATCCCTAAAGTTGCTACCATTTCGACATAACGCTTACTTTCGTATTTTACTTTATATTTACCGGAATAAATCCATATTTAAAGTGAAAAGCATACAATATAATACTCGATCCACAGACACTTTTGAAATTCCAAGTTTCTCCAAGGAAATATTTTGTAAACATTTTTATTACCTTGCCCTAAACTGTTCAATAGTCTACCTGTACACTTAATTAGTATTAGTAAATATTCAACATTTAAAAGATTATTATTTGAATTTCTATTAAACATTGACGACGTTGATATTCACTTTGAAGCATTTTACTTAATAATGATATCCAGCTTTTTGCCATTTTTTAAGTGTTTCTATACAGTGTCTATCATTTTTTTTTCTTTATTTATGTTATGAATATATTTCTCTTATGCCTGTACGGGAAGAGCATTTCCCCTTGGAATATCACATGTTTCTTCTATTACTTGTATTTCTTTTGTAAATAAAATTTGTTTGTTTGTTTTGTTTTGTGTAATTACACTTAAAGATCAAACTTTAGTTATCTTTAATGAAAATGAGCTTAGTGTCAGACAGGCAAGTCACTAACTAACCTACAAAATGGGAAAATGTACCACATTTTTGCTAATCCAAGTTTTCAAGAAACTTGATTGCTTTGTAATGGACTCCTAATCACTTTGCCTGCGTCATTCCGTCAACTAGGTGCCAAAACTTTAAACCTAATTGCAGGCTCGACCGAGTGCCTTATTGGCTCCATTAGCGCCCATGGTGTGCTCAATCCATCATTACAAATTACTGTCGGATTCCGTGGGAGCCATTACGAAAAAAAATCAGCCGCCAATTAACTCCTGATAGGCATCGCATTTAATGGACGCATTAACCCTATAACTTATCTTCGGTACGAGGTTTTTTCCTGTAGATGAATGAAGCATAAAATATGAGTTCATAAAAGCATCTCGGCCATTGTTTCATTTTATTTGCTCCATTAGAAACATAAGGGGATAGAGTTCATTACACAAATGGGGGCTACGGTCGGACACCATTAGGATGGAGGTATCTGATGTCCGGCGGAAAAAAATGTCCCGGAGATTGAGCGATGACCGAAGAAAGGGGATTTTTAATGCGGGTTGTTCCCATTAAGGGATCATCTATAAGTTTCATCATATTTTAGCTGGTTCTATTAGAAGGACAAAGAGGTTTTGAGTGTTTGATACATCACAATTTCGTTTCGAAAAATCGATAGACAAGTAATACAAATTGATGTTCTAAAACATTTACTGAGATTTTTTTTTTATATCAACAAACTTGCAAAAAAAAAATGGTATTTTCTCTAAGCTATGAGGTGTATACGAAATTCCTTTTTGCTGAAAATAGTGAGACGCAAAGTAAAAAGGTAAAATAATAATTAAAACTATCTAAGTAACAGAAGATACTACATTAATTCATAAGGAATGCGTTGAATTTATTAATATCTTTTTATAAAAATATTTTTTGAGCTTGATTGTGTAACTACTTGAAATTGTTAACGACAGTTAATAAAAATTACAACACATATTTGGATGGAAGCTTTTTTTTTTTAACAAAGAATAAAAGTTCTCTTGATGGATTCTAAAGGCCAAAAACAGTCTGTTCAATATTAATATGTTTTTTTTTAGTTTATCTATAGAAATAGAACTAATATTTACATTCATATTTTATAGATTACTCATTGACCAATATTTAGGGTCAATACCCTCAGAAATACAATTTGGATTAATATAAATTGCAAAGTATTTTTGTGCCTTAAAATTCATTGTAGTTTGAGTGTAAATGTGTTTCATGTCAAATGGATATTCAAGATAAAATTGGATTCCGTAGTGCTCTTTTACCCTTTCACACCTAAGGCACCCGAGATTACCATTGGATCCTATGGAAACTTTGGGGAGGTTAGCATTTAAAGGGTTAAATGTCTTTAAATCGACTATTGGAAAATACTCTATTACGAGAAAAGATCAAAAAGAGAAAGTCATAAAAAGATACGTTGTCGTCACGTACTTTATATATAACCCCAAACATCTCGACATTTTAATGAGTATTGTTCCAGTAATTGGAGTGATTTCAGTTTCCTTGAGAGGCAAGATAAACATCAAATTTGACAGGTTACAGTACTTTTCCCAGGATACACAATTTTTTCAACATTTATTTCAGCGAACTATCTTTTGGAATAAATCGGTCTGTCATTTTTTGGGCTATTAACACAAATGGTGAGATATGAACTTTGAAATCGGGAGAAAAATTTCCATTTTTTTACAACAGTATCCTTATTTCTTCATTTTATTAGAGTGGATCAAATATAACGTTTTTTAAATTCTTATGTAATTAAATAGAAAATAAAAATAAAGCATGTTGATAAGGTTTTATGTTCTAAAAGACTACTTTTGCTAAGACTGATGACTGGATAACTTAATTTTCATTTAAACATTTATTTACCCTTACATAAAATGAAAATACAAAGAATTACTCAACCAGAGTAAAAAATAGTACATAAACATAAGAAATTGTGTTATTAAATTGTCGAAATGCCAAGGAAAAGATTACCATGAAAATTGGTTCGGTAAAAGAAAAAGAGATTTTTAAACCTTACAACTACTAATATTACTTAAACACATCATATAACCTACCATTAATTTTCTTAATCAAAGGGTAATTTTGGATAAAACTAGCTTATAGGAATCACCAAAAAAAATAATAATTAGCCCTATTCAAATGTTCTATTTACCTGTACACCAGTAAATTCTCATCTCCACATGATGTAAGTCTAAGTATACCTGATTCCAACATCTGCATTCAAAGACAAGGTTATGAAAGCCTACCCTTCCTCACAGCATACAGCCAATGAAGACGCTGAGAAGACAATGTCAGACCCTAACCTCCCAAGTACACAAAAGGATGTTGGAAACAGATCCAGAATCACAGGCACCACCTTCAAGAAACTCAGCCCTCTGTTTTGAGCTATCAGGCCCGGACAGCTGTTGCTATAATTAATCCCTCGACCGCCTTACCTATTATCCGGCCCCGTGCTAATGCATTGCATTGATCCGGCAGGGCCGGACGGATGGATTGGGAATCAATGCTCGGGCCTCTGTTCAAATATGTAGGGGGCCGGACTTCGATCGGGGTGGCGAATAATTAAAATAAAATTGCGGAGCTGACCCCTTTGATGGAGTGTCCGGCAGGTTGGAAATGATCCGGGATTTGATCGGGTGGGAAGAACTAAAGGGATTGATTAATCTGGATACGGGAAGGATGCCATAGAAGGAGTGGTGTTGCTGATATTGTAAAATATTATCACTAAGCCTTTGGTAATAGTTAAAATGAAATTAAATTGTAATTTCAAAAGATTAGCTTGACTATGAGTGGGGATCCTGTGATATTTTGGTAAATGATTTGCAAAATTCTGTTTTAAACACAACATAATTTACACATACCTATATACAGTTCGAAAACCCTTTGTTATACCCATACCTTATAACTAAATGTCAGAAACCCTTTTTAACCATTTTTGTCAAAATCCTATATACTCCGCGAGTTTCACACAATATTCTTCGGTGTTGATACGAAATTTATCCAAAAATAAAGAGGAAATTTAAAATAATCTTAGAAGTTGGACTAAGAGCTAAGGATTTTTTAATCAATATTTTGGCAATATTGTTTTACTTTAGAGAACTTCTACAATAGAAAAAAAAATTAAAGTAATTAATTTTCAGGTAATCTAGAATGTATAAAAGTTACCACATAGAAGAAAACAAATCTAAGTTCCTCTGTTTAAATTGCCTAACTGCATTTAACAGGGATGAAGGTTAAAATAAATAAATTTGTGTTATTTGACCTTCAGTAATTAAAACACAAACTTTAAACAGTCTTGAGATGAAATAGACGTTATATTTAAAAACGGATACAAAAAACAAGGAAAATATTTGCAATGGAAATCAACTTGGACTAAAAGCGTAAAGAGCAACACATTCGAGCCGGACCACCCCTCATCTCGTGCCCCATTCTAGCAAACGACTTCCCGTATCTCAGCCGAAGGAAAGTGTTCATCTTTAATGTTATCGTCTGCAGGAGGTTCGATTGAACCCTTAGGAAGGCCAATTCCGAAGTTAGATTTCCTAAGAGGGTGCTTAGAGAGGTTATTTTACTACGTTAAAGGGCGTGTAGGATTAAACGTGGGTTGCTATGAGTAGTGGATATATCTCTGCTGGGGGACTTACTTTTCTGGGGCTCTGGTATGGACAATGGTGATTGGGGATAGGGCGGGGCTTGCTATTTTGTTGCTGAGAATGATTTAGGGAGACTGTTCTGGGCTTCGAATACTTTGGGTTAGATATAGGATTTATATAGATGCTGTAGATTAAATTTCTCTGTAAGAAGAAATAAGGTTGGTTGACAAGTTATGTGTGAAATATAAATCTTGAAGAGGAATGTGTTTCTTGAAGATTTTTGAAGTTTAGTAATGGAATTATTCGCTTTGATGATACAGTTTCTATTGCTAGAAAACGTTCAGATATTATGTATTGAATTTCAAAAATATGTTTCTTATTTCCATTTTTAAGCGTTTTAACCTCTGGAATTTATATTTCAATGTGAATATTCTAATACATGTTAGTCGTACAATAATTCTTCGTAACGTGTCTGAACAAAACCCGCCAAGTGGACCTCCCAAAAAGCAGTAACCTTTTTCTTGACTCTTACAAAATATAAAAAAAACCTCCTTTTACTCTTTTACACTCAGCTCTTTTACTCCCACACACCTCTCAAGAGACTGAGTCCAGGATAACTCAGTTCCGGAAGCCAAATATCCATAAATATGATAGAAGCCCATAAAAATGAGCCATTATATGGGTTTTATAAAACATCCACAAATTCATGGTTTAGTTTTGCTTTTACGGGGGCTATTCCAGGATTTTGTTCTAAGTTCGGGTGAGAAGAAGTGTGTTCTGAATAGAGATTTTGTTCGAGAAATGGAACCTTTTGTCACGTAGGGAGAAACGCGAAGAGGAGGATGCTCTGTGTCCTCCATTATATGCCACGAATTATAGTCCATTGTACACTACTGGTATACTTACACACACAGGGTGTTTCAAAAGTCCCTTTCACGGCTTTTATTTGGAAACCACATATCCTAGGGTCATGGAAGTAATGTCTATCCATAGGTAATAGACCCTGGAGAATCCGTTAAGATGACTTACAGCGCCCCTAGTCGCAAAATAAAAAAGCTAAACAAATTCATTTAAAAAAATGAAGGATATAGAGCAAAAACCTGAATTAGAGTATTGTTGTCAGTGTTATGAAAAACTCATTGAAAAATTTTCAAGAAAATATTGTAAATATTCGCGGAGATATTAGTATGTGAAAATAGCATTTTTTAGGCCTCAAAAAATTTTCTATGGTATTATGTAGTTTTGTGTTTTTTTAGTATTTTAGTTATAATGTTATATGAGGACAAAATTGAATCAAAAATAAAATATCTTAAATTCTAATATCTCGGTGAATATTCAAGATATTTTCATGATTTTTTCAGTGAGTTTTTCATAACACTGGCAACAATATTCTCATTGATGTGTTTGCTCTATCTTCTTTAGTTTTTTAGTTAATTTCTTAAAATTTCTTATTTTTCCGCGCCGGTAGGGGCGCTGTAAGTCATTTCAATGGATTCTCCAGGTCACTTACCTTGGGGTAGACCTTACTTCCTGGACCCTTAGGAGACGTTGTTTCCAAATAAAAGCAGTGAAAGGGACTTGAGAAACACACTGTGTATGTCTTTTGTAAAAAAATAATTCTTGAAAGTTTGAAAAGGTAAGTGTACTATAATTCCTTTAAACCCTGAAAAATATTATTCTTGTTGAAAAATACACCTGGTTCCCTAGTTCCAAATTAAGAAAACGCATTTTATCTATCCTTACCAAAACAACTGAAGGAATCTTACAAATCGTGTACTCTTCCCCTTCTATTTAATCCAAAAAAGAACATTAAAAACATTGATTCTTATAGAGAAACTTGCTCTGATAAACAAGAGTTGAGGTCACCAATATAGGATATATAATTAATTTTATTTTTATTAAGCGTCAAAATAATAAATATAAATAAACATAAAACATACATTTTTATAAAAATAAAATACTTCCTTTCAATTACTATAATATCTTTGTGGAATGTAACTTTTGTAGAAAAAAATACAATACCAGATTAAATAAAATAAACTCACTATATTGTTGTTACACGCAATCGTGTTTCTTTTTTTCCTGCAAACCTTTACTCATTCTGTAAAACGATTTCTCCTTGCGAGTTGTGAGTATGCAGTAAAACCAACTTACGGGTGCGGGGAACAGTTTACGGTTTTGTTCCAATATTGAAAAAAAAAGTGTCTCTAGTATAAAAAGTTGAAAAAAAAACCAGTTTATACTTTAATTAGTAAGTATTTATTTTTATTTAAATTTTTTAGTATAATATTATTATTACTTACTCAAAGGAGTGCTATAAGGTGTAAGGGACCTCATTTAATTATACTTTTACTTACCGAAACATATCTTATACGACGTCAAAATGTATGCGACATGACACAGTGCTGAAAGGACTTATAAAATTAACGGTAAGCCCTCAGATTCTAAACATCAAAGTATCCTTATTTATTTTTTCAATTTTGAGCTCTGTGCTTTAACAATTTAAAATGATTAAAAATTGTTCAACAAAAATTTCTTTAATGAAATCATTTTTGAGATTGCCTCTCATGGGATATTTCAAAACTCTTGACTACTGCAACTACACCATGCTTAAGAATTTCAAAGGACACCAAATCCGTTCTTATTTTATACTTGTGGTTTTTGACTTCCACCTTCGTCATTCCCAGAATTTCTTAAATCATGATATGTTATACCTTTATCTTAGATTATTATCTTGTGAGACCTTATTTAAATATTCCCTCTCAAACTAATTTACAAAATAATTCAATGCTAAAATATAAATTACAAATTAAACCTCTTGTAATCAAAGATTTAAAAAAGGTCTAGAGACCGGACTCTCATCGAGAAGGAAATTATTTTGTGATTAATTCTTTGTCATTTTCAGAATACCATATGTATATCAATGTTATACCTTTCCCTTAGATTATTATGCTGTTTAAAACCCTATTTGAATATTTCCTTTCAAATATATCTTCTCTGTTACATGTCCCAGACCAAAGATGTCTCCTCACTCAGCCTCGCATGGCCCACCAAAACAACATCGCATTCAGTCCCGGTATTCGAATTCAATATCCTCAATGGAACGATATCTGCATTCTGCTCCTGGTAGTGGTCCTCTTCTCTTTATTGAATTGTCTGGCCCTATTCCTTTCGCTCGAAGCCAACACACGCGATTCGGATCGCCAACATCAGCCTAATTCCATCCACTCCGAGAGACTTCTTTGTGGAAAAGCTGTACTCAAAAACTACTTCGCCTGACGGAGGTATTTTGGCGAGAAATAAAAGCGCTCGCTTTTTGTTGACGTTTATTGGGTAAGGTGTAATCAACTTTGTCTGTACTGGTAAAACGAATCATTTTATATCAGTTTGTGTTTGGAGATCTGATAAAATTTCCCATGTTTTATTGTTTTTCATATTGAGTTGTTTTCTTAGTCATTTTAAGTTTATTCTAGTGACTGAAGATATTATTTATGTATTCTTGATGGACGATTAAGTGCACACATATTACTCATACCGCACTTTTCATCAGATACTATTTTTTAGACAATATGCAAATAATCGTTAAAACAGAATGAATTCGAATTTACAAACATCCCTGTTCATCATTCAAAAAAGGCATTATGAAGTTAATTGCCTTGAATTTTTATTTCATGTTTTGCAAACACAGTAATAGGTAAAAGTCATAATATTAATTACATATAATTTTTTAAAGTACATTAAGTCATGCAAATTTACATTCTACTTTTATTTCCAGCCCTATCTGTTGGCCTTCACAACACAATATATTTTACTGCCAGTGGTTATTTAGTCTTCCTTTTAGTTCCTTAACTTTAAAAAATTCACGAAGAAATGGTTGTCTAACAGGATATTCAAAAAAACTGTTAATAAAGTACCATGAAGCAAAACTAAGTTCTAATGTGATCAACCAGCTTTGAAAATGAAAATACCAGGCAATTCCAAATTCATAGTAGTACTGACTTCTAAGAGGCGTAGATAATTTAAAAAAAGGTTAAAAAAGATAGTGGTTAAAATCGCAATTTTAAATTAATATTGGGAGTCATGTTGTTAAGCAAATAATATGAAGATTGAAATTAAATTTGAATTAATCGGTACAATTCTCAAAACTAAACTGTTTTTCGAAACTATTTGAGTTTATAGAAAATACATATAATAACACTACGATAAAATATAGAACCAATCAGTCGTAACACTCCGTAATAGGCAAGGAGGATTAACCCCCTCACGAAGCCCTAAATGCTGCCATTACGATAAACCATGCTTGTGTTCATATCCTTGCATAACTCCAGTCCATTTACCCCAAACACCGTTTCCCTTCCCGCATTAGGAGTAGCTAGAGGACACAACTGTGTTTAATATTGCAGTAGGGATGACCTACAATTTAACTCTGCTTGTCAACCCTAATTGGACTCTGTTATTCTTGCTACAGTTGAGAACGTTGCTTATTCGTTGCTATTTATTATTCAATCCTCTTTGATTCATTTCTATTTTTCTTAATAGACTACATTATAATTTAGCTTTTAAATCTGTATTTTTTTCTGTCGTTTGAATAGGTACTTGAAATAAAGATAAACCTGTTTTTCTCTTTTCACTAGCTAGTCATAGTACTTTTTACTTCATAAAAAGTTTTAAATGTATATTTAAAGAGGTAGCATTAGATAAGAATCTTTATTTACACAAAAAATAAATCACTGTATTTAAATTTTCAATATGTATTGCCCATATTTTTTATATCTTATGTTTATTTCGTGAAGCTAGTCAATATAGGGTCGTTTAAATGTTCAAATATCATGTTTTTTCCCCCAAGTTATAATAGAATCGTTGAAAAAGAAGCTGGACCCTTTGAATTCATTCAAATAAATTTCCCAAGCAATAGTAAACTACGAGTACTTTTATCAGGAAGCGGATATCGTTGATGAATTCTAATTAAGAAATTTATTTCCTGTATACAATTTTATTAACACCATTGGAATACGGCCTTCTGCCCTTTATATAGATTATGGATAGCTCCCATAGTTCAACCTGTTTAACGCATTCGAGGAGTGTTCGCTCCAATCTTAAGATGATGCTTGGTCGTACTCGCTGATGACGAGACTATGGTCGGGGAAGAGGATTCGCTCGTCGCTAATTGAAAGGATTGAACTGTCAAGAGGTGTCAAATGAGACTGATTTGGCAGTGATTAGGAATGTAGTTCTGTTGTATGGAGTATTGTAGAGTAAGATTCCAAAGGTGAGAGTGTATACTGGAGAAATGACATGATATTTTAAAAACTTAGTGAAATAAATAGAGTTAAATTATTTATTACTAGTGATACGGTTCCTGATGGATGACGGAGATTATATCGCTAGTCTTGTAAGTTCACCGAAACCTTTTATTAGAGAATAGATGTTACCACCGTTACCACTGCAATAGTTTGTCCAGAAGGGTTTTTGTCACTAGTCCATTTTCAAAAACTTTTAAATCAGGCCAGGCTGCAAAATTTGGACTTGTGTAATCTTGATGACGATTCGATCATATTCTATTTTGTAATTACTAATATAAACGATATTTAAAACTCAGTTATTTTTAGTTTAAGATTCATATTGCCAAGTTGTATCCATGTTTTATATAGTTCATCACAAGCTAATGTGCTTTCACTCGGCTTGAGTAACATCTGTTTCAATTTTCAAGCATTCAACTTTTTTTAGGAAAATTAACGTAAAACACCTACAGAATTCTATAAAAAGTCATTTATTTACATGCTTAGTATCCAGCCGTCCCTTAACGTGACTTAACACTTAATCTATTTTGTTACTATAGTTGCTAATAGAGCATGTTCAATCACATGACTCTGACCTAACAACGGCCTTAGCAACGTTGTTTATTCGCCAAGTGACGTCATGTGCGAATGCTCTATGGTTATCATTTTTAACTGATATTCTTTATCATCAATGTTAACAATTAGGGAGTCTAGTTTATTTTTTTATAAATTGCACATATAGAGCATTTTCAATCACATGACTCGGACCTAACAACGGCCTTAGCCATAGATATATATATATATATACTAACGTTACGTTAGTATATATATCTATGGCCTTAGCAATAGGAGGTTACAGTTTTTTGCCCTACAGAAGGTTAACAGTTACAGAAAATGACTGGCAGTGGAATTCTATTATAGAGCATTTTCAATCACATGGCTCGGACCTAACGACCTTGGCAACTAGTTCTTGTCCTCCAGGTACATCATGTGCGAATGCTTCTATAGGAGCATTTGCAATCACAAAACTCCGCCCCTAACAACCGCTGTAGCAACGGCCGCTGTAATTCCGCTTCTTGTCCTCCAGTGACGTCATGTGCAAATGCTCTATTGGAGCATTTGAAATCACGTAATCCCATAACTAAAAACCGCCTTAGCAACAGATACCTCGTTACCTAGCAACCACTTTAGCAACAGTTAAAAGCCCTACAAAAGGTTAACAGTTAAAAGAAAATAGCTGGTCGTGACGTCACCTGAAATACACTCTATATTAATTATATTTATTATTACATAAAAAGAACTATAATATTTTTAGACCAGCTTGAGAGAGACATTTCCTCCTCCAAAAAAGGGGTAAATACTGATATAAAGGGTCTTATTACATCAATTTGTTGTTTACTTTAGCAAAATAACATAAAAATAAGACATAACTAGGCAAAGCGAAACTGGCAAAGAAGATCAATTGTTTTTAGAAACAAAAATACATTTCCAAGATTTCCAACCACAGATCTCACTTATTTCTAGTCACCATAGTTTTATGATAATAAACCTTCATCAACCGAATATCAATATGGCTTTTAATAAAAACAAAGACAACCTGGGGTCAGGGGATGTGTCTATAGAGCGACTCTTTGCGTGTTCCTTGCGGCGCCTGTCTCAGTCGGACTCTCAGTACTTCCGGCGACTGGTCACTCTGAAACAGCAAGTGGACGCTGTTCCTGAAGCAGAGGGGAGTCCCCAAACCAAGGAGATCGTCTACAACGCTCTGAGAAAGGACGTCTACAACACCAATGAGGTGACTCGGGTTCTGAAGAAGTCTTCTGACTTGCCCCCAGAAGGATCTCCGGAGATTCATAAGTCTTCCGATGCTGTGCAGGATGCTGAACACATTGGTATCAATAAATTCTGGGAAATTAAATAAATTCTGAATTATTATTTGAAAGAAGGGTCTTTCATTACTTGGAAATATCGTTTTTTGGAACAGCTGTGTAATATAATATCTTAAGCAAATTTTTACAATATCGATAATCGAAAAGTACCAGTTTGAATGCACCTCGTTTATTATAGGACTCTAAAAATACCAAAAGGAAGAGGGTAGTACTAGACCAGGGATGGCCAACCCAAATGATCTTGAGGGCCACTTTGGAAAACCACAATACTCCCGCGGGCCGCATATAAAATTTTAAGGTATGAGCTGCTCAGAATGACAGTGACATAAGTTGAAAAGTATAAAATGAGTATTTAGATTAGGGAGTTTAGGTATTAAACAGGTGCCGTTAAAAAAACATTCTGAATTACTTGAAACTAAGTTAGGTGGATACGCACTACTGTCATTTTATTAATCTCTCAAGTCTGAAGACGAAGTCCCAAAACCCAAATTTTTAGTGAAAAATAAAAACAAAATTAATTGATACTTTATTTCTTCGTCTAAATTACTACATTTATGCATGCAAGTATGGTGCGATATAGTGACAGTAATTAAGATACAGAATATGTATTGATGAGATCAGTGTCTCATGTATAGAAATATTTCGGGAGGGGCCCTAAATTACTCCTCAGCCTCTCTCACGCATTTTTAATAGGTCAAATGTAACTTTTTAATAAATTTTTAAGTAGAGTTTCCGTCCTGAAAAACTAAATATAAGAAGAGTTGTAAGTAATAAAGGTATAAGTACCAAAGGGGGGTCTGGGGGTCCTCCCCCAGAAAATTTTTGAAAATTTGACTCAAAAAAACAAGATTTCCGAATTTCGGAAATACATTTGAGGTGGGCAATTTTGGGGCATTTTTTGCAACTAAACATTGTTCTTAAAGGAAAATTATAGCTCGAAGAGTAAAGTTTTTTTTAAACTTACGAAAATTCTCGCGGGCCGCAAAATTATATCAAGCGGGCCGCATGCGGCCCGCGGGCCGCGGGTTGGCCATGCCTGTACTAGACAGTAGTTGGAGTTGGTACAATTTCTTCATCTGTCCCGTTAATGATTGCCAATCTGTTGTAGGTTATAAATAACAGAAATATCACTAGTTGCAAACTAACTTATTGCAATTATACTACTACTGTTATATTTATAAAAAAATGTTCCGCGATATTTCTGTTATTAGAGGCTTAAAACAGCTTGAAAGCTTTTAATGGTACAATTCCTTTAACATAACTGTCCCGTTAAACATCGCCAACTTTTTTTGGACGCCAAACTTCACAAATATCTAAATATTGATGGATTCTTATTATTGGTTGAAAAGTGTAATGCAGTATATCGTAGTTTACCTCACAACTTTAAGATACCTACCTACTATTAAAGTTCATTACGTGTTGCTTTGTATATTTTATTAATGTTTAAAAACTCAAATTTTTAATGACATTTATAAAATGTCTTTCTATCTTTCACATGAAAAGTGCACTGGAATAGGAATGGAAATGCTTTTGCGGGAAAATGCAACAAGCATGCCATAAAAACATTGAGGAACGTTGTACCAAAATACAGTAAAATCATTTTATCTGTTTTTAAAGATTCAAAAGTAACAAAACTTCTAGGAAAAAGAACAATCACCCAGAGCAAAAAGGATTTAACAATGAAAAATCCATCGCTTTTTATGTAAAAGCAAATATTTCCTATTTTAAATATACCACGAAGAGTAAAGATAAAACAACTTGAATCAATAGCCGACAGTTGGCTGAAATACGACCTTCGCGATTGTTACGTTAATCAATAGATAGGCTTAGGAGAATGGCTAAAAGTCTTCTCAAATTTATTTTACTCGCAATTATAGGATTTAATTTTATTGTGGACTTTTATCTCTCAAATAAAGACATTTGAAATTGTGCTATTTACAGAGAAGAGTTGGTGATCTTTCGTATGTAATGCAATTGGTATCATTAGATGTCAGCTAAAATAAAACGTACATATGTACTTTACTTTTCCATCTTTGTGATGTTGGTATATTTGAGAGAATACTTACAAAAATTGCAATAACTTTCAAACTTTCCATATTTTATGACTTAAAGGGTTTCTTATTGAGTAATCTTTTGAGACAGATAAAAATATTAACATCGATGGTTTGATTGAATATTAAGAGAGTATGCATAAGTTTAAGTTGAAAATAATCAGAAATAAATAAAATTTTTGTGATCTAACTTTACCAACACTTAGGATACATTTTCATAGAGCTATTATATTGAACAATGTTGACAAAATAATAGCTAATAAGTTAGGTTTTTCAATAAATCTACACTAATATCTTCATTATACCATTAATTATCGCAATTCGTAAACAGACAATTTTGCTTTTCTTCTGGGATGAGCTTTTTGATCATCCTTCAAAATTTTCACAGATAAGGTCTTTTATAAGGTCTTGAAATGAATAATTTTATTTTTGAACACTCAAATATGTATTATGATTCATAGAACATAGAAAACATCAAAACCTGAAAAGCTGTAGGCATTTAAATATTTCTACTCCTTTGAAAATAAAGTACACTCATATTTTCATTAAAATGAGCTTAAAACGCTAGAAAATCGATATCTTAAAGTTCTTAACTACAAGTATTCGATTTCGATTTTGTCTAAGAAAATCTAATTAATACTGTTAAAAGTGCTTATAAAATTAAATGGAGTAAAAACCTTTACGACAAAGTGAGATTTTTTCTTAACTCAACCATCTGAAAAAGGTTATCATATAATTACGAGAATTTTAATTAACAAAATTGGGTAACAACACAAACAGATAATAAAAAAAGTACTACTTTAAATGTTTTCTCACAGGTTCTGAAACCGTAATAGATAAAAAGTTAATTACTTGAAGGCATCGAAAGAAAACAATAAAATATAAAAGTACGTGCAATACATTCCAATGGACGACGTAATAATTATGATTATAATATTCTTTCTTCCAAAATCTCATTTGAGCTTTCACCGAAAAAAAGTATCTGTATAAAAAACTGTAAGTGATTGAAAACGGTGATTGTATATTACAGGTGCATAATTACATCGAGCATGAAACTGAATCTAGCGGTTTAGAAGTTTTTGTTTTTCTCTGTGGAGTATCCGAGATCCAACTTTTTTTTTTATTTCCGATTAATTCGGAGAAATCTAAAAATATTCCCTGCTTTTTCTACCAGGACGGAAGGTTTTTTTTAGTGAAGCTTACATTTCGTGATACTTAAAGAAAGAGTTTATTCAAATTTAATTATAAACAGGAGTGGTTGAAAATGAATAGAAAAAGTATTGACATTATTTAAGTGAACTTTTCTTGGATTTTTTTTTTCTTTAAGAGCTTGAAAAATTTATTATTATTTAGAGTACTTTTCAATCACTGAGGATCATCTAAAACAACGCAAAATATGAATATAATCGAATTAAAAAAAATAATGTTTTAGAATGCATCTTTTTAAAGAAACTATTACCTACGTGGTTTTTCTTAACTTAACCCATTTGTGCTTAACGTCCCTAAAAGAGGATTATTTTAAAAAGCTCCTATATTTACAAATCTTCTACAAATGTTCTTTTGAATAGAAATTTGCACTGATGCATCTCTGATCTTCATAGAATATAAAGAACACAAGAAGAAAGCAGAATTATTAAAAATGTTTTTTTTTTTACTTTTTTAGAGATAGAATTTTAGAGATAGAATCTTTTAGAGATAGCTTTTTTAAACATTTCAAAAGAAAAAACCCCTAGTAATTATTTTTAAAAATTTTCAATCTTGACATATATATTATTTTTCATACATTAAACCGATTGGGGTGCTTTTTATTTCTCCAAAATATTCTATTTTGACTTTGTTTTGGACCCTTGAAAAGCGTCCCTAAGAAGGGAAGCTAGGCACGAATGCCCCCGTGTTTGTTCCCTAGCTAGCGTTTCTTTACTTCTTTCATAAAAACGTATAATATTTTTATGAATTAAATAACTAATATTTAGGTATAAAATTTCTTTCATTTTAGGTTATAATTTTTTTGGTTTGTAATTTTGTGAAAATACTGTTGTTAAAACACAAATTTATTTATTTAAATTTATTAAAAGGAATAAATTAACTATTTAATTATATTTATTATACTTTTGGAAATATATTTAGGTTATATTTTAGTGGAAAGTTTAATAATTAGTACTTATTAAATTGCCAAAAAAATATTGCTTTTGTGATAAATTTTCAGCCTTTTTTGTAATTTGTGCTTTACTATAGATCCATTGTTACCATCCGGCTTGCTAAAGCACACCCTACTAATGCTATATTTTTTTTTGTGTACCACATAATGAAATTAAATAAAATGAAGAAATAAGGGTCATTTGAAAGACTTGAATCACAAAAATTAAGGATTTGGGGTGGATAAAGTAACCGCACGCGTTACTTAATAGTAGGTGAGGGTGAGGTATATGTTAAGGAGTTTTTTTGCAATTGAAAAGCTTACCTAATACATTTCAATTAACGTATATTTGGAAGACAAAAAAACAAACAATTTTCCACAATACGTTCACTATAGGAAACAAACACTATAGAGATCTGTACCTAGCGTCCCTTTTTAGTGACGTTTTTTAATTTTGGTGTAAAAATTAAACCTGGGACTTTTTCACTATATTTTCCCAGTCGTTCAGGGGCTATTTACTATGTTTTTAGCAAATATTGAATAAAAATAAAAATTCAGGTATTATTGGCTAAAATTATTAGGATTGCTATGTGTTGTTATGCATAAATACGAAAGTTAATTTAATTTTTAAATTTTTTATAACCTTCGGGATACAAGCATGAAACCTATCACTGCTTTCATACCAAGAAGTATATTTGAATCCGGAAAAAAAGAGAAAATATATCAATCTTTTTACTGCGTCAAAGAATAGAAAATGAGCATGATACGTGATTCAACCGAATTTCCAGCTTTTAAAGATTTATAAAAGTATGATTGATGCTGTAATTACCTTAAGTATCTTTTTATTGCATACTTAGTGGCTACGTTTTCGGGTTTGCTCTTTGTTATTCATAATATGAATTACAGATAACGGGTACTGTATTTCATTATGTAAAAGGTGTATCTCCTTTACATAAGGAATTCTAGAAGCGATATCTATAAAATTCAGTCGTAGTTAGGGAAAAAATGTCAGTAAGACCCCATTGGCACTCTCCAAAAAAGATGGATTGGATATACCAGTTTGACAATAATATTGTTCTGTTCTTTATGAGTCATAGCACCATAGCTCTTGACACATTTTCCAATGCTTTTTCGGGACACACCAAAGACATAACATAAAGTAACAACTCGGTCTGAAGCCATAGTATGGTGACATCTGTTCTCCAATGTTTTCCTTTTAAGGTATCATAATAAGATATCAACACCAGTTTTATCCTTATACTTATTATATTTTCAACACAATGACCCAATTACTTTCCTACTCAAAGATTTTATTTAGAACTTTGATTCCCCACAACTACTACACAGAGTTCTACTTCAATGATCTTCAGTTTCTCAAATGAAAAGGTAAATTCATGTATGAAGTTTATTCTATAAAAAAGCATCAGCTGGATTTTTTTTTTACAATACTTAAGCACATGCAGAATTTTTTTTAAATTTTAACATTGGCCTTCTTTAATAAGTCTCTTTGGAAAGCAATCAAATTACATTCCACTTCAGAACACTTGTATAATGTGCATTTATTCCCACTAACCTATTGTTAATAACAATACATTGTTTATTAATGAAGATAATTTCAAATTTCTGAAACTTAAACCTAAATCAGAAAACTGCATTACATACGTCTCCATAATATCTCATCAACCCTTCCCAAGCATCCTGAGCGCATATTATTATTCATCCTCAAACAAAAGTAGTTCCTTCGGGCAGGACATACATAAAACCTCCACTGCGATTTTTCCTCATTACAGTGCCAAGTGCATGGACTGGAAGAGTTTCAACCAGACTTAGATTAATAGCTTAGCGTGAGTCGGGATATCTTGACACAAAATGAAAACCTTAAAAATGCTCGCTTGACATGTTTTCCCGTGTTAATTGATAGAAGAGCCTGCTAGTGTTAATCTGTAATGGGAGAGGGGTGTATCTCGGGTTTTGCTTATCTTCTCAAGGCACTTGATCGCGATTTGTCATGTGTAATTTCTTTGCGCAAACACACAAAACTTTTCAGTGTACAAAATGAAAAATGTCTTTTAAAAGCATTTTTTTCGCCTTGGGTTTGGAAGTACTGTTGGAGTGTAACATGTTAAGTTGTTATCATTGTGTTGACGTTGATTTTTCTCGAGAATGGTAATACATTTAGGTCACTTAATTAGTTAAAAATTCCTATAAAAAGTTTTTGTAACGAAATTTACATTGTTTTACACCTTATTTAGCAAAATCATTCTTTCTACTCCTATTGAATTATCTGTAAAAATTTTCTTTTATAGTGGGTGAAGGAGCATATTACAGTAAAATGATACCTAAAACAATGACACTGCCTTAAAAAAAATTAAATTATCACGTAGTGCAGAGGTCGCTTGTAAGCCAATAAATAAATACAACACCCTTGCCCGGGTTATTCTATTTCAACAAGAACCATACTACCTTGCGTTTCTCTGCATATAATCTACACAGAAGGAAAAACTCGTTTTACAGTAGTTTTTCCTGCAAGACAGCTTTCTTGCATGTAGCCCTCATAAAAAAAAGATGCGCTTTTTTACAGCGTTCAATATGGGTACAACCCGGTATAACCTAGAGGTTCTCTACCATGAAATTTTAAAAAAAAAGTAATTGAAAGGATAAAAAATTCAAATTGGCGAAGGGGTTCACATGTTTTAATATTTTAATGATTTTTCTAGTTTTAAATAACGAGTTTAATTAGCGAGAGAATAGTTTTACTCAATGAAAACCATTCCCAAAATAACGCAAAGAAAATGAATTAACTCATAACAACCATTTTGTTAAACATTAAAAATATTTAAATAAAGTAATGAATCCACAATCTGGTCCTGTCATAACAATAGCTTTTCCCTGTCTGCATATTTAATCTCCTGTAACTAGAAGAACTATCTCCTAAAATATTTTATTAAAAAATCTGATTGAGTAAATTCAACACTTAATAAGCATTTCACTGTAAAATTATCACATTTAATGTAGTTGAAAAATTTTGTTGTTTTAAGATATTAATTTTTTTTGTCATTTAAAACAATTTTTCAGGATTTACAAAAACATCCGTTTCCCATACTTAATTATTTGGATTTCTGAATTATGTTTTTAAGATATCCTAATGTGGTACTGGAATATTGACATAGTAATCAGTTATTTAATAGTAGGCACTAAAAGCGCCAAGCTTTAAATTTACTTCAACCTGACCTGTTTTTCATCAGCTTGCATCAAGTTCCAGAAGCGAGAGCAAACTTGTCAACTGCCAATTTTTCAGCTCTAGCACTTTTAAAGTCAATGCATGAAAATGTGATACTTTTTCTTTATCGTTTACCAACTCAACACAAATCTGTTTCCAGCATATTGATGGCAAGGTCACCTTGCATTTTCAATAGAAATATGAAATGAAGAAAAAACCCCCCTTATGTTTAGAAGATTTTTTTGCCTGGGTCAAAATGACTCATTTAGCAGTTCTATAATTTCATTAGTTATTGAACATAAAACTGAAATATTAACAAGGAAACTATTCTCAGATAACTTGTTTGAGGATCTCGTTGAGTATCAGACTTCACAATCTATTACAAATTAGTGGTAGAATTTATCCAGGGACAATAAATCATGACCTTAAGTTATTAATATGTGCGTTTGATACACATTCAGTTAATGAAAGTTTGATGCTAGATCACTCAGTTTTGAAGAATTAAAACAAAAGGATACTATATTATTTATGTGTCTTATTAAAGATCATACTTCTTTCAAAACAAATAATGTAAACACTATGGGCCAAAACATATTTATCACAGATTTTATTAAATACCTTTTGTACATCATACAAAATTATTAAGTTAAACAATGACAAACAACTACTTTTGATAAAATCAAGTACCAAATACTCATTAAAATTTTTGATTTATTAACATTTAAGAATAGGAACAAACTAGGTTTTGATTTTAAAAAATTTAAAATCATGTCTATGCTAACCTTTAAACGATCTGTTTTTCCCTGATATTGATAAAACAATTAACAAGGTGAAAGAACCATATTAGAACTTTACAAAAATTTTGATAGAGAATTGCTCAAAAAAATAATTCAGGTTTTGTGTGTCAGGTCCACAGGTTTATGATTCCACAACCTGAGAGAAAGTTGAAAAACATCACTCTGTAGCATAGACAGAGTTATGGTAAAATTTCTAACTGATTAAACTAATTAGTAGAACTTTCCCGATAGAACAGTAAGATACCTTCTTCATAGTTAAAAAGGTGAATTAAAACTAAAGATTAAATCAAAACATTCAAAAATAGAGTACACCACAAACAAATTATAGCACATATTTTTTTTTCCACATAGAACAGACCATCTGCTGGTTAAAAAATTATTTCCAAGCTTCCTTATTTCCAGCTTCTTGCTTTAAGCATAACCCTTTCCAACAAAATCTTAAGCCTGGCAAGCAAAGTATTATTTACAAATTTTAAATTTATTTACTCCTTAATCAACTTTCCTTTTCATTAAATTCTTGTATTACCAAGGAATTCTTATAATTACAAATGCATTAATAGATGCTGTAATAAATCACAAACTTTAAAAGACACAGATAAGAACATTACAGAACAAAACAAATGTAAAAAACAATGAAAAATTCATTAGAAATTCGATTTAGGTATATGCAAAAGCTACATTGCAACATGCAGTAATTCATGCTAGCAACTTGAACAGCAGATCTTTTCAATTTGATCTATTGATAAAAAAATAAAATTCAAAATACGAAACTCATAGTGAAATATCACATGCAAACCAAATTATCTAAGGCCATATCAAGCAACTTATACTGTTTCCTTGAATGTTAAAAGAATTAACAAATCATTAGGGAACATCCATAAATTATGTGAGGTCAAAAACGGGAGGTCCAGAAAAATCTCACCAGGTGGAGTCAAATAAAATATCCCATCAACTTTTAGTTTTGGAAATGTTTTTTCCTTCATCATTTTTAGCACAAATTTAGGAAATATGCAATGATTAATCAAAATTGCAAACCATTTGTCAGTTAATCATAATAATTACAAGTTAAGACCAATTTTTCATTTAAACATGTATTTGTATTAAAACTTTTGCAATGTGTATGTTAAGTGTCATGCCAATGGGACAAAACAAACATGGCTAGAACTTATCAAAGAAATTAATTTATTTAAAAGTGATAGAAAAAATATCATGTGATAATTTGATGGGCAAGGGTCCAGCAAAATCTCACCAAAGGGGAAGGAGGGGTCCAAAATTTAGAAAAAACGCCTCACATAATTCATGGACATCCTTTTAGTATATATTTTAGGATAAGAACAGTTCAATTTAGCCTTTCTTTCATGAAAGTGATATCAATTAAGCAAGATGAAATACTGGAAAGATTCAGCTAGTTGAATAACAAAAAATATATCAAAATATTAGAGCAACTACCAAGAATTAACTTAATTTTAAGAGTTAAATTATGTCTGAAAAAGTTTATGAATTGTCATATTGTTAAAAAACATGAAGCTTTCAAAAACAAATTCAACAATTAAATTAGCATCATTAAGCTAATATCTTGAACAAATTAAATTGAACAAGTATATAAAATAATCAGTACATCTTGATTATTACTGATCTCTAAAGCAGGGGTTACAGGATGTGTCTGAGGGTGTTAGCAAAATCCAGAGTAAAATATAAATAAATGTGAATGTTTAATGTAACTGTTATGATTGTATAAAATCACTGGATTTATTACATTTCCTATAATACCTTGTGTAAAAAATTCTCTCATCAATAAGTTACACAAGATAGTTACAAGTAACAAAATTAAGGCTATTGTAGATATTTTTAAACAATATAATACAAAGGGGATAAAAAATGCAACCTAAAAAGGGGCTTGCATTGTTTATAAAAGGTTAAGAACCCCTGCTCTAGAGAGGACATAAGTATCAGTGGAATGCTTAACTTTCATTTTTTTTCCTTTACAAACAGAATTCTTAACACAAACTTTTAAATGATACACATGCATAAACTACCACCATAACTTTTCTTTAGTACGGTAATTTAACACAATAGAATAATTTTCATTTATATTTCTGAAAACAATTCATAACTCAAATAGTTTATGAAAATGAAGTTCTAGGATGCAAAATCCTCAATACTTTGATGTGGATATCAAATAAAATTATTGCTCTTTCAGAACTATTAGTATCAATAAAATATTTTAAGATACTACTTTAAAATAAATTAATGGAATACTTTCAAACTCACTTACAGTGAGCTCAGATATAACAAGAACCCAGATTGTTATTTAGTATTTTTGTGTCAATTTTATTATTGTATTAAGTATTATTATTTGTATTAAGTATTATTGTATTAGTATTTTGTGTAATTTTCAGAGAACATTGACATTAAACTTATTAAATACTAATACTTTTCTAAATCTGGTTATAGGAATGATTTTTCAAGCAAGGCAGTGGTTCCATTGTGCTCATTTAAGCAAGTTTGATTGTATGATTGATAAATATAATTATCGAAAACATTTCATTCTATCTCAATTAAGCACCTTGCAGAACTAATCTAACCAATAATAAAATGAATCATAATTTTTTTACACAAATAAATTATTACATTATAAATATTACTATTTAACATTATTATTCTAAATAAAAGAAGTGCTCAATGAGTTTTTCAGTATGTTACCATTAATAATAATACACAGTATACATAGAAATCTTTTGGCACTTTGTTAATGTGAGCAGGAGTAACGGTTTTTATCATTACATAGAGCAACCATTAATTTTAAAAGTTAAAATTTTTTACATATGTATTACCTATTAATTTCAAAGATATTCATGGGTAATTTAAAAACCTGCAATGTGTGAAGCTATGTTTAAAAGTATTACACATCACCACAAAGCTAACACATTCTAGTGAACTTTAAATATCCCGAGTTCGGTAACCTAAGCATCTACATCAGTGACAAATTTTACTATCTACTTAAGATTGTTTAAAATTGCATTAAAAGGAGTTCACATGGTCCCAAAATTAACCTTCCTTACAGATATACAGCCTCATAGGCAGACCTTGCATAATCAATAGCAGTTAATCCTACAAAATGTCACATTTCCAGCCAACCATAAATTTGAGCATGGCTCTTAACAACCTTAGTGAAGTTAGTTTTACCTAATTTAAACGAAATATTTAAATTAAGCAATATAAATGTAGCAAAAATTGGAAAAGTAAAAAGATTTATTTGCTTTTTACTTCAGTTTTACATTTAAGAGGTAAAAGAAGCTAAAGTAACTAAATGCCACTAAAAAGAAAACATTAATTAATAAACTCAAGAAATAAGAACCTTTATATTCTGATTAATGGTAAAGTTCACCAGCAACAAATACTGCTACATTTATTGTACAAGGTCTGTCCGTCAAACAAGTGTATTTAACTAATACAATTAGTTGTGCAACAATTAATAAATAAGTTGCTTTCAGAGTTCAGAAATAGATTGCATAGATGTTTACTGTAGATATAGTTCAGTGGGTTTCAACAGAGTCGAAAAAGTCTTCATTTCCAAAAGCTATTCCTCTCTGAAAGCCAGCCTGAAAACATGATCAAATTAATGAAAAGGAACATAACAGATTACTTACAATTCATTACCTCAAATAAATACTAATTTACTTTCACCCACTTCAGTTAGAAGATAATTCTCATTCATAAAATTTCTACATTCATTGATGTATGTGTGTTTATGTACCTATATGTATACCAAACTTATGTGTCTAGTTTGTTACTTTTGGAATTTTTATTTTTGCATATTATATGCTTATTTGAATCAAGTTTTTTTTCCCCCTCATGCCAACACAAATATTAATATTTATGATTTTTAAAGCTAATTCATAGCATGACAAATAAGTTGATAAATTATGTGTAAATCAATTCACACATTATGTAATGCATATTAACTATTGTAGTTTGGAAGTGGTATACTACTCATCTTTAAACCAAACTTAATTAAATTGATAAGATATACTTTGGAGTTTCATAAAATTTTTAAAATATTCATTAACACAATGAACAACCACCATCCTCTTTCAAAAACAATAATTTATAACTTGAACACTCACTCTCATTTCTGATATCTTTTTATCCAGTTCTCCAATTGCATTTTCCAAATCCACTCCATGAGATGCAACACAGCTGAAATCTCCCATTCCAAATGGATCACTAGCTGGTTGTGTAGGGTTGAAAGGTGGAGCTCCAAACACATCAAATGTGTTTCCATTTGCTGTAAGGAAATATTTTTATGAGAGGGTCATTCACAATTTAGATAACAAGTTTCAGTAAAGGTTTTGAAAAGTTCTCCCCCATATAGTAGTCATATTTCGTCTATAAACTCAAATGTTATTTTCAGGGAACCAACACTATTTTCATTGAACTTGCATGAATAGGTTGGAAGTTACAGGGAAGAAGTGATGTGTATATTATTGTATAAGAGTTGAGTTGGCGAGATCTTCTCTTAACCTTTAAGTACTTCCGATATTTTTAAGTGGGACCAAATTTTGAGCAAGTTATATTACAATTAAACAATTCAGTTTTAACATAATATCCCTTGTACCTTTTAGCTTCAAACACAATTGCATAAAAATTATTAAGGATTACTTAGTTTCAACAATTAAAAGCATTTGAAACACCATTAAATACAGAAACCAATATTTTCTCAAATCTAAGTAAAGGCAATTTAGAATAATTAAAAAAAATCAAGATAATTACTTTTATTTCCATTAGTGATGACTTTCTCTTCTCTAGGATTAAAGTCTTCCAGGTCATCTAAACAAAGATTTTCCAATTTTGTGCCGACACTTGGAGCAACTGGAAGGCTCACCAAATTAAATAGTTCCTTACAAAAGAAAATATAACTGTTAGAAAATTAACAAACTGAAAATTATAACTGTTGGATTTCAATGTGGATTTTATTTCTAAATTACTTAAAACATTTTAATTGATTTAAAACTTGTTTGAACATTTTGTGATATTAATGAGGCTAGATAGGTCAGTGACCTGCATTGTCTTCATGCCTCTCCTTGACTTGGTCAGCTTTTCCAGCAAGACAATTAATTATATTGTGGACTTCGGCCACATACATCAAGACCAGCTCTTCATATATGCCCCGCTCAGTGGGGATGGCTCCACAGCAGTTGAACTGATCTTCAGATTTAAGTTTAATATTTTTACTGAGTAAGCAGGGGTGGGTTTTAGAGCATATGATTTTAAATCAATTTGCCTTAAGAATTGCATTGTATTTTTGATTCCTTTAACCTTTTCATACCTAGACTACCCAAAATTGTCATTGAATTTTATGGTAAATTTCGGGAGGTAATGATTGAAAGGGTTAAATATGGACTAATGTTAGGCTCAAAAAGCACATTTCATAACAGATTGACTTATATCATAATTTCAACATAATAATCATAACTCTAAAACTTTTGAATCTAAGTTGTTAGTTAGAAAAAGTATGGGCTTTTACCTCTGAAGCAGATGTAGGCATTGATTTAGTGGTTTCATTTCTGTTATTCTTTTGTTGAGTAGCATTGTAATCAACAGAGGAATGCCGGAATGTAGGATTATCACCATTCAGATGCAGAAGGTTTTGGGACTAGAAAAAAGTGTTTAAAATCTTAATTAAGTAAAACAGCAAATACATAAAACTAACATAAAATACTTTGTACACCTTAACATATGATAACTAAAACAAAGAAGTTTTCATATACACTCTTATGATATTGTCTTTAAGGCAAATAAAAATAATTTCCAAGTTTATAGTGAAATTAAAATGTTAACAGTTTCATATTGATAAGAAAAAGATACAGTAAACAACTCAAACAGATAAAACATAAAATTTAGTTTAAATATTATACTGAAACTTACTTACACTTAAGACAAATGTTTAGAGATGGAAAAAATATTAATAGTTTTATATTTTAATGGAAGAATATAGATATTTCACATCAATAATCCTCACCAATTCATATAAATTTTTTAATATATGAAAACCAATTTTTTAATTAAAGTAAAGAATATTTTGGAACTTTTGGACAACATTTTTAAATACTATGCAATGGTCCAACATCTTTTTCCAACAACTACTTTTCTTATATTCAGAGTAAAATATTGCAAAATTAATAAATATAAAGATAAAATACAAATTTATTAATATCTAAATTAATACTTATTCATTTATCTTTGTTATTTAATATTTGTTCTATAAATTGATTTAGAATAAGCCACTGGATTATAAAACAAACAAAATAATAATTATACATCTTAATTATAAAAATAATGTATCTTTTAATTTCTAAATATACTACTTAATAAGTAGATTTATAGTGATTAATTCTAATTTTAGTAAAACTATCTCCCTCTCTCTTTAGATTAATTTAGCACAACACAATATTTTTAGAGGGACATTATTTAAAATTAAACCGTTTTACACTTTTTTTCAAGAGACAGAGACTGTATTATATAGAAATTGTTCCTAATAAAAAAAATCAATAAGTTGGGACTATTATATTTTTGTTATAATGATATTAATATAACTCTTTCAATAAAATCAAGTCTCAAAAACTTTGCCATCCATAAAAATTATTAGAAAGTAAAAGAACACTGTTTTTTTATGCTATTTAATCATACTGAACTCCATAGAGAAAGCTTTTAAAATCTAAGGAAACTTAGGCAGTATAAAAAAATTAAAATAATTAAACCCTTTTTATAAATTGTCTGTATTCTCTGGAAATTCTTGAGAATAGTCTTAAAATTTCAGACATAGTTCAAAATTTAATGGTACTGTTTTTAATTTAAACATTAACAAATTAATTAAGAACATATATGCGTAACAGGATGAATAAAATGAACTTATTTCCTTAACTTCCAGATTTTGTTCACCCTAAAAAACAGAATTCTAAAATCCACACTTTTAGTTTTATTTGTTTGCTATACAGTATAATTTTGAAAAATATGGTTTATTTGATATTCAAATGACACCTAAAATTACTTTATTAGAAAAAATAAAACATTTTTATTTATTTCAGATAATTAACAAATTATTTAATTTTTCAATTTCAAATTAAAATTGAGGAAAACATAACACATACTTCTTGATGCTTAAAATTCCTATTTTCATTGTGAGGATTTTTTGTCTCAGCCAGCTTTTGTTTCAATGTGGCATTTTCTTTTTCCAATTCTTGTACCTAAAAATGATTCTATTTATTAAGATCTTAAAATATAAGGTGTTAAGTAGTAAAACAAAAAACTATCTGCCCACAAAAATGTCTTCAAATATTTTCTGCAAACTAATTAAATGCCCCCAGTTGTTTACAATGTGCAGTGATCTTTTGGTGTACATTGAGTTCATAAAGGGTAAGCTAAACACTACTTTTTGGGCACATTTCCAAAATTTTAGGACCCCCAACCCCCTTAGAAATTTTGTCTTTTATTTTACTCTATATTGTTTTTCCTAGAAAAGTCTGCCACTTACAATCAGCAGTGCTCTTTGGGTGTAATCCATAGGGGCTCAAAATGAGCTTAAATACTATTTTGAGGGGGGAATTTCTAAAAAATTTTCTGGAGGTCCCAGACCCTCAATTTTACTAGGAATTCACATATTGTTCATACAATTTTAAATATAGCGGACCAAAATTAAAGTAATTGAGTAAGTCGTCTGAAACTTAAAAGTACTCTTATGGAGGCACCTCAGAAATAATGTAGAGTCAAAATTCCAGGATTTGTGCTGTTAAACAATGGGATTTCTTGGGCTACCCCAGAGAAGTAGAACCCCTATGCTAACTTCAGGTTTGATACAAATTATAATCTTCAAAGAAAGTAGAGAATAGGATTGATACTCAGTAGTAGAAATAGGAATGGTACTAGTAGAAATAGGATTGATACTCACTCTTTTTTGCAGTATCATTAGCTGCTTCTTGGCTTCCAAGTCTCTACCAGATGTATCAAGGAATTTTCTGTATGCCAAATCAAATGCTTCACCAATGGTTAAAGTAATATCTTCGGCCTACAAACAAACACAGATAATTCTTATTCATAAATTTTAGAAGGTTATGTTTGATTATTAAAATATTTGTTTACCAAATAGTGGTTATGTAATGATGATTTCTCACTCATAAATAAACACTCAAATTATTTAATTAACTAGAAAGATCATTAAGGGCAACAGGATATTAATGGAGAATAAAGAATTTTGCTTGTGCCTGAAATCTGTTGTATTCATTAAATAATATTTTGAGGAATTGTGAAATGTATGTTCTAAAAAGAAAATACTCATTGGTATACAAAATGGTGCACTGATGTTCATTAAACCAAATACAACTAAACATACCAATTTATCACTAGCAAACACAAAACAAATATGTCTGTCTTCTTTTTCTTCCTTTGCAATGAAGCTGAAGAACTTCTTATCTGATTTGTCATTTGCACAGTAAGATATTCTATGTAAAGGATATTGGTGGGATATTTGCTAGAAAACAAAAAATATATATAAATAAATGTATTTAGAGATACTTACTATATCCACAACAGAGCATGATTGATTAAAATTTCAAAATTCATTTTTCTTATATATATATATATATATATGATTCTATTATCATAATCTAGGAATTTTAAAGAAAGTAAGTAGTAAAATTAACATGTAATTGGTTAAAAAGGGTCTTTAAATTATCAGCATTACCTTAGTCTTTTGGTCTTGAATAGCAACACCATCAATGGATATTGTTATTTCAACTTTGGGAGTTTTTGTGCCCTCTGCTTTTCTGAGCTGTTGATTGAACTGTAAATAAAAAGGAACATCAACTTGGTAAAATATTTTTATCAATTGTGTAGATTAAAGAATTATGACCAGATGAATCCCTTCTAGGTTCCCTTATTAGTCTCACTTTCCTGCTAGCCAAACAACAAAAACCAACCTAAGTCCCTAAATGTGTTTTAGGCACCAACAACCTATAATATCAGATTAGTGTTACACCCATAAATAGCAGTTCATAAAAATCCTGATAGATGACTTGATATGCATGTTGTAGAAAATCATTTCTAAAATGATTAAGTATGGAAAGTAAACTATTTGGCATACAAGTGAGAACAAATGCCTTAACTTAAAATTAACTTCACTGTACTTATTTGAGTAATTTGGAACCAAAGAGGAACAAGTGACATTGTGTTAAAATTTTACCAAGTGTGATGTGTATGACAAATTACCAAATCTTTGCTAGTCGGCAATTTATATGCAATCCTTTTGTTGCCATTTCTTCTTCAAAGTCTAATTATTTCAATTTTAGTTAGATGGGAATAATTAAATACCACAAGGATATCAAAATAACATAAGAACTATAAAGATTCCAACAATTTCCAACCCTAACTTGGTCTGACGTTGAAGATGATTTGAGGAGCAATCGCAGTTTTTGAACTTAATCCGCAGTCCAACCCCACAAAGCTGATTTGAAATGTTTTTTGTTATCCAATTCCTTTTTTTTTCAAAGGCATTATTTGCCTCAGTATTTTTGCTTGGTTAACATGCTTGGTATACTACTATATAATATTTTACGCCTCCAAACTGAAAGTCCTGGAAACTTTTATTTGGTCAATTTAACTTTGTTGTACTTATTACTCATTCAAAATCGAGATTCTAAGTGAAAGTTCTTAGCAAGAACACATGGTAGGAAAGAACTGGTTTGCAAACAAAACTCCCAAATAAAAGTTTATACAGCCAAACCCTTCTATGATTAATCTTAGATATTTTGAACTCCTTATTGCAACATACTTTTTTCTCCATCACTAAATGAGTAAGAAACATTAAAAATATTAGATGCACTACCTAAATAGTTTATTGATTCCAGTCATGGATCATTATAATGAGACTACTGTGTATGATATCAAATAAATGCAATATTGATAAAACATTTTAATTAAATAGTATGTAGTCAACCATTTAAATGCTTAAGTGAACATAATGAAAAATAACCCACTTTTAGCTTTCGAATACCATCTTTCACTACATCAATGCCTTTTGCTTGATCAACTTCAATGTGTCCTAAAAACTAAAACAGGTATTTAATAAAATTTGACTACATTTTACGTAAAGGAACATCATATTTGACTCAGAAGAAATAATTGTAAATGAAATGGTATTCAATGAAATATAATTGTGAGAATATAATTTTCACAAGGGAGTCATTTACATAAAAGGGGAATGATAATGATTTTTGGTAATTAATTTAAATTATGTCAGTGAAAGAATGTATATAGGTACTACTATTAAATTGCAAAATTAGTGTGTAAATAAACAAAATTTTGCACACAAATCAAAATAATTTGTTCTCTATAAATAATTATTAAGCAAAGGTAAAAAAATTACACATTGATTTTTATATTTTATGTGCTTATACAACAAAATGACTTCATTGTAGAACAAAAATTTTGTTTGCCTCCTTAGCTTTTTTTCATTGGCACAAAAAAGTAACTTTCAAAGTATTTACTTTTATGAATATAAATATAAATAGCATCTCACATAACCGACTATTACTAAAAATTACTCTCCCTTAATGGACTAGTTCCATATTTTATTTTTATTTTTTTATTCCATTCAGCTTTTTGAGAAACCCCTAAAACCGAGATATTTTTTCATTCTGATAATTATTTATTTTTTTATTGCAACTCAAAGTTCGCGTTCTGAAAAGCGCGCGAAAAACGGCGCTTCAGGTTCGTGACGTCACTCGGCCCAAACTCGGTCTACTACGACTTGCAGACGTCATTTGCAAAACGACGCCATGATTTAGATTTTTTTAATTGTTAACACTGAATAAGGAACATTCGTGTTTTTGTTATTAACATTAATGTTACGATATGAAAACAAACGCCTTGATGTTAATTTTTAATGGCTATCTCTATTCAAATCACAGTTTAATAAGTAGAAATCTGAAATAAGCATAAAGCATCAAAAATGTCTTTTAATTTAACAAAATTGATACAACAATAAACAAAAATGTGATGCCAGTGGCAAAAAGTGTAAAAATACATACCAAAAGAATTAATGCTTGATTCTCATCAGTTTAATTTTATAATAAATTAAAGAATTTAATGTAGTTAAATATAAATTATTTACTGTTGGAAGAATTCGAATATTCAACGATTTGTTTTGATTTATAATTGATTTTACGTTTTTATTTTACTAGTGATTTTAGGTTCGTGACGTCACTCGGCCCCGATGGCTTCACAACCATTTTACAACTCGGGCGATTGCATCATTTGTTGACGACTTTTATTTCCTTAATATCTAAGTAAATGAATTTTTTAGATAAATTTCGATTGTAGATTTCAATTTGACACAACATATGCTGTAATAATAAACCACAAAATCGAAAGTTTGAAAAATATGGAACTACCTCATTATAATGCGACACATTTTTGACAAAATTATCACATATGAAAATAGCATTGCATACATACTTTGACTAAATATGCAACATGCCCATGTTGCAAAGCATCTGGTGGATGAATCCAACTTTTGTTAGCTGAAAAAAAATAAGAAATTAAGAAACATTAAAATATTACTTAAGTGTTTATAATAAAAAGCATTGCTACAGTTCATGAAAAATTATTTTTTACAAATTTAAAAGCTATATAATGTTCATATTTCATCAAGATGTAGCTAATATTGAAAGTGTTGTGCACTGCAGCAGTCTTTCAAGAATATCTAAAAAGTAAAGAAATACTTAAGTGCTGAAAAATTTTGGTAGGCTATTTATTGATTCATGGTCCAAGGACCATGTTAGGTCACATTGAGCCAAAAATTTGGGTTAACATAAAAAACTTTCTTACTCTTTGTAAATATCTAGTTAGCTAAAAGTAAGGTTTGCATGAAATAAAATACAATCTGCTATTATTTTTTAAACTCGTGAAACATTTAACCTTTTATATCATGAAATAAAATATTTTAAAGTAGGTAACGGTTGGATTTTTTTTTTTTTTTTTTGCAGTTTCAAACTGAGGTCCCAGGTTTACACAAGTGGATGTTTCCCCTCAAAAAACCATAGTGAAAATGAATGATTTCTTCATTAAAAATCTCTATACATCCCTTGGGGAAAGAACAATGAACCTATCAAAACTAAACAACTCCACAATTGTTGGAAACACATTTTGATTTTACTTCCCAGATTTTACAGCAGGTAGTTTAGAAGCTAACATATCACTGTATCACATATTTTGGCTCCCATGAAATTGGAGATCTTTAGCTTTGATAAACATATTCCCAATTACATTTAAGTTGTGAAGAAATTTTAAACAATTGGGACCAACAATATACGGTTCTTTTAATGAAAGGATATTATAACTAATAAACTTTAGGTTTTTTGTTAGCTGTCCCATTAAATATTACCAAGTTGTTTTGGATACCAAGTATTAGAAACATTGCGAAAAATTGCAAACTAATGGATTTACAATTTATAATCATGGCAATCCATAAAAATTTGGAAATAGTTGAATATTTGATGTCCAGAACAAATTAGTGATATTTAACTGACAATTAAAGGAATTTATTGCTATGAAAAAAATCTATACTTTTATTAGGTACCAATTGTTGTAACAGGGGTTGCTACATCGGGGATCATTAAAAAGAGGTTCTACTATTGTTATAACCATATAATAAAAGTATAGTTTATCCCAAAGAAGCTATGAGTTAATGGATTTTGATGGAGCTTGATAAAATATCAATAAGGAAGAATAAGATGAAAAAAATTTTCTAGATAAACTTATCATATGTTATTATATATTGTTAATCAAATACAAGATATTAATTTTAAGTTAAATCCAAATAAACCAGGACTGGGCAACATTTTTGGTGAAATTTAGTGCTGTCAAAGTAGTTTATTGGCAAGTAGTAAGCAATTAAACTTCTATAGAACTAACTGGGTTGCCAAAATCTACTATTTTAATGCCATTTCTGGCACAAGGCCAGATTTCTTTGGATTACCCAATTTTAGAAATGTTTTAAAAACTTACTTCCATTTTTGTTATTGTTTTTGTTATTTTGAGCCCACTTGAGCAGGTTGGATTGCTTAATCATGATTTTCAAAAAGGAAAAAACTTGAAAACTTCGTCAGAAAAAGCTGCTATTCTAGCTTCAGTAATTTCAATTAAATGATGAACAACTCTGTAAAAAAATATACCTAGATTAAAAACAGAAAAATAACATTGGACTGAACACACAAGGGAATGTTAATACATTTCAGAACTACATTAAATACACTAACAGGGGTCTATATGTATTTCTAAGAGACAGTGCCTATTTTTTGAAAATTTAGTGCTAATTTGTGAAAATTTAGAAATTTTGTTAAAATTTGTCTATAAATTTGTGAAAATTTAAGAGCAAAATCAGCATAAAAACTTGTATATAATTTTTAAAACATTAAAAACAAAAGAAAATTTAGTCCAGAATGGCTAAAAATTTAACTATTATTAGGAGAATATAGCGAGAACTTTTGAAAAATGTATTTTGTAAAAGTACCTTTTTTCTTAAAACTGAATTTTTTGTGAAAGTACCCATTTATCAAAAGGTGAATTTGTGAAGGTACTGTAAAACGGTAGTAAAATTACCCTGGACAGACCACCGACTAAATTGAACATGACAAGACTGCAATGTTACTTGACCCTGGATAAACAAGCTGAGAGCAAACAAAGAAAGAAGTTCCCAGTGCTGTGTCTGAATTTTGAGTGAAATTAAGAACTTTAATTTAGAAATATGATTAGTTTGTTAAAACTCATGTATACGTTACGGGTAAAGTGATTAATCGTGCATTATTAATAATGCCCGAAGTGGAGGCAGGCAAAGTGATAAATTTCATTGATAAATGACATTAAATCTATTACACATTGCCCATAACCTATATATTAACATATTTATATCACGATTTGTGTAATGAAACTCCTCCTAGCAGCCCAACAGGCTTTATGTTTACTCAGTTTTTCCTTCCGCATAGTGACGTCATAGGGTCAAGAAACATTGCAACCAAGTACAGAACTTAAATTGCTTTGATAAAGTTCAAGAGAGTATAAATGGTTTTTTTTTATAGAAAAAGACAACAGAAGAACTCTTTTTAAATCAAGGGGTTTATTTAATTAGTTAGAATACTGGGGAAAAGGATATTTTGAAAGCATTTTTCAGACAATTCACAATGACAATAGAAAACAGACAATGATAATGAATACAGAAAACTTTTTAGAAAGAGAAAGCAACCAATTTTGAAGCTAGTATGCAAGATCTTCTTCTTCTTACTTATCTCTCTGATCTGAATCAGATCAGATCCATGAGGTTGTTCGCCTTAAAAATATCGAGGACAAAAGAGGGTCTTCTTTTAAGATCCTCTCGCACCAAATTTACACATTCAATTAGGTGTTGTGCGGTGGCCTCTTCAACATTGCACTTGGTGCAAATAGGGAAGGTCCTGTACCATTTGAAAACCTGATGGTTTTTAGATGTCCGGTGTACAGGCGAGCCAAAGCAGTTTGATCACTCCTTCACCAACAAAATGAATTAAAGCTCCAGGACCCTCACTTAAGTACCATGGATGTAGTATTAAGATTAAGAGTCAATAAAGTATTGGACATTTGCGTGATCAGATAAAACATTTATGAATTAAAATAATCAGTTTGAGGAATGGTGAAACTTTGTATCAAGAGCACACATGATCATACATGTTTGTACAAAATTAGACATGTATTATACAAATTTGTCAATACACCACATATATCGGTAAGTTATCCCGCAGTTATTTAAACCTCTTTGGATTTAAGCTCACTCATTTTAAGGAAATATCAAAAGATCTGCAAATGCACAAACTTTAAGCACAATGTTGGGATAAAATTTAATAAGACAACTTGTAGGACTTCCTAAAAACAAATATCTCTTATATCAGTTTTGATTTTTAAAAAATTTGATAGGTAATATATGATAAGAATGTTTTTAATATATTTTAATGTTAAATGATTGAGGCTTTTTTTTTGTTCAAATAATAGAGTTTTAATTTTTTACAGAACCTACAACTAAAAAAAAGGTTATGCTAACAAATATTCATTAATATAGAAACTATGATGGAAAAATTATCAACTTTAAACATGACATTGCAACTTAAACGTAAGTTATAGTAGGCACATCATCCCGGTGCATTACTACTTTTCGGCATTAATTAAAAGTTATAAGGAGCGGGAAACCCCTTAATAAAAAATGTAATGAAACACAAATTATGAAATAAATGCATCAGAACAATAGAAAAGCTGAGTAAAAACAAATATAGAGTTAAATTCCAGTTGACACAAACGCATATGACAACCATAACAACATAGTTGACTCTGGAGAAACGATGACAGGAACTTACCCATTTTTGAAAAATCCAGAACACAAATTATAATCCAATAAAAAGTTTTACTCAGAAAATAGAGGGGCGTAGAGTTATAAATATCACGATTCTTTCAGAAGCTATGTAATCGTAATGGTACCATTCAGAGCATTGGACTAAATAACAAAACACAACAGACAGATGATGAATTGGCGATATTTACACTTTGGCGCCTGTTTCATTTCGTTGTTTACGCCAAATATAAGAATGGCAACCTTAAAGAAAATAATTCCTGGGTCTGATTTTATTTAATCAATCAAGAAATATTTAGGAAAATATTACATTTACATTTGAAAATATTTTTTTTTCCTAGTGAAAGTTATTCAATAGCAGCACTCACACCTTTCTTCAAGATATCGAAATAGTTGAGAAAATTTTCATGAATGCGCCAAAAACGCGATAAGCGGTAAAAAAAGGGGAAGTCAGCTGTTCCAACAAAGCTGTTTGCTGAGTAGTTTCACTACTGAATAATTTCAGAAAGTAGGTTTATCGCATCCCTTGACATTATTATTTAATATTTTTTTCAAAAATATGTTAGTTATTTGATATAAGAATTATATTTTACATTTTAGATCAGAACAAAATTTTAAAGAATGAAATGAATGAAACAAATTAACGAACAATGAACATGAACATAACTGTATCCCGGGGGTCCCTACACTTTCCTCCTAAGGGGTCCCCGAATTTCAAAATACGATAAAGCGATGAAACTAGTTTATAGGGGCAAATTTCAAAAAAAATTTCTTGCGGAGGACCCCCAGACCCCCTCGAAATTTAGACTTCTATTTATATTTCTTCCCTTGAAAATTCTCTGTTTTACAAGGAACTATTTTCTTCGGGTGTAATCAAAATTGTCTCAAAATGATCTAAAACACTATTTTTGAGGCAAATTTTAACAATTTATTGGGAAGAGACCCCCAGACCCCCCCCAATTGTTACTAGGAGTAATTGTAAAATTTTAACATAATGTGTGTATACTTAAATACTACAGGTAAGTAAATCCAATATGAATATGGAAAAAAAGTGTGAAGCTGTATTATTTTTTTATTAGATTTTTTCTGATAATTAAGAAAAGTTGAATTTTCTTGAATACATGTAAATTTTTCATTGATTTTGAATCACATAAACATTTTCAAGGGATTTTGTGAACTTTAAATTAATTGGGTATTTTTTTACTACATTTTAAGAAGTTTGTTACGGGACCAACTGAAATTTCGCTATTTTTTTTACTATGATTAAAATAGATTTCAAAATTGAAATTTGGTAAAAATGTTTTTTTACGAGTTAAAAGCAACAAAATTTTAAAAAATTGAAGCGAATTGTGTAGAAAAGTTTTTCATTTTAAAATCGGAAGTAAAGGTTTTTTTATTTTAATTTTTCCAGATAGATGTTCAATAAAGAGAATCATCTATGAAAAATTTTTTTGAGATCCAATCATGTAGTTAATTTTTAAATAACTAGGGAGCTATCGCCCACCAACCCCTCTGTAAACTGCTTCTTTCTAGCTTTCTATATTTCCACTTATCCCCTTTCTTTCTCTCTCAACCAAAAATTTCAAGGAGGTTAAAGAATCAAGGAAAGGAAGGAAGGAAGGGACTGACTAAACAATAAACATCAATAAAAATAACAAGTATTTATACTAATATACGTAGATAATAAATCCTGGGAACCTCTGATGGAACTGATAGGAGAACATAATGCGTCGCGTCACTTTTATACTTATCAGATACTACTCATTCTACCAACAGGTAAAATAGACGATTCCATCGAAAGAAGTTGAATGAGTGAACAATCCCAGAATTAATGACACGAGAGAAACTCAAGTTCCTTTTTTTTTAGAAAGAAAGCATCTACCCTTTCTCTTTGTTATTTATTGCAATGAATGTGCGTGGTAGTACTACAGCTTCTATTGTCTGATTTTACATTTGTGAAATGTACAGCTTTCCTACACAGAAGTATACACATAGAGCTTCATACGCGTCTCACAGGGTATGCGGGCGTATATGGAGTTACTGAACTCTGTTGAAAATAAATTATGATGAATGGAAGATAATTATTAATTTATTCAATACTAAGGATAATTTTTGTTTTTAAAGGTATTTTCTGTCTTTGGAATCTCTTCCTAAACCTTTGCTTTAGAAAATGTACTTTAAATCAGCTTCATTACGTTTTTTAAGGATGGAATCATTAAAGCATTCGGAAAAAAAAATACAGTATTTTATTAATTTATTGATTGATGAATTATTTAATAAATTTTTCGTCACTTCTTTAGCATTCTTTCAAAATTTGCTTTACAGCATGCCTTGTACGGTTAAACTCATCTGGAGATAAATTTCCATTATTCTCAATTGTGCTCATAATCTTAGCTTTCTCTTGTTTCCCTATATGGTTGGCAACTGGCGGACCTCGGTCCGCAACCGCATCCGAATCACGTGAGGTTACTTACTGGACTGCCTGTTTTGAAAATCATTAAAGTGTGTTTTAAGACACTAAAAACTTCTTTCACACTCCTTTTTAAAAGTCAAATTTCCAAAAATTTCCTGAATGAAATCCCAGGCCCTTTTTTTTTAATTTATACGATTTTAAGACAAAAAAAGTTAATTCAATAGTTTCGAATCTTATGAAGGAGACGTGCTGAAGATAAACTTTATTTATTTTCAGTTGTTTTGCAAATCTTTCGGGGAAGGAAAGTTTGGGCGATAGCTTTATCAATGCTTCTTTTTAAATATTTCATAAGAAAATTTTAATTTTTAATAGTTTTTCTGTAATGTGTAATGTTCGGCACTAGTTAACTAGAAGTAGTTGCAACTAGTAGTTAACTACTGATCAACTAGTAGTTAACTAGTAGTTTAACTACTTTTGGTTTAAACTAGTTCAACTATTAGTTGAACTACTTTTTTTAACAACCACTAGTTGAAACTACTTTCAAAATTTCAACTATTTTCAAAAAAATTCTTATTAAAATTTTTATCAAAATATAGAAAAAATTGTACTGTAACAAATTTAATTAAGATGGTAGAGTACTCAAAATACCACAACCAGAATTAAAGGCCCTTTTTGCGCGTTTTTTGTGATATTGATAAGAAAGATGTATTAGAATTTGGGCAAAAAATAGGTTATGAAATTAAATAGACTAGTTAACTAGTAGTTAACTACTTTGGGAAACAGTTAACTACTAGTTGTAACTAGTCTCAGGAAAAAATAGTTAATTACTAGTTGCAACTAGATTTTCCCAGACTAGTTAGTAGTTGGTAGTTAACTATTTTTTTACCACTAGTTGCCGAACACTAGTAATGTGAAAAGGTTTTAATGTCAACTAACTAGATAAAACTGTGAAGGCTTATACGGCCGGAGTTATAATTAAAAAGAACTTTTTCCGGGCTTGTTGGCCGTAGTCTCGTAGATGTAAAAGAAGAACTATACGTTTTTTACCATTTTTATTTGTTTTCTACGTTGTTTTGACATCGACGTCTTAGTCGCTTATTTTCGATTCCTACATGAAGAACGCAACAGTGTACCGATCGACCAATAGGAGTGTGCTTTAGCTCCTCCTCCTTCAAAAAAAAGAGACCACAAACCACAATAAGAACACGCTTTTGGTTTATGCTTTTTTGTTTGTTCAAATACCTATTTTTTTGTTATTATGATGGAGAATGAAATGGAATTCTCTTCAGATACAAATTTCATTGAAAAAAGAAGATTTGGTAAAAGTAAGACTTAAAGTTAAAGATAAATATGAATTTATGGTGTGGCTAAAGGTATAATATGATGATTACTTCTGAAGTTTTTATCATTCATTCATTTTTAAAGTGAATTCATCATTTGAGTAGATTGAGATAATTCAGAGTAGGGTTTTTTTTGCGATTTTTTAAATAAGTTATTACACAAAATTTTTCCTAATTTAAAAATAAGATAATATTTTTTCCTATACATGCTTGTCTCTGCATTTAGAGATGCTCAGCTAGGCATGTAGAAAGCAAATTAGATGTAAATTAAAAGAAATCATGAACATATTTTAAATATAGGGGAGAGATGGGTACCTGAAACATATTTTAGTAAATTATTTTTCTATTCAATGATATTACTTATTCAAACACACCTAATGTATATATTAAATAAAACTAATTCAAATAAGTTCCTGACTTTCATGAAATGTTACTGTTCAAGTGACTGATTAGTTGATTGTTTGGCAAGTTTTATTTCTTATCAACATTTTGGTAGGGGATTTAATATTGATTTGATACTTAAACAAATCTTAATTGTAAAGCTAACATCACAGATTTTTCTTTGTGTTACATATAGTTATGTTTTAAAAGTCGCATGTAGACTACTATATAGTACAATGTGTATTTAGAAAAAAATTTAATGCTCATTTATATAATACTTAAGAAGTCTAGTTTTCTCTTAAAAAATGCTAATTTATAAAGGAAAGTATGTGTCAAGATTTACATTAGTTGTCTGATATTATAAGCACTTCATTATTTATATTGTACCTACAAACATTATAAAGTTAATTTTCACTTAAAATGATTGTTCTTTTGAAAATTGGTCACACTGAAGTTGTGGGATGAGCGTTATTAAGCATTTTGCCTCAATAAAATTATTAAAATTAATCATTACTTGGCTACTTTCTCTTTCAGTTTATTCGGTTCAATTCCCTTAACGTTCCCGCTGAATATTGCAAAGCTTTTTTGTATGCTATACATACAGATATCAAAAAATTATACTGATTTTTATTGATAAACAGAATAGTTTATTGATTTCACTAAACATTTTAACCTATGAGTTTGAAATTAGTAATATTTCAACTTTTTGGTGCTCAAAAGAACATTACAGTATTTAGTAGGGTCGTAAATGGAATTGAATCCCGTTTATTCATATCTAACTCTCAAATTCTTATCTTTGCATGAATATATAACTAAGAAACTAACATGGCATTGATTAAAAATAAATGAAGCACAATGTCCACAGTATCTTAAGAAGGATCTTTATTAAATTAACAAGTCATGTTTTTTACCCATAAGCCCAATAATTCATAAAATTAAAAACAATCAAGACATCTCAAGTTTTATAAAATGTAGGGTTAGACTTCAGTATGTCCTGCCAAATATTGCCAAGCTGTTTTAAAATTTAAGTATTAGAAAGATCTCAATTCAAAGCTAATCAATTAAAATATCTACAATTATATCAATGAAAGTGAAATAAGGTAGAAACATTCGAATATTTTTCATCTAAAATGACTAAGCAATATTAAACAGGACAGTCTACATAATAAATATAGGGAATGATGAAGTTTGCAGTGTTATTGGTACTTTAAAATAAGCCAGACACAAATCTAGATCACTGGATTTATTGATAATCTTTCACTGTTAATGTTAAAACATAAAACAGTTAAAAGCTTCCTGCTAGTTAAGATATTAACATTTATATCATCATATAAAATACTTACAGTTAATAACTTTCAGCAGAAAACAAAGTTTTAGTTCCCATTTTCTATTTAAACATTTTAATCACAAAAAACACAGTTTATTGTTTACAACTTTACATATCGTCTATAAGAACTGCAGTAAACCCTTAGAGAGAATTCTCGCATCAGTAATTTATTCAACTAAGATGTAATTAACACCCGTAGTCTTTACTGCGACAATCCCTGAGCTGCATATTAACATTAATATATTATTTTGAGTATACTTTTTACTGTTTATAGCGCTCAATAGTGTGATCCACAATGTAAACAAAAGTCTCGACTTCGAATAGACTCTCGTTTCCTCGCGGCGGCTTTGCCCTGTAGATGTAGTGAAGGGAGGAGCTAAAACGAGTAAACAAGCAATCCTATTGGTCGATCGGTACACTGCTGCGTTCTTCATGTAGGAATCGAAAATAAGCAATTCAGTAAGACTGTTATCTTTCTACTGATGATGATTCTTGCAGTTGGGATCGAAACGTATAGTTCTCTTACATCTACGAGACTACGGCCCACAACAAGCCCAGAAAAAGTTCCTTTCAACTAACAAGAGTTTTATTTATTGTAACAGTTTAATTAAGAAGATAGCGTTCACTACTCAAATTATTTGGCTTGTAAAAATATATGTATCTGATAATGCTATAGATGAGAATTTAAAAGTAATAAAATACCTTTTTTACTCTGGAACTCGATAAAAGTTTTCAAAATTATTTGGACCACACGTGAAATTACTTGCTGACCCCTGAGTATACATGTTAGGCTTTTTTTCCTCAAATTTGGCTGTATCAGCTGCAAGCCAACAGTAAGGGAAGCGGGAGGGACATTTCTCCTTTGTTGTTAATAGAGTTGAACGTATACGCGTAACACCCTGTCTATTGTTTCACCGTTGCATCACACCGTTTCCTTTTGATAAAAAAGGGACTGTGGAAATCTTTCACATCGACGAAGGTCAGGAAGCATTCAAAAACACTGATTAAGCCTCAATCATTTCAGAATGGAGCGGAAGTCTTTTAAATTTAACGTTCATGCTCGTTCATTAATTAGCATAAAGATACTTTTGTATTTGAAAAAACAGTTTTTTTGCATTCCAGGCTATATTTTACGCTAAAACTTGTTAAACTTAAGAAAAGTTTTCAATTTTTAAAGTTTATTATGTCATAAAACAAAGCATCTTTGTGTCATAAACGAAACGTGGACAATAGTTCAAAGAAGGCGGAAATATGCTATAATTTATATATTCAACTTTTAATTCATTCCATTGCCTATTATGGGGGGGATGATAATAAAACTTCTCTTTGAGAGAAAAAAAGGATATTTGAAATGATTTGGACTGACTTGTGTCCCCCCCCCCTTATTTAACTATTCCATGTCTTCTTTATCCTGTACAGACATTATTTATCTTACAAAAACTATGAGTTTTTTAAAAAAAATCCTGATGAATAATTCAATAAAATATGTTTTAACGATGCAAAATTCTTCAAATTGAATGCATACTTTTGCATTCCATTTCACTAAAATCTTTTCGAAAAACATGAGCGCATAAGTAAATTTATGTCGTGTCTAACTTTAACTTCGTATCAAAAACGTAGAATACATACTTCTGACTTCAATTACATTTGAATATCTTTGTATAAGACAAGAACACAGAAAAAAAATTTAGTCGTGCTTAACATCAACTCTGGAATTTCATGTCTCATAAAATGTGAAGCAAGGTTTCCTTCGTTTGGCTCACCTGTGTACATTTTTGTGGTTCGTGATTGGGCAAGAAATTCCATCATTATTTTGCTAAAACAGAGACCCGCTGCTCCTGAGACGACGGCAGTTTAGTACTTTTTAATGAAGAGAAAGTAAGTTAGAAACACATGCCATGGCTGGAAGCCTTTTCAGGATGTTGTGAAAGGAGGTCAAAATACCCATTCATTTATAAACTTCAATCTCTATCGATTAATTTGCGCTTAAAAGATATGCATTGGTATATATACATGTTGTTGTAAAAATTTTCTCTCTTAACATCCGATGCATCCATGCACTTTAAAAGTTTTGAGACAATAGTGGTGATACTTAACATAGTCAAGAATTAAGGGACCTTTCCCGAATTTTGTCACAGGTTTAGGGGGAAGGAAGTTTGTACTTTATGTGTAGGAAGTTTAAGAGGGGTATGTTTAGGAGGGGTATGTTTAGGAGGGGTTAGAGTTTTAGCATTGTAATATATAGCCTTTAAAAAAAACTTCATTCACTGCTGTTACAAAACACTTAAGTTACATTTTTCTACTGACAGTGTTGATTTAACTGAAATGAGACACCAAAATTCACTTAAAAAGCGGAAATAGTGAATAAAATTTAAAATTGGGCTCAATGTGGAAGCTCTCAAAAATGTAACGTGTCAGTGGAAGACCGATGGGTTTAAATACCCTGGAAGGGAGTGAGATAATTTGGAATCATCCCTCACTTTTGGGAAATCAATTTTTTATGGAAGTTTAATTTAATGGTAACTGGAAAACTGTGTTTTACATCAGATTGCAGCAGTTATATACGTGCGCATATGGTTTGCTTCTTTTTATTTCTAATAGAAAGGTAAAAAGACACAAAATAAGCACAAAAAAACAATACAAGTAAATGCAATGGACTCGCAGGTAAGAATCAGTGACTGAAGCCATTGTCTATTAATCCAGTCTCTGCAGAAACTGTCTTTGGTATTAATTGCACGCATTACGATACGCACGATATTGAGCGTGCTGGTGGAAGGGCAATATCGTGCGGTCTCAGAGTCGGAGTCATATCCGAAACCGAAAAGTACTCTATAACGATGTTATCCAAATAAAACCAGCATTCCTTTAAGAATGAATCTATTTTTAGCTCCCTGTCTCAAATATATTTTAATTTCTTCATAGCGTTTAGTGTTGGGAATTACTAGATCAATACACACGAAACGAATGATAGTTTAAGATAAATTAGATAGGTGTAACAAAGTAACCTCAACCCTATTAAAACCTACACAGTATTAAGAACTATTAACGAAAGTCGCTGAGATATAAAAACTGAATTCTATTTATGTTCATTAACTGAAATGCACTCGAAAAAAAAATACTGTGTCCACCTGTCACCAAAGCTAACACACGCGATTCCCAATCGTGACAGTACAGGACACCATCTCATGAGAACCTAGGTCGCAAGGTGCACGTCTCCGATGATGACATTCGAAGAGTCAACTGATCAAACGAGCTTTGGCACTAACAACATTAATAAAAAGAGGGCAGGAGGGAAAGTAAACCGCCCTGTTTGTGACTATCCACGTGCGTCTTTTCCTGCCTCCACTTCCTTATTAGAATTCTAGAGGGACTCTCGTCCTCAGATGCGCGTCCGTGGGTGAAGAGTGGGGATTGACATTGAATCAATTTCAAGGGCGGGATGGAATATTTTAATGAAGTACTTGCTAGACGTCTGGGGGCAGACAAGATTTTAAGCAGCTTTGCTACCGAGGATTCGTCTTTGTCCTGGTCATTTGTGGAATATAAGTTCTCTAGTTTAGGCGCGTAGGATACATGAATTAAATTAATTTATTTCCCAGGAGGGGCGGTTTGTTCTTTGATGAACGAGAACCCTCACTGAAAAATGAAAAAGATTGGTAAATTTAAATAAATAGAATTACTAAATAATATCCTTTCCAATGATTTTTTCTTGTCTTGTGTGTAAATATCGATAGATATTTTTTCTCAATTCTTTTTTTTAAGAATCACTGGAAGAATCTGTAAAATTACAATTTAAAGTTAAAATAAAAATTTCACTTTTTATTTTTATTGTAAAAATTAATAAAATTCTTTGGGCCAAAGAATTAATAAAGCTGAATCAAACAACAAAAGGGAAAACTAGAGATTTCAGAAGGATATTTAAACATATTTTTGCTATAAATATCACGTTTGAGTACGGTAATAATCTAATAGGTCTTTGTTTTGATTATCGTTTAGCAAAACAATTCGATAGTTTCACAGTTACGCTACCATGACCCAGAGAAGTGTTGTTTTCCCCCCAAAATATTTCCTTAATTCTTTAAGAGTAGTTTTCTTTCCCAGATACAAGTGTAAAAGGTTTTGTAAAAATGTGTTGATCTTAACTTATCTATTCTAAAATGCAAGAAGAATAATCTCTCTAGTAGTAGGTACTTTAGCGGTTTCCTATATCTTCTCCGAATTTGCTTTTAAATTGATTTTATTAGATGCTATTTTCTGCACCAGGAATGTTTTGAAGTATATCAACGCAGTTGACAATACATAAAAAAATATGTATAATTTCTACCAGTTTCTAAACCACAGACGCTTTGAATTACCCAAGTTTGACCTTCGAAGCCACACATCTCCCTACAGAAAAGTATTCTAACCATTTACCACATAAAAGCTTCCGGTTTACACAGCTCGTCGTAAACCAAAACGAAAATTTTTTACAGTGCAATAAAAGAGACGATACTGGATCATAACTCCGGCATTCATGCCTAATAAACGTCGAAACACAAGCTCAGCATGCGAAAGGCCCTGCTATGTTGAATGGACGCACTCTTTTATTCTCGAGTACGTTTCGTTGTAATGATAAGGCCAGGTAGTTGAAGCAAGTTTTGACGATGTTCTCAGAACCTGCACGGTGTAAGTTTCATGCATTTATATGGAAGTCGTAACAATACATTGCTTCGAGAATAGCGTTTTTTTTAGAAGTACTCACTGATTTCGTATTGCAATATACAGCATTCCTTGAACAAATTGAAACCGACAGAGATAAAGAATCCTGTAAAACGCAGGGGTTTTTTACTATTGTATTTCCAAATGGCAATTAAATCTTTTATATTCGTAATTTTCCTGTTTGAGCACCCTTTCTTAAGAAAAACTGGCTTTGGATTTTCCCGATTGTGTTATCTGTACAAACGTTTTACTCTGAACTGATTTGTTATGAATATTTCAGAGAGCACCTTACCTATATAAAAACAAATATAAACAAATTAATAAAATAAATTGAAGTTTTCTTTTCTAATATTTTAGTAATTGATTTATTTCACTTGAAACTTAACGCTTAGTAAATTGTAGCAATTAACTCACATATGGTATAAAAGATGAAATGTCCTACATCGTTTTATAGTATAATCACTATTCTATAAAGTGTCATACACTTCACAAAAACTTAACCGTAAAAATATTTTTATGACTACCTATCTTTGAAAGATTGTTCCTAAACAAATACTCAAATTTCAGAGAGAGATATTACTGTTTCCGAATTAATAATATCATGAATTATTTTAAACTATCATTCTTAAAACATATTTGAAACTACTATTCTCTTTTCCATTTTCCCAGACAAACATATTTACTCGCAAAATAATCCTATTATTATAAAAGGTTAGAGGAAATTTGATTATAGACGAGCTCTCACAGAAGGTTGCTTCATTTGATTTCTTGCAGTCTAACATAAAAAGAAACTAATTGAATATTCCCATTTAATTGGGTAAACAGTTCCTTTCAATTAGCTCTCTACTGTAATCTTGCAGTTCTAGGAAGAGCAATTTCTTCTCGGAACAACAGGGGGCTTGCGTTTTTATTGACTTACCACTCGTTCCTTGTAGAATTAGTGATGTTTCATGACTTGTAATGGGATTGATTGCGATATGTTTCTTTGACCTATCTTTCCTTTAGGTTTTCAAATTTGGAAAAAAAAACCGGTTTACCTAATAGTTTATTTTTTTGTTGTAGCTAACAAGAAATTAACTATTATTTATTTTAAATAGTATATTTGATCCAAAAAATAGCTATTTCTTTACAAAGCAACTTTTTAGTTTTTAAAGTTTTCTGGTCGGTTGCTTTCATGAAGACAGGAAGGAAAAAGTTTTTCTTTAAGTGAAACCTTTTAGTCACTTACATCAAATAATTTAACAGTGATACTATATCATTCTTAAGTGTTAATTAAATGCTATCAGTTGAAGATTTCGAGTAATAAAATTATCAAAACCCTAACGGAGAAGAACTAAACACACTTAGTACTTTTAATCAGACTTTTATGAAAATTGAAAAAATATATAGTAAGATTAAAATATTTATTAGACGATTTTTTAAAAAGGATTTTAAATTATCTTGTGTACTTATGGAATTTACTTTTAGAAGTTTTAGCCAATTATATTGAGAAAAGAACAACTACGAATGTAGGCAGTTAGCATATTTATTTTTCTATTAACTTCGTGATTGATTTTATATTCCTATGAAGCTTATTTCTTATTTTATGATACTCTTAAGGTGTGACCTTTATGTTAGGAAGGAAATTAATACCCTTTAGAAATTTCTAAATATAGAACATGAAATAACAATTAGTCTAAAGTTTAAAAGATCTAGAAAAAATTTACCCCGTATAAATACTTTTTAAAATTAAGAACAAAAGGCTTAGCTGCGTAATACGATAACGAGTCAGTGTCATCGTTGATAACAAGTTATAAAATAAAGTCCTTGAGCTCCCATTTGAGAAACGTAACTTAATCTAAACTGAATCCAACCAACAATACAAAAAAAAAGAAACAGATCAAAGAGTGTTTCTTGTCAACTAGATCGAGAACAAGGAAGCTGGGGATCACTATTATAGTTATTGTATCTCCGGTTTTGTTATCTAGTGCTGATGATTCTTTGCGCAATCTTGGTGTCAATAACTTCTCACTTTTTAGAAATGTTTAAGGGGTCAGGGATTCTCTATTAATAATAAGAAAGGTGGGATCAACAGTGTGAGACCAAAGGGGCATAAAATGATTTATTTTGCCCCTGATATAAAAGGGATTTAATTAAAAGAAAACTTAAATTTGAGTATATTTATCGATGAAAGATTTCAAAGGGAATACTAAATTAATGTATCTTAAAAATATTATTTTAAAAAGTTTTAAAAAATATAGATGTACCTAATAGAATTATTTACTACCTACTCCACTACTCATTAAATAGCTGTCTTTAAAAAAGAATATGGTGATATAATTAATTAAAAATATAGGTTATATTAAAAACTTGTTATTATATTCATCGTACTTCAACTCCTTTTCCGTACAGTTGAAAAAAAAATTATCATTGAAATAAAGTATGATCGTTCTTTTAAATTCTGCTTATGTTAGATGTAAACGGTACACTTGAACCCTTTATGTATCATATTTGTGTGTATAAAAGAGTTTCTAAATTTTAAACAAGCACAAACTCACCAACAAGACATTTTGAAGGTTGTGTAGTCTTATTACGTATTACGTGTTAATGTTTATACTGTCTAGGAGCCTTTCAAAAACGCGTCCCATAAGACACTTGAATCGTGTACCCTATAGAATTCTCCATTCATTAGTATGGTGAAAAGAAATGCTTTTTGTGTTTTTTCTATGTGACTGTGTAATTGGTTAAAGATGACGGGGAAGTAGAGCATTACTTTTGTTCTTTTAATATGGGTCATTGCAGATAATTTGGCGTAATTTCTCCTTTGAAAGAGAACCAATAAAGAAGTTTGGGGAGTTGTTTTAATGCGTCTGTTGTGTTAGGATGATTGAATTGATCATTTAATTAATTGAGCATTGAATTAAATTGCAAATCTCAACCATTACACAAATATACACTAATTACAGATTTTATTGAACAGGTCAAATATTGCACAGGTGGTTGTAAAAAACTTAAATTTTTAGAAAGATTAGTTTTTAAGTATAGTTTTTCTTGTGAAGGATGTCAGGGTATCCATCAAGTACTTTAAGTTGTTTAAGACATACTAAACATTTAAACAGTGTTAAAGGATTTTCACGCTTTTTTATAGACACTTTCTCAGTTTTTCATTTTCCCCCCAAAACATTGTCATAAAATAACAAAGAATAATATGTAAAAATAATACAAAATAAATAGCAAAACTAACCGAAAATCTAGTCTTCCGATGCAGTCTACAGTTGCAGTAAATTATCTTTGAAGATAACTATAGATAGGATTTTAGGGGCGATAACATGCTACGTGCTTAAAACTTCATTCGGAGACATAGTTGGACAAGAACTTCAAAGAAAAAGAGCGGTGGAGTCCTTAAAATATTTTAACTTTATCTCTCCCTTTCCTAACTTTTCTCCATCTCTGGTATCTCTCCCTTATTCTTGCTCTTTTTATCCCTCTTTCCAATTATATCCTTCCATTCTAATACCGTTGAAAGGTACAATGTGATTAAAGAAGGAGGCACAGGAAATATTCGGTACTATATAAATTCGTTCCGGAATATTTTCCAACTTTAACTTCCCAAATTAAGAAATCTTTTCGCAAATTAAGTTAACATAACTTAAAAGTTCTAGGTAGATGACCTGATTCTTCATTTCTAAAGTTATCTGTTATTTTTTTCAAGTGATTTTATAGGTAGGGGAGATTCGCCCAAAGCGGGTAGGGGATAGGGGTTCCTATCCTATATTGCCGGATGGAACCCCATTTCTAAAGTTATCTGTTATTTTTTTCAAGTGATTTTATAGGTAGGGGAGATTCGCCCAGTGTGTGCATGCCGTGATTAACCGAACCGTCTCGAGTTTCGATCGACTCCGATTGAATATCAGATTTGTAAAATAACATGACTGGGTGCAATATAAGAAAAATGGTGGTTTTGTTAAAAAATTTAAGATATGTTTTCTTATGAATAGGGGAAAACTATTATATTTATCATATTATTGCTAATATTTTATCAATTTGACACAATCTCACTTTATCTATGAAAGGGCGGTTTTTTAATTTTTGAGGTTTTAACTCCCCAAGTAAGAAAGAAGCCTTCGGGCAAAGAGGGTAGGGAAAGCGGGTAGGTATCCGCTATGGAAGATAACATGGAAATATTTTTTTTATGAGAGTTAGGGACAAACATTGGGGAATTTACGGGGGCCAATGCCTCCCCCTAACATTGTTTTAGGATATTCAATTTTTTTTTATGTTAGAAATTTTTTCAGTTCAATCAGACAGAATCCCTCCTTAAGTCTCTAGCTTGACCCCCATGGTCTTCCTCCTAAATCTATCCATGTTCTCAACATTAGTTCTAAAAATGATCAATTTCTGTTCAGATTTGTCTCGTTTGTATAGTGGTGTAAAACGGGTTACCCGCTTTGAGCTACTCATCCGTATTTCGTTTATTTCCTTCCCTTATCCCTATGCAATAAACTCAATATTAAGGATATAAGAAAAAACATTTCTGGAAGGATTCATTTACTATTAGTATTTTATAATAAGATCGTAAACGTATTTATCGATAGCCTTTATTTCAATAGAAAAATAGTACCACACCAGCAAGTTCATTCTCCCAAGCTCTTTTGTCCCTATCTGTCTTGACAATCGTCGTCTTCTGATAAGATTCTACAAGAAAGGGTATGCAGCAGCAGCACGCAAGCATCCATCTTGGTGGCAAGAATTCTCGAGAAGGAAACAATGCCGAAAAAGAGAGCAGCGGTCAATTTTGGAGTCGTCCGAAAGAAGTCGCCGACGCATGACCCGCGGTGAAATCACGCAGAACAAGTCGAGTTGAGTTGTGACCTTGCCGCGTTGCGGAAATGTTTCCTTGTCGGCCGACGTCGGTTTTACACGGGGGATGTGTGTTGGAATTTATTCTCTGACAAAAGGTTTTCCCAACATGCGGTTAGGTTTTTTTTAATGCCCTTCTACTGCTATCTAAGAATGAAAGTGGAATGATAGAAAAAGTAATAGAGCCGACTAGTGGACTTAACCCCTATAGCAACAAAATTATCTCTAAATTTTGTTTAGTAACAGCGAAGAAATTCACGGTTATTTTTTTATTGGGATTTTTTAAATGTTTATTTAGGTATCTAAGGAGAGTTAATTTGAAAAAGTTCTTATTAATTTTAAGTTTGCACGATAATTTCATCCTCTTCTGTCTAAATTACTTAAAATAGTAAGAGATCGATTATACAATTTATAAAAGGCTGTCAAAAAGCACATACACATGGAGAAAAAATATTATTGGTTTTGAAGGGGGTGAAAATGGTCTCTTTATACAGCAAATTTTCCATTTATTTTTGGAATAAGGAATTCCTGCTTTTCTAGAGGCTCAGATTTTTGAAGAAATAACATCTTATTCTTTTTTTTTCGAGGTCAAAGTTGGTTATATAGAATAAGATGAAGAGGATACGAAGAAGATACATTTCCTAAAAATGTGTAAAGCCAAAGAAGATGATTCTCTAACTACTCCTACTTAGAACTCAAATGTTTTGATTTGAGTGGATTAACATTCGCTTTCATCCAAGAAGCATCAGTGACAAATGCAGGGGCTAATCAGACCATGACTTGCTCTCAAACGCTTTCAACAGAGCGTATTTTCTCTTTAGAGTTGAACTGGTGCGTAAGATTTGTTTTCAACTTCAAATGTTAAAATATGCGTATAAAAGCACTGATATAGTGTGAGGTGTGATAAAAACGTCACGCTTGTAGTTCAGATAACCTTTCAGAACCTTTTTGTCAACTAGTTTGTTCAATATAATCTTTTGTTCTTTGTTTTTTAGCAACTTTTTATTCAATGTAATGAAAGAAAGTTTCTACAACATTTTATTGTGTAGCATCTACAACAGTGTTTAATTCAAATTTTTCGAAGAAACATTGAATGCAAGTTCAGACGTAAATTAATTAATTTATCTTATTTTCATACATTTAATAAAAGATAATGCTCAGAAAAGTACATTTTTTTAACAAGGTTTACTTCATTTAAATGGAACATTCATTTAAATATCGTAGAGCTTTTACCAAGTAAGCAATACGCATATTTTATACACTGTATTTTATCTATAAAAGTCTAGATTTTTCAAACTCAATTAAGAAAATCCCTATTCGATTGATAAGATTTTAACATAAACTTAGTTATAAATAGGTACATACGTGCGATTTTCTTTATTGGATATTATTTCTTTATTGTAGTAGTTCTACATGTAATGGATTAGTTGAAGTACTACATAAAAATGTACTGATTAAAATTTAATTCAATATTTTAAATAGCATCATCACATGTTTCCCTTTTATTAAAAAGCATCTTGCAATGTTGCAAGAAAAATCGAATCAAGGTTTTTACCGGTTTGACACGCCTTGTATGTATAAAATAACAGATAACATTTTCCCTCTCTAACACGAATCACTACCCTAACACAAAGTGGTAAAATAAAGAATACTATAGAGGAAAAAATGACGAGAAAGGTCTTCTATTTAGTTTAAAGGTTATCTCATAAAACTTAACATATTCATCAGATGCCATATCCAGTTGGTAAATGATGAGAAAGTAAACATCGTTAACTCTAAATTTCATTCCCAGGTGTATACTCAGCATCGAATGGCAAATACTTACAACCTTTCATTAGATGGTATTGTGAAACGAGAGCATTTTACTGGTACCCCCAAATAGAAGCTATACTGATACTTTAAATTTATGTTACTTTTCCCTTGAGCATGATATTTTACAGAATTAGTAGGACTCTATGCATTTTCATGAATAAATAAATCATGAAAGAGCTAGTATATTTTTTGTTGTTTATGAATCGTTATAGAAAGCATGAAGGAAATATTTTTCTACTAAGTCAAAAATTTTGGTTTTATCTAAAATGTTATGTACAGTGCTTAAAGAGGTGTTAAATTTTTAAGTAATAACTAAATAAACCATGATTACATTCCCAACTAAAGGTACTATTTTTTTTAAATTTTGTATCCATTCAATATAGTTTAAGATATACTGCCCCTTTTATCATGATTATAACTTTATATGTTATTGAAGAAAGAAACTTGATTATCTTAAGTGATTATTTTAAAATAATATTAATAATATTGAAAAATACATTTTCTATGGAATAGAATGTATCAAAATAATAAAAGAGATGATCTCAGCACACAGATACATTTAATGATGCTTTATAAAAATGTATTTGACATGCTATAAAATGCTTTTGGTAAATTATTTTCAGTTTGTTTAAGCGTTATCAATTCAAATAAAAAGAAACCGAAAATTTATAATTTATTGTCACAAAATAGTCTGTCTCCTTTAATAGAGATCCCCTACGCTATTTGACATACATTTTATGTATTGTCTTCACTTTCTTTCACTTTATATCTTAAGATTTATGAGGCAATATCAGTGGCCATAAAACTTGTGTCAATGGCTTAACGAAAATTCATAAAGCAGTTGAAGTATTTTATGAAGCTAAGAGACAGGTTTTCTGAAGAATCATACAGATACGTTTTTGCAACCTCATCTCTATGAAAAACAATATATTTAATTTTGAAACTTAAATTATGTTCTTATCATTTTACTGAATGTAAAACGAAAATACTCATACATCTCAAACAGAAATCTATAGGATTATATTGCTTTAAAATTAGAAAGATTGTTATTAAAGCCACAAAATATGATATTCAAATTTTACTGCATAATTTTCTAAAATTTAGAAATTTTTTTTTAGGTCAGCAATATAATGTGTTTTCCTACTTTGAATGAAAGGATTTAATGCAAACAAGAATGTTTATAAGTATTATTAATAATGCAATTTAAAGAAAACATTTTTATAAAAGTTAGATTCCTGTAATGTAATTTATGTGATTTAAATTATATAAATTATCAAATTCCTAAATATGTATATATTTTAGGATTAATATTATAACAAAAAATATTAAATTTCCTTTATTGGTGTAAAAATATCTTTGCAAAAAGAAAATAATTTATACTCTTTGAAATCACCGAAAAATCATCTTAGAGAAACCAAGAGAAAAATCCTTAATTAAACTTGAACTTGAAGAACCAAAAATAAGTGCCATAATTTTTGACGATTTTAACTCCATAAATATACTCTGCATCTTAAAAAGATTAATTCAAATCACCAACCAAATATTCTATACATATATTCTTCTTAACTCTCTTTTATACCACCTTGTAAAGTTTTAAGAAAAGCTGCTTTACCTCGAACTGTTGTTTGAAGATTAGGTATTAATTCCTAAAACAACATAATGCTTTAATCTATTAGCTTTTAGTTTACCGCTAGAATATAAAGAGATTTAACAGATTAGAGGCAGTTTATTTATATTCGCAGTTGAATATTTCTTTGAATAAAGTTCTTTTCCTTTTAAGAAAATGTCTAGTTCTTTTTGTCTTAATGAGAAGTATTGTATTTATTACATAAGGATGAACACACGAAAAAGAAAAACACCTAACTTTGATACAAACCTCATTTTTGTGTCTTACTTAATTTCGGAAGTATTTTTTTGAACGTCTGTTCACAAAATATATGAGGCTGCTCTTATCTATCCTCTTCATTTAGGAAGTAAAATACAAATTCATAGAACCTATTAAATACAGGGTAATTCAAAACTAGAGAAAAAAAATGCTAGAAGGAGTTAGGGTTCACCTAGACCTAGACGACTGATAATCACATAGGTATGGTTGTCGGAAATGCATAACATAGGAGATTTGAAAGGCGGCTTGGGAGGCTGAATAATTCTGAATGGAAATTGGAATTTAACCTTTTAATATTGGACTTAGAATCAGCAAAATCGTTCGATTTGGGCATTTATTACATAAAACCAATTTAAGAGCTGAAACTTCAATAAATGTTTTACTTGACCAATCACAATTTCTTAATATTAAAAGCTTATAGTAAGATATGGCTTACTATAAGCCAACTTTAAGCCTTAAGATATAAATTACGATTGAGAGGACGCAAATTTTAATTAATGAAAACTATGATGATTTTTAAAAATTGTAAATCCACAATTACGAATTAGTGGTTGCATTAAATAATAATCTATAAAATTAGTTCTAAAAATAAAAGTTTCTAAATCAATTCATAATTTAGTCACCACATAATGTACTATTTTAATACAGAAATCGAAACAGATTTGATATTCTTTTATGATTACACAATGCATGTTTTAAGTTGTTTTGGGTACTATAACGCGCGGTAAATTAAATTACAATAATTTCAAGGATGTGAAGTACAATATTTCATGTTTAAAACAATTTAAGAAGATGTCTCTTGGCTCTGCCAAATGATATAAGCACACATCAATTCCGAAGAACTCTTTTCCCTTGCTCCGACACGGGTAGTCTGTTATTATCTTTATCATGTGTAAGAATAAATTTAATTCATCCATTCAGCCATCACAAGCTTAAAGCTTATTTCGTCTCTTTCACCATTCCTCAACCAGTTCCCGCTTAATGAGTGATATCCCTTTGTCCGAAAAAACTCTCCCTTGTAATTTTGTCGAGTCCATTCATTAAGATTCAAAATGGTCCATTGTGTTTGGCCAGATTTAAATAGCTCTTCCTCTTTATTCTGCTGTCGACAGCCGAATCAGATGCTGCAGAGACGGAAATTGACAAGGGTTGTTCCATCAATGACGTCACACTTCGAGAGGGAGGAAATACCTAGAATGGTAGAGAAATGATGACTTGGTGACACTTTTGTGAATGATTATCCTCCAATAATAATAATTCAGTAATAAGCTGAAAAAGTATGGTGACAAAAATTTAAAACATTTAAGAACAATTTTATTTCAAATGTTAGAATAATTACTTTCATATATAAATTAAATATTATACATTTTAGTAACATAAATAAATTCAACATTTTTTTCAAATTACATTATTTCAGTGAAATTATAACTTTAAAAAATTATCTCTTTTTTTTTCAAGACAAGACTAACTTTATTACAGTAGATGGGTGCTTGTTTACAATGGTAACTATAAGAAGGAAAAATGAAATTACATAGGAGATAGTTCATCGATGACCACCCAAAATCTAAAAAAAAAAATAGCTAGATAAATGGGAACATTTAGTTGTCAATTACAAAGACATCCTGTTCCATTCATCACAAAACACCTTTCTGTATCTGTCAATATTGGCCTATAACAGGGTGATTCCCTCTGAAATATTGTCTAATATCGACGATATTTCACAGTATTTTTTTCTGGCAATATTGTTTCTCCGACATTGATTCATAAAGAAAAGCGTCAAAACATCAAATTTCATTTCAACAGGTTTATTTAATTCAAATAGTGATTATTTCAAACGTTTTTAACCTTGTTTTTTTATCAACTATAAAAACCCCTTCAAATGAAATTTGTCGATATTACCGATAATAGTCAATATATTGTTACAACACTGCTAGATTTTCCTTCACTACCTTGGATAAAGGCTCCAAACACTTTACATTATATGGATATCCCCTCATTAAGTATCGAACAAATAAGACCTGCGGTTAGAAAAGATGTAATCAGTAAATGAATGGAAGTGCACTTCTGTGAGTGCATAATCGATTTATTTCACGGAACAACAATAATTGTTGGAGCTTGCAACTTCTTTGGATGACCTGGAGGAAGTTTTCGGACATACCCTGAGAGGTGGATTATGTAAATAGACAAGGAGGAAGCGGAGGCCCCATCACATCGGAGGAAGATTAGGCCTCCGCGATGTGTTTGTTTAAACGGGAAAGCTGCTTTGCACACAATGATGAAGCATTGGGATACAAATGGAGCTGAAAGTAGCCATTGAGATTAAATATGTTCCAATGGATTACGTACTTAGGTTTTCTACTGAAAGGTTGAAAGTGTTTTAATTGCATTTTAGATTTTCTTAAATGTATGGATAATCTTCAAAATTTCCAATTTAATAAACTGTACATTATAAATCAAATTTGCTTTTGATGATGAATGGAATAAATTTTGAAACCAAATAAACATTAAATAATTTTTAAACTCAAATTAATAATTTTTTTTCATTTTGAACACAATTTAGTCATTTAAACTTCTTTGATAGACTCTTCTTCTTTTCTAAATCTTTTAAAAAGCTCTAAGAGTAATTGTTTAATAGGAGGCATTACTTTTACTTCTCTTACTACACTTCTACTTGTGCATTCAAAATAAATAAACGATATGCTTTGCAGATCAATACAAAGGGACATAAATACACATAAAATAAGTGTATATTTTTTTATTCACGAATGCTTGTCTACAAATCAATAAAATTAGTCTCCTGCAATTCAACAGTCATATAAGTTCAGAAATTATTTCATCTCTAAGAACAAAGATTTAACCCAGGTCTTGGTAATTATTGCTATGACAGAGAAAGTGTCATTCCCCCCTCCTGTATTACATAAGTTTAATCTTCAATAACTAACAGTGTAACTAGATACTGAAGTTATAATCTTCGCAATAGCCAGCGGTATAATCAGATTACTGAAATAACAACGCAGTATCTTCTTAGCTTTCCAAATATAACCGTCGCACAAATCGCTTCCTTTGATAAAATCTCCAGCGAGCTTCCTCTTCTCCCGTGTGTTTTATTTTCACCCTTTAGCCATGAATCCCTTATCAACACACGGGTATTATTACCTTAGCAATCATGAGCAGCACACTCCAAAGAGAGAGTGAGAGTCTCATAAAAACACACACGGTAGATAACAGTAACTAGGCTCGATATATTTGTTTTTGGGCTGTTTGTCTAGCGGCATCTACGTAAGAGAATGTCGCTTTTTCTCCGTCTACGCTCTCGAGCAATCATCCGTGACTCGGATGACTTTCGTTTTCTTCTTGTTCGGGTTTTCATGAAGATGTTTTTGCCGTATATTGTAACAGAGAGACCTCTACATCAACATGCTGACAGGTTCACTCTTATCTTCCTATTATGCAGCACTAATTAGGTAGTAAAAATGTATCTGCTGCGAATTTAATATTAGTTGATACAAAGCAAAACTACAATTTATTTATTTACTTCTCTATGATTTCAAACTAATGGCTAAACGGCTGAGATGAAGACTGTGTAATATTTTAATAATTATACACTTGGCAATTCTCGATAACGTTAGGAAAATACAAATAATTAAATCATCATCATTATCATTACTGTCATTCTAAGTAATAAAAATTTTATATATGTTATATTTCCATATAATAAATGTGGGGCAAATAAAACATGAACAGAAATAAAAAGTATGCTATAAATGTATAGAAAATGCTTATAAAACCATTAAAACTTTACATATTATTTTTCGGAATCCTTCTTTTTACTGAAAATCTGAAGGGTTTAGAAAAGGCACCTATTGTTCTGTTTTCACTCTTCCACAAAGGATGATATTGAGGTCGAGGATACAGGAAAATATTCAGCGATTCAATCATATTGCAAGATTCATCATTTAAGTAATTCATTTGTATTTATTTAATATTTCTAAACTTAAACTATAAAACTATATTACTTAACTATAAAATAAATTGATATAAAGGTTTCTTACCCAGACTTTTGGAAAATGTAATTTTTTTTAATTTTAAATTGAAAATTTAAAAAAAATAAGATTTCTCTTTTTATTTAGTTAGATACAAACGTGTGATGTGCGTTAACTCAAGTGGAATGCTCTGTGTTTTGCGACAGCAGAATAATAAAGACAATTTTAAAGGAAAGTAAAAAGGATATTGAAATGTGAAGTAGAATAACAAAAAGATAAGAAAAATGGAAGAGAGCAAAGAGGATAGAGAGAGAGAGAAGGAAAAAAGTGAACTTTAAAGAGAGAAAAGAAAGAGGGAGACAGGAAATAATTTTCATAAACATATTGATTCTACGTCTTACATAGTTCCTACCCACGGCCTTAATACTATTTTGGTTTATCATACTTCTACACTGCAATGTTATTTTTTACAAACATTCTCAGGCACGTCTATTTTGAAGCAAAAGGGAATTATGGACTTATGGACAGACAAAGATTGTCTTATATTTGTTCACCATCATAGCTACTAACTATCACCTGAGTGAACTGTGCAGATTTATTTTTTGGTATTTAAATTTAAACGATAACTGAGAACAATTTTGAAAATATACCTACATTCTGCATTTCTGAAGTAAACGGAGAAGTTAAATTTCCTTTTTGTATTCAGTGGCGTCATCTTGGAGATTTAAATAAAATGAAAAATCCAAATGCTTTATTTAATTCGCATTTTTACTCTTTAAAACATAATGTCCAATGACAGATAAGTAGCAATTTTACTTCGTATTTGAATTTTAGAGAGCAAAGCTTTTTGGAATATGTTTTAGTCAAAAAAATTAGTCATTCAAATAGATTTAAAATGTATTTGAATTTATTTATGATGTGCAATAATTTTAGTAACTATTAATTAATGTAACCCATTTTATTATTTATTTAAATTTTAAAAAGAAAAACAGAAAACTTATACAAGAGTTTTAAATTTTTTTAATTTAAATTTTTACTGTACAACAGAAGATTGAATGAATCAATGAAGATTCATATAATTTTGATAGTAAAAAAGTGATATTAAAAGTTTATAATATGAAACATAATATAAAAATGTTTCTTAAATAAAGTTGAAAATTCAGATAAACCGCATTGCAAGAAATATAAAAACTTTGATTCTAAATTTTCTTTGAAAATAAAAATGTATGATCTTTGGTGATATTTCATTGTCATTTTAGACTTTTCCTTTCGTTGCATTAAATGTTTGAAAAATTTAAATAAATTAAAATAACAAGCTTCCCTGATCAACTTTCATAAAAAAAAATCCAATATTTTCTGACCTCTAGATCCGTATCATACCCACATTTCTACTTGCCCACACAGTTCCCTGCACCCATACCACAACTTCCCACATGAATGAAAAAAACAGGTGAATGTTCTTTTCAAAGACCTTCACGTATAAAAGTTTATTGCACTGTTTTCATTCCCGCCTCCGTGTCTTTCTCTGCTAAATTTCTCCAACTGCTGAAAAGATTTTACGTACGTAGAAAGTACGTTTTATGTTCGTTACATCGTTTAAAAGAAAATAATTTTGTAAGCTACTTATATCTATCCTAAGCAAAAATTTCTTTAGCAGCTGGAGTTGGTTAACACCCATGCTGATGGCTGTGAATATAGCAGTATGGATGAGTTCAGAAAGGAGATTAATGGGTCTTGACCATGGGAAAATTTTAAAAATTTGACTCGTAAAAATATGGATTCAACTATTTTTTAAGGAATTTGGAGTGGAGTGTGCCCTACGTTAACAAACAAAGACTGAGATAAAATTCACTCATATCTGTCAAAATATTTCTTATTTACAGGATTCTAACAGGTCTTAATCCTTACCAGAGCGTACTAGAGAACCAAACCTTCCCAATCGTTTGCCATCACGTAACACGTTCTGGCTCTATCAAAATACCCAAAAGTACCCGGGACGCAGCAGCGGTTTACCCGGTGATAAATCAACTCGGCGGTGCTAGTATTAGGCCGGTCAGCTGGAACTAAGCGTGATCTGTGTCTGGACGTAATTAAAGGCTCCTATAACTCAGGCTCAGGTAAACAACCGTGAGCTGCGTGCGAGAGTCCCTTTACAGGGTGTTGATGCTGCAGAGTTGGAAAGTGAAAAGCATATGCAGATGAAGTTTGAATTAAATGGGATAATGGCGTTGAATGTTTTTCAGTTTATAATTTAGTAGAATATTATCCGAAGCAATTATACACTCGACACTTTAATTTACTCAAATATTATAGTTCGAAAAACATAAAAATCTGTATTTTCATTAAAGTGTCTCATTGATCGTTGCAAATGGAATAATTTAGATTACTTTATGATACAAGATAAAACTATAGGTGGGTAAGGGTAAATTGTAAGCATAAAACATTTGAGTACACTTTGAATCTATTCATATAGAGGATATCAAACAATGTTTGTGTGTGTTGCCACGTGTGTCTTTTATGCATTATCATACCATTCCACGAAATCTGGGGTTGTTTATAAACAGTTTTCTAGAAACAAAGCATTTATAACATCCTTTTTTTTGCCTTTTTTCTGAACCCATATGAAATATGAATAACAAAGCTAAAATTTTATCAACACCACTCAAACAATGTTTTTATTTTCGTATGGAATTTAGTTTTATTTCGCTGTGGTAGCGTATTCTCCTATAGTGTTTGTGAAGTCGGAGAGTGGAGCAATTTATCTTGAAGGTAAGTTCAATTCATGTAATTACGTGTAGCCGTTAGTTTATATCACAAGCAATAACACAGTGTGTTAAATTTAAAAGAAATGAGACGTAACAACACGCGTAGGATACAGATAGCATGTTATAAAAATTAGTACATACTTTTAATAAGTAAAAAATAGGCACAGGAATAATCACTCGAACTTTCGTTTGTTAGGTAACATTTAGAAAAGCATATGCTCCCATTATAGTAGTATCGACACTTGCAGAACAAGGTTATAAACAGAACACAAAGGTCCCTTTATAATATCGCTTATTCAGCTTAAAGTTCATCAGCAAAATCGTAATCGTAACTAATTAAAAAAAGCATGTAACATCGAATTCTTCCCAAATGTGCTTTTCTGCATATATTTTATGTAATTTAAAGGAAAAGTGGTTTTACAGTAATTAAAAGTACCCATGATTCAAGATGTTATAATTATACAAGTTTTTATAACATGTACGTACTTCTTCATTTAAAAAAATTAACAAAATAAATCATACATTTTTCAACAAGTGCTTAAATTACATATAAAAACTGCGTATACGATACTCAAGTGATCCAATTATTTGTTAATTAACATTATTAATTAATTATTAAAGTATAGAATTTCACTTAAACCAATCTTTTCATTCTCCATACGGTATTTCCACTGACAATAACCCCATCAAGTACCATTTTCCTCATGACAAAACATAATTAAAGAAACTTTCCCCTTCAGAAAGCATTTTAAAAATAATTTCATTTCAAGAAAATATTCTTGAATATACTTACTCGTGTTTTTAAAGTTTATTTTTTTTTAATATCTTCAAAACTAATCCCAATTTTTAAAATATGATTAATGCTTTTAACTTTTTTTTCAATGATGTATAATATGTCATCCGATTATTTCCAAAAACAATAATATCTAAAAACAAAGACTAAGCAGATACGAAATTTTTCTGTCTAAAATTTAATTACATCCAGATCCTTCCAAAAAGGCTCCATCCCAGATGATTAAATCGAGCAACAAAATAAGATTACTTTCTAAGACAAATAATAAAATTTAATAGTTTGGGTTGTAGTTCTCGAAATTGAACATGAATCATTGGTTTTAATTATGCGCTTAACGATCCTTATGGCCTAAAATATTAGTGAACTAATGGCAAAAATGATGGAAGACTCAGAAGAAGAAATTTTAATTTTTGATGTGTTTTCAAGGAGGGATGTAATCAATTTATTCAGTGATAAGTTGGTTGTTCTTGGCACAATTCCTAAAAAGATTAGGCGGTCATTTTTTTTCAATTAAACTTTTTATCAATTTGAAGGAATATGATAGAAGGAAGTTTTACAGCGTAAAGTATTTAATAACTTGGAATAAAATATTCAACTTGAAAGTGCTTTTAGAGGAATAAAAATAAATCCTTTTTAATTTAGTTGTGAATGAGTTGGATTCAAGTTATTGTTATTCTTAATGGTATGATATTTGGTATTTGCATAGATGAAAATTTTAAATATTTTTAAGTTTCTTAAATGCATATTTCTATCTACCTTCTTATTTTCGAGCAGTTTACAAAATTTTATGGTAGTTTATTTTTAACATTAGAACTAAAATTTTTTTTAAATAATTTATCGATACATAAATTTTGAAATGGAAAAAGGTAGTGCAGAGTAATCTGAATTATACATATTCAATTTTTAAAAAAAAAACCTACCATATTAACCAACTTTTACAATAATTATTCAGCAATTTTTGTTTGTGAATGTAACGGATCAAATATCAAATAATATCTTTGATATCTGTTAATTCAAAGATGATAAAATTAGTTTTGCTTGAAAGAATAGACACAATTGCCCTTTTGAATTAAAAAAATATCCTCGTCTATGCCTTAGAAAACTTTATATAATCTCATAGTTATCCCACTCTAGTACCTTAAAGTAATATATTTTGAATATAAAATACAGAATACGTAGTGTTGGTTCCCAAACTATTTGTAATAAACACAAATGCTCGGCGAAGATATTCTTTGGCAAACTCCTCTCCTCGAACGTTGAAAAATTAAACTTTTGTCTTGAGAAGCGCTACCGGACAAAGTAAAGTGCTTTATATAGTATTAACAGATGATATAGAACTGCTGGCATATTGCATCAGTCAGCCCCATTTCAATTTATGCATAACCCCGAAAAGTCTCCAGGACTTCCCGATACAGTTGCAACCCCCAAATCCGGCATCGACAAAAATCCCCAATTCCTCCAAATTGAATTTCTCTCATCAGCGGACGTTCACCTAAAACTCCCCTTTCACAGCGGAGGGAAGGCGGGATATTATAGTGGCGGAATGAATTCATCTCATTCAAATTCAATTGGAAAGTGACGATTAGAAGGCATTGCATATTCACGCGCGAGAAGTAATTAGCACCCAGATTGGTTAGGGTATTTATTAATAAGCGAATCCGACACACAGGAATGCTCGGAATCTCATCATCTTGGATCGACGATGTCGGAGTTGTATTGGTTTGGACTGTGGAGGGTATTTTTAGGAGAACGTGGGCGGCTGTGGGTATTCAAGGGGTATGATTTAGTTGGAAGCTTGTTATTTCGAGATGAATTTATTAGGATTGAACTTCGGTTATATCTATGCGAAATTCTAAACTTTTATGAGAACAGAGCTTATTTAGGGTGATGAATATTTTTGAATTGTCCATTCATGTTCTTGAGAAACTTCCTGGCTTGCTTTTGGGATGCTGATTTGTTTGCATTGAAAAATTTCAACCAAAGTCAATTTTAAAAGTCCGTACTATCTCAAATCTAATTCCGTTTTAAGGATTGGAATTTTGTTAATAAAAGAAACGCTTTATTCTATACCCCTGCATTAACTTAGGGGGGAATTAAGTACGTGGAAAGTAACTGACAATGACCATGATATCGTTCTTACTAACCATAAACTGTTGCAAGAGGTTAAGGAGCCCTTTCTCAATAATAATCCAAATATACATCTAATTTTGTATGAAACCGACTTGAAGAAACTTTACCTACCTATTTGAAGAAAATGAATTTTAAAAAATGTATAGACATAGAATGGAGGTTGAAATCCTTTAGCAGGGTAAATTATGAAAGCAAATTGAGGCAAAGTTTATCAGACGAAAGCTGATAAGCTTAAGATTAACAACGTCATTAGTACCTATACTAATAACTTTGAGATAGTTTGGGAAAAATAATAAGTAAGAAACACCAATAAAATTTTTTTTGTCCAAGAGTGATTGACATGCAATCAGACTATATCTTTATATCTATATATATCTATATAGTTGCAACCGAAATAATTCTTTCTTCTCCACTCCCAATACGAAGAAATATATCCCGTGACGAACATTTTACTCCAAGATTAATTATTTTCTTGAGGGAGCAAACCGCATTATCCTTAATTTCTTTTCTAGGGAAAAAAAACCGTCCAAAACGATAAATCACTCTTTTGAGAGGCAAAGAGAGCACATCCCCTGTGATTCATCATAATTATCGTCCAACAGTATCAACACTCCTCCGTTACCCTAGACATCGATTTCACGCGTGGGATAGCGGACGATAACTGGGGCAAATGGGATAATTTCGAATCAATTACTTCTGAATCGCTGCGGATTATTCCGTGGAGTTAGGGTTCATCCATAAATAACGGTTTCTGACGTCATTGTGGATCAACACGATTTTATGTTGGGAATCTGATGGATGATTTTGTGTGTGTGTGGAGCTTTATGGTAAATACGCAATATTTTTTCAAAATGATATTTCAGAACTACGTCTGTCGAACGGAATAAAAAAATGTGTATAAACTGAAATTAAGTAGAGTTTTTTAAAGACGCAAAAACAAAAATTAAAACCTTATATCGATAAATTAGTAACGATGAAAAAATACAAAACATAAAATTAAAATACTGATAGATGTTTCTGAATTAAAATATAGCGAGTTCTTAAATTTTTATTCTACAAACATATATTATGATTAAATTTTATTTCAATGAAATAAATAACTTGTCTTGATCCAGATCCTCTTCATCTCATAATTAGTTCATCCTTTTAATACTTTTTTAATCCTTCTAATCTTCATCGTTTCTATAATCTTTACCCCCTATATCCATATTCATTAACTCTTTATATATATTGTCTACTGTATCTTTTTTTTATCACTCTCATCTTCTTCATCCCACTAATCTTCATCTCTCACATACCCTGCATCCATCTCAGTTTTTGTAACTAATATTGTTAATTAAAAGACAAATATTCCGGGCTTAAAATCCGTGGTTTAGTTGGAATAAAATCTCCATTCTCGTTCATCTCTTCTCCACCTCGTAAAATTTCGTTGAATATTTTATTCTAACTGGACCACGGCTTTTAAGCCCGGAATATTTTTGTCTTTTAATATAGTTGCTCCGGCCGTGAACGCCTACATAAGTTTACATATTATTGTTTTTGTTTAAAATATTTATAAAACTTTAAATTTAAATAACATTTTATTATTAAATTAAATTTGTATCTTTTGATTAAGATGAAAAAGAAAAAAGTGAAAAATAATTAATGTTTGCATTGTGTTCTCAAAACATTACCTAGCTTTTTTCATGCGTGAAACATTCAATTATAGGAAGGACATCATTGTTCTATGAACGAGAAAGTTGTTTAAAATAGGTTTTTCAAAAAAGATGGAAGAATCTTAACAAAGTTTTAAAAAATCTAAAAATCACTTTTGTAATTTTTTGATACAGGAAAGGGTTGTCCTTAAATGATTCAATTTAAGGATAAAGGGGTTCATTGAATTTTAATATTATATCTATACACTGAAAATTGGAGGTAATTTTTTTTTGACAATAAAAGGTTTTGTCTCATTCAATTCATTGGTTTTGGAAAGAAAGATAGATAATATCAATTCCGTTAATTCAGTTTTATGTAAAATCCGTTTATGCGAAAATTATATCGAACTGGAAAGATATAATCAAAACTGTTTACAGTATGAAATTATCTCCCAAAACCAAATACCATCACTAAAACAGCTTCATCATAATTAATTCACGGTCCCTTATCGTTTGGTGATGTTTTCTGCACACGGTTTCAAAATATCTCGAGGCAACTAAAGCGGCCTGTTCACTTCACTTCCCTTCTTTTTCATTACCGTTGGCATCACAATCTACTCCGCAGGCTTTGAGCAGTGATTAGAGAAGCATAATACTCGTATTTATCACGCCGGTTTGGCATCACTCAAGAGATACGGGTGAATATAATTCGCTCCGAAGATTCGCATTGTGTCGCATTAATGCCATCGCAATAATTTAATTAGCTTTAGAGTCGGCAATAGGCGTTAATTTCGGCCGTAAAAAATGCCGTTATTTGAAGTCTAATGTAGCGTTGTAAAGGTATTGTTGCATGCCTCTGTGTTAGAGTAATTAGGATGGAACAGTTTGGCTTGTTACTGTAATTGAGACGTCTTGTTATTTGATAGTTATCAGACATAATCAAATCATGCGTTTTCAAATGTTTTACGAATAGATGGAGAGCATAAAAGAGAAGCGTAAATACTATATGCTCGTATAACATCATTTTTAAGTTAATTTGGGTTTGTTTCAACGAATTATATCCCAGCTTTGTGATGACTGCTGAAAGTTTTCTTGTTTTATCCGCTTGGGTGCATCTATATATAAGCATAGAAGAGTGTTCATGTGACAATAGAATAGAAAAGCATTGAATGGAAAGCACATTATATAAAAAATACTTGATATAATTGAAGCGTTTGTAAATTTTCATCTGGAAAAATGTCCCAAAACATGAACGGAATAACGAAAAGGGTTCAGTTCCTTAGCATAGGTATTTTCAAACCTCACCCAGATTCAAATTGGTCAAAATTAAATTACAATAAAATTAACTGATCAGAATTTTGACCTACTACAACATTTTTAACTTTGATTTCTCGATTTCTTACATTAACAAGAAATGTATAGTCTGTAATTGCTTCTTCCTCTCTCTCTTTACTTCTACTCTTAACTCATAGTCGTGCAACGGAACCAAAACATATTTGCTACCTACTTATTACCCTAAAAAATTGTCCGTCCTGTAGATAATTTATTTGTTCAACTTCTAAACCTGAGATAAACCAAAGATATGAATTTATAAAGAGATAAGATATCAAGAAAAAAAAAGGTTCTAAAAGTATATATGTTTTAATGTAAGATGCCATATAAAAGGGAATAATTTAAAATTTTTACTAATAACTTTATCATCCTAGATCGGTGAGCAGTTAGTTGGTCTTATGAGAAAGAAAGAATTTATAGTGCAAGAGAAGAGGCCATTTCCGATCTGTTGTAAGAAAAACACTTTTGTATTTTCATATACCTATTATAACACCAAAGCAGATAAAAGAAGATATTTTTTTCTAGGAATAATGGGTGTACAAGTACTGGATGTATTTCTGAGAAATATATATATTTTGAAATATTGAGTGTAAGTTAATCCAGTGAGTTCTAGAAACATCAACAGTTTTTAAAAAGGAAAAGTAAATTTAAAAATATCTCGAAAGAAACTTGTGGTTGATACAACTTCTGTTTTTCTCAAAATATTTGAACGACGGGACTTTATTTATTTTTAATACAGTTTTTGGTGTAAGTTTATAGGCTGTTTGTGATACATTTCACAGAAAAATATTATAAACTTGGTTGGTTTATATAAATTCTTGGGATACTATAAGAAACTTCATCCTTCCTTTCAGCCATGTCGCAAAAGTAAACTACCTCATTCTCACGGACTCTGAACTCTCCCTGAATGATGCATGAAATATCGCCCTAGAAAAGAAATAACATGTTCAACGCAAAATTTGCATTTCTCGAAAATATCAATTGGGTGTCAGTACTATAAAGAACTGTTTCTAAGAAAATGAGGAGATATTCGCATTCTTCTATATTCATTGATTTCTTTACTTCTAAAATGTATTGGAAACTATGATTTTTTAAATAAAATGTATGTGTTACAAGAAAGTATTTTTTTTCTATGTTATTCAGGTTTTCCTGAGATTGAGTTTTAGAAAGTCAAAGATGTCAAGGTTTCATTTCAAAGCGATTGGAGTTTAAACTAAATGGGTGAACAGAGCTTTCTTACCGTTTCTATGTTTAATTTCCATAAACCTGAAATTGTTTTAGCGTCCTTAAGTTAATTTAACTACGTCAAAATCGTACTTTTTTCTAAAAACATCTGAAGTCAGAGGAATTGAGAACTAAAGAAGAGGAGAGAGAGAGTTAAAGAAATAGAGGGACAATTAAGTAATAAAAAATAATTAAATGACGGATTTAAAAAAAATAACTTTGAGCTCAAATTGAAAATCGTTAGCTAAGAAATACATGATTAGATTTATTCTTAAACAAAATAAACGAAACCTTCTTTTATAATAAAGATCACTTCATTTTTACTCCCCTATATTGAGACATACGAATATATGATGTAAAAATATCAAGTATTATAAACTCGATTTCAAAAATATTGAATTTTTTATGTAATTAAATTTGCCATTACCCTCTGAGGCATAACCAGACCTTTCGTTTACTAACTTCCCTATTTTCTCATACTATAACACCAATATCTCATGACGTTTCCATGCCAAAATTACTTTGAAAACTTTTCAGTATCACAGGAGCTGTGTGTGAAGCTTCTTTTTCTCGCCTCAATATGCTTGAGAAATGCCTCTCACGTCTACCTTTCGATTACTGGTGATTAAAAAGCTTTGTGTTACAAACAGTTCAATATTGCCGAAGGAAACCAAAATGTGCAGCAAGTCTGTTTAGAAAGCGGACAGGATAATAGAAAAGTAGGGAGAAAGAAAAAGGCTAGAAGACTGCATCGATTTTAGAAGTTCAAGTAATTGGATAGGGATCTGTTTATTCTCACAGCGCTGAGGATTCCAAAATACAATACTTTCCCAAAACTACTTGTGCGCGCGGAATAAGAACGGCTTCTTCCCGTTTGATCAAAAAAAGACGACCGAAAAAATTACTATAATAGTAGTTCTTTGCAGTTTTTTTTCCTTCCGTAGTGCCGTCGTTAGGTCGTGCCTCTTGTAAAGTGAAGTAAGTCAGTGTTTTAAAACGAGCCCGAGAAAGCTCGTTTGCATAAAACAGTACTGCTGATCAAATTTTGAAATAAATAAGTTAATTTTAACAACTTTATTAACTCCCCCCCCTAGAAATGCGCTGAAAATCGATATTCAAAAAATAAGTTAATTGACCTGAAAAACTACACAATTATAAATAAAAATACAGGCATCTTTTGGGATGCAGACCTAAATTGTAACACAAGTGATGATTGTATGATCATTTAATGATTTAATGTTTATGTCATTGAAATATTCAATTTAATATGTTACTAATGATGGTGATATGTGACTCGTTGATACCTACCTCTTACCTGGGGTTATTTTCATGAACTACAAAAAAACTTTTTTTGTAAACATTGTGAACTCTATAACAACCAAAACTTAAAAGACAACTTTTTGACAGTTACTAATAATAGCCATTGGCTAAATCCTTTAATTACAATATTATCACTTCTATCAATATATCAGCTATAAAGGTACATTTGTTAATTATTTGTAACTTATCACAATTCATTCGATTAAAATTTGTGACTTATTATTTAAATTAATGAATAATTTTGCTTGTATTAACAATTTTTCTCTCACCCCTTTATAACACATCATCATTGGACGTGAATTGCTCAGTGTGTTTTTTTCCTGGATTTCAAGATGTTAAATTAACTAATTTTTAGTGAATTTAAAATTCTATAGATCAGATCCATAAAAGAAGAGGGAGTATAACAGGAAAAGTGAAACCTGTTTCGATTCAAAAGTATTTTTAGTAACACTAATCTTAATCAAACGATACAAAAAAAACCCCACCAAATACTATAATTAATCTTTAGATTTAGACCACTTTAGACATGAAAGTAAAGAATGCTTAAAAAATGCTTCTCGTTTTGAATTTTAATTTTCTTTCCACTTTAGATTCACCGCTTCAAACAGAGCATTGTTTGAAGTTTTTTTTCTCAAAGAGAATATCAGCACCCTTAAAACTATCGACTGGAGTTCAAAGTTATTGAAATTCATTCGAAAAAGAAGCCGTTTTCATTTACAGTCTTCGATTAGGTCAAAATCGATGGGAAATTAAAAGAAAAGATGACCAAAGAGAAACTGGAGATGTTAGAAGCGGATCAAAGAAGACAGAAATGACTTTTTTTACTTCCTCTTATTTTCTGGCATCGTCTTTTCTTTTTGCTACTTCTCACCATGTTTGTTCAAAAAATGCCGCTGTCGTCTTTTAAGTCTTTTTTTTCATTTATTTTCATTGAATTGGACTGAAGTCTTCTAAGACTTTGTGTAAACAAAGATTGTTGCTTATTTAAGAAATGCGTGTTCTCAAAGAAAGAGAAGATTTTTTAAAAGAAAAAAACAATAGATGCTCTAAAAGTAAAATGGCGGTTCTTTAAAATTGGCGTTTTGTGGTTATTAAGAAAATGGATGAAATATAAAGTATTTTTTTACTGATAAAAAGGGTGGAAACCAATTTTCTCATCCTTTCTTTACCTGAATGAGAATCTCATACTTTAAAGTAAGAATTGCAAAGATATAAAGTTGAAAATGATTTCAATGAGATTCTGACGAAGGAATTTTGATATTGAAAATTTCCAATGGTTTTGTTATAAACAGAGAAGTGATGAAGTAGTACTTCCTTTTTTGAGTAGAAAATTAAGATTAACAAATACTCTGTTTGGTAAAATATCTGTACCTTATTGATAGCTAATACTGTCTATCCTTTTAATTAATGCCTTTTGAAATAATCTACAGAAAGCTAGCAGAACAACAATTATTAATAAGAAATAAATGAACCGAGTGTTTAAAATAAAACTATTTATAATTCAGTGCCTTTATAGGAATTGGTACTCCTCTTTAGCTATGTTTTACACTGAGTAAAAACTTAGATGAAATTTTTTTTAGTTAAAAAACAACTAAAAGCAAAATACTTTTTATAAAGGTTAAAACTAAGTTCTTCTGGAAGTAAAAACGTAGTGATAAAGTTAATTTGTGTAAAGAGTTGTTACATAAGTACACAACATATTTTAATTTAATTACAAATATTTAGAAGATAACTGGGAAGGTTTTAAAAACTGTTCTTTGAATACATAAATTGCATACATAAATTTGCATACATAAATTTTTAGGCGAGCAAATTAATATTGAAGCATTATTTCACATTTTACAATAGTCAGTCCAGCTCCTGTTGCAGCTTTTTCAAGGGCGAGCCCTAGACTCATATGATACCATTTATCTAAATTCTTTCTTTATTGTTTCTTTGTGTATTTATTATTTTTGTATATTTTGATGCTCCTTGTGTGTCTTTCCTTTTTCTGTCTTTGTCTTTTGTCCAATAAATTTGATCGATTGATTGAATGAAATGTTTTAAAAATACTGGGTGTTTCAATAAGTCCTGCCAAACTCTGCACAGAAAGATTCTGGTAGAGGAGTAGATAAAATTTGCCCAAAGACTTATACCTCCAGGACGACCTTCATTATTCTAAAAATGTGACGTCATATCCAATACAAAAACTTAATTTTTTCATTCCACGGAGTGCGCATGCCATGCGCAGTGTATTTTTAACATATTAGAGTGCAAACATATCCAAATAACCATGATCACGGTTTCCGTAAACTTTTTTTTACCTAAACCGAATGTGACATCATATATTTTTATAGCGATTTTCTTAAAAACTATAAGGGTTGTAGAGGTAAAGTTCTTTTGACAATTTTATGTACATACTTCAAGCAAAGAATCTAGCTGTGCAGAGTTTGGGTACACTTGTTGAAACACCCTGTATGTTTATCTGTGGTACCTATTGAAAAATGTGTATTAAATTATACGGCATTTTGTTAATAATAATAATACTTGGCTTATTAAGTTATTCATCCCTAATTCTTTACTAATAATGCTTAATATGGAGAAATTTTTTTTTAACACTCATCCATTATTTTCATGTTGCTTTTAAAAAGAATTTGAAAGAAATATATCAACCTATTTTTAAGATATTAGCAAACTATTATAATATTATAGGACGTAGAAATTTCCCTACCTAAAATGATCACAACCACCATTTTAATCTCAAACTTCGATATCATAAAAAATTCTAAATGAAAAGTCTTATTCATCCTAACCATTCTTCTTTAAGCTACACTTAAATCACGAATATCTCAGAACCTTTGTAAATACAAATTTAAAAATTTTCAGCTGAATATCCAAACTATGGGAAGCCCCAAAAATCACAAAAAAAAATGTTTTGAAAATCTTTTCAGGGCTTTTGCAGCCTCAAAAAACACCAAACGAACGAACTTCAAAGCGGTTTCTGTCGGAATTATTACGCGCAGGGAGCTTAAAAGTTATCATGTCGGCGGATTCGAACCAGATTTAACGGCGATATCTTCCCCACGCAAATGGCGTTTTCCCTCCGCCAAAGTTGAAACAAAACGCTTTTGAAATCGCTGGCAGGGGGCTAGAAAATTGCTCCCCAAGAAGAATTACGGGGGCCGTCAAAGCGACACTATCTCTGCTCCAATATGGCCGAAAGTGGATCTGTTGTGGTTTTATGGTCAGCTCTAAAGACCGGAGGCAGATTTACGGCCGAGGACCCTGAATTTTATATCGCGATGATTCCTCCCTTTTAAGTAACCAATAGGCTTCGGTAATGGGTTTCGTCTGGAGCATGGTCTTTCGTATTTTGTAACTGTACAACACCGTTTACATTGGTTTGAATGTATAATCTATGACTTTGCTTTCATAGGAACTATTTCCTCAATTTATAAGCGTTAAAGCGTTTTTTTTCTTTGAAAGAATCTGATTAGGCATAATCACAGAGATGAATTTTTGGATTTTTATCCATTGGGTACTTATTCATTTAAAATTGTTAAAGAAATGAAGGGTATCCATTACGACCCACTTTTCCAAATTTATCAATTATTAAGCGACTGATTAAGAAAGAGAATGGGGAAGACAAGGGAACGCGCCTCTCTTTATGGGAAACGCTTAAGTTTGGTATATAACGTTTCACTGTCAATGTTCATGATGAGTGATCCACACCGAGGAAACCCACATTTACATAGGAAATCAAAGGAGTGAGGAGTGGAACGACAATTTACACTTGTCATTTTGGATGATTCCTCCAAAATGAAGATCAAAAGGGAAAATCAAAATGAGCCATAAGATATAAAGTACTCTTAGGGGCTTTCTTTGGTGAAGACTGAAGAAGTAAAGTCTCTAAGCTACATCGCATGTTTAATGATATTTTAAATAAAAGCTATCAAAAGATAGAAAGAATTTACTAAGTCTAAGGGAAAATTGTTTGTGTTAGTTCCATTACAATTAATGTATTTTTTAATTAAAGCAATTCGTAACTATTAATATGCAAGAGGAACATTCCAATTATTAAAAATGAGTATGATAGAGATCACCAAAACTTTAAGTCCCAATTTATTTAAGTGTCTTCGAATCACAAACATGGTTTAAACTATGTGCAACATCATATGCCAGGTAGTAAAAGAACAATGTGAAAGTATTTTAATATCTTAAGTGGAGAAACTCTAAAACCTCAAACTTTTCCAGTCTTAAGTCTAGACAAGAGACAGGAAGTGCTTGTAACATAGTCTTAATTTCACTAAACTATTTGACGTTTCAATTTGGCTTCAATATATTATTATTATTTATTTAATAATTATTTATTTCTTGAGAGAGCATTTAGTCCATTCAGTTGGTTTGATTTAATACTTATGATGCTATGAAAATGTTAGTGTAGTTTCAAATTTAAATTATTTCTGGAAAACTCAGAAAAATTCTGATATTAGAATTGATGATGTATTAGGATTTTCTAGTAATAGAGTAAGATGAAATGCTGCGAACAATTTTGTCAACTTCCAATACAGTTTAAAATTTAAAATATTTTTTCCGGTGAGTATTTAGATGCGTTTCCTGCTACACGAATAGTTACAATCCCTAATGACTATCGAATGACTTCTCGAAATCAAATCTTATAGGGACTAAATATAAAATTTCAAGAATTAAATTATATACTGACCGACTAAAGTAATTAGCTTACTGTTTATGAAAAAAAAATTATAAATAAATTTTGACTATCCATCAGTAAAATAATAAAAAAAGCCATCCAATGCAGGCCAAAACATTAATTTAACATCCAATACCGAATTCTACCCAAATCAAACATCTGGCTGATTTTATCCTAAAACTTTAATTTATAATCCTATAATGCTGTGTGTGTGTGTGTGTGTGTGTGTGTGTGTGTGTGTGTGTGTGTGTGTGTGTGTGTGTGTGTGTGTGTGTGTGTGTGTGTGTGTGTGTGTGTGTGTGTGTGTGTGTGTGTGTGTGTGTGTGTGTGTGTGTGTGTGTGTGTGTGTGTGTGTGTGTGTGTGTGTGTGTGTGTGTGTGTGTGTGTGTGTGTGTGTGTGTGTGTGTGTGTGTGTGTGTGTGTGTGTGTGTGTGTGTGTGTGTGTGTGTGTGTGTGTGTGTAAGGTATGACGTAATTCGTAACCTAAGATAATAAGTTATTTTTTGATAATCTGGGACGAATTTTAATCCAATGTAAACACAAACACACTTATATTCCGTTTACATAAATTGTTTAAAAGTAACCTTGGTTTTCTACAACCGTCCATCTTCATTTCACTTAGCAGTCCCTTTCTCAAAGCTGAGCAATTGAAAATCGATCAGAGTTTTGGCCAAAAGACAACCTCTTAGTCCCACGCCATTTGAAGAACAGCAAAACCGACAGTCCTCAATCTGAGTAGGGAAGGGGGAGAGAAATTTCGAACATTCTAAACTCATTTAAAGAACGTTCTCTTCTACATTTCGTTCTTTTTATCACCGCATTCTTTGAACGGCCCTCTTTCGATTGTTGAACAAATTCGGTCTCCCGTCGATGGTGTTTTATTTAGTTTTATTTTTTTTATTTATTTATCGGGAATGGCAGCAGCAGCAGCGATGGGACGTTTAATTTCAGCTTTATTCTGGAAGCACTTCTTTTCACGCCGTTGCAGTTAAAGTTAAGAGGGGACAATGGGCCGTCCCCATTATTATTAGTTTTCTTTGTGTTTCGTTTCCTCGGTACCCCCATTAACTTTTGTCTTCTTGCAATTAGAGAGAGATTCGTTTGGAGTGGGGACTCCTCAGATATATCGAATCGACGGTTCCGATGGTCCTCTGAATTTTTCTCGTTTTTTCTTTCCCTGGTTTCTGATTCTTCTTTTAACTTTGCTTTCAAACACTCCAGGCAAGGGTTTATTACCACCTATTGTCTTGTTATTCTGGATAAAAGAAAAAAAGGATTTTATTAGAAGATATTTTGAAAATATTAAACGATTGACTATTTTGTTTTTAAGAGAGAAGAAAAGTTAAGACAGTTATATTTTTGATGCAAAATTTCAACTTAGGGAAATCAAAAATACAACTTTTCTTTATTAAGCAGGTGCCTGAGAAACTCATACAATTTTCGGTACTGCTTTAAAATTTACTTATTCTTCTTCTTCAAAAGCCCAACAGCCTTTTACAGGCCAAGGCTGACTCGGAGATTCTCCTCCATCTGGCCCTGTCTGGTGCGACGGCCCGCCATAGGTTAATTCTCAGTAGCTTGAGGTCCCCCTCAACATCATCCATCCATCTTGTAGGTGGTCTTCCCCTTCGTCTAATCCCTTCAATTCTGGAGAAAGTCACTTTTTTGGCAGGGGCGGCATCGGGATATCTGAAGAGATGGCCCAGCCACCTAATACGTGACGCCTTGATAGTTCTCACAATGTCGGTCCCACCAAATTTGTCATATTTTTTGTAAATTTCGTGATTTTAAAGAATAAAATTTACTAGACATTTTTTTTTATTCTGATTTTCAGTTTTAAAAGCAGTAACTACTTCTAGTTAAAGAAAAATAAGTATGATACTTTTTTTCCATTTAAAAAAAAAATATATTAGAATATTTTAAAATAAAAATATGTGGAATGGGATGTTTCTAAACGTTTCTAGCCAAAACCGTTACTTAAAAAAAGTTATTATAATAACCGATACCCTCCTCCGTGTAACCGGGCTCGTTAAAACGATTCAATCACACGTAAAAAATACGACGCTTTGTATAATAAAATTTCTGATTCCATATTGAAATAAATTTTTAAAATTATGTTACTATCGACGAATTAGTACTATTTTTGACGTTCTGTCGTTTAGGTTCGAGGTTGATGTATAGTTATGAATTTTTAATATTGGATGAGTGGTATTTTCTCACTCAAGCGTTTGTTACCGTAAAAGTTCTGTAGTGTATTTTTTGCGTTCTTTATTTCTTCAGCATAATACAGATATTGTGTAATGGGATTTTTTTCTGAAATATATCAGTGAAATTATTTATAAGAACCCACATTTTGGAGCATACTACAAATAAGTAAGACTTTTTTCAGGTTAATCTTAATCTTTTCTTTTCAATGAATGAAATTAGAATTTGCAGTTTCTTATAGCGGATTGTTTTTTTGATCTCATAGAACAGATGGCAGCACGGTTACATTTTACAACACAAACATAATGAAGACAACCAGAAATTAATTTAAAAACGAAATTTAGTTTAATTTACAGAAAAGTAGGAATATTATTGATTATTACGTTACTTAAGTTTTTTTTCTTAATTAATCAAAATCGTATGATTAGTTCTCACTCCGGTTCCAAGTGATGTTGTTACCACACCAGCATATAAAAAAAGTATATATAGTAGAGTTTTATACAGTGGAGTTTTTCTCCTGTACAAGAGAAGAGTGAAGAATAGTGGGGACTTTCTTTAACTTACCCTCGGGAAGAAATCCCCACCCACGCTCCCGGAGGGATAATATCTAATAATATCTAACAAATATCGATGGACCGTCAGCAAGCATTAAAAGTAGGTTAAGGTAATAATAAGGTAATAAAATAAGGAAGGTAAGGTAGGTAGTAATTAAATTATCTTTTTTCCCATAAATTTATGGAAAAAAGATAATTTAATTTTTTAAAATGTTAATTTATTTAAGTAGAGTTAAAACTGGAATTCATCCTTTTGAGCTTTTATGTTTTAGTTATTGTGAAAAACTTCGAACAGATTAAAATATTTTTTTATGAATGTAAAAAAAGTTTTAAACCTTTTAAAATATTTGATAACTTCAAGAAAATAACTATGAATTCTGAAACTTTTGGGCGTGCACATAATAAAATCAATCAAACAACAATTTACAATTAGTAGTAGGGGGAAAATAAGGTTTTTAGGGGAACAAATTTGAACAAATGGTTTGTCAACGGTTTTCAGCTCTACTAGATGTAGAGCTCTACTAGATTATGGGAAACCGAAAGTTTACCAAAATCGGATCGTGGAAAGTGGGTTTTTTTCAAGATGGCCGCCATAAACATGGAAAATCAAGAAATCCTATAAGTTTTGTGTTTAAAACGTAAATAAAGTTCTTCAATGTATGATTTGAGTAGAATAAGTATGGTACTGGGTAAATTGAATGATATAAAAATAGTTTGCAAAATCTGGCAACCGGGAATGGTTTTTTTCCCAGATGGCGGGGGGAACTTTCATATATAAAAGGATGTGATGATTCTGAATTTTTATGAAATATATTTTTACAGATTTTTATAAAATATATTATTTAATTTATTCTTATCTTAATAATTTTTCATTCTAAGTAATGTAATAATGCTCAGGATACAATTAAGAGACAGATTTTATAAGATGCAGGCAGAAATGCGGGGGTCATTATTGTGACCATTTTTGATTTTGATGAAATTTATATTGTGGGTTCTTCTAATGATTTTAGAATACCCCTATTTTTTCTTTTTCCCCCAAAAAAATTTTTTAGGCCTAAAAAAATTCCGAAAGTTGGTCGCGACCCTTTTTTCGAATCGATATATTTTTGTACTCCTTTTTCTCTGTGCATTGAGGGTCAATCAAAGTAATTCTGGTGATAACAACATGTCCTTAGGTAGCTAAAACAAATTATTTTGTGAATTTCATGGTTTACCTTCAGTGCAACCTGGAAGGGTTCGCCAAACTTTGTCGCGGAAAGTGAAAAAACGCCAAATTTAAGCCCTTATGGACCCCATCATTGAGGGTCAACACAGTTTGGGGGGGGTTAACTTGTGTATTACTACTCAGTATTAACTTATTTAGCCCATTTATTGCATCGTTGACCCTCAGAGCTGCCAGGAAATAGCTACTTTTATAAGCTAAAATGCTCTGAAATACAGAGTCACAAAATTGACCTTTTTTCCGTTTTGTTAGTTACAAAAGACAGTTTTAAGTACTCGCAAGGCCGAAAACCAAAGATCCGTCAATTGTCTAGTAGTACAGGTCTCATGCTACAAAATGCCATTTTCAAGTTCCTCATTGACCCTTAATGCTCTGAAATACAGGGTCACCAAAATGACCTTTTTTTGCTTTATTAGCTACAAAAGTAGCTATTTTCCGGCAGCCCTGAGGGTCAACGATGCAATAAATGGGCTAAATAAGTTAATACTGAGTAGTACTACACAAGTAAACCCCCCAAACTGTGGTTGACCCTCAATGATGGGGTGTATTATTAAGGCTCAAATTTGGCGTTTTTTCACTTTCCGCGACAAAGTTTGGCGAACCCTTCCAGGTTGCACTGAAGGGAAACCATGAAATTCACAATAAAATTTGTTTTAGCTACCTAAGGACATGTTGTTATCACCAGAACTACTTTGATTGACCCTCAATGCACAGAGAAAAAGGAGTACAAAAAGATATCGATTCGAAAAAAATACTGGGTCGCGACCAACTTTTGGAATTTTTTTAGGCCTAAAAATTTTTTTTTGGGGAAAAAGAAAAAATATGGGTATTCTAAAATCATTAGAAGAACCCACAATATAAATTTCATCAAAATCAAAAATGGTCACAATAATGACCCCCGCATTTCTGCCTGCATCTTATAAAATCTGTCTCTTAATTGTATCCTGAGCATTATTACATTACTTAGAATGAAAAATTATTAAAATAAGAATAAATTAAATAATATATTTTATAAAAATCTGTGAAAATATATTTCATAAAAATTCAGAATCATCACATCCTTTTATATGAAAGTTCCGCCCGCCATCTTGGAAAAAAACCATTCACGGTTGCCAGATTTTGCAAACTATTTTTATATCATTCAGTTTACCCAGTACCATACTTATTCTACTCAAATCATACATTGAAGAACGTTTATTTACGTTTTAAACACAAAACTTATAGGATTTCTTGATTTTCCATGTTTATGGCGGCCATCTTGAAAAAAACCCACTTCCCACGATCCGATTTTGGTAAACTTTCGTTTTCTCATTAAGTACATCTAGTAGAGCCGAAAACCGTTGACAAATCATTTGTTCAAATTTGTTCCCTAAATGGCCCTTTTTTTAGCTATTTTCCCCCTACTATAGCTTTTCAACTAGATTTAGGCAGACATTTTTAAGACTAGAATTTTTTATTACAAGTTTATATTTTAGTAGTCTTATACGTGTTATGTACGGGTTTCTAAAATTAATGAGTTGGTAAAACAATCTAATCAAAAAGAATCATGCCGAATTATATAATTCAAAATTGTATAAAATTGCTCATTTTCTCTTCAGTAAATTTAATAACTGGCGAAGTTGAAGTAATAGTAGAGTTAACTTATTTTAATTAGGTTTTATATCTTGTTTTTATAGTCAACTTCAATAAGTTTTTAAAATTACTGATTATTACTTTTTTGCTTGAAATAGGGAATATCTTTGATATATTTTTAGTAGTGAATATGGGAGCAGTCCATTTAAAGTTGAATATTATTATCTTCATACATACACATCATTCATCAGTAAAAAATTTTACACCGTTGTTTTTGCAAACAATATTACTCAAATATCTTATTTAAATAAAAGGCTATATATAGCGTATATTTTTGGCTTTTCCCAGAATAATCAATTTAATTTTATGGGGACTTCATAAGTGGGAAAATTCTTAACTACAATTTAAAATGAGGAATCCAATAAGATCAGTGTTTCCCAAAGTGGGGCGCACGCCCCACCAGGGGCAATATGAATGTCTAGGGGGGCAATTTGAAAATTTTTAACCAAATTACCCCCCAGGTAGGACATAGACTACCAGGTTTTATTTACTATTCAAGAAGGATTTTCAAACAAAATAAAGGACATGGGGGGCATGGGAAATTTAGAAAGGCTTTGGTGGGGCATGGACCGAAAAAGGTTGGGGAACACTGAATTAGATGAAAAGGAATGGCTCTAAAATTAAAGTTAACTAAAACACTAGGTATTGTATCCCATAGAAAGGTTTGTAGTTTTGACCTTAAAAATGTGACTTATGAGGGAATTTTAAAAGTTAATATTTTTATAGTTGAAATCTAAAATAGTTAAGTTTTCTGAATTGGAATAACTAAACTATAGAAAACTTTCTTTTAGTTATAAAAATAATTTAAAAAGCATCGACACGAATATTTCAATTGACAAAATGTATTGATAGTTTTTAAAATATCACTGCGCAACAATAAGAACTCTAATAAACTAATTACGATTTTTAATTCAAAAAGAGATGAATTAGGACTTTGGTCTTTGAGTCTTTAACAAAGAGAATAAACGCAATCGAGTCAACTGATTTATTGCAATCGTGATTAGCTGTCACATAGTGGTGAACATATTTCAAATATACTTAAAAATTTAGTCGTTAAATTTATGTTTCTTTTCATTAATGATATTATGTTCTTTAAATCATGCATGTTATATTGTTACTGATTAACTGGGAAGCAATTTTCATGAACTTACAGATTACAGATGCTAGTGCAAAGAGAACAGGACATCGATGTTCATGCTGTTCTTGGATCTTATACAGGTCTAGCTCAACTAAAATTTCCATTAAAATAAAAGTAGGGCTTGGGCACGAGACGTATCTTACTACCTGAAATTTCTTGAGGGACTCCAAAGAAAGGTGTTAAGAAGAAATGGATTGCCTCTTTCTACCAGAATATGAAATATCAAATAGGTACTAGTACTATCCCTTTTTAGGAGCGATGTATTTTATTTCATTCCTGCTTCTGTGCATATATAGTGAAGTATTTTCTTTGACGTGGATATATGTGCTTTTAAACCTATTTTAAACGTGAATATGACAGATGTTTTAAATAAGGGTAAGACCAATTTCATCGCAACGTGTAAAATTGAATCGTATATTTGACACTTAAATATTATACATATAAATCCAATTAAAGTACCAAAATTTCATTAAAACAGTCCAGAAAACCAAAAATAAATTATAAATTTTCCTTTAAGGTAAGCCTTAGATCTTTAGATTATACTTTTTTTCATTCATGAACATTTCCATCATTTTTTATCAGCCACCAAATTAGTTTTCGGTAAAAGAGTAACTATAAACAACTACAAATTTCCACATGGTTAGAATACTCAGACGTATTATGCTATGCAAGCATAGACAATGCATTATCATTATCTTTAAAGACATCTCTAGCTCCCAGGCTGTCTCTGTAATATTAACAAATGATATTTTTATCTTTTCATGGCCTACTACCTCCTTTCACTTTCTACTTGGCCATGCAATAATGACGTAAGAGTCTGGCTTATCTAACCTTGAGAGACTAGTTGACTTTGAATTTTGGCTAAAGAAATATTTTCTAGCAGTTCCTCTTTATGATAAAGAATGATATGGAGAGTAGACGATACAAATTAGTTTTACCTAACTGGTATACTTAAAAAAAAATTCATATTATCTCATTCTCCAAAATATATATGAAACTAATGATTTTAAGTGTAAATGACTTGGAGGACCAGTTTTCATGGTTATTAAAATTGCTACCAAAGGTTAATAAAAGCGTAAGAAATACAATTATTTTATCTTTACTGTAATAAGTAATTTCTTGCATCCTCCATAAAATTAACGTCTCTTTAGGTCACTCATTTCATGGTAAGTTCAATTTTTTTTTAAATGTAAAAAAGGAGGGGAGTTCCACTTTCCACTTATGCGTTTGGTTGAGATACTACAAATCTAGTGAAGACCCAAAAGTACCCAAGAAACTTAATTATGTGTCTACTTATTACTTACTACTTAATTAAAGTGTCTACTTATAAATTTTGGCAGTTAAGAGTTATAAACGTTACCTCTCCTTTATATTTTAGCTACGAAAAATTTCAGATTCTACATTAATTAGCATGAGGAGGAGTTCTCATAGCTATTTTCACCTCATTTGGTTAATAAGGAAACCGTGATTGTTTAAATTATCCCTTAAAAGTTTTAGCCCACCGGTTGGTCAGTCGAATACTGTGTCTGATTACCACTGTGATGTCATCTCATGGCCTACTGACTCCGTCCACTTTTCCCAGTAGTGTCATCTGTCACTCGTCCAACCTTGACTCAGGTGTTGCGTCACTCCAACTTCTTCCTACTCGCGGTAGATGATCAAACGCACCGGGCGGCGGCGCACAGTGGTGCCGAAGGGGAAAAAAGTCGAAAAATCCAAAAAATAAAGTTTTTTTAATCGAAATTTTTTTAACGTTTTTTTATACCTGAATATCCATAGATTAAGGATCCATAACGTTTTTTCGAATAATTTTTCATTTAGCACCTGTAAAAGCCATGTTTTTCGCTTATTATCACAATGAGAGAAAAATGCTGAAATTTTCGGCTCACTTTCACCGTTACCGTGGCAAAACCCAAATTCACCCAATGTTCCCATTTTCTATTATTTTTTTCATATATATGTATAAAAGAGGGTGGTATGTGTTTATAGTTTAAATTAATCACCGGGGGATTGAAAATCACGTTAATAGAGTGATATATCGAATTATTAAGAGAGTAAAGAAATATTTAATGTTTTCGTTGTTAGCTAGCCTGAGCTAACCTCTCTTTCTGGTTTTAAATGAATCTATAGGTATTTGAGGAAGTACCCTGTAAATTTCAGCACCAGTTTCCACCAGTCTTGGTCACACTTCACTTTTTACTCCGAGAGTTGGTGCGTAGCAAGCTACATAAACATGGCGCCGAGAATGGCGGCTCTTTCTTCCATTCAAAAATTCGTATAGTAATTTCAATTTTCCGACGTTTTGAGAATAGATATTTTATTTTTATGCCGCTGTTTTATTGAATTGTAAGCTTTTTTTTATATGCTGTTGGAAAAATTCGGTAATTGGATCCAATACCACTTTATTTTTTTAAAAATCCTTTGCATTTGTGCTGTTATATATGCATCTGTCTAATCTAAGTTCAAATTATTGAAACGATGCTTTAATAGTATAAAAAGGAAGAATGCAGACGATTTCAGACACCTCAAGAGCAGATGGAGTTTTGGGGTTTTGGCTTTATTGTTTTCATTATGTGTTTCCTGAGTAATCGTTCGGGGAAAGAATCATAAAAAAACAAACGATTTTATTTATTCCTTTTGGAGGCGAAATTAAGTTACAGTCTAGAAATACTTTATATAATAAGAGAACTACTAATTGTATTAAGAGGATAATTTTCTTTTATTGAGTAAAGAATATCAATACCTAATTAAAGATTTGATTTTAATATTACAGGATGGTTTTTTTGTTACCCGTACTTTTATTAATACTTTTTGAATTTATATTCCTATTCATTTGCTAATTTTTTTGTTGAAAAAAGCATAAGTATCTTTTATTATGTAAATAAAACTTCTTATTTAAGATTAAAATATTATTTTTCTTTTATGAACTTTTTATATTTATTATTTAAATAATATTCCCCCCTTGCATTTAGTCCCTAATCTTTCTTTGCAACAATAACTTATTGTATTTTACTAGCATATGAAGTTTTCTCAAAAAATGTTTTTTTTTTTTCTACTTTCTCTTATTGGGTGAAGTTTTACAGCTTTTATAATAGATCCAATCGATTCGGCAACCCAAAAAACTTAGGAATCCATGAGTCAAAGAGCGTATTTCGCGCGATTTGGAGTTTTTTCCCGAAATCGACCATTTGGCACCACTGTGCGGCGGTCACCCACACTGGATTGTTCCTTTTTCGTCATGGGAACCTGCTATGAGGCCGTCTTCTTTAGACTCGCTTTTCTATTTGTTTTATTCCTTGTGCGATGATTCAAGCCAGCTTTGCAGCACTTTTACTGTTGTTATCCTCCTATGAACTATCCTCTCGTCTCATATATGATTTTGAGATGAAAAGTTGATAACAAATTCTCTCAAAAAGTCGATTTTTAGTTATTAACTTTCGGGAAGCACCTGTTCAATTTAAATATTGATTTGAGTACTTAAATTTAGTGGAGATTGGGATCTTTAGTGATTTTATTATTTTTTACTTTACTTTACGTACTTTGAAATAAGAAAAGAGGAGAGTAAGGAAAATTAGAGGGGATTAAGAAATGCAATGAGGGAGAAGATAATTTAAGGAAGAGGAGAAAAAGTTTATGTGAAAAGTATGAGAAATTCAGGAAGTAGACCAAATATTCTAAAGAACTAATTCAGAACTTTAGCCGACTTTTTTTATAGTAAAATGTTCCGTATTCATTTTGTTCCACTGACGATTTGAACATGAAAAAAACTAACAATGGTTTGAAATGAATTAAAACATGAAATTTAGGTTATTCAAGAGTGTACATTTGTCAATGGCAGTTCAGTAATACTTACGATAGATTTAGGAAGAAGAACCTAATGGGGGCAAGGTAGAGAATTTCCATTTAAAAAGGGAATATCCTGAATGACAAAATGGCAGAAAAAGAGAGAAAAATTTTTGGTAAGGCGACCAATATGAGGTATTTGACCCATCGTCCTCCACTATCCTCCCGTCTACAGAGCGCAACGTTAGTATAATCGTATATGATTTGCTAAATCAGTTTCATGACCACAAATGGCTTCCGACGATCGCCCGTGGGTCGAATGACCCTGATCTTCCAACGACACTCTCTGGAAAAAAGGACAATAACTCCGTCATGCCTGGGCGACCCACGTGCGTGTTAATGCCCCAATGCCCCGCCTCCGATAGGGTGCAATTTGGAAGGGAGAACCCACAGTTAAGAATTTCGCGGAAGGGTTATTAGTTTATTCGTAATAATGGTAATACAAAACCGGTCCATAGGAAGGCTGCTCTTTGTGGGTTTTGAAGACTGTTAAGTCAAAGGAATTATTTAACAATGAGCAAATAGTTGAAAATTAATATCATTTCTTGATCCAATTAATTGAGTTAGAAGATGCATTAAATTGAAATAATTGTTTGCAGTTTTTTTTAATTCTCGTCCGGTTAATTAAATTTGCAGGTGATAGTAGTAGTAGGTATGGGTCAACTCAGCCCTTATAAAAATATTTATAACCCTTATAAGCCCTCGATAAAATGAGCACTAAGCTCGCTTGGAGAATCAACATGGGGGTCCAGCGCCGGGCTTGCCACTCGGCCTGGACACAAGCTAAGTAATTAGCACCCAGGTAGTAGTCGTAGGTGAACACAATGATCTGTTTTAGGCAAGGCATTAAAAAAGAAAAAAAAATTACGATAGTAAAATATTTTTTTCTTTTTAATAGACTCGTATAATAAATACATCGTATCGACAAAATTTTACAAGAAATCACAAACTTCCAAAATAAAAATTTGTTTATTTTATGAATAAAATGGTTGGACGAGGAAAAAAGATTTTCCATCTCATAAAGTAAAGATGTCAGATAATGAGGAACTTGACGGTTAAGCTGCAGTGATGAACTGCAAATATAAGGACCTTTCATACTACCATTTCTGAAAACCTTTTCGTGTTTCCTTTTTAAATAAATCAAATGTAAATATTTTGACACTTTAGATTAGGAGTATTTACACAGGATCATTTTGTTTTTTTATAAACTAAATTTCAGAAAACGTGATGCATTTTTGTTTCACGATACGGGGAAACTAAAAATCAATGAGAAATTATAAAAAGGTATTTTTTGTGAGAGCAACGTGTTCAATATTAAAAAGATTTTCCAATTTTGTGTTTTGTTTTTACCCAAGATATAAAAAACATCTCAATTTTAAAAATTGCCTATACTATAAAAATTAGTATTTTTCTTTTAAGAGAATTATGGGAAAGCAATGGCACACAAAGCCAGGCCAACTCAATAAAATCTTTGATGAATAGAGATGTTTTATTAGTTTGAAGCCAGGAATTTCAGCCAGTTATAGTTAAATAAAGTTAATGCCCCTTTTAGAATCTGTTTTTTTCCCCTAACATAGTATATTAGTAATGCTGTTAAACAGAACAATTTCTGAAAAAAAAAAGAATCCTTATGGGTACATCCTTCTCCTAAATTTTTTTCTGCAAGATGATGTGATGGTATACATTTACGCTGAAGTAAGGCATTTCTTTCAATATCACGTAATAAATTTACAAAAAAAAAATATAGTTCACACTCACACTAGAGACTGAAAATCAGATAAAGCCCATGATTTCTTTTTGAAAGCTCTTTTATGGCCATTCATCGCCGCTTAAACAATTCTAACCATTCCAGAAAAAACCACTAACCTAATGTTGCAAAATAAATTGTAGTTTCCCCCTAACCAAGTATAGTCTCATCCCATTTTAAACTACCGCAGCAAAAAAGCAATGAAGCCATCGGCTTTTATTTCGTTTGTGAGTTCTGCTCCCATTCCATCTAGCCTTTATTACGATCCGCGGAATTTTGTTTTACTGCGGGGGCTCTATAAGTACGTGCACGGACTGCTTATCGCTGGAATCAGTGGCAGAGAGGAGCGTGTTCCATCGAAAATTCCGGCGGTAATTTTGTTTGTATTTACGCCCGGTCATTCCGGGTGAACGTGGAGCAGAAGGGGGGAGTTTTGTGTCACTGAACGTGCGGTGTTTGGAACATGGCCCGTAGTATTATGCAGAGTTTATTTGAGATGATTTATGGGTTCAGGCGCTTTTTCGGGTCATAAAAGTTTTTTAAGTCCCAGCTATTTACATTATGGAAATGGAGAGCGATTTGGTGCGCAAGTAAAGTAATATAATGCTATTGTTAAGGATAGAAAATTTTGTTTTGTGTAAAGTCAAAGAATAGACGATCGTATAGGATAATATTTCAGTTTTCTTCTTGCATCAAAAGGATAGAATCGGCAGTATGAACATTTACTACTGCAATGAAATTTATTTCGTGAATTAAGCTTGTGTTTCAAACTTATCTATTAAAACATTTTTGTAATTTAACGCAACCATATTCCTGCAGACCATGTTTTCACACTGTGGTCAACATTTTAATATACTTTAATATTTTAAACCGCATAATTTCTTAATTTCAAGTATCTTTAAGTAAATTTATAGGATTTTTAGAAGTAGCAACCGCACAAAAGCAAAATATTTAATACGAACAAATATGCACTTTTAATGAAAACACACATTTTTTTGCTTACATAACCTCATATTTTACCGATGGCGCTGTTCTGAAGGGTTTTCCATAGTTTGACGTACATACTGTTGCCAGATAAGGGAGGGAGATATTAATGGCAACATTAAATACCCTTAAGGTAACTAAAGTTTACCTTTATAGGACATTAGAAAGCAACCGATAGAGGAGAATTTGTTGTTATTTTTCTAAAAAATTGTTAAAAAAACCTTTGAAAACATTACTTCAATGAATATAAAAAATGTTTTGGGTGATTATAATCAAAAGGGATGCGGAAAAAAAGTATTCCTTCTAGTAAACAACTACTAATTTCATTCTTTAAGAAAGACTATCGATCGGATATGAAATCTTTTCTTGGGACAAAAAATTCCTTTGCATTGGTCAAAACACGTTTTGCTTCTGTTCCATGTGTTTCCTCTCCAGCAACAAGAATACCCGCTAGAAAACATCACTTATTGTGTTTGCTGATGTCATTGCAGTGGAGCTTACATCAATCCTAAAGTTCCATTTCGCTTCGACATTCGAAATCTACCAGGAGAACGGAAGGGGAGATCTCTCAAGTGGGAGGCGAAATCTAAAACGATTTTATTTCGATAAGAAGGTTCAACATTTGGCCGTAAACATTTAAGTAGACTGTAAACAAGAAGATGGAAGACGTTTCCCGCGTTTTTCTTTTGTGAGCGCTTTCCATTGGTGGATTATTGTTTGTTTATTTTCCAGGTATTTGTCGAAAGTTCGAGTCAATAGAAGAGTTTTGCCGGAGAAAGAAACGATAAAATCTTAAGATGGCCATATAATTTGAGAAAGGCCTATTTCTCCAGTTCCTTTTTCGAAGGAATCTTGAGAACATTCGAAATAAACTTGAATGGATGAAATGTTTCCTTGTTTCCTAACTGGAGAAGGAAACTTTTTATTCCACATTAAATGTTTCACTAAGATTGAATGCGAAAAGATTTCTTATTTTTCAGGTAGACTATTCTCTAAGAATAGCTCTACCTTTAATTGGTTTTTATTGTTAATTCAATATTATATTGCTTTTAAGAATCGAAATAAAGGCTTACTATGATTAAAAAAAAATCCGTAAAATGTTTTCTACCTTATTATATTAAAAAATACGGTTTAAAACTGTTTTTAAAAGCCATTTAAACCAAATTTAATTATGAAAGTTTTATATGTAAGATCACAAAATAAAAAGATATTTTCCCATTGTAAAGATTGAGTTCCCATTGTGTAGATTTTCACATTTCCATCCAATATGCAGCTCATACATAATAGAAATTATGAAATTTCCTAGAACAAAGCTAGGAAGTGGATGCCGAAATCGAAATACAAATAAAATATTTGTAAATAACCTTTATTTATTAGTAAAATGTTATTGAACAAACGGTGCATAGCACAAATATCAAACGTTTTGTTATAAATCACACCTCCCTAAAAATGAAATAAATAAAATCAATATTATCTCAAATAGAAGTGTAACTTTTTATTGTTTTTATACTGTTGGTGTAATTTTTAGAACGTCACCAACAAGTCGATCATTGATAGTAGTACCTAAATAAACCTAGCGATTTAGTCCATAAAAATTACATTGCTTTCTTGAAATTACAATATCCTTCCTGCATTTTTTACTGAATAATAAAAATTACTGAGCCGCATATTCAAGTTACAGAGAACGCCTGTATAGAGCATTTTCAATCACATGACTCGGACCTAACAACGGCCTTAGCAACAGAAGGTTACAGTTTTTTACCCTACAGAGGTTAACAGTTACAAAAAATGACTAGCCGTGGAATTCTTCTATTGGAGCATTTGCAATCACGTGATACCATACCTAAAAACCGCTATAACAACAGATAAACAACGGCCTTAGCAACAGTTAAAAGCCCTACAGAAGGTACACAGTTAAAAGAAAATAACCGGTTGTGACGTCACCTGAAAACACTCTATAATGTGAAATCGAAGACATAATAAAATAGCTCAATTCCTTCAAATGGAAACGTTATTTGTTAGCTTATTTTTATGAACTAGTATCATAATATATTTAATTCCTTTTACAGCACCTCATCATTTGTAAAAGCGACACAATAAATCATAACCCTCCTGATTACCGAAACCCCGTCAAACACCAAAGCCCCATTCAAGACCAAAGTGACCCAGCCACACAAATGTCACCGCATTGAAGTCCACTGAGCATTCCCTCCGAACCATACTGTCCTTCAACTCGAGCGAAACAAAGCGACCTCCTCCAACAGTTCCGGCCGCCACTCTCTCGCAAGCACTTGAGCTTTGTTCCTCCGAAAGCAACTGCAGTCCTCGGTGTACCTCATTTGTCTGATTACTCAGCGTGGGAGCATTTAAAGGGGGGGGGGGTCTTCTATTAAATGAGGTTACTCATAATTATCTCGGTTTTGAACCCCTTCTGTAGCTTTCTAGTGACTGTGGTATCGTTCCTTATATTACTCATCAGCCTTCGTAACATTATTCTGAACCATGAACTATTGCGTGTGTCAGCTTATGCTAAATTTATATTTATATTATTTGTCGAAAGTTTGAGTCAATAGAAGAGTCGATCTGGACTTTTAACGAATTGGTTGTAAACTTATCAAAAGTTACATTTTATTTAGGATTCTCACTGGTGTACACTTACATTTAAATTTAGTTTTAAAGACAGTTTATTGCTATATTCAAAAATGAGACAAAAATCTATGGAGTGAAAATCTAGAAAGGTATACATACTATATTTAAAACACAAAGAAAGAAGCCTTCGTATTCTGAAAGCTCTTTTCTTCTTATTATTTTTTCAGACGTACTACTAATTTGGGTGTTGCTAAGGGATAAAAAATGATCAATAAACTTTTAACAAATTTAAACAGTGGTTTATGAACTCTTGGTGATTGGATTAAAAAAAACCCCTGATATTTGAAGCACATCTCAATCAAGTCGCATAATGTCAAGTCGCATAGGTTTCTTCTTGCGATTGTCGAAAAGGAGGAGATTATAGAACTTTTTACTACTTGGAGATTAATCTTTGCATTACTTCAGAATGATTTTTACTTGAATATCTCCAAAAATTGGAGACAGGAGTCCTTTACATCCTGAGTTGCTACACAAGCCTGTGCTCGTAGTACTTGTTCTGCCATGAGAGAACGTGGTATTCCAACCCTCACCCCCGCTCATTAATACCGCTTTCCAGGGAACTTCCGGTGGTGGCCCATGAATCAGTCATCACGCCACCTTACAACCTCCGCCGCCCTGTCTTATTATCTCGAATCAGCTGGGCGGCTCATTCATGAGGGTGGCCTAGCTGCTTAACGTGTCAGCGCCCCCTCAAAGGATGCGCAAAGAAGCTTAATTGTTTGACGCAATACGGGGCCCACCTGTTTGAGGGGGAAACACGCAGCCTTAAATCGGGTAATTATTAGCCGAACGGCAGCATGGTTAGTCTAATTGGAGCAGAGGTTGTTTCCAGAGTACGAATATTTGAGAGAGCGGTTGAGGTATTGAATAATATGGTGATTGGTCAAGCGTTGAAACATAAGGATAATTTAAAGCAATATCAGCATCCTGAACAGTCTATTTTGTTGGGAATTATGGATAAGTTTATTCACTAGAATATCAGCATGGTGTAATTATTAATATCATAGTCCAAAGATATTCTTGCTGAGATTCATTCTATTCTGAGATTCAATGAGATTGCAAGAAGGATTCTTTAGGGTCTAAATTGTTGAATAGGCTAAAATCTTTTAATAGATTGTAGCCTCACTTAACTTAAACACTTAAGAATATTTTTTTATATCGACCAAAGTTATTCATAACTCCATAATAATATCATAATGAACAAACTTATCTATTACCCAACCAAAACGGATTGTGGCAAATGAAAATTTAAAGATTTACTTAAACAAAATTGCAAGATGTCATAAAATTGTTTGTGATAAATGTATTTTTAAGGTTTTGTTTAATATTTATTGCACAAAGATGGGATTATATTGTTTTAAAACCTTTTTTTAACTCTTCTTTTCTAAAATGTAGTACATCTTTTGTGAAACGAACTATTTTCAAGTAATAATAAACCATCAGAGGTGGTCATTAAGTTACCTCAGTATAATATAGGCATATCGCCTCAATACGCTTTAATAAATAACTCCCTTTATTTCATCAAAATGCATCGCATAAATTCACCACATCAGTTGAACATGGCCGTCTCGTCCCCTCCACTTGAAACAAAGCACTCAGACGATAACAAATTCAAAAACTCAAAATGGCCCACCATTCTGGAAGAATTCAGCAATATTTTCAGAGAACTTTTATGCCATAAAAACAACAGAGCTTCCGGCATCTTAAAATATTTCCGAACATTTTCTTTTCTTCTTTTCTTGTTTCAGAGGAAAAAAAAACTTCCACTTTCCATACCCCGCGGACATGTTGAATAAAAATTCATTAGCTTCGGCAACTTTCCCTCGCATGCAGGGATGCAAATCCCTCAGATCTGTTTAGGGCCTTCCGTTGCTCCAATATGACTATCTAGCACGCCATTCTGCGAGCAAAAGCTAAGTATTCGATTAGATGGATGCTCGTTTTTTTTTCCTTCCTTACTGGCACGAAGGGAAAGCATGTTATGGCAGGGAATGCCTCGTTTGGGAGCTGAAAAATAGTGAACATAAATCTGGAATTTTTGCTGTTATAGTTATCATTTTCTGAAACAAGTAGAAATGTATATTTATCTTGGGTTGTTATTTCGTATGTGTTATTTTTAACGATTATTTTTGCTTATATTATAACTAGTTTGTTCCGAGTAAATATTATCGATACAGTTGTTGAAGAAGGAGAAAAATATATGATCAAATTAATTTTTTAGAAGAATAAGAATGGATCTAGAGTACCAGACTATATTGATTCCTTTTTAGTCAAAAGATTATCTTATTTAACGTCAGTGGCTTTTATGCTATTAGACTGTAGCTATTTTTGTTAGAAATAATCCTGAAATGTTAATTAGTTTTCAAAATGATTAGGTACTTCAATAATTCTCACTTTTTTTCTCTATTGAAAACTTTTTGTTTCATCCTATTTTGTAAAAAAAACTTTATCAATCCTCATGTGATTTTAGAATTAGACAAAATTAAAAATTTTAAGAGAAATTCATAATTTGTATGAGTGTTAATTTATGAAAGAACTAAATGAAGGATGTTCTTTGTTTGGGAATTGAGTTTTCTTAAAAAATGCCATGTAAAAGGTCCTTAAAAACCCCTTAAATTCTAATAAAATAATAATTCCATTTCATTAAAGTTTACTTATAATAATGAATGATAAATGATTCAATAATTAAATTATATAATCCGTAATAGGTAGCTATAATTCAATTCACAATGTGTAAGTATGATTTTCTAGTGTGTATACGTGTTCAAGTCATGCATAATTAAAGGCTTCAGACATTACGTTATGTGATATTCATGGGCAAATGGTGGATGATTTAATTTGAAGGCAGACAGTCAAGCTTTAATTTACGATTGCATTACAAAGGTACATTATAATGCCTAAAGCTATTGTCTTCTAAAGCTTCATTAGAATACCTTTCCTATCCTTGCTTTAACAGAGATTGTTCCCTGAATAAGAGTCGATCAGTGTATAGTACAATTCTATACATGCATGGAACTGATACGAATGCATTGTATTTAACTGTCACTAATAATTGGAAAGGAAATTTGAGAGGAACACATTTTATCAAGGAAAATATTTGAAATATTGAAGGGCAAAGTTTCAATCAATGCATTTACGTATATAGAACGAAGTAATTAATTTCAAATTAGAAAATTTTAGAGTGTTTCTTGTCATATTAATTTTCTCTTGCATTATTTAAAATGTGTGCGTTCACAAACTCAAAGGTAAATATAAAATTTTTACTTTTTTAAATCAGACAAAAATTTCACATTAAACCAGCTTATCAAATTATATTGAAGTGAAAGAAAACATAATACTCCCTTTTTACTACAAATATTGTCTTGTAGTACACAAATACAGTCTTGTTTGGTTCATAAGAGCCAAAAAAGATCGGTAGTACGAATGTTATCCATTGACCCTTACCATATAGGCACAGAATAAGTGGTGGTTGTACATAATCCCCATCCGGTCTAGTGAAACTAGACCAGATCTAGGAGGTCATGTAAATCTAAGAACAGCAGGGTATCTGCTCCAGCTTCCCTACAGGAAAATCCTAGACATTCCAGAATGTACTGAGGAGGCAAAGGGCTAATGTTGCATTTAGTACACCTTGGGAAACATCTTTTGCCACCTTCAAAAATTCATGCACTTCAGGTGGCCAGCGGAAAATCGTAAAAATTACATTTGATAAATAAAATAAGTTACGAAAGGAACACTATATAGATAACATAAATGAGCTACCTATTAGAAAATAATTTATTCTTTCTGAAGAACTCGATAAAATTCCCAAAACTTTTAAAACAGTATTCACTATTAGAGTTAATTAAAGTGTCGTTGTAACCGTTTATCCTGAAAGAAGCTCATTTACACAGATAACTTCTACCATCATTACCCCCTATTTACCATCAGCACCAGATAAATACGCTAACGAGTTAAAGCATTTAACCATTCCTCATTACCTTCTAAACGTTCATAATGAGTTCAAACGTTTTGCATTTCCTACGGGACCAGAAATCTTCGAGCCGGGGTGACTCCCATTATGTCCCTTGGTACCCAAGGGGTTGGAAGATCAGACGCCTCTTGGAATTATGACCCCCGATCGCAATTGGAGCAGTCCCGCAGGCACCTGGTGTATCTGTTGAGCCATTATAGAGTCGTCCATTATGCCCATTGTGTGTTACGAAGTTCCCGCTAAATTGAGTCAACTAATTCAACAGGGACTTGATGGAAATGGACTGATTTCTGAGCGAATATTAATGTTGTAGATGTGGGAGTTATGGCTATGGGAGTGCGGTTAGATATGTTTTCTTTGATTTGTAAAGTCTCAGTACAGTGATGTCCAACGTTTTGCAGTGATTCTCATAGGAAACAAAATTAATTAATTGCTAGGTGAAAATACCCTATTCCGGTTTAGTTGAGGTAAGAAGACACCTTGGAAGATCTTCCAATATAAATGACACTTATATGTAGAATAAGGTTCGTTTGGTAGGTTAATATTATACCTTAAATCATGTTAAAAATAAATAACTGAGGTCGAATAATATTAACTTTTACTATTTTATCTTAAACAAGAAAATGACAATAAAGTCACCCATGTATGCAAGAAATTGTTTGAGGAATTACTCGTGAGTTGCAAAATAATTGTACATTAATGAGATTTGTAAAATTGATAAGAACATTTAACAACTAAATAAGTATACCTCTTTGAACAGATATTTATACGTACATAGTAACTTATTTAGGAAAATAAGTTGATAGTATTCATAATAATTCAACAATTTCTTTAAATGCATAAGTACCTTATAATGTATAAGTACATATATAAGTAAGTATATAAGTATTACCAAGAAGTACATATATAAGTAAGTATATAAGTATTACCAAGAAATATTTCTAAAATTTTATGAACGTAAAAAAAATTATAATTGTGCTTTGTTAAAAAGAAATTTTATTTATACTATGGTATTACCTAAATGCTGATAAATTTTTATAAGAAACTCAATAGTTGAGTTAGTTTAGCAGTTTTAAAACTATAAAACATATGAAATACTTTACACATGGTTGAAAAAATAAAAGTATAGAGTAACTTTAACCGATGTATATATGTATTATATGTAGTACAAAAACTTGCCTTTTTGAAAGAGCAAATAAAAATATTTTCTATTTTCTTTCTAAATGCCTTTCCATTCCAAGTAGAAACGAAGATGGATGATGAAGGAAAGGAAAGTTTCTTCTTTTATAACACAGGTGAGTACTCTTTAAAAACCTGAAAGCTTCTAAAATAGCTTCTCGGAAGTCCAAAAAAAGAGCTGGGCAAATTACAAGAGTTTCAAGCTTTCTTCTGTCCTTTGATCTAACCTTCATTCATTTCTACAAATAAAACTAATCTAAATTAATATCCCAGTAATTATAGTAAAGATATGTGTTTTTCGTGATTGGTCTGGTTGATTTGAAAAAGTTTGATCAGAATCGTGATTTAAAGAACCCTCTCAAATTGAAGCCACCCAAAAACGAATTCTTTATACATGGAAAATTAATGAGTGAACTAAATATTGATAGATCTCTCTATGGACGCTTTCAACCGATAAATTTTAAACACGACGTAAATTTGATAAGGTTCTTTAAGCTTAAAAACGGAAATTTACTAACTTCATTAAATTTATGAAGCATAAAGCTAGACTTAGTGAAGAAATTTGTGAATATCCCTTTAAAAAATATAAATCCATGAGAATAATTCTCAAAGGTTTGAAATTATTGGTTTTTATCATCCCTTTATTTTGGTTGTAACGTTCGGGGTTTTGGACTGAGTGAGTAGGAATTTTTAAAACTATGTTTCTTTTATTGCTTGTTTTTTAAAGTTAAATTTCGAGAAGAACGCTCGATGCTTAAGTAGAAACTTCAAATTTAATTAATGAGACTTCTAATCTAATTTCTAATCTAATTTCAACCAAAACCAACTAAGACTATACTTTAAGCTTTACTACATGAACTCAATTATATTCAAAATGTAGCTTTAATGAAAACAGAGTATCCTAACGTACTACATCACAAACCAGAAAGAGCGTAAACAGCACTCGCAACAGGAAGAATAGCTGGGAGGATTCAGGCATATAAATACAATACCGTTTTAACCGATTTCCGAGCGGCCGACTGTTTTGGCAACAGGCCGGTTATGTATTCATTTATTCGCTGGAAAAGGACATCGGGACTCGTTTAGACACTTCCGAAGCGGCGCATTTTAATATCTCGTGCATTATTCACGTTCCAGTGTGTCATCAGCGACGCTAATCGCGACGGTGGGGTCAAGAGGGTGTGCTCGGATTGGAGAACTGTAGTCCAAAAGTTTCAGTTTTGGCTGCTTCTCTTAATATCCAACCGATATTCCATCGCTATTCAGAGCTGGGGGAGGTTTCATTTGATTTGGATATTTCGGTAAACTGACGGATTGATTGATAGTTTATAAATTATTAGGTTTTAGGTCTGAAGGTGAGAGGTAGAAAAGTGGGGGAGGATATAATGGGATAAAATAGGCTGAATCCATTATAATTACAAACGAAGAGAAATGTGTAGTAAGTTACGTGGAAAATATTCTTCATTTTGAAACATCTAGAAAACCACATAATGTATAACTGTATTTCATTCAAAACATTTTGAAGCAAACTCGGTAAACATTTTTTATCATTCAGGATTTCGTAAGTGTCTCTTTGCTAAACCCTAAAAAGATATAGGGTTTTATATTAATTTTCAATCTTACAAATTTTTACAATGCATTGAATTCATAAAGGTTTTATTTACTTTCCATGTTGGTTACATTTCCCTAAAAGTGCGACTAAAACCTTCTCGTATTTTATTAACCATTATATTCCATTGGTTTCTTTAGATTAATGGACTATTTTTAGATTGGCCATAATTACTCAGCTCTTAAAATGGTTTAATATAATTTCTGAGAACAATCTAGTAAAAGAATGGAATTAATCAGGATCACTTTGCTCACTCAACTCAACTTGAATCACTCAACTTGAAATCATTCATTGAAACATATGTTTAAATACTGAAGTCTAATCTAGGAATTGAGTTGCATATAAGGATACGAAAGTACCCCCTAGTGATAACTAATCAAATATCAATATCAGCACAAATCGATCATTTAGCAAACAGGCACATTAAGATAATAGTCAAAATATATCAGACTTGTTTTCCCTGCAATTTTAATTTATTTTGAACTCTCAAAATGCCCTTTCAACCTCCATTAAAACTATCCCACTAATAACTTCAATTTCACGCGCTAAATTGAAACTCCCATTTCCGTATCTCAGCCTCCCTCTCCCAAAATCGTTTTTGGGAAATTAAACTCGAACGATCTTCACGGCTCTGTTAACAATCCTTCTCTCCCCAACCGAATCGGAGCGTTTTAAACCGACTTTAATTAAAACCTATTCAAGGGTTGCGACAATCAATTTTTTTTTTGTCGTGGCAAAAAGAAGACGTCCACACCCTCGGGCTGGAACACCCTCCCGATGAAGAATTCGAATGAAAAGACCTTTTTTTCTGACGACCCGTCATTTTTTAAGTGTTCCTTCAAAGCAAGTCTTCTTTGGGAATCTGTAATTAGTTTTTTTCCCCTGCTTCGTCATTAACTCGACGACATTTTCACCAAAGACGGCCAATGCATTACAATGTTGAAAAATCTTCGCTAATTCCCGGGAATTTCTTTTACCCCGAGTGGGTAGGGTTACTTGGCTTTAATAGGGTTCGGGAATTAAGAAAAAGCGCCCTGGGAATAGGAAACTAATGTTTCTTGCGTTGAAACGTTTTAATGAAACTGTGTTGGCACACACAATAGATGCGAAAAGTGAAAGGTCCCTGTGTATGAAGGAATGTTTCAGTTCATGAGATTTGCTCCCGGCATGTTATATTTAACGAGGTTCTTTTTAGTGAGTTTTAAAAGGAAAAAAATATTTTTTATCAAATTTCTTGCTTGATTGTAACAGAAAAAAAATCAAGACCGAATATTTGCCAAAATTGTGAAAGGCATAAAAAATAACACCACTACTGTCTAGATAAAAATACCATAATGCAAAAAGGATTGTTTTACTTTGTGCAGGAAAACTGAAGTTTTAAATGATTATAGGCAAATGGTTTTTTTTTAAAGAGCTAACTCAATAAAAATGTCCACCTAATACCATATATTCACAAACATCTTTTTGAAGAGTTTGCAAGTACTATACTTCTCCTGGTTTTCCAAATCAAACTTTACTTTTATGTATGGACATTATTTTTCAATTCAATAAAACTTAATGTTGTAAACCTTTTCATGGCGAGTTCCATAGTCAATTTTCTTTCAATATTTCATTTTAAAGACTAAAAGATACAGAAGAATTTTATAGCAGGGGAATGTAAAAAAACTTCTTAGATTTGATAAAATACTTACAGTATAAAATCGTGTTGAATAAGTCTTATTATATCAAGACCAAAAAATTATTGTACCAATTCCATTCAAGAACGCAACGACTCCTCTTACGTTAAGAGTGTATCATTCAAAAGAATCTACTATTATCAAAGACAAAACTAAAAAACAAAGAATAGAAAAACATGAGACAATAAAAGAATCGAGTTTGTCAATTAATTAGTGAGGTTAAATTTACCGACAATCCCCCTTGTGGTATAGCTTCTCTTTAAGGTCGAAGTGCTACATATTAATCAACTGAGACAACGAACAAATGCTGGAAAAGTCTCGAAAAGGCGGGGAATCTGTCTGATCTCTGAAGGTTAGTGATCTGCGTGAGTGGTTACAGTGAGCGACCAGATCTTTATTCATGAAAGTGAAATCTCATTTATCCTCTACGCTTGGCCGGGTGGGCGGAAGAAGAAGAGAGCGATGCGCCGAAAATATAACCCGCGAAATTATATTTATTCACATTAATTTGAATATTTTGTTCCTAATAGAGTGGCATCAAATTGGATCAGTGGGGAAGTTGGCTTGACTAGACTTTTTGAGATGGATTGCGTGAACTTTAAGGTGGAAAATTGACAGAATTTATCATACTAGAAATGTAAATTAGCAAATTAAGGTCTAATTTATGGTTTAAAGCGATATCATATTAAGACTAATTTCACAAAGGACTTTTAAAATGATAGTGCATTTCAAACTTTAATTTATTAACCTTTAAAGGATGTGTTAACCTTTTTCCTAGAGAATCTCGCAAAATACGATAGAAATATGAGAACTCTTTGTGTAGGGTAAATGAGATATTTTTATTTTTTAATTTCTAATTTTTGTCCTAATTCAGTAAAAACGTAATTAAGAAAATGTATTACTTTTTACATCATTTTAAAAAGTCTACCATTACGATACTATTTCTCTGACCTTTTAAAATAGGCACTACGCACTCACAAATGACCGGGTGTTCACAAGCCACCAGTTGGTACACAAAAAGTTATATTGTTTATTTAACACAAAGCTTTGAAAATTTTATTCTCGGTTTTTTAGTGTTCTCTATCCTTTCACATCCATTAATAAAAGTTGTTCGTTCAGTTGGTTTTACTTTACCAAACACGATAAGCGCATTCTAAAGTTGTAAGGACCAAATTTTACAATGAGTAATTACTGACAAATCGTATTGTAGTAGGTGCATTTTTGAACAATGATAAAATGTAATCGGTAAATTATCCTTAGTTTCAATTACTACTACCTCATAAGAGAGACACTTAGCCAGTTTATCTGTTAATCTCATTAAATTAGCGCTTCATCCTTTCTACGACCTCACAGTATATACGCAAACAATGTTGTACAGTGCAACATAAACTGCTCCAGGTATAAATCAAGAGGAGTGTGATAAATGCCACCAATGTTTACAACCGCCATCTTGGTTGTGGAGATTGACGGAAATTTATTACAGAGCTATGAGAAATGCCTGGATAAGCCCAAGTAATTTTGTATCGCAAATGTAGCAAGATGGATTTTAGGTGTTAAGCACTTAAGCAGGGTTTCTTAGATGATATAGGGAAATAGACAATAAATTAGAGGCAAGTTTGACATAAATCTTCATCTATCTAGGGAATAGGGGAAATAGAGAACGTGTGGTACTTTCGACCACACCTTGTTTTCTTCCCAATATCTAATGAGTTTCTCTTGGCAGTTCAAGGATAGCTTTTAATGAATTTGCTTTAAATATGTTACCTATCAATAATGAAAAGTTTATGAGCTAAAATATTAAATAAATTAAATAATATAATGAAGTTTATGAGAAGGCAATTGACCATTGGTATGGTTAAAATGTTACAAATCAGAAGAGAAATAAAAGATTTATAAAGATTATAAAAAAGTAATTGAACATTGTCTCTTAAAAATGAAAATTTTTGGAAGGACTTTTAAATTTATAAATCATCACTGAAAATGAAAAAGTACCATTTATCTATAACAAGTATCATCATTTTATAAAGTACATAAATGTTGATTTAAAGGAGCATCAAATGTCTAATTTTCTGATTAAAACTAAATCAGAGAAGTACGACCCTAGACCAGAGGGCTTCATTCAACCAATGATGTTTATTGATAATTTTATTACGATTAATTTATTACGATTCAGGTAAAAGAAATGTGATTAAAATAAAACAGGATTACTTATTTATATGGTTTTTCTTTTTGTCACTTATCATAAAATTATTTCTATTGAAATTTAAACTTGAAAAATAGGTTTTATTAAAGCTATTTAACTCTTTAAAATGTATTCAGTGGGTAGAAATTCACACACAAATTTTGGAATTTCAAGATGTACTATGTAGGGATCTACAAATGTTTAATAAAGAGAGAATTATAAAATAAAATAGGGTTCTGTTGAGAAGATTAAATGGGAATCTTTAGGTCAATTCACTGAATCTGTATGGCCCAAAGGAATTGTCATCGAATGTGATCCCAGACTAGTTTTTAGTTTTCCATCAAAGGGTCCTCAGGAAGACAAAGGGTGTAATAGGTGCTACAGCATAATTTTTAGACTTTGAAATTTCATTGAACCGAAAAATGTCACAGTTAAAGGGAGTTTTAGAAAGTTAAGTTTTAAAGCACAGTGCACAGTTAATTTAAAAGGGAGATGTTCCATTTTAATCCTTAAAACTGTTCGGTTTAGAAATAGTCAATGCAAATACGATGTGTACCTTTCTGAAAACTCTGGATTTTACCATAAAGTTCAAAATTCTAAATTCCCCCCCAAAAAGTAAGAGCAAGGACGTTATTTACTACACTTTCCAAAACTTTCAGGAGAGAAGCACAGAAATTTCTTCGATATTATTACAAATCAAGTTTTGTAGTACCACGGAACTCGTTGAAGTAAAATTTCCCACTACCCACCGGCAGCAGAAGAAGGGAATTGTATGAAGTCGTTTTGGGTTCTTTTGATCCAATAAAAAATGGGCCTCTCTCGTCTTGTCTGAAGAACTTCTTTATGCCCGCCATCTTTCTCCAATCTTTATTAGCTTGCTGCTGCCTTCCTTTGTCAGGAAGTGGATAGAAGCAGCTGTATTTGGTGAGTTTCTATTAAATAAGCATCAACTGCAGCTGTTATTTCCGCAAAAGCACTCGGAAGCGCCGCTTCCATCTATTGTTGTGTGTAGTGTGTGTGTGAATCGAGAGTGTGGAGAATATTTAAATGTCATTCATAACTCGGGAAAACTGTTTCTTCAGGTTCGTAAACGCGGAAGCAGTTGTTTCATTCTGCAAATGCGAATCGGGAAGGTTTTGTTACGGGGATTTATGGAGAGGGAGTATAACTGCCAAATAAAAGTATATTTTGATTTAATAACAAACTGTTTTACGTTTGAATTGCAGGATAGATTCATAAAAAAATATTATATATTCTTCTGCCGTTTATGACAGGAGTTAGAGTTAGAGTTAGTTGGATTTAGATTAAAGCGATGTCAAAATTGACTTATTAAAAAGTTTTTATTTAGGGCCCGTTCAAATATTACGTAAGCATGTTTTGGGTCATTTTTGACCCCCTCTCCTTGTCAGCAAAGATAAGCAAACCGCAACCCCCCTTCATAATTATGTAAGAAAACCGACCGACCCCCCTTTGGTTTTCTTTGTACAAAATGTTTAGCAGTGTCTTGATTCCAGAAATCCATTGTGCTCCATGAACACTTGACAGACCTATCGTTAAAAAATTGTCCTTGTGAAGTCAAAATACTCTTGAATTTTTTTCCTAGTTTAGTGTAAAATTTATTTTGATTGTATTTTGAAATTACTTTTCAAAACCAAAAGATTTTCGAAAAAGACAGTGTTTGCAACATCTTATGTAAGCATCACTCATACCCTCTCCCCTTTTTCAGGAAAAATAAGCAAAGAGCAAGCCCCCTCCCCCCCTTAGGTGCTTACGTAATATTTCAACGGCCCCTTACTCCAATAAAGTTAATTACTGGTATTTCTATAAGTTTCTGTATAGGTAACCCTAAATATATCCCCTTTTGCTAGTTTTACGATAAACCAAAGCTTGAGAATGTTAAAAAAGGAAAACGGAATTAACCTATTTTTGGATGGACTATTATTCAATAATTGGAGAAAAAATCTTACAAGAAAAAAAATGTCTACGGTATCCAATTAAAAAAAAATCCATAGATTTGAAAAAGAATGAAATTCTGATTTAAAAACTAAATCCCCAACACAACACGATACTGGTTAGATAAAAAAAAATAAAGTTTGAAAAGATTTTGCTTGAAAAGTACGAGCTTTTAATTCAATGAGTAGTAAACTTTTGTATAAGATAGAACCTAATAAAATCTAATTTGGATAAAAGCTAAAAAAAAGTAAATTATCACGCACAGACTAAATAAGTCAACAAATATTTATATGAAATTTCTCGTATACTAGCAGTTGCAAAATTTTGTGATGCAAATGAAAGTCAAGCATGGAATTTGATGTTTTTAAATATGCTGTTAATAATTATAATAGGAAATTAAGCCTATTAAATGCTTTTTACTTTTGAAATACCCTCTTAAAATTAAAAAAAAATCCGTTTAATGACTTCATTAAAAACTGCCGAAAACATCAAAATGCAATAATTAATATAAGAATCTCCCAAGTCCATTATCCAAAATATAAAAGCAAAATAACTGACCAATTAGCTTTCTGAGTAATTAAACAAATTAGTTAACTTAATAAGCATGAAGGGATGGAGCTTTGAAAAATACTTTTAAGCTTTTCCTGGTATCAAGTTTAGTGTTAATCTTTTTACACACGTTTTCAATAGCACTTTTCAGAAGCCTACTTCTTTTTCTCCGGAATATTTTAATGAGATTTTAGAGTTTTTAAGCTTTGGATTAATTTTTTAAAGGTCGCCATTGATCGTGTTTTGAAACTTGGTGATTAGAAAGATTAATTTCAGCCGTTTTTTTTTCTTAGTTCTTGAAAAGCCATCTTCATTAATAACCTTTTACTTACTAAAGTATACGGTTGATATTATCTACTACAGTATAAAAATTAGGATTTCTATTTTTAAAGTAGGGAATATTTATCCTTCATTTAGCTTATACTCTGTATAAAATAGTGCATATAAAAATCTTGAAATTTTAAAACGAATACATATATTTTCCCCCCGAAAAATGTTTCGAAGTGATGAATATCGTGGGCATTATTTTTGTGAGAATAGAGAAATATTTTATTTACATTCATTTAGTAATTTTAAGAAAAAACTTAATTAATTATTAATTTCTTGTTCAGTTTAGAAAAAATATTTTTATAAAAATAATATTTTATATTAAATTTATATTCGTAGAAATTCAAAAATAGCGTTCTTGAAGTAAAATAGCGTTGCACTTGCACTTCTGCAGGAGGTAAAGTGTGCTTTCTGAAAGAATGTAGCTTTCTCTTTCATGACATTGCACGTCCTCACACCGTCGCTGCAAACCCCTCACACACCCTTTACAGCAATTCTTACATAAAAACATAGTTGACAATTACATATTCATAAGGTTTGATAGCAAGTAGAGATTTATGGTAGGTTGGCATTGATGATATAGTGTAAATTGTATACGCTGTAGATAACCCATCCCCTAATTAAAACGCAATATTAATTACTGCTTATAGAAATATTTTACTAAATAAGTGCAAAGACATCAGTAATTAATTGCTATTATCTATTAGAATATATTTAAATTAAAATGTCGACTTTGAATTAATATAATTTTATATTAAAAGTAATTATTACTTATATTTAATATTAAACAAAGATTTTCATTAGTATTTTATTGTAGACTCGTCCTACCCTTTTGCAAATTTAAAAAATTAACAATAATAATTTCTTAAAAAACATGAGGAAAATTTTGTCTTACATAATATCCTCTTATATTATCTTTTTAAAGACAAATATGAAACAAAACATAATGTCTCAAAGTAAAGTCAATGTAAACATATTTCTAAAACAGTTTTCCGCGGAATGAAGACGACAAATTGACAAATTACTCGGGCTTTTCACCCATATTAATTTTATTGTAATTATTCATTGTCCTTAGCCTAATCGAAATGTTTTTACAAAACCTAAAAAGACGTTATGCAAACTATCTGAAATCCATAACCTCCTTGAATAACTACTTCGGCATTTTTCATTGTTATCTTAACCTTTGAATAGAAGCTTGCAATACATCACTTCTTCCCTATAACGGATCCTGAGAGCAAAACTGACGATGACAAATTCTGTAGTTCCCGATTTTTCACTTCTATGTGACTAATTACGACAATCCCAGTCCTAAATACCTCAATACGTTCCTCATGACAATACCTCTTGCTTTCTAAGCATTCCTTTTAACCCGCCATTTTTATCCAGATAAAAAATGAAAGCGGTTTTAACAGACATTTCCCTCTTTTAACAATCCCTCCCATTTTTAACGAAGACATCCTTTTGCGTTTCCGTGTTTTCCGATAAACAATAAAGACACGACCACCAACCTACAACAAAGGAGTAATCTATCCATACATTAAATGGAAAATCCCATAGAATTAACTGCAGCCGTGGTTATGAGTGGCCCAAGTATTGCTCTGTCCCGATAATAACAAAGTGGGCGCGAAAATTCATCATCAGGGGGAATAGTCATGTTGTAGCCGATTTTAAAAATCGACCCATGTTACCTCCTAACAATATTCATCATTTATTCTTCCAGGCATTCTTTCTATCTCTTTGATGAAACTGAAAGGCATTGTGTGTATTGGAATGGAACAGTTCAATACGTTGTTAAAACTGTAGTTTTAAGGTGTATTGGAATTTATCAGTGCAAAGCCATCTTCAACTCTGTTATTTATTTATCATGTTTGTTTTTACTGATATTTATAAGAAAATTAAATCATTTATAAAGCAAAATAAAACATGTATTGGCCAATACTTTGTTCTTGAAGACTCTTATAAATATATTGCATCGAATTTAAGGATTTAGCATTTAGAGCTACGTAATTTATTTCAACTTCTAACTAAATACTCGTCGTAATAGAATAATATATTAAGGCCTCACAGATTTTGGTTCTTTCTTATATTGGTACATTTATTGTGATAAAAACCACTTTACATTATTCTTCTGATACTAATTTAGATATATTTGGTTTTATCATTTAGCTGATGACATACTCATACTCATATTATGTTTACCACATCTCTGTTAATTTTTTCAGTTTAAAATTTCGATGAAATTTTATACTTATGATTTAAGAGAAAAATTATACTTTATTTTCAACTGTCCGTAAAGCTTATATAAAAATTATTATATCTTTATCGCATTGAGCATCCTCTTTTCGTGCAAAGCAAAAATATCAATTATTTTAAAAAGAATTTAATTCTCAATCCATTTTTCATCTTAAATATAAGGTTACTAGATGAAAGGATTGTGAAAGGTGTGATTTTATAAAAGAGATTAACTTTTAAAAATATTTCTTTATAGTAACAAAAATTAACATTTTATACTACTTTTTGTTGCAATTATTGTGAAATTCTGTCAATTGAAAAATCCATTCTTTGTATTTTAACTAAATAACTTTTATTTTATTACGTAATTTATTTTAATAAACAAAGTCTCTTTCCTATCATGCTTTAAATTTTATTTCAGTTCTAGCCATCAACATTATTTTAAAGAAAAACATTTTAACATATTCAGACAAGGTATATTCATAAACATTGAAAAAAAAAACTTGACTCAGGTTGTAGAGTTGCTTCTATATAAAGTGAATTCAAGCATAATGAGTATTTATCTTTAAAAGCTAATATTTGTTTTGTATGGAAAAATAGTTTGAAATGCAGGGTATCTTAAAAATGTACATAAATATGTTGTTAAAACTCTGAAACAAATTCTTAAAACTTTAACTAGATTTTTTTATTCAAAGTAAATAATAACGAGTACGGAAATAAATTAGCTTTGAAAGTAAGGAATACTTTTTGAACAATGAACAAATAAATAAATAAATAGGATGTACAACCTATGTAGCTTAATTTTTCCCATTGAAATTTTGATTTTGAATATAATTAATATATCAATATCTTTAATAGTCACGTTTTATGAAGACCTTCACTCAGGTTCAAATAAATTCAGTTGGCATATGGTCTGTGGATTGGTACCTATTTTTGTCTTCATAATCTTCATTAGACCATATTAGTCAAGTTTATTTAAATTTAATTACTTTTATAAGGAAGTCATTACCATCCAATAAACTACATCCAACCTGCGGAAATTTACAAATTCTGAAGAAAGAAAAAAAAATGAATTTTCTTAATGTATTGCATTTGAAAATCTAAAATCTCCAGATAAATAGTCGAATAATAGATTACCCAAAGAAAAAAAATCGATTCTCGGGGGATAAAACATTGCTTCCATAAGTGGAATTTCAGAGTCTGAAGTAAATAAGCCTTCTTTACGCATTCGATACTTAGGATTGTGAAAATCGATTTTTGTGGGAGCGAAATGCAAAAGTACCACCGTACCTGCTGAATGAACGAAAAGTTGCATAAACCGATATCTTGATCGATGAATCGATTCGGCAAAATAGATATTGGAGATTGCCGCGAACTCTTTAGGAAGTATCGATCATTTCCACAACAATGCCCCTCTGAGACTCATTGTGAGGCCCACTTATCTGATCAAACGTTTTGGCTTTTAAAACACACTTCATCATTGGTTTAAGTGAGTGTGGTAGGTATTTTGAAGAGGATCATTTTTGTTTAAGAGTTTATTTTCTTTCTTTATTTTTTTATTATTAGATAACACAATAGGATTTGTATAACCTTAGACATAGTCAAAGAATGCTTAGCTTTGAAACTTGTCATGTACTATCATGTAAAAAGATTGAAAAAAATTTTCTGCTTACGTTTTCCTAACTATGTTTTTGTTAACGTGCTTTTAAAGTTAAAAATTGATTCCAGTTAAATATTGATTGAAAGAAAATTCATTGTAGTTTCTAAGTTTTATTAGTAGTAGAACATATAATTTTTGTATTAATAGTATGGTTTATGAACTATACAAAACAAGGCGTAAAAATAATTTTTAATTTAATACGAAAAAAAAAAGAATAAAAAAATAAAGAGTTAAATTTTAGAATATATTATTTATAAAAGTCTATTGGACGAAATATTGAAAACATTAGAATATTGATTCAAAATTTGCAACAAAGCAAAAAAAAAAAATATTCCTTACGTAATAGCCTTTTAAGGATTTTGAAATTTCTCCCTTGATACAATGTTTTCAGAACCGAAACACAAAATAGGTTGATTTTTACTTGCAGATTTTCAGACTTCCAAGCAACTGTGTTGAAAGCGATTAAAACATTTTTGGAGAATCAATCATCACACGAAAAAACAAAAATAAAAAACTTTTTCTTTTCTTTTCCAACAGAAAATATCTTCCAATTAAGGTTATTTACACCTTTCTTGCATTTAATGTAAAGTGTTGTGATGAAAGTAACATGAAAATCAAAATGGGTTTCTTTCAGAAATAAACTGTAAGGACAAAATAATCTGTTAGTTAAGAAGCTAGAAAAACTGTATTCAGTATTTTTAAAACTTGAAATTTTACTATATTGTGTGACTAAGCTACTAGGCGTTACTATTTTCATGAGTGAAAAATACAATCATTACATCGTAATTAAAATGTAACAAAAAAACACTCCTGCTCCTTACTTGCTCCGTTCTTCCCCCGAGACGTCCCTTTGTTGGGTTTAGTTGCAACTTTTTTCGGTAGCTATTGCGAAAATTCACAATGCATTTAAAAACTCCCAAAATTTTTGCAATGCCTTTTCTTTTTTACATTTCTAAAACTGAAAAGCTCATCTTATAAATTGGATAGGTGCATTATATATTTTACTTCAGTAATTAAAAAAATATTTTTTCGTGATTTCGAGCACTCAAATCCTTCTTTCAGATTCCTGCTATGTAGTAATTAATTAGAACATAGCGTTTATTTTGGCATTTGAGAAAACACATGTCATATTTAAGTAATAATTCGTAGTTAACTACTTTGGATTCACTAACCAATTAACAAAAACTAGGATGATGAGATATTTAGATTTGAAACAGACCGTCATGATCAGCCATATCCTTAACATATCATGAAATGCATTTGCAATTAAATGAATTAGGTAGGTTACTCCGAAGTAATAACTTAAGTAACTTCCAATCTCAAAGCCCACCTAGACCACCATCCGGTGCAATAGCTTACCCACCCCCGCAAGTCAATTCGCTGACAAAGCTCTTGTGTTATGCAACTCAAACCACATGATTTACGACCTGGTCAGACTTTCATAGCTCCCCCTGATATCCTTTTAAAAAGCGGGCGTCAAAGGGAGCGGAATGAGCGATAGGGGGGCAGTCCTTCCCCCCTCCCTTCGAAAAGAAAAATTGATTGGGGGAATTTCTCTCCCAGAAAAATGAGGCTTCATCTCGTGGGCGGTGTTCGAAAATACATCTCCAGAAATGTCTTTCTTCATTTGGAACGGTACAAATAGGAGAGATATTCTTCACGCTTCTCTAAAAATATCGCCTAGGAAATCAAGAGGATGATGAATGTATGTGTGTTCTTAGTTTAGTTCAATTCCCCGTTAAAATTGGAATAGCACTTCTATCCATTTTATCACAAATTTTAATTAATAAAATCGGTTAGCTCTAAGTTATCATGCTATTTTTTTATGTTTGAAATAATGAAATGAAATGAAATGTCCAAACTAACTCGCTCTATTACTGTTCATGACATTACCGCAATGGCTTATATTTTCATGTTGCAATATGTGTACCTATATAGTAACGCAGTCTTAAAGGTTTTTCATGTCAAATCAACAGGGCACTCAACCCTACCCTCTCGGATGAATGGTATTTTTAGGAATTTTTTTCCTCTATGTTATAAATGAGAAAATGCTTTTATATTTTAATTTTATGTGTAATTTTTTTTTCATAAAATACTTTTGAAAACTGAAAGAAAATCTAACTTTTGGCTCTTTACTTTTACATAACTCCAGTTCTATTTGTCCGATAAATATTTTTAGCCCTCTTTTTAACGGGGATTTTACAAGGTTTAATGTCATGTAAAATTTGACTTTGTACACAAAATATTTGTTCATGATGTTTATGATTATTCCGTGATGATCGTGGCTTCGGTCCACAGGTGCCCACTGGGTAATGAGAAGTAAGTACTGATTTCGGCATGTCTGGAGCGATGACCCCGGTCATAGTGTGTGTGTTGTGCTCTGCCATTGGAAATAAAAAATGATTAATAAAAAATCAATGTTAGTGTCCTTGAATGTTTTTGAAAATTGCATATATTTTCTATAATAGTATTTATTATAAGGTATAAATTATGAAAATTATAGAATGGGACAGCAAAGGGATCAGAAGTTATAGCAAAAAAAAAGAGTTGTTTTAAATAACACTTTGTAGGTAGGTTAAAGTGGCTAAATATGGCGTACTATACTAACCAATATATATTTACGTTTCTCCGCAAATGTTAAACCGATATTACACTCAATGTTTGCAAACAATTTCGGTTATTAGACTTAAAATGATAAATTTAAAAAATGAGAATGGCTAAACTTTAATTTTGTATACTTATTTTTTAAAAAGTTTCTTAAGAAAATGATGACATACTCGTACTTAGTTTCATAAGTGCTTCAAAAAATATGAGCTAAAACTTCTTAGCTGTCCAATGCACTACAGATTCTGAATTACCAGTCTAAACAAACTCCTGTAATTAATGATGGAGTTTTAACATCCTGCATTAATCTATTTAACGCACTTAATTATTGGTTTTCAAATTGGAAGGATCCTATCATTCATGGGGAACAGAAAATTAATGATTGCCTTGTCCACGAGAATTTCATAGTGGATTTCATGGTGAGTAAAGTACCGAAAAGATAATACTTCAGCCCTTTCAAGCGATCAATTGGGGTTGATTAAATTCAGAAATCTAGTCGGTTTCTTAAAAGAGGAGGTATTTGAAAATAAATGAAGAATTTCGGTAGATCCTGATAGTGTTACTTTTATTCCACCTCCTTTTTTATAATTTCTGTTTCAGGGAAGTTTTGACTAGTTATTATTATTAAAAAGAGCTAGCTAACTTTATAGAAAAGTATTGAAACAACCATAAATTTCATAACCTATTTCAGAAACATGTCAAACACCAATTTTTCAAAAATTACCTGTCAGTGTCAAGTCAATGGATTCTGTAGGGTTAAACGCACATTTTAGTGTTGAAACAATTAAAAAATTCTGCTTTTAAATTTACAAGGAAACATTGCATATAAGGGCGTTTTGATAGTAATTTACAAAATGTCCATGTGTGTGGGCACTTATTGTATGCATGTGCCGAGGAATTTAGAGCAATTATTAGTTTATATTAATAGGGTTGATCAAGTCTATACCCCAGATCAAAACACTGAAGTGAATTTGAATGCTTTGAAAACAAAATCGTTGTACTGTTAAAGTTCCATCTGAACAATATCTAATTGACTATGGAGATTTCTACATTAATATTTAATAATCATTTTATCGGTTAGTATTTAATAAATAAATGTTATACTTAACTAGCATTCTAACTTTTATAGTAAAATCCTTAAAAAATTTGAGAGTTAAGCTATGGAAATAGACTTAAACACTGTTCATTACTGAAACCAGTCAATCAAGTACACAAATTTCAATTACTATAATTTTTTTGCAAGGAAGTTCAAATCCCTTATAAAACTCTGAACTGACCAAGTTTCTTTACTTAAATTTGTGTTCATAGAAAGATTAGTATAATATCGATATGCTCTAGTAATGTCTTATTTGAGCAAAATGTAGGTAATCTTCGTAATCTTAGTAATGAGCGGAAAACCAATCCTTTCACCTTTTTACCAGACGTAACCTATAGCTGTAACCCGATAACGATTCTCCTTTATAACTAAAACGATCGTTATTACACTATTAAGTAATGCATTTCTAATATAGTCTGGTTCGTTATTGAACAGAAGATAGTATGATTCCAGATAACATTTAATAAACGTGAATGGGAACACACTTATTACCGAAAGAATTTCCTTTACTATTATGATTGCAATCTTTGCGGTAACGTGATTTTGTATTCATTCTATAATAAGAAAAAACTCACTAAGAGGAAATATTTTATATTTAATCTGAAAATGGGGATTCGAAGGAAATTTTATTAAGTATTAGTTTATAACACAAAAATGTCAAGGTTTGGTGAATTTATAATTAGAAAACTAGTCAGAAACACTCGGAAATTTTGTTATTGCATCATTGTAATGCATCATAAAGTTTTTTAAAAGTGAAATAGAGCATTTTCAATCACATGACTCGGACCTAACAACGGCCGTAGCAACAGAAGATGTTACAGTTTTTTGCCCTACAGAGGTTAACAGTTACAGAAAATGACTAGCCGTGGAATTCTTCTATTGGAGCTTTTGCAATCACGTGATCTCATACCTAAAACCCACCTTAGCAACAGATAAACAACGTCCTTAGCAACAGTTAAAAGCCCTACATAAGGCACACAGTTAAAAGAAAATAACCGGTTGTGACGTCACCTGAAAATACTCTATAGAGCCTTTTCAATCACATGACTCGGACTTAACAACGGCCTTAGCAACAGAAATGTTACAGTTTTTTGCCCTACAGAGGTTAACAGTTACAGAAAATGACTGGCCGTGGAATTCTTCTATTGGAGTATTTGCAATCACTTGACCCTATACTTAAAAACCACCTTAGCAACATATACCTCGTTACCTAGCAATCTCCTTAGCAACAGTTAAAATCCCTACAAAGGTTAACAGTTAAAAGAAATTAGCTGGTCGTGACGTCACCTGAAAACACTCTATACTTCAATTTGTTTCAGAGGTTCATTGTTTCCTCACCGGTGGTTCAAATACTTTTATAGTTGAATTTAAAAGTTAATGCAAAAAAGCCACTAAATAATAAACTTACACACTATATTTCTAATGATTCGAAAACAAAAACCCGTTCTTAACGACCACACAATAGGTTCCCCCCCCCGAAAAAAAGAAAAAGATTGGTAACCATTACTCTAGTGAATAACGTCTCACAACCTCTTACTATACAGCAAATACCACTTTCAATGCCCGTTATTAACCGCTTCGAAACAACTGGTGAATTAGAAAAGACTGGCGCTTTTCAAATAAACATTTCCCAACGAATATAACGACCCTCTCGCTTCCTTTGCGAAGCCCATTACACAAACATGTATAAATTCCGTTACGCTCAGCAACTCTCCCTTGATTTCCGTTCTCCAACAGGCATTAGTCGAATGAGCAGTCTCAACAACAAGTCGAAAGCCGGCGACTACAATTATTCCGTTCCTGGGGACCTCCTTGGGTAAACACATGCATCTTTAATTACTTCCTGGGTTCAAAACGCTTCGAGAAATTAGTGGCCGGTTAAAGGGTCTTGGGTAAGAGCGACGCTTAGGATTTATTTCGTTAGGTGGGAGAGTTCGTTGAGTTTTGTCTCAGAATTATGTTCGTTATACAACAGCCCACGGAGCTCACTGAGTTTGAGGACGGCCTCGGAGGTAGCTGTACGTCTTCCTCTCTTCTTATTCATTCAGTTAAGGAAACCTGATTTCAAAAAGTGTGAGGTGGGCATGTAAAAGCCATCTAGAAATATTGACTAATTTTCAAGCAGCATCTTCACCCGTTCTTCTTTAGTTTTAACTGTTAATAGAAGTGATGGATTATTTTGGGGGCGGTAAAAAAAATATATCATTTAAAAAACCCCGCCAATAATCTTAACAAATGAATCATGCACGACGGATAACTTCCCAAAAAATTATTTTAAGACATATTTCTTAGTTTCAGTTCAAAATGCTATTTTGCAATACCCTTTTAACAACATTGAAAAATAAACAATTGAGAATTGATTCATATTGAAAATACTTTTAGAATGAGAGAATTAGTAATAAACGACACTGTTGTGTGTGTGCTAGGGATACCTCTTAACAAAATGATAACCTGGTGCTCCTGTTAAGGAGAAAATATTATTATCATCCTTCGAGTTTAGAGTCTTTTTTATGCCTAAATTCTAAAAAATGTCTGAACTAGAATTTGGAACAAAGAATTTGATTTCTTTCTTCAAAATTTCCCATCTCCGTGCTTTGTGTATCCTCAACTAATGTATCAATAGTTCCTAACTTGCTTTCGAATAAAGTAGTGCTCAGTTATAACAAGAAAGCAGCAATAATATCCCCATTTCTGAAACGGACGGGGGTCTCAACGCTGCTCGCGAAGCTCGAAATTTCAGTTACGATGCGTTAATGGCCATCCCTGCCATCCTTCCTTCCATTCTTCATTGCAAATAACGTGCGAGGAAGTCCAGAATATCTCATTCCAGTCAAGAAATGACCCGAGAGGGGTTTCACAGCGACATACTCGCGGGATGAATATTCGAGGGAAGTGTTAAGGGGCTTGAGATATCACCGAATGGCACGGAATGGGCTCTGTTGAATGAACGCATAACGCGGTGTTAGAACCGGGAGGATGGGATGGGTCACGTGATGTGGAGTGATGGAATGTTTCGTTTAGGAATTAGACTTGATGGTATGTCATTCCTTGTGCCTTTTGGTAAAACATAGAAACAGTGGATTGGTGGTCAGTTGAAGTATTTTAATAGGTACATATGAAAAAGATGGGGGGACCGAGTCAGTAAAAAACAATTCAGGCAGGTTTGAGGTAAAGAAGTTGTTTAAGATTTTTATGGAAACCGCCTTGGTGGTAACGCGTTTTTAACCCATAATGAAGGATACATTCCTTATTGAAATGAAACAAGTTCAAGAGTCTTTGGATCAGAAGGAGAAGAGAGATAAAATTACATTAAGGGAGAAACACATCACAATCATCTTCGTCGTCTTAACCATCATCAGTATCATGGTCAAAAATATTTCAAGAAAATATACAGCAAATTTAATAGTGACTAGCATGTAGAAAAAGAAAAATAAATTGTTATAATTTTTTTCGAGTGTTTATTATAAAATGGAAAATCTATTTTAAGAAGAAGAAAGCATGTTTCAAATTATACTGAAAGATTCTCCGAACCTCAAGTGACATTGTCACATGGTTTAAATTTTAAATCATGGATAAATGTAATAATGAAGGGAATGCTTCACTAACAATTTTTCATCTTGTAGGCTCAGTCTTTTTTAATTCCTTCCATGTATTAGAGTTAATGAAATTTTATGAGGGATTGTAGAAAAAAGTAGTAACTGCTTAATTTCCAATTTACTCCAGGCCTCTGATGAGATAGATAGCCGTAAGAAGCAAAAGGAAAACAAAATGTTTCTCGTCCACAACAACCCTTTTTTAACTTCTTCACGGAACGCAACATAATTATCACTGTAACTGTCACTTGCAGAATTAATAAGATGTTCCCGATGAGATGTAAAACCAGGGATCCGAAAGCGTCACATTAAGCATGGTAATTAACGAATCAAATACGTTGTTTGATAAACCTCAATGAGCAGGATCGTTTCGTGGTATAAAAACCAACCGCATGTTTGGGGAGCTTATTTTTGCCTTGTTAAATAAATGGAAGAAATATATTTCAGTTTCGGAAGAGATGTATTTGTTTGGAATTAAGAGTGGAGGTTTGATTGGTTCTCTCTTTTACCATTGCATTTCTGTTTCTTGGAGTTGTTTTGATGTTATTTTAATATTTGAAGGATATATAGGGGAAAGTACCTCGGACCTTTTGGTACTTTTCACCGTGTAAATTTTTATTTATTGAAAATAAATTAATGAAAAGATTTCCCCTCGATAATTTAGCCTTTGGTACACAACATATATTTATTTTTTTTTTCGGAATTTTAATTGAATTATTTCAATACGTAATTAATGAAAGAAAAAAAAACTGAAAGTAGGTCCAAGGTACAACACCGGTATTGTACCTTGGTCCAAAGGATGTTGCTTGGATCTAAGTCAAAAAACTTTATTTGCACCTATAAAACTTAATAAAATTTTTGTGAAAAACTCAAGGAACAAGTGTTCATTGAACCAACCAGATATATAAGCTTACAGATTTAGTTGGAGCACTTTTCAGCATAAAAGTTTTAAAGCATTGTTTTTTGTCACAAAATTATAGATTTCCCTTAAAATTAGTGTTAGTCATGAACTTAATTCCTACCCTGCTTTTAAAATCAAAACAGCAATGCAATAAAAGTCAATATAGTGATTTATTTTAGTAACTCAAGGTAAAGTTAAGTGTATTTAGCTTATAAAAACTTTTTAGCTTAAGGATATAAAATTTCTGTAATATAATAGTGACCGTGAAAAAGATATCTGATTTAAGGAAAGAATTTAAGGAAAGAGATATCTGATTGTCTTGCTTTTGGGGGCTTTCACATTACCACTCCCAACTTCTGCTAAGAGTTGCCCACGAATCCCATTTTTTCGACATTAGCGACTGTTTTTCATTAAATTATACTTGTTTATCGGAGTGAAAAACACACTTTACTACCATAATTTTAGAGGAAAAATTTAACTGCCAAAATAAAAAATGAATAAGATGCACAAGAGGTAATTTATTTATAAAATTAAATACTAAGTAAATAATATGAGAACAAAAAGAATCATGAGCTTTAAATACTTACGAAAACATCTCTGTAATTTTTATATTAGTTTAACACTTACGTCTGGACATTTGCTAATTATTTAGTTGAATTAATTAACATATGTATGACCAGATTGTAGGTTTTTGCTAGAATTTATATTAATAGTTGCGGGATTCCCAAACTACAGAGTCTTAACTACCATAATAACAATTAGTGTGAAAAAATTATTTACCTCCAAAAATGGCATAAAGTAAAATAAACTCAACTGCTTTAAACAATTGTTATTCTTCTGTAATTAATATCTCTCATATAAAAGCCCACGTCACTCACTGACTCACTGACTGATTCTGGAACGCTCGCACACTATGATGCCATCTCGCAATAATAATCATAATCATCAGAAAAATATAAAAGCCCACGTCACTCACTGACTCGATGCCATCTCGCAATAATCAGAAAAATAAATAAATAAAAGTAATTAAAATTTTAAAATAATATAATAGCTTTTAAATAAATATCTTTCAAGAAAGTTGGTTTACTTAATAAAGGTTAAAAAGTTACTTTTAGGGAAGTTGGTTTCTAATTCAACAATAATAAATTATTAAAGTTAAACTTCTTATTTAATGTATAATTAATAGGAACTTGAAGTAGTAACGAGCGAAGCTCGCATAAAAGGCTAGCCTAGCTGTAAGACCCGGCTTTGCCGGGTCGTAACAGCTAGTTCATACCTAAATTTTCTATTCTTGAATCTTTTATTAGTAATTAAAATTCAAGCTTTATGCATATTTTTTTCCTTAGAGTATTTACAGCCTTGGTAAAAAATAGATGTCACACACACATAATTAATAGTCCAGTAACTTTGTCCCCGGATAGTATGGGGTAGTATGCGTCAAATCCGGTAGTTATGATTTTTTGCAGACTTGTTTATGATGTTGGCCTAAGGAATAATCCAAGTTTGTGACCTCGAGCGCCGAACGCAACTTTGTCAAAAATCGAAAAAACCGAGAAAAAATCGTTCTTTTTTCAAATTTTGGCGATTATAACCCTAAAGGACTAGTTTTTGAAAAACCTTTCTACGGACATTTTTAAAGTAGACTAAATTTGCTACTAAATGCACTGCTCAACTTTGATTTTATGAAGAGTGGTTTGGACGCTAGAGCGCGCAGAAAAACAGCGATTTTTTGGCCTTTCCGCAAAAAAAGGAAAAAACGCGCGCTTCTACCCTCTACAAAATGAAAAATATTCACATTATCAACACAAATTTTATACCACGTGAAAGAGAATTTAATTGTCTATAAATAACCTACCTTACATTATTATTTTCTGAGAATGGGGGAGGGAGCGAAGCAAAGATCGGAAATAAAACTTTCGCGCCTTACAGCCAAAACGAGCTCTCGCAGTTGTTAATTTTCAATCTGCGCTTTAATTCCGGTATATTACCAATAAAATTGGTTGTTTTGGGTGAATTGTTGACTAAGCATGTTTAAAAAAATAATTTTTTAAATTTATTTATGAAGTATTAGGTATTTTAGGCGAAAATTCAATATTTTTAAAAAATTCATGTATTAAATTATGCGAATTTTTTAATGAACGAATTTATAGGTTTTTTGCATTGCTGAATCCGAATTTCAAGTTTATTTTCATTTAAAAAGTTACCTTCCCATTAAAAAATCAAAAAAAATCTCAAATTTTCGCTCTTTTGTTCGGTTTTTCACCGATTTTCTTAGAAAATATTGGTTTCTCGAAAAAAAGCAGTACATCAAATTAAAGTACGTAAAATTTCCTATAAGGTGCACTGATTCATTTTTATTTTGCAAGGAGCAGTGTACGATTTAGAGCGTTTTGAATAGCAGCGATTTTTCGGCATTTCTACAAAAAAAGTGAAGAGCGCTTGCTTTCCCCCACTACAGCTCTAAATATATACACGTAACGGACAAATATTTTATACCATATGAAAGTACATTTAATTTCCTACAAAATGCACTACTCAAATTTCATTTTATAATGAGAGGTATTGACGCTAGAGCGCGCTGAATTACAGCTGTTTCTTGACTTTACACAGAAACATGAAAATCATTTTTCTTCAGAACGTTCTAAAGCATACACCGCTCCTTGCAAAATAAAAACGAACCAGTGCATCTTATAGGAAATTTTACGTACTTTAATTTGATGTACTGCTATTGTTCGAGAAACCAATATTTTCTAAGAAAATCGGTGAAAAACCGAACAAAAGAGCGAAAATTTGAGATTTTTTTGCATTTTTTAATGGGAAGGTAACTTTTTAAATGAAAATAAACTTGAAATTCGGATTCAGCAATGCAAAAAACCTATAAATTCGTTCATTAAAAAATTCGCATAATTTAATATGAATTTTTTAAAAATATTGAATTTTCGCCTAAAATACCTAATACTTCATAAATAAATTTAAAAAATTATTTTTTTAAACATGCTTAGTCAACAATTCACCCAAAACAACCAATTTTATTGGTAATATACCGGAATTAAAGCGCAGATTGAAAATTAACAACTGCGAGAGCTCGTTTTGGCTGTAAGGCGCGAAAGTTTTATTTCCGATCTTTGCTTCGCTCCCTCCCCCATTCTCAGAAAATAATAATGTAAGGTAGGTTATTTATAGACAATTAAATTCTCTTTCACGTGGTATAAAATTTGTGTTGATAATGTGAATATTTTTCATTTTGTAGAGGGTAGAAGCGCGCGTTTTTTCCTTTTTTTGCGGAAAGGCCAAAAAATCGCTGTTTTTCAGCGCGCTCTAGCGTCCAAACCACTCTTCATAAAATCAAAGTTGAATAGTGCATTTAGTAGCAAATTTAGTCTACTTTAAAAATGTCCATAGAAAGGTTTTTCAAAAACTAGTCCTTTAGGGTTATAATCGCCATAATTTGAAAAAAGAACGATTTTTTCTCGGTTTTTTCGATTTTTGACAATGTTGCGTTCGGCGCTCGAGGTCACAAACTTGGATTATTCATTAGGCCAACATCATAAACAAGTCTGCAAAAAATCAGAACTACCGGATTTGACGCATACTGTGATGTATAAAGTTACTGGACTATAAATTGAAATGCGTTTATTATAAAATCTTTCCCTAATTAATTCTATATTTTTTCATAAATTAAAGAAAAATAAAATTCAGGTATTTTTGTTAAGGCTTTGAGAAAATTAACTGTAATACATTGTAATAAGTAATTAATGGAAAATGATAAATTTATAAAACTATTTCTGACTTGTTTTGCATCTTACATGATTCCTAAAATTCTTAATTCTCTCGTTTTAACCATTTCCATTTTTTTAAGTTAGAATAGGAGTAAGGATTTTCTGCCTTTTTCAGCTTGATAGGCTTTGATTTTGTCCTAATGTACACTTTGCAAGTTTGTGTCGTTAAAAAAAATACCTAAGAATATTCAAGAATACTTACCAACTTGTTTTATAAGTGTATTTTGAGGTTTTTATATGTTTTATTCATTGTAACGTAATTAAATTTCAATTAAAATTAAGATGGATTTTTGCCCTTTGAAACAAGTAAGCTCATAATCGGATAGATAGGGTACATCCTCCATGTTTTAAGGATTTCTCTCACCCTGTATAGTAGATATTTTCCAAAAGAACTTTGACCATCAATAAAAATTTACTTAATTTGGTAAAATTAAATTAAAGAATACATTGTCATACACTGAGAAATTGAGTTAAATTATTTAGTTTTAACAACCAACTTGTTTATAGATTATACAAGTATGGAAATCAAATTTCTGCTCAGTGAGAAAGAGATTCATGTAAAAGTTTTCATACTAATAGTTAAAAGTATTGAAGTTTTTTAAATGGTTGTTCTCACACACACACACAGATTCTATATTGTGCTATATTATATGAAAGAGTAAGTAGAACTGGTAATGGAAAATAGGTATGTGCTGAAACCTAAATCTTAAAAAATTTCCTCACAATATTCATTCAAAGTGAAATTTTTTTATCTTCCTTCAAAAAAAACCCCCCCTCCCAGCACTTTTGGAAAGGAGTTAAAAGAAATGGATTGCCTCTTTCCTTCAGAATATAAAATCAAATATATCTTTTTGAAACCAAAACACTTTATTTTTTCCAAACCCTAACTTCTTCAGAGAGTTCACTCTTCTTTAAATCTGAATGGAAATTGATAGCTAGAGATGGCTATATAATTGGAAAACTAAAAACAAGAGAAACCTTTTACTTGTTAGATAGAAGAAAGCGATCTTTGACTTTATTTCAATTGACAGAAACAACTTAATTTTAGTTTAGAAAAGGGTTCACTCCCTCAAATCACATAAAATGAAAAAGAAGGAGTCGAGTTATGACAATGTAACAAAACGAATTATTTGCGTGTTTTTGTTTAGTGCTATAAGTGCCATTGATTTTTAAAACTTTCAATCTGTCTTACAAACACATTCAATACCTTTTTTTCATATAATTGCACTACATGCCGTACTTCAAATTTCCCACTGCATTCATCAGGGTAGAGTAAACTGTCAATTGCCAATGGAAGAGTAGTTTTGCATGTGATTTTCAATGATTACACATCGGAACAGGAGCGTAGTTGGCAATACATTGCGAAGGGTACTTAGAATGAGTGAGTCCGGATATAGTTAAGGGGGAGCAATCAACTAGTGTTTAGTTTCAATTGATATGAAACTTGTCTTGCTGGAGCATTCGAATGAATAGATGGAAATGATGACGTCATGAGTGGCAGGTAAATACTTGGGATCCTGGTTTGCAGGTAGATCAAATAAATATCAGAGAGGAGAATGTTTGCATTCAAATCGGAATATGGAACTTGCATGTGTGTAGAAAGGATAGTTAAACTCATATTTCCATATTTGTATTAATGGATTATTTTCTTGAGGACTGTGAAACCGTTTATTTAATTCATACTCGTGTAAGTTTGGAAATCAGTTTTGGGATGAGTAATTTTATCAGTTATATTAAAAAAATCACTGTATTAAGTAGACATATCTACTAATATTTATTTCAAATTGTTAATTGATTATTATCACCCATAATATCCATAAATACAACATAGTGGGGGAAAATTTCTCAAAAAGGGACCTAACCGGGAACAAATTGCTACACAAAATTTTTCAACGGATTTCGACTCTACTTCGTATACTCATTGAGAGAACAAATAAGTTTACCGAAATCGTAGGACTAGAAATGGGTTTCATTCAGGATGGCCACAAAAAACATAGAAAATCAAGAAACCATCAAAATAGTTAGATAGTTAAAAGAAGCTTAATTAAAATGATTTATTTTCTTAAAAACCAAAGAAATATTCACAGAAGTATTCTTTTAAAAGAAATCCAGCTTCAAGTTTTCAAGTGGACTATAAAATATATCCCTTCTCTCTCTCTCTTTCCTTTTGAGAGATCTAATGCATATTTTGAATACTGTGACGCTATGGCGATGTAATTATCTAATTAATATCTATATTTTTCTACTAAGATAAAAATGAATAGACACGTTCCTTAGAATAAAGGTTTGAAATCAGTTTTTTTTACTTGACACTGAACTGACCGATGCAGTTACCTCTTCTCTACAACTTTTTCAAGAAGAGTTTGAAACGGTAATTTATATTTTAAATGCACCTAATATGCACTAGTGACAAAGAACGAAATATATGAACTTTACTCGATACCCAGGGGTTAAGAAAAACTGTCATTTCCTTCAAGTGTCATGGCACTTGATAAGAAAATGTCAAAGTGTTACGACGTGTGGCAGGTTTGAAGGAATTCAATTTGTTTCAGTTGTCAAATTCTGCCTTCTGACTGGTTTCTGAGAATACAACTTTATTTTAGAGATCGATATCGAAAAATCAATCAAAATCTCTTAAATGACACCAACTTTGACATGCTTCAATAGCCTTTGAGAGAGTCTAGTACGAGTGACCAGCTCTCTAAATGCTTTTTTCTTGTAAGGCATTTTTGACAATCATGGGGGAAAAGCTTATCGATTGTTTTAAATTTGGGGTTATCAAACTAATATCTAACACGTTAACCTTATTTTTGATCGATATTTTAAAGTTTAAATCCCAGGAAGATTTTAGAAACAAAAATTATGCATCACCTACTCGAATTATTTTGAAAATGAAACTTATGAATGGTTATTAGTTTTCCTTTGTTAATTTTCAAAGAAGAAATATAGAATACATTTTATTGAAACAAAAATTCACTCCTTTCTCTTTTGAAACATGCAAGTTTATATTTATGTTAATTTGATAAACTGCGCACATTAAAGTTTTTAAATTAGAGAATGTTTCTCTTAGGTTAAGTGTTTCTAAATAAAAACATACGGAGTAAATGTTAAAATAGCAAACAAAATAAAAAAAACCCTCTTAAATCATTTCTCTTCTGTCATGTTTTATAAAAACGTTTAGCTATTTAAATTTGTATTCCCAAAATTATAATTCATAATCACATTTTATTCTCTTGGATAATAATTTAATAACCTTGTTACATTGTTTTTAGCACATTATCATTAGTTAAAAACAAGGAAATCAATTAAAGAATAAATAGAAATATTAATTAGTTTGGACTTTTATTAAAAGCAGGACCTTATACAAGTTTCTTACCAAAGCATTCAAACTTCACAACTACTTCGATTAATGAAACTTGTCTAATTACTGAATAAATTAAGGTAAACAAACTCACAACTCATTAGAAAAAATACTCAAAATGATTAACCTATTTCATTGGAAAGTGTTGATGACTACAAGTTTTTTATAAGCTAATTGGCATTATTTACCTGAAGAGTCTTGGATTTTGTAATCCCTAAACAAAAATTACATTATGATGTAATAAACTTTTATTGGTTTTATTGGTGTAAGCTTTAAAGTAAGTTTTGTGAATTCATTTGGAAAGGAAGCCAAATAAAAACCTTTGAGCATGTTTCCATTAAACTTTAAGTAACCAGTGAACAGGTTTTCAATTTATTCTGAGAGCATAATAAAAGTACTTGAAGCAATATTTTACTTAGTTAATTATTTCACTAAAAGTATTTTAATTCAATTCATTGATCGATACAACTTGCAAAATCTTTGTTTTTTTTAGTCAGACACGAATTAACAAGAAAATAATGTACAGAAAGATAAAAAAAAGCATCTACGTTTCAAAACCATAAATCTGCAGCAAAGAATCCCCGTTATTAATGCCAGCCACTTTCATTAACCAAAGTTCCCCCTTCTCTATTATTTAAGAGCCATGGAACCGGACGATTAAACACGAGTTTTCAAGAAGACTCTGTTGCCACTCCATGGTACATAATTTATCGAAAATATGCTCGTTCTCTTATATGTCGATCCTATTACTGACGGTTGCACTTTTACCTATAAATATTTATTAACGCTTTGAGAAGGCAGAGAGGAGGTATGGCATTAATAAGTCGAGGAGAGGGTCTCGGAAATGACGCTCTTCTTATTCGGCTGTCACTTTGCGAGCTCTCGGCTCTAATTTACGTGTCTAATGTTGTCACAACATTTCCTGAGGAGGAGGGAAAGAACCTATATGGAGGAGAGGTTGCTTTGATAGGGATTTATGGTGCTGGATGTAGGTCGTATAAAAGCTCGGGTTTTTTTTATTATAAAAAGTGTGATATAACTCGGTTATTTTATTTTTAAATGTGTTAAAAAATTCTGTACCTATGTGTTGTGTGCATCGGTCAGTGTGGAAATAATTTTCTAATATGAAATAATTAGTTATTACCATTTGTCTAGTATGAAATATTTCGTTTTGTTACATAAAGAATGAAGCCAATAAATTAATTGAATAATTTCAAACATTGTTTTTGTGTGGAAGAGATTTTACTTTCTGCGCAAAAAATTGGGCTAGTCATACATAACATGTACGCACGATATTCCAGTTCTTAAAAACAATTTGTTTCATATTTAAAAGGAGAAATTGGGTGTAAGGCATGGATATGTCAACGGAGAAATCCATGAAGAGTAACGTAACGATTAAAATAACTAAATCAGTTAGGAAATTTTTAAAAAAAAATCGATTGATCAGGAATATCAATATTTTTCTTTTCAATAATATCGATCTATTGATAGGGCTCTTTCAATACTATCGATAGTTTAAATAACGTAGTCGCAAAAAGTTTGTCACTTCCACTTGCTTGTCCTATTTATGATCGGGAAGTGCTTGAAAATCGAGTTGATAGATAACACCCATCAAACGTGTCTCAGAGCAAGTCTTGTAAAAGCGTTTATTAATAATAATAACACTTATAGTGAGTTTTTTTAAAATAAAATAACTTTGAAAACGAAGATAATATAAACCTAGCTATTATGTTTCTTTATGTTTTGTTTTGTATTGAATAAAGAAAGTAAGAATCGCCAAAGGAAACAATTCCTTTTCAAGTTGCAACTGAGACTAACAAAATCGTATAAATTGGCCAGCTATGAATTTCTTCATCAATCTAAAGACATTACAGTGAAATAGATAATTTTTTTTATGTTGGAAGAAAAGACAAATCTATCTGAATAAAAATCAATGTTTTCCTGTTTGTATACGTATATAGGCTTTAAAATTTTTCAAGCTTATATTAAATTTTAAACTTTACCACGTTGATATACTTAATCCCGGGAAAGTTTCTGAAGGGAAAAAAATTATCAAATTTAGTAAATAAACAACTATTTACTGTATTGTGATTTTATATTTTAGAAATAGAAAATAAAGAGACGTGAACGATTTTTCAGTTTCTTATTTTTCTCTAATGCTCTTTATAAATAAAATCTAAGGGAGAGGATTTTATCTCTATGCTAACTAGCTGCTTTTTATTTCTAAAAACGAAATTAAATTACTTTTTTTAAATTTGTGTACTCATCCGTCATTTTTGTTCCTAGAGTATTTACTAATTAAAATAACCCATATAGAGAGGTATACTTCAACGAGCCTTCCAAAGTTGAGGATTTTACAAACAGCATTCAGGAAATATAGATATGCCAGTGCGACTTATCTTAGGGTATGTATAATGAACCCATTAAAATGCATGCCATATAGATTTATGAGCGAGGCATTAGTTTTCACTCGGTTAAGGAACTCAACATGTTTATTTAATTAATCAGGCATTTTCAGCAGCATCTTTCTAGTTAATCTATAATAGTTAAGCGTGTTAACAAGAGTGCCTAATGGTTAAGAAATAAGCAGCACAAAGATTGGATAGAAGATGTTTTTGTTACCTTCTTGTAGATTTTAACGAATTTCATGAATATTTTTAAAACTTCATAGCTTACTTAATTATTTCCTTAATTACTTTTTAAAGTTGCTGCAGAATGAAGTAAACGTTTCTTAAGTAGTACTTAAAGTCATTTTGATACTTTAAAGTACTTTATATAGAGTGGGATTTTGCTACTTTAATGCTACATCTTAACTAGCTGATCATTAGGCAGTTTCAATTTTTTTTTACTTTACTTATCTGGATATTTTTACTATATATCGATTTCTAACATTGTTAATCTAGATTTTGCTATACTAAATTTGAATATGTTTCTCATTTTCAGTCAGCTTTTTGAATCCTACTCAAACATGATTTAACCTAATTAATAATATACATTTAAATCGCCTACATAAAGTTTTTTAAAGATACATATTATTACACAATAAAAATCTCAGCTAATTCCCTAGAAAAAAATATCTCCATCTCCTCTACACTTTTAAACCAAACCACTGTAACATCTCCTTCCTAACCCATCTTTTCTTTTCTTCCGAGAAAGTTTGGCCTAAGCTTTTTGATCTGAATTGTTCCCCGAAGTCGAAACAAAGGGTCTTCCCAGCTGCGGAAGACGGATCGCAGGACGGGTTCGGCCGCCCGGAAAATGAGAGCAAGAAACCGCTCCGGCTTCTCAAGGGGACACATTCCTCCGCTGAGGCTGACAGAAGCTCCGATGCGGGCCGACTGACCAAATTAGAAGAAAAGCCTCGAATCTCATCCCATTCAATAAAAGCATTAATTGCTTAAAAATTAATAATATAATTTGAATTGTTATAAGATAAATTAATCCGTTTTCTGATTTATTAATTAGCCTTTTTAAAAGTAACCTATACTAAAAAAAATCCTATCGGGTAATCCAATGGGATTTATGTTACATATTTAAATGGAATTGTTTCTTTATTATGTATTAAAACCTGAGTTATTAAACAAAAGGGCCAGTTTTTTTTCGAGAGGTGTATTTTACATTTCATATTGGTTAAAAGGATGAAGAGTTACTGGAGGTAGTTATAAAAAATGAAAACAAAAGCGTAATAGCTAAAATGATGCTATTTTTTCCTATTGAAATATAACTGAGGAGTGTTTCAGTCTAAAGTTTTTGTTTCATAAAGATATTGATATTACTATGTTAGTATAAAAGCCTCTAAAAAATTATGTTATCAATCAATAAACTCATTCTGTTTTTTATACGGGTTTTAGTCAACAAATTTTCACAATAGATAAATGAGTTTATAGAAAAATTTTTTCATTTTAAAATTACTTGTGTTTGCTGAAGTATAAAAAGAGTTGTCGCTAAGAGTAGCAAGTTATTCTAATTTTTTTTTGTAAACAAAAGTATAAAAATTAAGTTAAAAATAATTATATTGCCAAATAAATACGCATTTATACATTTTATGGTTTGAAACTGATATTATGCGTTCTATTTTATTTTATTTTAAGGGTAAAAAAAATGGTAAACATCAATGCTTAACAGTTCAATGCTCTCAAAACCAGTATTCGTGAAATCCTGTATATACTATAATTATATTCAATATATGAACAATTTTCATTGAATAAAATAAATACAAATAGTTTATTTTTCCCAAAATTTCTGCATATTTTCTAGGAAAATGTTTTATAGAAAGCTTAAAAAAAATAATATGTTTTTGCATAAAAGTGAGTTGAAGGTGGCATTATCCATCTTGTAAAAAACTGGTTTTGAATTTTATAAAAATGGAAAGCAATATGCTAAAATCTTTTATTAGTATTTGAAATCTTTATGCCAAATTAACTTTCATCTTACTTTGTTTTAATGACATATTTATCTGTATGTGTATTTTGTATTTACACATTTTGTATTATTTTTGTATTATTCACAGTATTTGTATTTGTGAGTATTTAAAGTAAACATCTTGGGAAATGAATACAATGTTACTTGGATGGTTAGGAAAAGAAAATAAAAATGTTAATGTCCGAAATCGGCTATAATGAATTGCTTCTGGAAGATTTACGGCAACATACATTTAATTTTAGTTAAAGTGGATGTCTATAGTATTAGAAATGTTTTTTTTTATGTATTGTAACTTTCTTTTATATCTAAGATATTTTTATACCTTATCTTCCCTGTCTCCAAATGATGAAACTCGTGTTTTGTTAAATTAACTTAACACTAGAATACAAATTAAAATGACTTCTATATCGAAAACTTATTTTAAAACCTTTCTAATAACCATTATTTTATATCCATGTCTCTATCCAAGATTCGAAGTGATTACAAATTTATTTTTATTGTTAAAATATGTCAAATTTAAACTGAACTTTTATTTTTGTCTTTAAAAATTAATTGAAAAGTTTGACGTAACAAACATTGCAAATAACAGTGATTACTTCGGGAAATGAAAGTTACCACTAAAATTAATATTTATTTGGAAAATATTAGTTCTTTTAATCCATCAAATGTTTCAATTTTTATAAAAATTTGCATTTAAATTGTTTAATTTAGCAAAAAAAAAAAAAAAAAATCAAATTTTCCTAACACAAGAACTTAAAACATCATTAATTGTAATGAATATATTTTCTAGGTCTTAAAATTGTAAAATAATGTTGTGTAGAAAAAAAATAAATTTAATAAGTTTGTTCCTTTTTACGGGATAATTTTTCATTTTAAGTATTTTTTATTTCCCTGAACCATTCATAAAATTTCTTCAAAAATAGGCATAGTGACGCAGTCTAAAAGCTTTTCTGACTCTTTTTTCCATTTATACCCTAAGTATTAGAATTATTTGAAAGTGCAAATCTTTACATATCATTAAAAAGACCAGCGAAGTATGTATGTGAAAGATATTCTTCAGAAAGTAAAAAAAAAAAAACAGTTCCACTAATAACTCCTCTGCAAATTTTCTGGAAAAGTTATCTCGAATATTATTATGGCCTGTGTAATTAAGCATTTGTTTAGAATTTGTGTGTATTATAATAATCTATATTAATAAGAAGTATTACCTGATTATGTATTACCTGATGAATACCATAGGAATTATAAGTATAAAATTACCGTTCAATTTCATGCTTATTAAAGATTTTTAATTCAAAATAATCTATTACCTTTTTTGATTTATTTAATTAGATTTTACTCATTATTATAAGATGAAGGAATAATAACTTTATCATCTACATGTTTAATAATTTTTACATTTACAAATGCATCATGAAAGGGAAAACTTATAACAGTGAGCACAGGGTAATCGAACAGAGAGGGATTTTTAATTTGAAAAGCGTGGGAGTCATTTCCAGGAAAAGGATTATTTATCATCGTTTTTAAAGTAAATAATTTTGTTTTGTCCACTTTTAAAAATGAATTGATTTCTCTGAAATGATGTCATACTTTTCTGACTGATTTCCATAAACAGAGTAGTTATTTTCATAAACATAATTGGGAAAACACATACTATAAGCAAGAAATTACTTACATTAATAATGTCCGAAACATTGAATGTATTCCATTCCTTTTAAGAATTTGTTGTTTAATCATATTAAATTTATATTAGGCCTTGCGCTATCCCCATGCCAAAAGCATGTCGGATTCCTTAAAACAATGCAAAATATCCCCTGTATAAGAAATTTCTATTTGTTGATTTGCAAGGACATCTGTTGGCAGACGGGACTCAAAATCAAAAAGCATTGTCCACATATTTCTTACATGCATTCGAAATCACAATGCAGAGCGCTGCAGAAAGTAGAATTCCATAAACCCTGTCAAAAGCGTTCTATAATTTTGGAATCATGTTTTGTGACTGGAAGGGACGTAAATACAAATTTATGTTTGGTATGTTAAGTAAATATTCCCTTTTCAACTATGGAAATATTCGAAGTACTCTTTGGAATCGAGAAAAAAATTTATAAAGGGTGACGTGGTCTATAGTATAACATGTTTGCTGAAAGGTCTTTCAATGCATTGTGTGCGCTTAAACTATTTCACTATCTTTGTTGATTTGCATAGATACAGTAGCTACTTTCGATTTTATGTATATATTTCTGTATGGGAAATATATTTCAGTACATGGCAAATATTATTCAAATATTTATTTTTATGTAAATCTAAAGATACAGGGAGTTATTTGAACTAGAAAAAACTATTAAGGTATAATTTGTATAAATTAATCATAAGATATGATTGATCTATATAATTTTGTAATATAAATTGCCTATAGTATATAAATAGAGAATGTGAACAGATTGTATCTTTATTAGCTTTTATTTTTCTTTTTTGATACTTTCTGATTCATAATTTATCAATCTAAAACATCATTTTCAAGGATTAAGATTTCAAATCATGAGATGGGATGAGTTGGTATTGGTAAAATGAACGAGTTTTAAGACATGAGGGGCAGCTAACTTATATTGATTACTGTGATATAACACAGTTACCACGTTAACAGATCCCGTTTAGCCTTGGCTCAAGTCTCTAGATTTAATTTATTTTTACATACCCGAACAGGGTTGAACAAGTTGGTAATGAACGTTTCCAAATTAGTCATTCGGAGAAAAAGAAACTGAGTTTTTTTGCGAGTGATAAGTGAAAAATTTGAAGGTATGATTACATTGTCTTTAAAGTTTTATCCACGAACTACTTGGCTAGATAGTTCCATTTTTTCCATGATACACCAAAAGTAAACAGAAATTTCAGGGGGGAGGTTCACATTCCGTATAGTACGTACTATAAACAAGATATATTACCCCTCAAAGAAAAGCTTGTTATACTATAGGCTTCTACTCTGAAAGCAAATGTAACACAGATGCGGTATACTCATGCAATCAAATCCCTTATTCTACGTATATAAAAATAACTTATGATTGAGTTAATGGAATCAAATATAACTGGGGGTATCAACTACTTCTCTATGTGGTTTCATCAACGCCATTTTAACCTCTAAAATATTTATTTGATGAACGGGTATCAAGCGGAGAATGCGTTCAAGATATTCATTGGCTGTCTTGTGTAATTTAATTCTGACTGATTTCGCTATTTAACTGTTCTCCCTTTGAAATGAAATATGCCCCCTCGTGATGTATGTTATCAAGGAGATTTATGAAAGTGTGATGTTACTGGTAACGCGTGTAATGGCATTTGGGGTGTTAAGTTCTCCCCCTGCAATTTCTCAGAGAGTGATATGTGGGTTTAACCGGGAATGTTTCGGAGTAATATTGGTCTGAAATATGTTATGAAATGCACCAAAATACACATTGATTAATTTATAAGAATTCACCACCCGAGTGTATCATTATAACCAGTCTGAAAAAATATCATGCTGCTTCAGGGTTTTGCGCTTAGAAATGTATGAAAATGTCTTATGAAAAATTGGTAACACATAGAAAATTTAAATAAAAGATGCAATGATCTTTTAAAAAGAATCACTATGTTTTTGTATGTTTGTTAGTAACATTAATGAAGTAACAACTACTATATGATGCATTATAATAAAAAACTAACAATTAAAGTCATTCGATTTAAAAATGCTTAGTGATCATGCTCTTATTATTCCAATGCTTTTTTAAAGCACCCTTTTCCTATTTTTCTGTATATTATTGCAGTATTTTTATTTTCAAATAATGAAATAAATTGGATTACTCCTTTATCTCTAAAACTAGTTCCTAAACCTTCCTAAATTTAATTTTTAAGCTTACATTGTTCCATATGCGTTTATTCAGGACAATTTTAACCACTAAATAAACAAAAGTACACTTTCAAAACTGATTTATAATAATAACCGAACAATTTCAAGCTGATTTCTTCTGACACCCATTCAACTATTTCCTCACTAACCATTTGAGGCTCACAATACCTATCTGAACCCTAGAAAGAGATTAAAGTTTTTTTCTACGACAGGGTGACAAAACCATTACCTCATTTTCTCATTGGAAGCGTAGTTTTTCACGGATCCGTTTTACAAAGCTCCGTATAAAAGCCGAACTGCTTTCGACAGAGATCATCATCAGGGTGCCAAGAGAAGGGAAAGTTCGTTTCTTTCTTTGTGTCGTGTCCAGTCACCATCAAACGCGGTCATAATCGTCTGTCTCCGTAAATGATGCCACTAAATCCTCTTCTTTCAAATAAATAAGACTGACTTTCGTTTAATCAAAGCAAGGTCTTCCATTTTTTTCTGGATTGTTTTAATACGATTGTTTTGAGGAATATAAATTTTTGTCTGTCCTCTTAATTTAGTTATAATTTTCCAAAGACTAGTGTCTGTGAAACTTAATTAATTTAAAATCAATTTTATTATACAATTTAGGCAATATTCGAATAAATGGTTTTAGATATGTTTAAGGCTATGATCCTTTTTAATAAATTTATCAAATAGGCAAGTAAAATATTATGAGTTTTTGTGACTGGAATTATTGGAATCGTTTACTTCATCAAAATAACATTAGTTAAAGTTGCTAGATTTTTCACACACGTTCCTTTTACACTCTGTTTCAGCTCGTCACAAGTTTTTTTTGCTTAGGAGGGTTATCAAAATGAACGCTGAAACAAATAGACACAATTGGTTTCTTAACAGATTATCCCTGATTAAAACCACCTCGAAATGAAAATGAATAAAAATGATGAAATAAAAATTTTGGCGAGAAAAAAACTATTTTACTACATCTTAACCAAGGGGTTTATAGAATAAATTTTGAGCTTTTCACTGGCTTTAAGATAAGTCATACATTGGCACAAACCCAGAAAGTGCTTTTTTTGATAGTATAGACTGCATTCATGGCAAGGTGGATTTATCTCTTGATATACTTGATGTGACTGACAGCCATCAAGGCTTTAATTCTCAAAGAAAACTTCTAGAGTCCCTCTGGTTTCTTCTTAGATTATACAGAGGTACTTTTTCCTCCTCCATGTCGTTCAAGACAGCTCATTACATTCAAACTGTGAAGTTTAGAGTACACGTTAGACAAGATTTTACTACATTCCGTTGGTTCCCGTATACTAAGTCGAACATAGGAAAGAAATTTTACAAGAAAGACAGGTTTCTTTAATTTAAAAGAATACGCAGCTATAGTGGTACATCATATGCACAATTATATGTAATGTTTGGAATGTACGAAAAAACATTCAACTCGTTCATTACTCTTCTTTTCAAAGGCCTAATTATTACCTTGAAAACTAATTTATATTAATTTCTGAAACATGAAGATCCATTACATGTATATAATCAAAACTCAACACTTTTACTAGAGAAAGACGCGTAGACTATTTCCTAATCGGACTCTATCAACATTTGTTTCAATAAGAACACTTTTCTTTGCTAAGTAGCCGGTGTTATTTAGATATTAGCAAAAACACTTGAGTTAGCGTGAAGATTTTTAATTTGAATTTCAAGGAAATGAATAAATATCTCCCTTTCATTAATCTTTTTTATAGGAGAGAGACTCATTAAAATTCAACGTCGCAGACAAAGTAGCTCCGAGCACTCCATTTGAAGATTCTCTCTTAATGAGAAGAATTCTCAACCTAAATCAAAATTGAAAGAGCATTAAAATTAAGAGGAAAAATACTAATGATCCTTAATTTAATGATTTACACTTTATGTTTTTAAGTTGCCTAACTTGCTCTAAATGTTAAGAAGCTTTTAAACCCTCTTCAATATAAAAGTAATGAGAAAAAGGTCTTCATCTTCAAATCCTTATAAGGAAGACGTAATAACGAATCTATGTTTTAAATTAATAAAAATTTAGAAAGCAGCTTCTTAAAATTAATTTCATATATCAATACTCTATTAGTAAATATTACTGATTCGTAAATTAAATGGTAAATATCATTTCAATGCGCACCCCACAAAGATGCGTATTTATACCCTACAAAGATCTTAAATAAGTGATTTGAGAAGATAACATTGAATCAAATATTTTCTCTACATCAAATTTAAGCTTATAAAAAAAACTAAAACTTGTAACAAATTATACTTTTAAAAAATCACTGAAATCATGACCGGAGTAACAATTTATTGAATCATTTCATTTCTCATCATTAATTTTATTATGTAGTTGTTTAATTTTGCCTTTTCATATTTGTTATTAACGGTTTTTTCCACTGACGATGTCCTCCGAAGCAGATGGTGAATGTAGTATCTAGTAACGTCTGGATGTAGTATAAGAAAGCCACGGCCTACAATTATGGAAAATAATTCAATAAATTAGACTTTTCTCAGAAAAAAATATTTTTTTTTTTTAAGTTTGAATATAATGTTATTTAAATTCGATTAATCTGGCATAACAAGACTTAACGACTTCAAAACATTCTTTCTTAACGGATTCCAACGTTTTTCTCCATCAGTAATCAGATGAAATGTAAGTAGCCACTTCCTCAGTCGGTGGTTGCGTCGAAAAAGAATCCGTCTTCCTGACCTCCCCGAATATTGATGACTTAATTTGTTTTCTCTGTGAGCCGCTGCCCGTGATATTGCCGTGACCGGGGACCATTAGTTAGGTCGGATTAGCTGTCTGCAGAAATGAAATTCCTGTTCTCTGTGTGTGCGGGAGAGAGAAAGGGAAGAAGGGGATTTCTCTCTGGTTTCCCCAGGAATGAAGGAGGGATGACCACACAACAGACGCAGGTATTTCTTCGCCTAATGGAAACGGATTACCCGACTTGGATTCGCACTTGAATCGAAAACCGTCCTTAAGAGAACGGGGAAAGAATGTGGGAGTCTGAACTGTGGAATACCTAGTTGGCAATTATTCGTGTTGGTAGAACTTGTTTAGGAGAGGGTATCCTTTGCGAAAGTTAAGTCGTTAGTTATCTAGGATGTTAAGTAGTATTTGGTTTAGTTAGAGTATGAATAAAGGCTGATTGGTTAGGATGTTAAATTATTTACTTCTTGAGTAGTAAGCAGTTAATATTTAGGGAACCTGATAAGTTTATTTCTAGAATTGTATTGTAGTTCAGTGCCCATTCTCTTAATAATTAATTATTAGCATCCTTTAATATTTTTATGTTACCTTCATATTCTCTATAATGATGATATATAAGATTTCATGTATTTCAATAGAAATATTGCCTTTTAAATTAAAAATAATCAAACGTTGTGAAGGACGATTCACCTAATTGTCTTACTTTACTTTTTTAAAAACATTCATTACAGACCAAAGTTTAAGTCATCGGGTTGGATTCGTGATTTTTTGAAAAATTAAACTACTAAAGGTAGAAGAAAATAAAAATTTTCTACCTACGCCGGGTGTGTTTCAGAATTTTCTGTAAACAATTAGATTTATTTGATGGTATTTCAGTTATATCAGACAGGAATGTATTTATAAGGAAGAACAAGTGGACGTCACTAGTAGAGTGATCGAGACTAAAGTGTGGGAAAACTGCAGACTTTCCCCCACGTAACTCCATCCTATGGACGAATTTTCCATTGCATTTTATCACTCATTTGATTAAATTTTAGTGAAAATGCATGACAAACTTCTGCACCTTATGTAATGAATATTTTTACTCAATTTTGTTTTGTTTATTTAAACGGGCTTTAGGAAAATAGCTTTTTGTAACGTCCTTGTACTATTATATTCCGACCTATAACACTTTAACGCGGTGCATCTCCACCCCCCGTTCTCATTCGAAATATGCTTGTCTACAAAATAATAAGCTGCCTACCCTATTAATGATTACAGAGAGTTCTGGAACACTCTGTATGATTTTTTTTTTATTGAAACTCCAGCAAACACCCCGTGTAACACAAAAGACTCTCTGTATGATTGGACGACGCTTCTTCTAATAATTGAAAATATAATATTGTCGTCTATACACTCCTATATAATATAAATTAATACGATTTTCATAAGAACATTTAATAGATTAATTTTTCTGAATGATTCCGATTTATTTTTTTGAAAGCAAAACAAATGCAATTATTTCATCTAATCCTATGTCAGTTGTTTTGACTATTTATTTCAATTGAAGCCATCTTAAAATCTATAAACTGGTAAAAATTTTATTAACTAAACCTACAAAAATAACTAAAATGCAGAGCATGTTTTTTTAATTAATATAAACGAATCACCATTGCAAAATAATTCTGAAAAGAAAATTTAATTAAACTCTTTCCCTTGCAATTCCATTTTATTAGAAAAACGCGAAGAAAGATTAGTCCAATACGAAATTGCCACCTAAAATAATAAGACAATCGTTTCAAATTAATTTCTTTTCCTTACTCTTTGCTGCTTTATGAGGGAAATGAGCAATATGCTTGCTCTTTCGGATCTCTGCCACGTATTTTTTAAAAACGTAAGATCCATCTTTGAAAAACTGATAGCTGCACTGCTTCCCGGCAGCACGCGAAATATAGCTTTGTAAAAACACTTAAATTAATCTTAAAAAATGATAACACAAATGGAGTGGATCACGCAAATTTGCCATTGAAAGTAATGTGAAAAGTATTCACAAAACATGTATTGTTATATATCTAATTTAATTGCGATAAACTTGAGTAGCTTTTTTTTGAAGTTGTAATGAAATGCATCAAATAATAATACAAAACATAAATCTTATTCTATATTTACATTTTTTATGCAATAAAAATTAACTGAACAAGGGGATTAAAAATTATAAATTTCCTGATATGCGTAATATTAATAAAAAACATCAAGTTTTTAACATTACATATATAAATACAACAAAGAAATTCAGTTTAAAATGCTACTTGTCATTGTTTTATAATAATAATGTTATATATAAGGTTTATCGGTTAAGTGATCGTCTAGATTTTTTGAATACTTAATCAACTTACTTAGATTCTATAATTTTTTTTTAAATATCTCTTTTCCCAAAATTCTTTTTTAATGTCTAGTGAGAATATTGTGGTTTGAAAGTCGAAGTTCAAAAAGAAAACAGTCATCCATCATTTTAAGAAAAAGTAACATTTTTAATTTTTTGATTGCACCTCAACTAAATATGAATAGTATGCTGTGAGTGGTATACCCTTTTTTACTGTTTTCTCTTTGCACCTAGAGGTTGTACAAAAAGTACATATTTAAGAAAGTAACTTAATTTTGTGTCTTAATTTTTTGTATTTGTTAAACTATGGCAAGGAAGGATTGATATAAAATAAAAGCAATGTGTTTTTGTAAATTATTACATTTTATATTGTTTTTTTTTTCGTCAATTTGTGTAAAATAGTATATTTCCTTTTATCCATTAAAAGAGTAACCGGTAGTTCTTAACGAGAAAGTACGAAGGACTGAGAGAAAGAATTTAACAGTCATTGAAGAACGATACTTTAGTATCAAAGAAGTACAACTAATTTTGTTTTGGTTGACATCAGAAAAATATTTTTTTGCCTCTTTTATTATTACTATAATCTTTAAAAAAACATATACAGTTTGAAATTATTTTTTATGATTTGAAATTGGAATTCTGGCTTTATATTGAAAAAAAAAATGACAACCAAATCCTAATTTGTTTTAAAAGAAGAAGTTTGCATTTTAAGTTATTAATGAAGGAATTTACCAAATTCTATTGATTAATAAACCTCTGATTTTAAACCATATATTTTGTATAAAAATTCTTATTTCTGATATGATACGAGTCGAAAGGGATAAGGACGACAACGGGTTGATAAAAACTTTATAAAGCATATCCAATTTAAGACTTTTGGATAGCGAAACCAGTAATATAAATTGAGTAGTAGTTTAATGACCTATACATTTATAATGGCATCTATTAAAGTCATTTTAGTCATATGGCAACAGTTAAAGTAAGTGATGAGAAAACTCTTTGAAGAAACATTTTTAGATGCTCCGAGGGATTCCTTAGTTGAGTTCCAATAATTTTCCGAGTTTTATGGAGTGCACAAAATTTGATGAGTCCCATTGACAAAAGTCGTATAAATTTAATGACTCGAAGGATGAACCTCGAGAGGCAGATCGAAATTTCTTTTCATTTGCTTACTACTTTTTTATTACATTTATTGATTTTTTATAGGGAAATGCACCAAGCTAAAAATGATGTATCATTTAACTTATTAAAATGAGGATTCAAATTAAAAACTATTAATCTCTTGATCCTCAGTTATCATTTAAACTTTAGATCAAAGCTGTGAAATTTAAAGTAAGAATATTACAATTTATGATTACTTTATAATTTTCCATTGGACTAAAGTAGAAGTTACAGTTTACTCTACTGGATATATTCAATTTTCCATTCCCATGTCTTGTTTTTTAGAAATTTGTTTCAGAAAAATAATGAGATTTAATATTGTTTTCTGACTTTTATTGGGATGCTATTTCTAAGAAAATATGTTAAAAATTATTTTTAATTTATATTTATATCTATCATTTTAAGAATATTAAAAGTTGTAACAACTAAAGGTTATGTTAAGAATTGTAATGTATATTTACATATAGTATTTTCAGGTGACGTCACAAACGGTTATTTTCTTTTAACTGTGTACTTTCTGTAGGGCTTTTAACTGTTGCTAAGGCCGTTGTTTATCTGTTGCTAAGGCGGTTTTTAGGTATGGGATCACGTGATTACAAATGGTCCAATAGAAGAATTCCACTGCAAGTCATTTTCTGTAACTGTTAATCTCTGTAGGGCAAAAAACTGTAACATCTTCTGTTGCTAAGGTCGTTGTTAGGTCCGAGTCATGTGACTGAAAATGCTCTATTACATAATGTATAATTAGTTATTTTATAAAAGTAAGGCATGAATTCTTTTATCAAGTACTAAAAACTTTGAGCTTAAGTGTATGTTTAACTTGCATTTTAAATTTAAAGCAGCATTGAAATAAGTTCTGCCAGACACAAGAAAAAGCTGAAGAATTTAGTAAACTTTATTTCAACAGAATACAATTAATCTAAATCTTTGAAAGAAATTTTCTTGGAATTTTAAAACAACGTCATTTGTTCCCTAAATGACCTCATTATTTTTAAAATTTGAAGTGAAGTATAGAAAATACATAAAAAAAACTAAAGCATTACAATAATATACAAAAACTGAAATACTACAGCATTGGATTTTTGAAACGTACATGACATTAGTACTTTAGTAGCCAAATTTATTCAAACAAAGGTATAAAAGCATTCTTCAACTATTCAGTCAAAACCATTTCAGAATATTTCTCATCGTTTCAAACTTACCAAGTTTTCTAAGCTCCATAACTCACCAACCTCAAAAGCATTTGGGAACAACCTCCTTCCATTTCAGATAGATAATAACCCGCAATCACTTCATCTATTTTACTCATAAAATTTCAAATCGTCTCGCATCAATTTCGCCCAGAATTTCGGAAGATTTCCACTCAAGAAAGCTCTGCCAAGAATCTATCCTCCCATTCACAGAGCATGTCTGTCTCACTAAGTAGACGATGCATGGATATTCTGATACCCTTCTATTGCAGGATACCCTGAAATGAATATTATAATCAGCCGGCAGTCGAAGGAGACTACTTACACCAGTGGTTAGGTCTTATTAGCTGTTATCAGTCCTGCTTGAATCATGATAGGGGATGTATCGTGGTCATAGGTAGACAGCATTGAGTGAAGCTTATTTAGTATGTAATGGGCGCCGAGAGAAAAGTTTGTGGAACTTATATCGATGTAAGTTTTGCTTATGAATTGAATTAAAGATAATTTTTCGTTATCTATTCCGTAAAAATCCCTAAGCTATTTTAAACGCAAAAAACACACATTTAAAATTTGAAAACCAGCCTAATTAAATTATATTCAGTTATAATGATGATGACAATAAAACTTAAGGTGATATCTGAATGTTTCACTATTTTAAATTTAGTGAGCTATCGTTATCTAAAATAAAGTATTCATAACTTTTTTAGAAATTTAAAGTTTTGCTATTTTAAATATACAGGGTGTTTCAGAAGTCCATTTCACGGCTTTTATTTGCACAGTAAAAAATTTCCGTAATCAGATACACATTTTTTGTAAATTGATCTTGTAAATTATGTGCAGTAATGTTTGGTACTCGTGAAGTTCCTCCGTGAATAATTCCCATAATCGCCCGAACGGCAAAAAACGACCTGAATTGGGAATCCGGTCGGGACAAGAGATTATACTAGTTATAAAAAAAACCGGTCAGTAAAATCCGGTAAAAAAAAATATTACATGGGTAAAGCAATATTTTTTATTTTTATTTTACTGAACGAATTTTACATTGACACCAATATTGGGTGTTCAGAAAAGGTTTTGTTGTTACATCATTTACTGACATTTAGATGTTTTGTGTAAAAGGTACTATAGTGCATAGAAAGAGCTTTAAACATTCTGCAACACTGCTCCTGCATTAAAAGTTAACCTAATAAGGGGTACGTTATAACAAGTTTTAAGGTTACTAAATTTCCACTGGAGCAGTGGTAGGATGCTTGCTTAGCATGCGGAAGTTCCTGGATTCTATCTCCAGTTATTATTTTATTAAAATAAACTTGTATAATTTCCCAGAGAATTTATAACCAACCAATCAGAGCAGGCTCTGTTAAAAGTTCCTTCCATACTTGAAAGCAACGTTTCCTGATGTCATCACTAGCAACACAGTAGTTTCCAGCGCAGTGTCTGAATTTTGACTTTGAATGAAATGAAGAACGTCAATTTAAAAATATGATTAGTTTGTTAAACCTATGTACGTATATAGAGTTTGTTTATCACGATTTGAGTACCGAAACTCCTCCTAGAAACCCAACAGGCTTTTTGTTTAAATATTGAATAAACTAAATTCTTTCGAAACTTCCGTGCCAATTTTTGAATTCAAAACCATTTTTAACTGGAAAAATGAAGGAACTGCTCATTGGTAAAAAATGCAGGAATTTCTCATTGGTCATGATTAATTTCATTTTTGAAGTTTATTACTTGAATATAAGTTTTAACTTAAATTATAATTTATATAAAAATGTTCTGAGTAAAGTTTTGTCGCATTTCCTTATAGCTGGATAGAATATTTTACTCAGTAAAAACTACTTCATCCCGATATAAGGAAATGAGAAAATAATTTGGAACAACCTAATTTATTCTTATCTCCTTTTCTCTTATTATCACATTTCTCTAATTTTATGTTTAAATTTTGAAGACTTTAAACTAGTAATTAATCTTGTCTTCTATCTAAAGAACATTTTAATTCACACACAAAACATTGGATTGTAAGTAAAATTAATGATATCGTTATTAAGTTATAAATTTCACAAGTTTAATGTGCAATGCAACACCTTTTATGTCGAGCATATTAAAAGCTTTTATTTTTTTAGTTGGAAAGCAGTCATGAACAAATGGGTATAATAAATTTTATAAAGATTTTTCTCCTAAAACAATACTTTGTTAGTATAATTACAGATATTAAATCAAAAGTTAAAATTTCCTTTTTGTAGGGTTAATGAGAACCTGAAACTACTTTTCACGGTGCAGATTTTTCCCCTTTTAAGAGAAATAGTGTACCGAAGCAATTTTAGAGCAGCCAACCATGGTTCGTCTTTGCTTCAGACCGTTCTGAATTCGTCATTTAGTCCGAACCCATAGAAGCTGAAAGATTCATGCACAGACAGTTCAGTCGTGAATAAAACATGGCGGAGAGTTGACTCTCCCAATTTTTAAGAACATCGAAAGGTTTTAGTTTTCAGAGAGTGAATAGACGATGATGTATAGAAAAGGATATATACTGCAATGCTTAAGCACTAGGGAAGTGGAGGTCTTCAAAGCTTTTTAAGAAAAGGAACACAATAGCTCAAGAATTGTTGTATTCAAGTAGAATGGAAAAGAATAAAAAAATATTTTTGTCACTAATGTTGTTCCTTACAGCTAACGTATTTTTTTAACTTACATTTACTTAAAATCAATCAATTAATTTTACATGGTAAACATTTTCGATTTGGAAGAAATGTATTATGATTATTATATTTCATAATAAGCTTACTAATATTTTTGTAAGAAACTTCTATAGAATTCATTGTTCTAAATTTTGAATAAATGCTTCAAGTTACTTAAATTTGTTAGAAATGATCATTAGAATTATCGTGTTTCCATATTTTTATACAGTTAAGGAAAAACACTTCGGATTTTCAAACCTTTAAAACATGCAAATTTCCCTAAAATGTCCCAATTATATGGTATTTAGTTCACTCTTCAAACTAAATAAAATGTTAAGTTAATCAAATACACTCTTTATGAATGAATGCTAAAAGTCAACTGCCCATTCATGACTTTCAAACACAGTATGTTAACACTGCAATATTTTATACCAGTTCTTGTTTGGGAGTTGTTTTCGACTGGGTGCATTTTAATTATTTTCATAACTTAATAAAGGTGTGACCATTAAGATCCTATAATAGTTCTTTTATTTTGATTCTTTGAAATTTGAGGAGGAATTTCATGTTGCAAAAAAAATTTACTAGTGTGTGCAATTTTTCCAGGTAATTTCATAACGAAATTAATTTTTTTTTCATCTTCTTGTTTATTTTATGGTGCTTGAGACACTGAAAAAAATTTTATCAACGGTTCTATGGTTAAAATTTGTTATCATTGAGGGGTGGTAATAAATTAATACAAATTAAGAATAAATTGATGTTTTATTTAGTTTTAGGACTACCTTTGAAGTATTAGTTATTAAACTATGCGACTTTTCTCTTGCACTAGAAATAATATATAACCTAAAATTGCACATATTAAAAGGAAAACAAGATAAAATTTACTGGTATTCACTGCTTATGCACATCATTAAAGAAGTAAATGCTTTGAAGTTGGAATATAAATTATCTTATTAATAGCATAAAATAGCTTTGACAATTTTTTCCTTTAAAAATACTTTAGTTCAGGCTGATAAATATTCAGGTATTGATAGTAAAGTCAGCCATCAAAATTTCATCAGAGAAAGAAATAGTAGTAGTAGTATTAAAATTGCAAGAAAGTATTGAATTTTGAAATATAATAAATATCTCATCGTGTTGCTTATGTGGGTAATCGTGTGAACCCATACGGTTGGAATATATAGCCTGTATTATAATTCACATTGGTCAAAAGTTTGGAGAAATACTTGATAAATGGGTGAAAATATTATACTTAGATGATTCTTATAGAAAGGAAATTCAAGATGAAAAAGTAACTATAAAATTATAAAACACACTTTTTTGAAAACTTTTTTAATTGTAATATATTTACCGGGAATATTTCATGAGATTCTAAGACATAAAAGAAAAGAAAAATGAGGGCATCTGGGCGTTAAACCTTCGGCTCTAAAGCTCATACATATCAGAATTCAAAACAAACTGTCTGCGGCAGTTTTAGTTAGAAAACGTCAAGAACAAGTTCAAAAGAGATTTAGAGCCTTATTCATTTTTAACGCATCTCTAGCACAAGGTTTCTCTGCGACGGGGCTTGTATATTTCAACGTCTCTATATTACTCTTTTGAACGCGAGTACCCGGAAAATGTCAGAAAAGCCATCTATTAAAGACTAAGAATAAACTAGCAACTTTGAATTAGAAAATTAATTTTATAAAAAGCAGTTTATTCAACTATTCCTTTAAAAACGTTTTAAGCTTCTTAAGGTCTTTAAAAGTTATTTTCCCTTATAAGAACTGTTAAATGCTTTTAAAGATTTTAAGAAAAATAATACTTCTTTGAAGTTTAAGTATTATTAGATTTATTCAATCCAAAAGAGTATGAAAACATCTTATTTGGTATACATAGCTTTCAATACATAAATAAGTATCTTGAAAGAAGTAAATTAAGTATTTCCTCTTTAATAAATTATGTCCTTCGCTTTAGAGATATATTTTAGTTAAATATAAAGCTTTGCTATTTTGTTAAATAAAAATATCATTTTTGCTATTCCTTTTCTTACCCCCAGTACATCTAAAAATGAGAATCATTATTTTTGTAACTATTTGCTGCATTTTCCTATTTTTAATAAAATGGGATTTTTCACTGCTTTAAATACACATACTAAGTTAACAATATATATCTTTGAAATTTAATTTTCAGTGTAATTTATTTTCACAATAACAGAAAAATAAACAAACCATTCTTGATTTATAGACATTATTTTGAAAATACTTGTTGGTTTGTTCGTTATAGTACCTATTCGTTAATCAAACTACAAGTGTAACTTTTAAGACATAATTCTCAGTAAAATTTATTGTTTTAAACGTTTCCTTACTCTCTTTTGACATGTTATTATACTGCCACTTTTGATTGGGATGTTTATTTACCTAACCATAACCAATGGATACCGACTCAGTATGGAATAATTTTAACAAGCTATTGTTTCCAACTTTAAGGAGGGTAGTTTATATACGGGTCTAAAAGACTCTTAGGCATTTTAAACTGAAAGCCTCATTTTTCTTCCCATTATATGAATGAATTTCTTTCTCGGTATGCGCATACGTAACTAGCTTTCAAGTAGGATGGCAAATATCCTGGAAATTTGCGTTTAAAAATTCGTGCTGTAGCTTCGTCGCATTGGCTTCTTGCCAGTGTATCGTTTTCCTTTCAACTCATATTTTCTCTGATAGTATAACTTCGCTTTGTTATAGTAATCTATCATTTTAAACCATAATCTATGGTATGTGAATTTTTCCTTATACGGGTCAAATGGGGTCGGGGAGCTAATAGACGAATTTAAAGGTTATATAAAAGGTTACTGAAGTTATATTTTAGTTCTTCATTTTAAACCAGATGATACAGGACTGTAAAACCACGGCTTACTTATACTATACAGGAAATCATTAAAATTCCAGATGGCAGTACTGGACAAACTGGCAAAGCATATCCACAGTGTTGAAGGCGGTGGGTGATATAGGTAGGACTTTAGGCGTGGTAAAACAAAGGAAAAGTAATTAAAATTATTTTGAATAACGATCAATAATGCGTAAAAGATTTAATTCAGGGAAGCAAAGCATTTACTCTATGACATTTAAAAAATGTTTAGAACCTTTTAAACTTAACCATTCATAATTATTTTAGTTGAATCATTTTACAAAACAAGCGTTATTAAAAATATTTTTAGTCAGTATAATTCAAATGTAATCAAAATTTTAACATGCATTTAAAGTAGTTAATGAGGAATTTAGAAATAAAGAAATAAAAACATCCGATCATACCAACTACCTACTTTCATTAAAATTGTTTGCTTGAAATTAGTTTTTGTTCCTTATTTTTTGTTTGGATAAAAGTAATGTAAACCACATCAATATTGCTTATCCAAGTATCAAAAATTTAAATTACAAGCCACAAAGGGATATTGAGTCAAAAATTAAAAATTAATGTCATTTCATTGTCAATGTTATTTAGTACAGTATATGAGGATAAAAAAACAAGTGTCACAAAATAATAAGTAAATTGCTTTTAAATTAACTTTAATTCCAACATTCCTTTATGATTTTCCTACCCAATTCAATTTATCAGCATTATAATTATTTTCTACGATATTACAACTGAAATACTAAGTGAAATTTAAACTTAAAATTAATTGCAAATAACAAGTGTAATTATAAATAGTGTATTGTCCATAAAAAATGAAATCTTGAAATTAAACTTAATTCTTCTTTTAACTTTTTGACACAGAATTCTTCATTTCTTCAATCAATAAAGCATAAAAATATATCCGTATTGCTTTGATTATTCTTGCACACAAAATTTTCTTTTTTCAAATTAAGATTATTCACATTGAATAGAAAATAAATCAGTCTTTAGAATAATGATGCTAATTTAAATGTATAATGTTTCAGCAATAAAGTTTTTTGTTATACATATTTTGCTGGTTTTTGTAACACTTTTCGACCGAACTTAATCAATCATATACCTACTGAGGAAAGGTATTGTAGTACCTCGGACCTATTTTTCTTTTTTACCCTGTAATTTGGTATTTATTGAACATAAACTGGTGAAACAACTTTCCCTTGATAATTTAGCTTTCATACCCAGCATATGTTTTTTATTTCGGAATTTTAATTGAAATATTACAGTACATAATTAACGAAAGTTGTTTAAGTTTAAATCAATGTAGATAGTTCCAAGGTACTACACTGGTATTGTACCTTTGTTTCAAGGGTATCTTGGACCTATGAAAAATATTAGTTTATTTCTCATTTAATGGATATAAGCCTTCTTTTCAGAAACCCTGATGAGATTTGATCGTGTGAAGGCTAATTGGAAAAATCTCCGAACTTATTCAGTCTCATTAAATTTGGTTGCTTGCTTTCAAACATTTTCGAGTGTATTTATTAACTGATTCATAGAACCAAACCCTGAATGGATTCAAAGTTAGAAAATTTACTTTTGATATGCGGAATCAATTTTGAATTATCTCTAATTGTTTATTTTTTTTTAAATGTAACTAGACTGAGAGCCCTGGTTGTAAGGAATAAGGATGCTGATTTATTTTTACTAAGGATGTTAACTTAGATTTTTAAGTAGAGCATATAACTTATCCTTCTCCTTATTACAAAAACGAACACTCATTATGGGTAACTTAGTTCGGTAACATAATTAAAACTATAAATTGAAGTTGTGCAATATCTGTAAATTTTGTACAACACTCATCGCTTTAAGTTATTTTATTTCAAACTGCACTCAAAAATATCAAACAAATCTTAAGAGTCCACGTCACATTCTATTCATATCTGAGCATTACAACAAAATCACAAAAACTACAAGAAACGAAGGCGTGTATTTCCCACTCTTAAATAAATCAAAAATTTCTTCACGAAACCCAAGACACCTGTTCACAGTAAAGGCGCAGAGACGTTTTTCTAGCAAGAGTGAACAGACGACGAGTAACGAAATTTATGATTTCACGTCCAAAATTTTACGATCATACAGGGAAAGTGTTGAAATAGAATCGCATCGTGTTTCTTTTGAAGGGAGCTTTTGCAGTCTGTATTTCTTGCATATAGGCAAGCGAATTTTGGAGGGATATGTATTTTCTCTGCTATAATAGGATCTATGAATTCATTGTTATCTTTTAGATAGCTTGTATGCTTTGGAAGATTATGTATTTTCTCTTTCTAGTTTTATAGTTGATCATTTGTTTGGTAATTATTTCTCTGTTACAAAAATTTTGGAGAACGGTTTTCAGAGAAAACATTTATGTAACATAATTTTCGGGCTCTTTTGAGGATCCTGAATAAGCTTATAGACTTTCTAAAAAAAAATTCAATTTTTAGTTTACTGATAAGGTTGCAGTTACATAGCAAGAAACTGTCAAACATTTTATAATTCATCCAATCACAACGACCAATTGAGGCAATATTTTATAATGAAATAAATTCTTTTCAGGTTTTTAAAACGCACTTTCCAAATTAAATATCTGTCGAAGGCTGGTTTATAGAGTGTTTTCAGGTGACGTCACAACCGGTTATTTTCTTTTAACTGTGTACCTTCTGTAGGGCTTTTAACTGTTGCTAAGGCCGTTGTTTATCTGTTGCTAAGGCAGTTTTTAGGGATGGGGTCACGTGATTGCAAATGATCCAATAGAAAAATTCCACGGCCAGTCATTTTCTGTAACTGTTAACCTCTGTAGGGCAGAAAACTGTAACATTTTCTGTTGCTAAGGCCGTTGTTAGGTCCAAGTCATGTGATTGAAAATGCTCTATTGGTGTATGCTTTTATTTCTTCAGAGTGTTGATTTTAATGAACATTTGTTAAAACAATAGATATTAGTAGACTTCCTCTATGTTTTTTAAAGAAAACATTTTGATTAAAATATTTATAAGTTAGAAGATTTCAGAAGTCAGATTTAGAAAACGTTAGAAGTCAGATTTCTCTTGACGTATTTTGGAAAGTTGGTTGACTTGTTTTTACGAATGTTATATAAAGTGAGTAAGTTCAGTAAGCTGGGTTTTGAGAAGAAAAATTGCAAAAAGATCCTAAAGGTCCAGCGTGATTAGTTAATAGGGGAGGAAGTTTTGGTTAAAACAAGTTTATGATATATATTGAAAGATGTATGAATATGCGGCTGCCTTGAATTTTCATAATCGCATTACACCGTCTGCGGTTGTTGGAGGGAGTGTGAAACAGTTTTTGTTCATATAAGTAAGGTATTAAGGTTAAGGTTCAGGTTCAAAATTACATGAAGCTCAAATAAATCTATTAAAAATTATAACATACAATCTATACATTATTAAATTATAGGGAATAAGTTTTCTCCGCTCATTCTTTTGTTTAAAAACTTAGAAATTCAGTTTAATTATAGTAGAACCTCTTAATTATAGTAATAATGTATTAAACTAACTTGCTTCTTAGGCAATATCCTTCATAAAATTTTTAGCCATGACTAATTTTCACCACCAACAGAATGCAGAGAAACTTTGATAATTCTTTAAAATAAGCCTCTTTATACTATACTAGTAAGGATAAAAAATATTTAATTGGATTACAATTTATGATTATATCTGATGAATTTAAGTTATTCAAAATTAATTAAAATTAACGTGATGGTTAATTAATTTTGCACAACTGGAAACAAAAGCATGGGGGTTCTTTACTTCATAATTGAAACATTTCACATTGAAGTTTTTAAAAAAGTACTTAAATGGGTTCTTTATAAAAATAGAAGATATTTTTTAATATTGACCAGTGAAAATATTTTTGGGTAAACATCATCTAAATCTCTTGAAAGTATCATATTCACACTTATTAACTTTTATAACTAAAATTCTCCATAAACGTCTACATAGAGATTGTAATTTGATTTCAACATGCCATTAAAACCATTTTATTAGTCTTATTCCTTCAATGGAAATGTCCTATTATACTAACCAGACTTATTGAATCACGGCACCTTACAACTTATACATTCCCACAGAAAGGAACTTCTTGATTGTTAATTAAATTTGGCTTTTATGATTCTTGCAAGACTCCACTGATTTTACGAACATGATAATAGCAAAATGAAGGACATGGCGCCTAGAAAAGGCAGGTTACATTATAAGTAATTGCTCATGCTAATATGTGATGCTAATTAGACTTCGTAGAAATATTGTCTTTCATTATTTGGTTGTAATCGAATTGCAAATGTGTTTAATGGTTCAATCAAGCTTAGGAGAAATTGAACGTGGGTGAAACCATGGGTTTCGCTTGTATTGTCGACATATTCGTGAGGCATCTTTTTTTAAGCGTTGATCTGGAATGTTTCTACGCCAACACATTTCTGCAGTCTTTAGCTATAACACTCCTACGCAAATTATTCTATATAGTTAGGTTTAATACGGTTATTTCTTTAAGAAATGATGTAACTAACGAGAAATACAATCTTTAAATTTTATTAAGTTCTTCTATACAGAGGGATTTTTTTGTAAAAGATTTGAATTAAGGATTTCATGAAATTTAACTGTGAACAAATTCTAACATATCGAAATGTAGGGGAAATTTGTGCAAATAGGGTCACCATGTAGTCACACCAGTTTATTGCAATAATATTTAAGTTACTCAATTGGGTGAGCGGCTACATCAATATTAGGGGATTGCAAAAAATTATAGAATATTCCAGATACACCCTCCGTATATTGTTGCAATTAATGAAACATTATTGCCTTCAAATTTTCAGGTCTCTAAGCCATGTTGACCCCCGCCCACCTCAAAATTAGTTTCCTATAGTAAACGCAATTTGACTATTTGGTAACAAGTTTAATTTTTTTGTCTTTTTTTCTATGGGCATTAACTTTATATCGTTTTTTTCTAGGATAGTGACAGTATTGACAAATTTTATACAATGGCCCTAGCTACAATTACAAATTGTACCTAGATTGTAAATGGACTCTAACCGTCTGACGTCACACGGAACCAACACGTGATCTACTGAGCTTGCAATTGGTTACCACAGATACTACACTAGTAGATCTACTAGTGTAGTATCTGTGGTAACCAATTGCAACCTCAGTTGTAGGTCACGTGTTGGTTCCGTGAAGTCTCGAACCAGATAGGCGGTTAGAGTCCATTGTACCAAATTGTAATCTATTTGCAGATTTAAAAACAACCTTTTATTTAGATTAATACACTTATTAATACATTTTTAATATTCAAAAAGGTAAGTAATTAGTATTCCGATGTGTGTATAATCAGTTTCACAGAATAAAAGAAGTTTGTGTCTTAGTTATTGGGGATGGAGAAAAAGCGGCCCTAGGTACATGTTGTAATATTTAGTTAATGAAAGAAGGGATCGAAAGTGGAGTACGAAAAGAAACACCCAGGCTCACCCTCGGCCAAGAACACACACACTACACTTAATACAAACTGGCATATACACATCAACGAACTAATTTCAAATGGGAAAACTCTCACCCACTGCTATACCAGTAACCTGTCCTACTCGGACTTCCTCGCACGTCGTGGACTGACCTTGTCTTGGGCACCCATGGGAAGCCGCCCAGAGGGACCGGCGGGTGTACTTGGAGATCAGGTTTCGGAAGCCGCCCGGGAATGCCCTGGGATCCGGCTTGACATCAATGTTGACCAACGATGCTGGACACACGGGTGACTCTCTAGAGAAGCCGCCCGGATTGGGCCCGGCTTGTAGCTACGGTTGACACCACAGGAAGAAAGATCATCTCAGGTTGTCTCGGAACTTGAAGAACACAGTACGACGCGCTACCATTCTAAGAAGCTGGTGTAGGAGGGATTCACGGAATTCACGAACACATTTCAAAATTTAGGTTTATTTTTTAAATTTACTAGTACGATATTTTACATGAAGCGATCCTGCCTATAGCTAATATTTTAAAGTCCTGAACAGACATAATGGGATATTAAAAAGGGCGCAAAAGCGCATCAGCAGTTAATTAACGTCTTAAAGGCATGATGACGGTGAGAGAAGTGAGTGAGCTGTGGGGTCCCTCAAACAGAACGGAAAATTAAAACGCGCTGATTGGTCCACGTAGGCAGCGTCAGTGCTTCTGCACGCCAGACGAAAAGAGCAAAGCCAAAAAAAGGCGGGAGAAAAAAGAAGTGCACGTGTCCTTCAACAGTATTCGTTTTCACGAAGAGGTCACGAAAAAGAAACGGGGTGATGCTAAAAATAGAATGAGATAACCGAACAGATTAAGAAAAATATATGGGGGAAAAACGAAAGACTTTTACCACATATTCTCCCACGAGACAGGGAAAAAAAAAAAAAAATTTGAGAAACAAAAAAACAGCCAAAATGAACAGACTGGGGGCAGCGCTCACTTCACTCTTACAAAATATCTATATAGAAGGTGAGCTACCAATAACAATATCAATATTACATAAATAATATTATGCAGATATCACTACTATTACTATAAATTAGGCAGGACGCGTTGGCTTACAAAAATTTTCATACATACTACGATGAGAGTTCATCGGACAAAAAAATTCGAGTTAACATTCTTGCCTTTTGACAAACATCAGATTACAACTGAAATGTAATGGATTACAAAATCGAATACAAAAACTTATATCACTACATACACTTTTTAAAAAATACAAAAAAGGTGTATCAAAGAAATCTGGTAAATTGTGTGAACGGAGAAAAAAAAACAGGTCGCAATAATATACCTAGAGTGATCAGTGGATATCAAAAATAGTATGACAACAAAACATGGGAAAGCCGTGGAAAACACACCCTGTCGGTGTTAAAACAAAAAAATTTTGAAGAGGGGAAAATGACTAAAGTCAACCAGGAACATTAACATGTTTGGTCACCTGACATAAGACCAGCTCATGATACAGGCAAATGCGCACATCCAAACAAAAAAAGGGAACATACAACTTAACAAAAGTGGTTGTTAGTTTTTACTCAAAAAACGTTGGTAGCTACCCAACACAGACAAGATGAGGATTCCACGATACAGGTTGATTCTATTATATTCTATATTAACAATAACGACTTGCAGGTCTAGTTACGTGTATTTGGCAAATAAATTTTCCAGTATAGCGACCATAACTGAATAAAATCATGAAGAAAAAATATAAGATAGATATTGTTAGACCTCAAGTGCCGAGAGAAAAAAATTAAATTGATGGGTATCACTAAAGGTATTATTCACACTACTTATATTAATTACCAGATATAAGATACAAAGCAGCCTCTGGACAGAGCACATATCTTCCAGAAACATAGAACACACTTATAAGAAAGAAAAAAACTGGACATGTCCAAACAAAGAAAATACGTAAAAAGAGCTCATTACATTCCTCCTATACATTTTGATGAAAAAAATGTCACTTGGCGTAGGAGAAACGATACTGTTCATGACAGTTGAAAATGACTATTGGAAATGACAAATTAATAATTCCAATAATATTGAAAGTCAACGTTCATAAGACGTGACACGTGAGGTACCTCAAAAAAACACAGCTCTAGTATTTATAGGAAACCAACAATATTTTTAAATGTTTCCAACTTCAAGTGTTAACACAAAAAAATCAACAAATCCCGAAGGAAAGGAGAAAAGGCTTGACTGACAAACTTCGAAGATAATATGATTAAGAGTCGACAATAAAATGACTTAATAATTCACGTGAAAAAAAATTATAACAACCTTCATTTTGCAAGGTATATATGTGGATAGCCAAAATACAACCAAAAAAGAACTCATGGACAATTATGCCATGTATAAAAAACAAACAACAAATGGAGTTATCCACCGACAATTTAGCTTGTCTTGCCGCTGGACAAAACCATTTAACTACCCATTACTTAAGTAGGACAAAAACTACAACCGAAGTTGTAAGCCTAATACAGACTAGCATTTGAGGTCAAAAACTATTTCACGTATACTGTGGAGGAACGAGGAATATATAAAAAGAAGAACAAGATTAAGGCATCAAGTAAGATTATCAGTTTAGATCCACAAAAAAATATGTTTGCACAAGACCTCGAAATATTGTATTTTATGAATACCCATCTTTTGAAAGTAAAGAAATATATATATAAACATGTGCAGACTTGACTGCATGTAGGATGCCAAAAAAATTATAGAAACCTCCACAGTTTTGATAAGAGCAAAGGATAACCAAGACAGAGTCAGAAGCGCAACCTCCAGCGCGTCGAAGTATGGAAAAAAAAACTGACAATTCTACCGTCTAGGTCGTAAATTATAGGATCTCCTAGTTGCTGATGACTGAGCCTGGGAGCTAGGATGATACGTAGCTAAGTACTCTTTCCGGTGTTCCACCCTCAGCAATCGGTCAATATGTACTATAAAATTCTTTTCCGGGAGTTGTGGAGTTCGGTTGATGATTAACAAAACGGGTGACTTAACCTTGACAACAGTGAATGGACCGTCATAATGGGGTTTATACCTGTCCTTAGATTTCAAGTAAACACAGTCTCCTGCTTCAAATTTTCTTATTGAAGTTTTAGAGTGCTGATTCCTGTAGTATTTCGACTTATTTTTAGAAGCGGTTTCCTTAACTTGTGTATGAATTTTGTCTAGTACTCTGAGCTTTTCGATAACATTATAGGATTGTGAAAGATTGTTAATCTCAATACCGCTGTTAAATGTATCAGTAAGTAAGGAAAGTTCGCGTCCGAAATGGACAAGATTAGGAGACAGCTTAGTAGACCGGTGAATAGATGCGTTATATAGATTCTGATGTACCAAGATTGCATCATAAAAAGAATATCCCTGGTCTACCAGACAGGCTATGGTCGATTTTAAAGACGTGTTGATTCTCTCACTGATGCCGTTGGCTTGTGGATGACCCGTCGAAGTGTGTTTGAGTGTAATGCCCAAGGACAACGTAAACTTCTCAAAAACTTCAGATGTGAATTGGGTTCCCAAGTCTGTAAGTATCATCGAAGGACGACCATGAAGAGATATATATGTAAAAAGAGCTTGAATTACCGCGTTAGAAGTGATGGACATTAAAGGGAAAAGTTGCTGATGACGACTAAAGTGGTCTATTATAGTTAGAATGTGTTGGCCATTCGAGAATGGACCAACAAGATCCATGGATATTAGAAACCCTGGTCGCTCGGCGGACAAAGTGGGTTGAAATTGTGCTGAAGGAATCCTATGAGGTTTGTTCCGGATACATGTCCTACATGACGAGATGAAGTTTTGTGTGTCAGCGTAGATTCCAGGCCAATAATATTTCGCTATCAGAAACTCGTAAGTCTTCGATATGCCGAAGTGTGGGAGATGTGCCACAGTTATTATCTTCTCACGTAGAGTAGGAGGAACTACTATTAACGGTTGATTATGATTTATATCCCTGGCATGTTTAAAGAACATTAGAATTTTAGATTGTGCATCGATAAAGTAATTAGATTTTATAGGTTGACGATTTAATATATCATTGTATATCTTGGATAATTCATTATCAGCGAGTTGAGCATTGAGAATAGTCTCAAGAGTGACCTCATTAGAAGCATCAGTAGTATTATTGATTACATCGGCAGATGAAGTAGATAAGATGGGATTGGATAGTTGGTTCACCTGCACCACAGGAAGAGGTTCCTGTGAGACAAGCAGACCAGGCGCTGACAGGACATCATCGTGTGGAGGTGTCTCCGGAAGACGAGAGAAATAATCAGGGAGGAGATTCTCTTTTCCCGGGATATGTTTGAATGTGAAAGAGTACTCGCTCAACAGCAACAACCATCGTGTAGTAATATCGGCTGGTGAGGTGGTCTTTCGGTAATGTAGAAGAGGTTTGCTGTCCGACAAGATTGTAAAATGTCGACCGTAAAGATGATACTTGAAAGCTTCCGTTCCTTTAACGATTGCCATAAGCTCCAATTTAATGGCAGGATATTTGCTTTCAGCTTGATTTAGAGATTTTGCAAAATAGGAAATAGGGTGGAGTCGGTCCTCAAACTTTTGAAGAAGAACTGCAGCAATTCCTTTTTTTGATGCGTCAGTATTTAAAAAGAACGGTTTACTCCAGTCGGGTTGTCTTACAAAAGGACTATTAAAGAAAATTTTCTGCAGTGTCTCAAATGAAACTGCACACTCGTTAACCCACTTGAATGAAGCAGAAGGAGATGACACCTTCGTTAACGGCTGTAACAATTTTGCATAGTTTGGTATCAGATGACGATAGAATCCGCATAATCCAACAAACCTTTTAACTTGTTTTTTATTTTTGGGTACAGGGAACGATTTTATCTTTATGATATTGGCTTGTATCGGAGAAATGATATGGTTGTTAATGTTAAACCCAAGATAATTGATGTTTTGTTGATGAAAAGAACACTTGCTGGCAGACAAAGTGAGATTATGACTACGAAAAATATTTAAAATTTTGTCCAACTTTGAGCAAGTTTCGTGAAAAGAATCAGAGCAAATTATAACATCATCCTGATATGCGAAAACGCCCGGCACCGCCTCTAGGATGGAATCCATAAGAGCCTGAAAAATTGATGCCGCCGTCTTCAAACCAAAAGGGAGCCTATTTAAACGAAACGTACCAAACGGAGTGGTAAAGGCTAACTTATCTCTGTATTCTTGTGGCAAATCAATTTGCATATAGGCCTGCTGCATGTCCAATGTGCAAAAATACTTAAACTTCGATATGTTAGATATTATAGATTGAATTCGCGGTAAGGGATAGGTGTTGTGAAGAAGGATAGAATTAATTAAGCGTAAATCTAAAGCCAAACGGTATTGTTGTTGACCCGTACTATCTGGTTTCTTTTTGACTAGCAGCATTGGGGAAGCCCACTCCGAGATATTGCGAGTGATAATGCCAGCTTCCACCATTTCGTCGAGCTGCTTTTTCGCCGTTGGGATGAGTGCAGCCGGAATCGGAAACGGTAAGGTCTTGATGGGGTATTGTGACGTAAACTTTAAACAAGGTACGACTGTGTCTGTATGTCCCATGGAACTCAAGGACTTCGCAAACGCTAAGGAGTGACTTTGAAGGATATTCATGATGGTATTTTTTTCATACTCCTGCAGATGTTGCAAATTGAAGTCGTCAATGGAAAATTCAGATAAACGAAGTTGTTGCACTTCCGGAGAAGCATTAATGACGTTGATGGAAAAATTATCGAGTTCAGGTTCTTCCTGAATGTGTTCCACACAACCAATCGAACCAATGACAGTGTTCTTGTTGATAACAACCGGTTCTTGAGAGATATTAGATATATAAATATGAAAAGAAACGAATTCTGGTGGTGCTTCCTTAGAATTTTGATCTGGAGGATCATAATTAACAATTGACTCAAAGGAAAGAATTTGGCACGAGTCAATGGAAGGTTCAAAAAGAAAAACAGAAGAGACATCCTTGTAAGGAACACGAGCCAGAGCGTAAGTGCCTTCGCCAGGTGGAATAGATAAACGTCTAGAGAGTTTGACAACCGGCTTCGAATGAGGATCTTCTGAAGGGAAGTCCTTACAGGTATTTATAATATCTTGTGGAGTGGAATGATCGAAAAAAGGAATGGGGATGTCATTTACAGAAACTGACCTCATGGACATGTCGATTGTGACTCTGTTTTTAAACATAAAATCGGAGCCGATTATACCATCAAAATTAGACTCCTCAGAGATATGGATTACGAAAAACGAATGCTTGAAAAAAACTTTGTCAATTTTAAAGGATATTTCCACGCATCCTTTAAAAGCAACGGTCGAGTTGACCGTGGTAATAGTAACCTGTCTTGACAAATTGCGATACGTTATGGAAGACTTAATATTTTCGAAAAATGACTCATTGATTAAGGATATGGATGAACCAGTGTCGAACAAGAAAACACCCAATTTGTTGTTAAAGTTCAATGGGATATGAGGAAGGTTCTTGTCCGTGGAACCAACAGAGAAAATACACTCTCCTAATGTACTCTCAGGTTCAACAGAAGTAGCCATTGGGGACAGAATAGAAGTTTGTGTTTCTTTTTCCTCAACAGTGGCACCAACAATATGGTTGTTTATATCAGAGAAAGTCTGCGTTGACATCGACTGCACATATGTACGAGAAGAAAACTTATTTTTATTACTATCAAAACTGCCGGCATTAGATGAAGACAGACTCAGTGCATTCGTATTAAGATTATGAAAAGAATTATCGACCTCACGATAATTAGAATGCTGTCTAGAGTCCAGCGGACAAAAAGTAGAAGGACATGATGCCTCTTTAACTGTGTGAGACCTGCGGGCATCTGTTGAAGGTCTCACTGTGCGTTTGGGCGGTTCCATGAAGATGATTGATGGTAAGGATGATGCGAACGGTAATGAGAACCTCTTCGTTGCTGCCCACGATTATTAGAGGAGGGTTGACTATGCTGCATAGTCCGCTTAAACTCAAAGCAATCCCTCATTATGTGTCCTTGCTTGCCGCAAAAATGGCACATGGGCCTACACCTCTGGTGAGTAACCTGGTTGTGCCTCCCATGGTGGGATCTGAATGAACCAGAACTACGTCCTTGAGAGAACACAGAGGCACCACCTGAAGCTGGCGGAACAGTCCGTCTAAGCTCTTCGACAGTGTCCTTAAGAGCATGAAGCTCAGCTTGCAACGCAGATTGGGGTTCGACAGTGTTGACTGAATTAAGAACTGCATTCTCTATCAAAATACCCTGGAGCATATGAGCTCGCTCAACAGCGGCATCAAAGTCCTGAATACCACTCTCCAAGATTTTTATTCTCAGTTCAGAGGGGAGTGTTGTAATTAATTTGACATACTTTATAGAATTAATGGATGATGGATCTGTTACATCAGAATGGACCTTCTGAACTAAAACACAGATACGGTGTGCCAAGTTCTTTACCGTTTCTGAAGGCAACATATGCAAAGAGTTCAAAGACTGAATGGCGGATGCATTCGAAGGTGTGGAAAAGAAAGATTTCAACTCCTCAAGAAGATTCTCAGGATTAGTAATGCCTTTTAGTTGTGGCGAGTCAATATAATATTTTAAAGCCGCACCAGTTAGCTTGTGTTTGAGGTACGCTAAAGCCTCTGCCTCGGTATACCGATTAAGAATTACTAAACTCCTAAATTGCTCGGCAAAAAATTCAAAGACTGATGGGTCACCATCAAACGGAACAATATTCAAAAGAAAATTACGATTGGTGGACCTATCCACTACAGGGGGTTCAGGAGATTTGTTTTTACGTCGCCCACCCATTTTCAACACAGCACCAGTACAAAATTTACGAAAGATAGATATATATGAAAAGAAAAATGACCCTTTTGTAACTTAGATTATGTTCCGGTTTGTGTTGTTTGCACACTTTATGCACTTAAAAAGAAGGGAAGTGCATGTCTGTGATTGAGCTAAGGAATCCAGCTAGGGGACTTCACTCACAACCAACCTTAAAATTACGAAATTATCAAATAAGTGGACAAAAAAACTACAGTAGCGAGATTCCGAGCTCAACACAGATAGACACAGTGTGGCCACTTTGTGAAGTGGAATGTAACATACTGTCTTGCACTAGTGTATATTAAAAAAATACAGGGTCACCGTGCATGTATTCAAGGCAAAGGAAGGTCACTGGGCACCAAATGTTGTAATATTTAGTTAATGAAAGAAGGGATCGAAAGTGGAGTACGAAAAGAAACACCCAGGCTCACCCTCGGCCAAGAACACACACACTACACTTAATACAAACTGGCATATACACATCAACGAACTAATTTCAAATGGGAAAACTCTCACCCACTGCTATACCAGTAACCTGTCCTACTCGGACTTCCTCGCACGTCGTGGACTGACCTTGTCTTGGGCACCCATGGGAAGCCGCCCAGAGGGACCGGCGGGTGTACTTGGAGATCAGGTTTCGGAAGCCGCCCGGGAATGCCCTGGGATCCGGCTTGACATCAATGTTGACCAACGATGCTGGACACACGGGTGACTCTCTAGAGAAGCCGCCCGGATTGGGCCCGGCTTGTAGCTACGGTTGACACCACAGGAAGAAAGATCATCTCAGGTTGTCTCGGAACTTGAAGAACACAGTACGACGCGCTACCATTCTAAGAAGCTGGTGTAGGAGGGATTCACGGAATTCACGAACACATTTCAAAATTTAGGTTTATTTTTTAAATTTACTAGTACGATATTTTACATGAAGCGATCCTGCCTATAGCTAATATTTTAAAGTCCTGAACAGACATAATGGGATATTAAAAAGGGCGCAAAAGCGCATCAGCAGTTAATTAACGTCTTAAAGGCATGATGACGGTGAGAGAAGTGAGTGAGCTGTGGGGTCCCTCAAACAGAACGGAAAATTAAAACGCGCTGATTGGTCCACGTAGGCAGCGTCAGTGCTTCTGCACGCCAGACGAAAAGAGCAAAGCCAAAAAAAGGCGGGAGAAAAAAGAAGTGCACGTGTCCTTCAACAGTATTCGTTTTCACGAAGAGGTCACGAAAAAGAAACGGGGTGATGCTAAAAATAGAATGAGATAACCGAACAGATTAAGAAAAATATATGGGGGAAAAACGAAAGACTTTTACCACAGTACACGAATCTCCCCCACTTGAATTGTTTGCTTTCTAAATTGAACATTGTTGTTTTTCTCAAACTATTGTTTAAATTTTTAAAAATAAAATAAAATTCAAATGGTATTAAAATTTTAAAATAAAGAATATTTTTAAAATTAAAATGTCTGGAGGAAGAAAAATATTGCTAGACACTTTCATTCTTAGACATGTAAGAAAAGAATATACCTACATATTTCGGTTATGCGCACTTTTAACTTACACTCTCAAATCTAACTTAACTAACTATCATAAACAAACTATAAACTAAACCTTAAAATAAAACTTAGAAATACTTTTATACTGAAAAGTACTCTACGCCCATCGTTGCACTATTCTTTAGATTTTCAAAAACTGTATTATGTTTTCTAGAGTATCTATACGGAGAACACAAGTGTGAATTTTACACAAATTTCCATATAGGAAAAAAAACTCAGTATTTTGTGATTCTGCAGTAGCAGTACACAGTTTGATTGAGGATAATCCTTCTTTTACCTGCTACCCCCTAACACATATAACTGTTGATTGAGTGTGCATATTATTACTTCCTATAGGTAATACATCTTCCCTTGATTTCTGCTTAATATTAATTTTTAAGGCGTATACATTCATAAAAAAAGTACTACTGATAGTAAAAAATAATCACACATCTTAGAGATAATAAAACCTATGCCAATAAATGCTAAGTTTATTATTCCAAACTTCCATTAACTGTGTGAGGTTCCATTACTTCTTCGGAGAGTCTAGAAATGTGTCGATGAGACATCTCGGTCATTCGCATCTCCCGTCCTAAGGTTATTAGCCTCCCATTTATATCCCATACAAACCTCTTCTGTGGATGCCTTCAGAATGAAGCTGGCTTTCTCTCTGTTGTATCATCGGACTCGAACCAATAGCATCGGACTCGAACCTACTATATCATTGGAAACGAATATTGTGATTAGTATATCTGCATATTGTTTTATGACTGTAACTTTATCTTTTATTTATGTTATAAAGCACTGATTAAACGTAAGAGATTATTCAGGTAAATCGACTCGACTCTATCATTGCATCCTTAAGATAGGACAAAGTGGCGACGGGAAAGAAGAATCCAGCTGCGGGTAATCCTGAAAATAGGTGAGATTCGAAGTTGTTTTATATGGGAAGATGGATAAGCAAATAGAAAAAATCCTGAAGCAAAATCAGGAACTTTTGGAAGCTTTGGTTAAGAAGGAAACTTTGATTAAGCCGAAGGCTTCTGTTCAATTCGAGAAATTTGATGAAGAATCCGAAAGATTTGATTCATTTCTTGAAAGATTCGACGCGTATTTGGATTTGCAAAACATTCCGAATGATCAACGCGCGAAAGTATTGATATCTAGTTTAAGTCCAAAAATGTATCAATTGTTAAAAAATTTGCTAGCCCCTGATCTTCCATCTAGTAAAACTATTGAAGAACTTACCTCTGTGTTGAAGAAACATTTAACGCCGAAAGCCTTAGTAATACCTTCACGCCACCGGTTTTTAAACCGAAAGCAACAGGAAGGGGAATCGGTTAGTTCGTACTTGGCAGAGTTACGCGCTTTAGCCATAAACTGCAAATATAATACCTTAATGTTAAATGAAATGTTAAGGGACGTGTTTGTTAGCGGACTTAGAAATAAAGCGATCATCGACAGGTTGTTCGAAGAGGACGACATTGCCTTAGAAAAAACTGTTAATATCGCATTAGCCATGGAAAGGGCATATCAAGGAACCAGCGAGGTCCTAGATAATTCGTTAAATAAAGTTAACGTATTGGGGGTGAAAACTAAAAGTAAGCTGCAAAAGACTAATAAAAAGCCTGCATATCCCCAAGCGAATAGGCAAGTTTGCACTAGATGCACAGGTACGGATCATCTAAGTCAAAACTGTAGTTTTAAACAAAGTACATGCTATTATTGTCACAAGACTGGGCATATTGCTAAAGCGTGTTTCTTAAAAAGCAAAAATCGGAAGCCTACTAAACAGAGTCGGGTAGAAGTAGAAACAGATTTAACAGAACAAGCAAATGATATTTCTGTATTCAATTTAAACTCAGAATTCACTATGAAGGGAAAAGACCCAAGGAAACCTATTATGGTTAGGGTAAAACTGGAAAACAAAACATGCAATATGGAATTAGATACAGGAGCAACTGTTAGTGTGATGAGTTTAAAGGAATTTAGAAAAATTTCGAAGAAAAAAATTAAACCTACGGAAGCTGTTTTTAGGGCTTTTAACGGAGGGCGATTAAAGCCGATCGGCTGTGTTTCGGTGAAAGTCGAACACGAAAGGCAAGTGTTGAATTTGAATGTCTACGTCGTAAAGGAAAATGTGGAAACAATTCTTGGAAGGGAATGGTTGTATAGGCTAAAACTGAATTGGGAAAATATAAAAGCGATCAAAATTTCAAGAACTCTAAGTCTAAAAGAACTTTTAGAAAAATATAAGGAACTTTTTGATGAAAATCTGGGAGAGATTAAAGGTTATGAAGTAAACCTAGAGTTAAAACCTGGGGTTTCCCCAAAGTTTTGTAGATCCCGAATAGTCCCTTTCGCCCTGAAATCAAGAGTGGAGGGAGAGATCGATCGCTTAGAAAACGAAGGAATAATCGAAAAGGTGGAGAGCTCAGATTGGGCTACACCTGTAGTGCCGGTTGTGAAACCTGATGGGAGCATTCGGCTTTGTGCAGATTATTCCGTAACCCTAAATCCCAACCTAGTAGTGCCACAACACCCCTTACCGAGATTAGAAGAAATATTTGAAAGTTTAAATGGAGGAAGACAGTTTTCAAAAGTAGACTTTAGCCACGCATATCTTCAAATGAAGGTCGGTGAGGAGAGCCAAAAACTCTTGACAATTAACACCCATAAAGGGCTGTATAAATGTAAGAGACTTATGTTTGGTCTAAATGCAGCACCGGCTATCTGGCAAAGATATGTTGACGGACTTTTCCAGGGAATGGATGGGCTAAAAGTTTTTATGGACGACGTAAGGGTAACAGGGAGTGACCAGCAGTCACATTTGCTAGTCTTAGCTAAGTTTTTTGAAAAATGTTTTGAACATGGATTAAGGCTTAACCTAAAGAAAAGCAAATTTTTCCAAGATGAAATAAAATTTTTGGGACATAAAATTAATGCAAAAGGCCTACATAAGACTGATGAAAAAATTTCAGCAATAAAAAGCGCAAGAACACCGATGAATGTTCAGGAACTGAAAAGTTTTCTTGGATTAGTTAACTTTTACGGAAGATTTTTTCCAAATTTAGCAACGATAGCAAACCCACTAAACAAGTTAACGAGAAAAGATGTAAAGTTTTTGTGGTCGAAAGAATGTCAGAACTCTTTTCAACTAATAAAAAAAGAAATCTGCTCAGATCGAGTTTTAACTCATTACGACCCTAGTTTGCCAATAACGTTAGCCACAGACGCGTCACCCGTAGGTATTGGTTGTGTGCTTTCACACTTAATGCCGGATAAAACGGAAAAACCAATAGCGTTCGCCTCAAAAACGTTGACAGTCACCGAAAAACGTTATTCACAAATTGACAAAGAGGCATTGGCAATCGTCTGGGCTGTACGGAAGTTTTACTTATACTTAAAAGGAAGAAGATTTACGTTAATTACAGACAACAAACCTTTAGTGGCAATTTTTGGATCGAAAAAGGGTCTACCGTTAACGACCGCAACGAGATTGTTGCATTATGCTTTAACTTTGCATTCTTTTGAATTTGATATTATTTACAGGAACACCAAAGATCATGGTAACGCAGACTTTCTCTCCAGATTCCCAAAGGCATCGGAAGAGCTAGAACTGGTAGATGACATTACTATCTTCCAGATGTCGCAAATCCAGACTTTGCCTGTGACAGCCAAAGAGTTAAGGGAGGCAACCAAGAAGGATCCTGAGCTGAGTCTACTGATGCAGGATCTGTTGATGGGTAAAGATTTACAGGGGAAGGAAGCGAAGTATACAATCCAGGACGGCTGTATCCTAAACGGACAGCGTGTCTGGGTGCCAGATAAGTATAAAAAACGGGTATTGGAGGAACTCCATGAAGGGCATCTAGGAATGGTAAAAATGAAGGAGATCGCGCGCTCATTTGTTTACTGGAAGTCTATAGACAAAGACATTGAGGACACTGTAAATAATTGCCCGGAATGTTTCAAGTACAAGTCAGAGCCAAAGAAAGTAAAGGTTCACTTTTGGGAATATCCCAGCTTTCCATGGGAAAGAGTTCACATTGATTTTGCAGGGCCTATGTTTGGACATGTCTTTTTAGTTATTGTAGATGCATATTCCAAGTGGGTAGAGGTCTACACATTAAAAAGAATGACAACAGTTAACACTATAGAATGCTTAAGGGACTGCTTCTCAAGATTTGGGTTCCCTGTAACATTAGTAAGTGACAATGGGTCACAATTCATGTCGAGTGAATTTCAGAAGTTTCTTAACTGTTGTGGCATTAAGCATAAAACTTGTGCGCCATTTAAGCCGGCAACGAACGGTCAGGCGGAAAGGTACGTCCAAACATTGAAGAAGTCATTAAGATCACTAAAAGATTATCCCGGCACTATTCGGCAAAAAGTATCCCTCTTCCTATTAAATTATAGAAGGGCACCGAATAGTACAACTTCTCATAGTCCAGCTCTGCTGTTTTTAAAACGAGAAATTAGGACAAGACTAGACCTCCTGCGACCAAACCTTAAAGAAAGAGTGCAAAACAAGAACCGGGAGGACATCGCGTTTAAAGACCGGGAGTTCAAAAGGGGCGATTCAGTTGCGATTCGAGATTATCGTTCCTCTAATTCCAGGTGGAGACTAGGAAAAATCCTAGAACGCGACGGCCAGCTGCACTACACCATCGAAGTCAACGGAACCCTCACCCGGCGGCACATCGACCAGATACGACCAGCTGGGGACCGTCTCCGAGACTGCGTGGAGGTGGAACCGCATCGCCGTTTCTCTACGTCCATCGTCAATGCTCCGGACGTAACGACCTCAACCTCAACGGCCTTAGCTCTACCTCCGGCCTCTTCTGCAGGGACTGCTCCAGGCACTGCTGAGGGCGACCAGGTCCTATCCAGTCCAGTGGTTCCCGATACACTGCTCCCTAGAAGATCGGAAAGGATTCGACGCCCCCCAGAAAGGCTTAACTACCAAGAATTAGGGGGGAGGGATGTTGTATCATCGGACTCGAACCAATAGCATCGGACTCGAACCTACTATATCATTGGAAACGAATATTGTGATTAGTATATCTGCATATTGTTTTATGACTGTAACTTTATCTTTTATTTATGTTATAAAGCACTGATTAAACGTAAGAGATTATTCAGGTAAATCGACTCGACTCTATCATTGCATCCTTAAGATAGGACACTCTCTCTCTCAGTGGGGCCACAATCAGTTGGTGGGGATCGAAACATTGCAGGCGCCAGCTTTATAGACGGATCGATCCAGTTGTTCGAAGGAATCGATTCCATACAGTCACTTGGTTCCCTTTGATGGGTGATGTTGGTTTGAAATTAATTGAATGATATATTTAATTTTAAGTTTGAAATATGAATCCTGTTATCTGGTTTTCTTTAGAAATAACTGACGAGTCCGTTTGTAGTTGGGTATATTAATAGAGGAATTAGGAAAAATTTGGAACTTTTTTCTTTACCAAAGTTAAGTATTTTGGAGTCTTCGAGTATTTTCTTACAAAAATTCACTCTTATAGATTCAATTTTTTAATAAATGAATGAATTAGTATGCAATATTTTACTGAGTTCAATAAGAGTAAGTGTCATTCGTGTTGCAGTTGTTCTTAATGTATAATAGTTCTCAACATTTAAAACTTAGTTTGGTAAAATTTAGTAAGAAAAAATGAAAGACTTATAGGATAATACTACCTCATTCTTTCAGAGTCAATATTAAATTTTTGCCCAACATTTCCTAAAAAAATATTACTACTTAACTACCAATAATGAAATTATTCAATTTTTTTTTCACAGTTTAGTAAAAATTTATTACAAGTACTAAAATTAAAAATATGTAACAGATTATTTTATTCCTATGAATGCATTGGAAACAACCCCAAATTTGCAGTTCTTTAACACTCCAAATACATTATCTTAAAGTTTTAAAAAATTGTTTCTTTTGGGGTTAGAAAACTCTAAATCTATTTACCCTGAAAAATCATACTAAAATTTTGTTCATTTCCCTTTGATTCGAATTGATGACACAATGTTCATCAAACAAGTTCTTGTGACATTTCAAGTATTACAACACAGGCGCCTGCCTCATAGACTGTTCTATCGATCTTGAAGTAAAACCCCGATTGAGGCGACGGCTTCCCTCTTGATTCCCCCACAGGGTCAAGAGGGTGAACATACCATAATTCAACTTCTTGGAGATTTGTCGGTTTTTCCCTCTTTGATTTGTTGCATTCCCTATTTCGTAGAGCTACTTTTTTTGAAAGATACAATGCTGCGTTAGAAATTTCTTGATTTTTGATAGATTTTACTTCATAAGAATTTCTCATTTTCTGGGCGTCGAACTTTCGAGGACTGTTTATATTTTCAGTAAAAGCAAGTTTTACAGTAGGTAATCAATATACAATCCATGAAACATTAGCCTTAAACTTTCGGGGTCTAATTTAATACTTTAAGATATTTTTAATGTTAGCTTGGTTTTTATCATTTTTATCAAACAATTTAACTTAATTGTAATTTCCTTCTTTTTTCTGAAATAAGCATTTTTTTCAATGCGACTATATTTATATTACTGATTACATTTTCCCGTTTTCGTTACGTATTCTATGCATATTTTTCTATATTTTATTTCTAGTTGATGTTAAGTTGTCTAATATCGTGTCCTTTTAAATAAAAAAAAACATTTTAAGCCAGTTCTTTTAAAAGTATAAAACTAAATTAATAATTTAAAACCTTCTGTTGCATATAACATTTAAGGAAAAGCCTGTTCTGAGAGTATATCAATACTCTAGTCAGGGACTCTCTCTCAATTATAGTTTTTCATGTTTTGACTCTAACAACGAATGTAATTTTTTTTCAAGACTCATCAAATTCACTTTTCACTTTCAAGAATATTTTAGGGGACCCAAAAAAACTTGGTACAGAGAACAGAGCCGCTCAGTTTTGACGAAGTCTGACATTTCTGTAATGCTTCTTTAAATGAAAATGGTATCTATATCTTAAAGGTGCTATTTTGACCCCATGTATAACGGTAAAGCTACAATTTCAGTCCAAACCCGAAAAAAATTTGCCAGGGGGTGGAGATGCTGAGTTCTGATAAACATATACTCAATGTTATATTTATCAGTCTTTTACTTTTAATCGAATTTTTGAAAAGTAAGAAATGGTGGAAACTCCACCTTGAATCCATTTATGCATGATACTTCCAAACAATTTGTTTAAAAAATCAAAATATTTTCTGCTGTAGGGAAATAATAATTTATCTGTATCATTAAACATTATCAAGTCAGAATTAGACTCGATACGAATAACATCAGTTCGCATTTAGATCGTTAGTAACTTTTCTTGAAGGAACTTCTCTGCAAAACTGAGTAGCTACCTGTGCCTTGAATACTTTCAGAGAATACAATTAAAAAAAATCAAAACATATTTTTTGCTTTAGAGAAAAACTAGCTGATCTATGACATTAATATCAAATTAACACTAAACTCGATAGCAATGACCTCTGGTCCTCACTTTCCCTTTAACCTTTAAAAATAACACCAAATCGAAACAGATGACTCCCTTTCCGGGCACCCATCGGGCCAAGAGGTTGAACTCTTTATAAATTCGTCTGCTCCTGCCACCCTGAAACACGTTCCGGCCGGCCGCGCATGCGCCCAAGGCCGCCGGATCGTTCCTCTGGTGTGGCCGCCACCACACGCATTCGCAGGCCGGCTACGGTTACGGTCAGGCGGTTGAGACGATTCTCCGGTGTCCGAACCATCCCCCAGAACGCATGGTGGCTCTTGGAACTTTCTGAAGGATTGTTTTTGTTTCGTTCTTTTTGTTCTCGGTGACAGTTGGGGATTCTCATCACCGGTGAAATATAATTTCTGTTTTTGGGATTACTCTCTGTACTGAGGCATCATGAGGATACAGACGTTCCTGATAGCCTGTGGGATACTCTGTTCCATTGTGTCTGCAGACGGTGAGTACTGCTTGAGTCTTTGATTTTGTATTTTTGCAGTGGATTTATTTTCAATTATCTGGTCCTGGTCATGTACTAAAAAAGCAAGTTAAGGGAGGATGGAGTTTTATTTTTCATCTTTTCCATTTTCTAAGAACCTTAAGCCAAAAGTATACCTAACCGGCTAAAATACCTTGATAACTTTTGTGTTATAATTTTATTCACACGATATTTTCACGATGATATTGAAAATGGTTCGATAACACATTATAATATTTACAAGAACAAATTATGCACATTAAAACTTATGTTTTAAATTCACACCAATGTGACATCTCATGAGGCAACTTTGTTTCTCCAATGTCAAATTACCCGTACGTTTTACCTTTATAAACGGCTATATTAGAACCGAAATCGTGTATTTAGAGGTTATATTGTAATCTATTGAACGAAATAATTTGCAAATCACTAAGAGATAATAACTATCTGAAAAGAATCTATAATATACGAGAACGGACAACACTAAAAACAGTTAATTTCCTGATTGATTTTTATGATATTATCAACCGTCAGTTTTATTTTCTCACCTGTGATCTATGGATATTTTTTGTGTGAGAAATAGACAAATATCTAATGATTAAAATTAATGCTTGGTAATTTTTTACTGTCTACGTCAAAAGTTACAAAGAAAATCAACCCAAGCTTAAAATTTTATTTAGAGAATACAACGATATTTCCCATTTATATGCTAAAATCTGTCCATTTAACATGGTTAATTTAACAATTTGGCAACCACTCAACTTATAAATAATATATGACTAAAAATTCATAATAATTAAAAAAAGAATGATGATATTTTTATTTTTCCAATTAAAAACATTGTTACTTTTTCAATTGCATCAGTCAAGGAAAAATAATCTTAAATTATTGGGTTGTATGTTTTTATCTTAAGTTGATTGATATGACTTTCTTCTTATGAAACCAAAAATCACTCAAAAAGATAACCAGAAAATTACTTGTTCACACACACGCTATCGATAACATTTCCCATCTTTCATTTTGATGGACATGTACGATTTATTACTGCTCCGAATTCTCTTACTATTACAGAGAGAGAGATTAACTTTTAAACTAAAGAAATTTTTAAACAAAAGTTTTCAAATCTAGAAAACATAATCCATCATTTCTAAGTTGTGATGTGTCGAAGAGAAAACAAGAATTTTAGAAACAACAGAACATCATTAATTCCTGCATTTCTTTTTCTTCGTTTATTTAGCATTCACTCTATACTAAATATTTAAACAATGTTTAATGGGAATAAATATTGCTCAAAATCTCAAATACTGGCTAAAGATGTCGAAACATTCGAAGGTTATACTCCTTAGCAAGGGTGTATCCAGGGGATGCAAGGAGAGGCAGCTGTCCCACCCCCTATTTTTTTTATCTTACGCACTTCTGCCCCCCCTTAACAATGAATAATTTCTTTTCTTTAAGTTTGACTAATTAATTTAAAAAAAGAAACACTTAGGAAACATGGATTACTTGCGTCTAGTGTAGACCTGTTAGTAACAATTTTGCATTAATTTCATGAATGGTGCTAAACCCCTCTTGAAACTCTTCGTCACGGGACTCTAAAAAGTTCGGCCCTGCTTGCACCCCCACTTTGCAGAACCTTGACTACTCCTAAGCAGTAAAATAGTAATTGTGCTTTAATGACTTGTCATATATTAATTATTTTCGGCAAAAAAGCATTTTTTCTTTAAAAAATATTATGCACCAATCATTTAATCTACTGTAATAAGTATGGAAGGTCTTCGTGAATATTTTTAGGCAGGTATACTCTAAAACAAAGGGAGAACCCAAAATCTACTTCGCTGTAAATATTAACTTTTATCCTGGCAAAAGTCTCCATAAATTGGACCATTGGCTTTCCGTAATTGATTGAGCAAGTCATTAGCTCTTCAAGCAATCGCTTCAATAACTCTCATTAAGGGAATTGGCGAGCATCGCTATTAAAACGTTCTTATACACAGACGCTCCGTGGGAGGGAAACCATCATCACCTGGGCCAATTGTTTCATCTATCGAACGGAATTGAATGCGGTAGTCTTTGCTTGTCTTTTAGTGAGATTAAAACCTTTCTCATCAAAAACTAAAGGATTGGATTGCTGATATTTTAAATTGTGATTGGTTTCTATTTATTTCATTGGAAATTACTGATGATTAAAACCTAGGTCTTTCAAATTTTCTCGTTGTTTTTTTCTGTAATGTTATCATCACATACGCGAAAATTTTTTTTTTTAAAATCTTGCTTATTTAAGGAATAATTGAAATGACAGCCTGAGCTAGATAAATAAGTTAAACCCAGGATAAGTCTACCTCACAAGTTTGTTTTTCTTTATAGCTATATGAGATGTTTAGTGTTTCCTATTCAATTGAAAATCGTGCTCAACTTTTTGTGATTGACAGTTTTTCACTACTTTCAAGCGTTCTGGAAGTGTTAGCGTCCTGTAAGCTGCTAGAGGCAATATGTAATATACTTAAAGACCATTTTAGGAATTATTATCTAATATTGGAAAAGAAAACAAATGAGTTGTTCTATTAGAATAAACCTTAAAATTTGTATTAAAATGTTTAACGTTCACTTTATGTCCAGATTTTGCATATTACTATCCTGAAAAAAAAATCATGTTGTATTAATGTTTTTTTAGAAATATACTGGGTAATTGATCAAATGAGTGAAACCAAATATTTTTTTAAGAACTAAGGTTTACTAAAATTATGTATACTATTATCTCCATTTTCTAATTAAATATTGTTTACCTAATTTTTAAAAATATTGAATATAGTTATACATAATAATAAATAATGTATGTGATATTTTTAACAACATAAAACTATAAAGGTTTCAAGTGAAATAACCAGTTAATCCTTTAAATCACTTCCGCCCGATATTACCATTAAACCGTATGGAAAATTTGGGGTATCAAGGACTGAAAGGGTTAAAAGTAGATTCGCAGGACTGACTAAACAGGGTTTTCTAAACCTTTACTTATAATCTCATATCAAGAATTTTCCAAAGAAATAAATATTTAAATAAAAAATACGTTCCTGATAAAATTTCAAATTATGTAGATAAAGATAGTTTGCAGCAAATACTCTTAGAAAAACCATAACCTCCAGCCAAGTAAAACATGAAAACACAAAAATGCCCATCGTACCCCCTTCAAATTCCTTATCACTGAAATCCAAATGCTAACAACCAAAACTTAACGATATGATTTACCAGCACCACTCAAACCCCAAACTACCAACATTTCAATCCCAAAGTAAAATAAATTTCTCCCACCAGGAGTTCAATTGGTGAATATTCAGCGGATAGAAATTTGCAAAAATGAATACCTTTCCCCACTGGGAAGAGGAGGGGGGGGGGAGGGATTTGGTGTTTTACGAATATAGTGCACTCTCTTGGGATGTCGATAGAAATTTATATTCTCTCCGAAACAAATTTGCTTTTATGGGGATTTTCTGGGGATTATCGGAGAATTCCTGTTTCTGGTAAAAGAAGAGGAACTGATTATGTTTTCGAAGGACATGAATTTGTATTTGCCTTGTATTGTTATTGATGTTAAAAGAAGTCAAATTTTTATTTGTATTTAAACCTTGCTCTTTCTCGTAAGAATAAAGCATATTTTACTGTTAATTTACTTTGTAGTGAAGTTACTATTAATTTAAATGTTGATCCCTATATGACTTTCATTTATATTTATAAGATCAAAGAGGTCAAGCTAAGTAAATCTGTTAACTGGATTTTAATCTATTTGAAATATTTATAGCAAATAGATTTGAAAAACATTTGTTAGCAAAATCCTTACATTCTAATACTTTGTAAGTTCTTTCATAAAATGCTTTTAAAGTAGTATAAAAGGGTTGTGTAAGAAAAATTTAAAGCATTCATTCTCGTGTCTAACAAAAACGCTAGACTTTATTTGTACTATTAGTTTATTTTTTTTTGGAAAATTTAGAGAACTTTCTAATTATACTTTCATACATTTGAAATAATTATTGTGTTAAATTACTTATTTTTCCATTATGTTGTTCCATGTATTACTTATGTTGCATTCTGACTCAAACTGCAACTATCTACTCTCTCTATCCTACAACTCTCTATCTATATGGTAATAAATTAATAGTATTTTTAAATGCATCCATTTTACAATTGCGTAAAGTATTTTTGTACAGCATGCGTTTTTTAGATATTTTGTATGGGTAATTTATTTAGAAATATTAAAGTTTTTCTATTAGTTTATGTACCATTTCTTTGTCTTTCTTTGTTTGTCTGTTTATATTTTTTCTCTAATAATATCATTCAAATAGTAAAATAATTTCACTGAAGGAAGAGCTCTCCCTACGGCGAATTAGTAAAAATTCAAACAGAAAAGCTTTCAACTTTACTTTAACCATTTGGATAACTACTAGTATGCCTCAATTATCCTGATTACTGATATTGTATTTCGTATTTAATATTATTCAGTACCTCACTCTTATACCATTTTTATTTTCGTACTACAATACTAAAACTAACACAATTTAGTTAACAATAGCTTGCGCAACTATTTCGATAGTCTTCCGCCGGTGCTTTGGTGAAACAAAGGCTGAAAATTATCGTTTTCTCTACAAGCCATTACTATGAATACAGTTTTCATACCAAGTGAAAGAGTTCCGTTTTATAGCGGGCACCATGCGTGCTAACACGAATGTTATTCTGTAATTAGATGAGATCTTGTATTTAACCAAATGTAGGAAAAGCATTCCTGTTTATTTACAGCTTCCTATTACAGAAAAGCTTTTAAAACTTAAAGCGTGCTTCGCTTGTAATATAAACGTTGTGAAAGAGTTGTCCTGGTTACAATGCATATTAGGCTTCAGGTTTTAGCTTTAATACTCTGAAATACAACAATTTTTAAATATATATTAAATATCTGCAACATTTTTCACTGCAATGAACGTCAAGAAATGGTATATGGTATTGAAAAAGGATTAAAATTAAATCATTCAGTATTATGAATTTAGTTATTATAGTTTTGTGAAATTAGGAAGCATGTAATGTAAATGTTCAATACTCAAGAAAAAGACTAGAAAATCCGTATCTTTACCCATTTTAAAGATGTTTCTCAGTTAACTTTCACACTGCTTAACTGCTCTTCCAAGAAAAAAAAATATTATATTTCGTTTTTAGCATACAAACCTATTTATTAAAAAACCCCTTTTAAAAATAAGTTATATTTGAATTTCGGTAACTTGATATGATGTAGTATGTTCTTTTGAGTGTCTACATACTGAGTGTTTTAACAAGTCCGCCCAATTTCTTCAAAGTCAGATTCTTGCATGAAGCACATAAAAAAGTCCCAAAGAACTAGAAATTTTCGAGAAAATTGAGACGAAGAGAAGGGCTCCAAGCAGCACAAACGTTCAAGATTCGTTCAATTTTTGTCATACATTACCAAATTGCGTTTACTTCCAGTAGCAGTTACGTAAACTTGACATATTTGGTATGATCTGGACGTCATATCGAAATTACGTTAAAAAAGGTTTATATAAAACGTGAACATAGTTTTTTAGACATGTTTGGCCACTAGAAGATGTTGAAAATATCAAATTTGCACCCCGTGCATGCGCATATTAAGTTTTTATCGGATATGATGTCATCCGAAATGACGGAATTTTCTATTTACTCCACGAAAGGGATCTTCCTGTGCACAGTTTGGGCGGGCTTATTGAAGCACCCTGTGTATATCGCAAGACTATCTCAATTTACACCAAAAAGGGCAAACTAAAAGAATTTACAAAGAAAAAAAGTCTACCCGAATAAAATCTCGTTTTACAGGACATATCAGATCGATTCCAACTGTCTCCAAAAGACTCGGAGCTAGAGCTAGAATCCATCCCACTCTCCTAAGGCATAGAGAAAGAATGCAAAAAAGGCGCAAAAATCAGCAAAAGTTGAGGACCGCTCTGAACTCTCTTCCTTTTATTGCCTCTCCATTTTCATTGCGAGAGAAGTAAATCTCGCTCCCCGGGGAATTATTGTTTCAAAACCTTACAAATGCCCCGCGAAGGTAGAAAAGCGAGGAAAGGTGCGGGGGGCTTTTATACGCAGTGGGAGGGGCACTGAGGGACCGGTAACGATGTTTGATTTGGAGAAAAAGGGGGTGATTCCGAATGGAGATGCGACCAGAAGGGATTTTTATTTGTTGGATCTAGATGATGAGGGTTTTATTTTCGGGAAGTTTTCTTCGAGTTTTCTTCGGCTGAGAGGTTTAAGGAGTTGAAAGTCAAACTTGGATATGTGAGGGAATGGCAGTTGGCATACCTAAACCAATGTGAGCACTTTAACTTTTTCGTTTTTTTTTATTTTTAGATTTGGATAGCGGAATTATTCTTTGTAAAAAAAAAAGTACAAATGCTGCATTCAAAATCAAATATAGGTATAGATGGTGCTTGTGTGTCTATTAATAAAATTTTTAAAACATCTTTCCTTTTTTGAAATTCAAATCGTATAGATCCTGTTAACCCTTTCAGTCCTAGAGCGCCCGAGATTGTCACTGAATTCTGTAGAAAGATGAAGTTGTCAAAAGGTTTTTCTTAATTTAATAAATGAATTTCAATAACCATAAGATTAAGATTTCGATTTGGACAGCCTTTCTCCGAATACATATGTCACTCTTTCTAAATTAATTGGATTTCGATTTGAACAGCCTTTCTCTGAATGCTGATGTCATTCTTTCTAAAATTATTGGTTGTACACATAGTTTTTTTCATTGACTGCTTTGGATTGATAGACCGCATCACTGGCTAATACTGAGGTGTTTAAACAACATAAAGCAATTGGACATGCCTATACTATATTCACATTTAGAAATTAACTTAAAAATAAATTGTTTGTTCTTGTTATATTTAAATTAGTCATTCATAATTTAGATATTTGTACTTTTGGCTTCCTTTTTTTTGTAAATCTGTTTTATAAATGTCTTTTTATACCTTACCTTTAAGTCCATGTATTTTTTAAATAGTTCAATAAGCTTCCTTTTAAAGTTTGCAAGATAGAACACCTGTAAATAAATATCCGGCTAAGTTTCACACTAATAAAACCAAGTTCAAAATAAATAATAGCATAGTTGGTATTTAATGCTAATACCTTATAAATATAAAAATAGATACATAAAATACATCCCGGGATGTTACAAGTACACGATTTACTTACAATACACCCTGCGGATTTAATTTACCCAAGATAGTTTCGTGGGCACTAACTATTTTTGAGACAAGAACTTGAGTTAAACTTGATCTATCTTCACTGTTATAATGACGGTATCCTGACACTAATTGTATCCTCGAAGTTTGTGTTGTTTCCCAACTTCCGGACAACCTATCCAAAGAAATCAATAAAGCATTTATCTGATGTTCTTGAAAGTTCTTTGTACTACGAAAAATATAAGGCTTTTAAAAAAGATTGGTTAAGTTAATTTATATCAAGAGTCTAGCCAAGTCTAATAAATTGGTTAGAACGCAACTGTACAGAGTTTAATTAAAAAGATGTAAAAAAATAAATTCTTCATACATTTCAGCTAATTACGATTTAGATTAAATAATATCATTTAAAAATAATAACCTACAGAAATATTCTAATATCAGTCAAATCACAACTTCTCCTACATTTTGATATTATTTGTTGTACAAGTAAAAGCCCTATCTGGGGTGAGTTAAAACCCTTCTTGCAAGGGTTAAATTAAAAAAAAAATCTGTAGAAGAGGGTTACCCCTCATATCTGCTTAGAAATCATCATATTAACGACAAAAGTTTCATCAATATTATTATTATTATTACTACCTGAAAATATTTTAACGAACTACATTTAACCCATCATGTACCCGTAATGGGGTGCTTAAAAAAATGTTGATCCGATCCCGTCCCCACAAGAGAACCAAAAGTCCATGACCGGCCTGTGATAATTATGCCATGAAGTAATAAAGAAAAGCAATTTCGAGGGAAAGCCTTGGAGAAATTCACTGAGAGAAACTTTTCTTTTTTAAATTTTACATTTAAAGATCTTTTAGCAAAGTCAACACACCTTTCAGGATAGATACGTTGTCTAAAACAAACTTCTCGTTCGGCAAATATCCCTAGATAGAGACAATTAGCTGGAGTTAATCTAAATCTCAATCATGTCCCCACTAAATACAAAGCGACGTGACCAAACTTTGCAGACACATAAAGGGGATCCCCATCGAAACAAACTTCCCCACTTGCACTCTAAATGTCACATCCACGGGAAGCCCTGTAAATTAAACCCCGAGACAAGAATTCATTAAAGACGCTGCTGTCACAAAACTGGAAATCAATACCGGTCACACACCAGGAATTCCCTCCTTCTGATTTATAGCTTCGATTCGAAACGAAATAATTAAGATTTCGGAGGATTAATTAGGGAAGAACTTCTGTTATCGCCTGCCCTTGGCCCCCTTGGGGTGAGGTGAGAATCTTCGTTTTGGCCCCGGTGAAATTAATTGAGGCAAATTCATAAGGAGTCGATAGTTGTGCCATTATTAGCGGGGATTGTCTCATTACTTTCATTTGGTCTTAAGGAACGAAACTGCTGCTGACGATGATTTCGTTTCTTGTTTTCTGAAATGAATAGTTGTTACAAACTTGCCCTAAACTTAGCGTAATTGTTTTGTCGACCTTCAAGACAAAACCCGTAAGTCACTTCTAGCTCAGATACTCTGTACAAGATATCGCGCCATATTGGCGATTTATTTTGTTAAACCCATGTAAATAGCGTCTTTTTAATTTTATCACGATTTGCGTACCAAGCGTGGATCCAGGGGGGCAACTGGTCAATTGTCCCCACCCGGTGGACTCGGACTAGTTGGACTCGAACTACCACAACAAGTTAAAAATCTGGGTTTTTTTTTGTCAAATTTCCAGAATTTTCTGAGGGAGGATCCCCAGACCCCCCTTTTGTACTTGTGACATTATAATTTTCTATTTTTAAATTATGTTCTTCAAGATGCAAATATGTGACATAGGGGAAGGGGCAAAATTTGGCAAAAAAGTGCTACATCATTTATGGATGGCCCCTTAATATGCATGGGAGGGACCTCAGGTATAATTTTGACTCCTCTCCCCGGTGCAAAAATCTAGAATATGGCCTGATAATGACTAAATATTTTAGAGGATATTTGAGCCCAAATAAATCATCAGTTACTCATATATTAAATTACTCAAATAAATTTCTATATACGCCACCGGAGTGCCGAAAAGAGAGGGAGAAAGGGGAGACCATTGGAGCAATCAGCCCCATGTGTCAATCACTTGACCATCTAGGGCAGACATGACCGCTCATCTCTAGGATCTGTCTCGGAGGAGAGGACCTTAAATTCCGTCTTTAAAGTTCCAAAATGAGTAAAGAGACTACATTTAAAGGTCTAATTTTAAAAAAATTCTGGGGAAGGACCCAGCCCCCTTCCTTCCCTGGGATATCATCTAAGCATCGTCAATAAAACTTTTGATATTTTTGCACAAAGGTTCGCATTTGATCTATAAAATACTTGGGTAGAGGGACCTTAGATAAGAATTGGGGGTGAAACCCTTCCCGAAAAACAAAGTCAGGTTGTACGGCCCTTTAGACGACCTAAAATGGGTTTTAAAAGTCAAATTTTCAAAATTCGTTCGGGGAGAATCCCTAACTTTCTTAAAATTTGGTTGCCACCCCGTAGGTCCAGGCTGGATCCGCCACTGATAACCACACGCATTCACAATAAAATCAAACCGGGGCCGATTTAACGGTGGCAAACCTCGAATAAGCGCGCGCTTCTCATGTTTTCCCCCGCTCCTCAACAAATCACTGTAAAAAATTTCTCGAACTTTCCAAGGAAAAACTGGGCAGCTGGGTTTCCCAATATTCCAAGTAATGCTCCTGGAAAATAACGGAATCATTGCCCTAAAATACTGGTATACTGGTATTTTTGATTGATTTTACCGTACCGTTCCTGTTATTGTCCAGGAACATTACTTGTAAAAAATGGGCAACTCAGCAATGGGCAATAGGTAAGAAAAAAATTAAAAATAGCGTAAAGTTAAATTAAAATCATTAGGATAATTCATTCGATATCTTAATCAAAAATTATACACACTGATGAAAAATAGAACTAAGGGATATTCATTGTAAGTTATTGTTTTTGAACGTCTCTCCAGATGAACCAGGTGAGAAGCCATCACAAACACTACTATCACAAGTAATACTTGCATGTCCTAAGCATATTGGCCGCTGGCAGTTCCTGCAGCTGTAATATAAACTGTGAACCTATGGGTAGTATTACTTGATTTGCATATTGGACATATTTGTCTTATGCGATATATTCTCACCTCGCCCCTGGGTGTATTTTCCTTCTTTGTGCCAGTAAAAATTCTGTTGTGTCTGTCTTACTTGACGAAGGTGTATAAGCGGATCCTTGAGATCAAGCACACATACCGGAAAATATATGTAACCAAAAACCAAACCAAACCAAACTTATGCGATATAAGTGGAAGGTAAGGTTTTTTAAGTGTGTGTTCAACCGTAATAAGGGAAAAAGACAAAGAAAAAATTTACACACGGTTTAATGAAAATTTATTAAAACTGATATGTATGCAGTAATAAAGTAAATGAATAAGCATTAAGGAAGATGAAGACAAATATTACGTACCTTTAATAATAAAAATATGTTCGGGCACAATGAGACAAAGTGATATTCAATAGTAAAATTATGGTAAAAAGCATTCTAGACTAAGTGTGAGAATTTAATGAATTGATTGGCGCCATACATACATCTGGTAAAGGCAGGAGACTAACCAGAAATTTTAGACTTCTACCCCCATAATGCGAATGAAAATATACGAGGTATGCGAAAAAGTTATGTTGCGCCCGACAGAGGGTAAAATGAATATCAAAAGTGAAAAGTCTGATAGTATAGTATGGGTATTTATTTTCATTGAAATATCGGCCGTCGCGTCGGTTCGATTCCGGCCTTGCCCTGGGTGTATTTTCTCTCTCCTTGTGTCAGTAAAAATATTGTGTTGTGTTTGTCTTACTTGACGAAGGTTTTAAGCGGATCCTAGAGATCAAGGACACAGACCGGGAAATATATGTAACCAAACCAAACCAACTTTCATTAAAACTTAAGAGAAATAAATTTTACAGTAATTCCATGCAAATATATATTTTCTCAGTAATTACAGATTTCGGCTTTATGGAATATTTCATTTTTTTATCATAATGTTCTTCCTACTTGCGCTAAATGGCCGTGGTGGCCTAGTGAGATTATACATTCAGCCCACTACGCTAGCAGTCTGCGCACTGAACCAGGGTTCAATTCTGGTCCTTGCCCTTTGTGTATTTTCTCTATCTCTGTGCCAGTAGAAGTTCTGTTTGTGTCTGTCTTACTTGATGAAGGTTTATAAGCAGATCCTTGATAATATCAAGCACACAAGCCGAAGAATGTATGTAACCAATCCAAACTTGCGCTATAAATCCGACACCCGACACACGTCGAGAGATCTTTTTCCTTTCTTCATTCCTGTTTTCAAGTACTACATATCACGAGATATATTTAATTTAGAAATGAACTGAAAAGGACACACTGTTATGAAATTACTTAGAACTGTCAACTCTGTAGTTCTTTTAGAGTTTTTAAAGGCATGTTTACTGTTTTACGCAATCCTCACAATCTTCAGTTACGTTTATCTTCAGTTACGTTTATTTTAGAATGGCAAAAAGACACTTTGTAAATCCTCAAAATCATCCTCAACCAGAAGATTATCTTGATTTGCTAGAAGACAATGAAAACATACCCGATTTAAATCCTATAGATCATCAAATTCCAGGTATCCTTAATGAGATAAACCAACATCCCATCCAGGAAACAATTCAAAATCCTAATATGCAACAACATTTTCTTCATGTTCAACAGCATACCACTAATGAAGATTATCAAGAAGATTATCAAAATTATCAGCCAAATGTTATCCAAAACACCCAACGAAATCTATACCCTGATTGCAGGATGAATCAATTTCCTAACCAGCAAAGCCTCCCAAACACTCAAGGAAATCTATACCCTGATTGCAGTCGGAATCAATTTCTTCAAAACCCTCAAAGGCAAGATCATGTTACTAATACGGAACATCTACGCAACCCTTTTGAAGACCAAGGTAATCAATACCCTACTTCCGTGCACAATCAATTTCCTCTCCAAGATCATCAAAGGCAAAACTATAATGTAGATATGCACCTTAAACCTAGTACTTCTAAAGCTCCTCAAAGCCATCAAGATCATCAAAGTTCTGATACAAAGCGAAGACCTATTTATTATTACGACATTCCAGATAATTTTCAACATCCGGTTTCTGTTTCCAGCAGTTCTGATCCAAGTGAGGAACGAATGGATGTGATTGAAGTTTCGTCAGGAGAAGAAAATCTTCAAATTCCAGATTCGGTGGAACAAGTAGATCCTTTTATAAACATTGAGTCAGCTAATTATATGCCTTTGGCAGAAAACGAAGATGAATCTGTAGCTAAACCCACAGAAATGGATACCGAACATGAACTTAGTGACGAACATACATTTCGACAAACTATCCGCGGAACAGCTTCCCGTATTATTTCACAATTGGGAGATTTAAGGCCGCGTTTTGATGGTCAACAAGGAAGGACATCCCCTAATACGCACTCGCCGACTGCTAAAAAAGGAAGATTGGAGGAAGCCTCTACACAAAACTTTTCTCCAGAATCTCGAGCTATTTCACTGTCGAAAGATTTAAAGCCATGTCGCGAAGATCAACCAGGACAGACTCCTCCACCTCCGGACTCGACATTTCTTAAAAATACAAGATTAGAGGATGGCACTACACCGATCACCTCTGCAGCATCCCATGCTTCTTCACGGTCGACAGATTTGGAGCCATGTCCCGTAAAACAACCAGGAGAGACTTCTCAACGTCCGGACCCAAAACCTAAAGAATTAAAACTGGTGGAAAGTGGCGATTTTTTATTCTACGATTTTGCATCTTCAGATGATTCAGGACAATCCAAAGAAGATAAACTTAGTAAGACACCTTCACCTCCAGACTCAACACATTCTGAAATATCAAGATCGGAGGATCCCTTCTTACCAGGCACCTCTACAGCATCCCATACTATTTCACCGTTGGAAGATTTAGAGCTGTGTCCCGAAGATCAACCAGGACAGACACCTCAACCTCAGGACTCGAAACCCTCTCTACCTTCTGCCTCTACACTAACCACCTTTGCAGTATCCGATAAAAAAGAATCCCGTAATCAAGAGAGTGAAAATAATAAATCTCCTTCTGCAAACGAAATGATTTCGGAATATGAAACTCATGAGGTATATGAAGGTATTTTTAGAGACACTCTTTTGAGACTGGCCCAAACGTCATCTCCTGTCCCTTCATTGTCAGAAGAATCAGGGACGTATCGAGAATCTCATCGAACACCAATGCATCCTCCGGAACGTCCTCACCCGGGAGACCCGGTAGTAACTAAAGAAGTAGCAGGTGTTGAAGAGTCTGCAAAGAGTGATGAAGTCACTCGACAGAAAGATGTGGATTCCCCTGCAATGGCAGTAAGGAAAGAAGAAGCTTCATCTCATCCCGCAGAAATGGACTCGAATACGGTGAAGAAGTCAGATACCACACAGGAACTTTGTGACCCTCATCCGTTTCAACCTTCCGTCCGGCAAACTATCCATCCGGCTCCTGGGAATCAATCTTGCCGGGCCCCTCCATATCCTGACTCCCCATCTCGTAAAAAATTAAGATTGCAGGAAGTTTCTCCACCAAGCACCTTTGCAGGATACGATGAAAAAGAATCCCAAAATCAAGAGGGTGAAAATAATAAACCTCCTCCTGCAAACGTAATGACTTCAGAACAAGAAACTAATGAAGATACTTTTAGCAATACTCCTTCCAGACTGGCCCAAACGTCATCTCATGTCTCTTCATTGTCAGAAGAATCAGGGACGTATCGAGAATCTCATCGAACACCAATGCATCCTCCGGAACGTCCACACCCGGAAGACCCGGTAGTAACTGAGGAAGTAGTAGGTGCTCAAGAGTCTGCAAAGAATGATGAGGTCACTCGACAGAAAGATGTGGATTCCCCTGCAATGGCAGTAAGGAAAGAAGAAGCTTCATCTCATCCCGCAGAAATGGACTCGAATACGGTGAAGAAGTCAGATACCACACAGGAACTTTGTGACCCTCATCCGTTTCAACCATCCGTCCGGCAAACTATCCATCCGGCTCCTGGGAATCAATCTTGCCGGGCCCCTCCATATCCTGCCTCCCCACCTCGTAAAAAATTAAGATTGCAGGAAGTTTCTCCACCAAGCACCTTTGCAGGATACGATGAAAAAGAATCCCAAAATCAAGAGGGTGAAAATAATAAACCTCCTCCTGCAAACGTAATGACTTCAGAACAAGAAACTTATGAAGACACTTTTAGCGATACTCCTTCCAGACTGGCCCAAACTTCATCTCCTGTCCCTTCATTGTCAGAAGAATCAGGGACGTATCGAGAATCTCATCGAACACCAATGCATCATCCGGAACGTCCACACCCGGAAGACCCGGTAGTAACTGAGGAAATAGAAGGCGTTCAAGAGTCTTCAAAGAGTGACGAAGTCACTCGACAGAAAGATGTGGATACCCCTGCATTTCCTTTGGCAGTAAGAAAAGAAGAAACGTCATCTCATCCAGCAGAAATAGGCCCGAATACGGTGAAGAATACGGATACCAAAGATGCGCAATGTGATCAGCGTCCGTTGAGACAAACTGTCCGCCGAACGGCTTTCCATGCTTTTTCGCCATCGAAAGATTTAAGGCCATGTCTCGATGATCAACTAGGACGGACACTTCCTACTCCGGACTCGCCGACTCCTAAAAAATCCAGATTGGAGGATGCCTCTTCATTAAGCACCTCTCCAGCATCCCATGCTACTTCACGGTTTGAAGATTTAGAGGAGTGTCACGAAGATCAACAAGGAGAGACACCTCCACCTCCAGACTTACCACCCTCTCTACCTCCTTCCTCTACACCAACCTTCTTTGCGGAATCCAACAAAAAAGAATCCCAAAATCAAGAGAGTGAAAACAAAAAAACTCCTCCTGAAAACGTAAGGTCTCTGAAATATGAGACTTATGACGTATATGAAGACACTTCTAGCGATACTCCTTCGAAACTTGGTGAACAACAAACCTTACAAGATGACCGGGTATTAAATGAGAGCAGTGCTGATAGTCAAGTTTCCGAAGTGTTGGATGAAGTCCGGCCCCGTCTAACTGTGATTCTCTCAACAGAAGAATCGGAGATGGATTGGGAAACTCGTAGACCATCTATGCATTCTTTGGAACGTTCCCACGTGGATCCATTGATACTCAGTGAGGAAAAAGCAGATGGGCAGGGTTTAACAAAATGTGATGAAGTCAGTTTACAGAAAGATGGTGATTCTCCCGCAAACGTAGTTACCTTAGACGATATGGCTTTAGATGTACATGAAGAAATAGTTGACAATAATCCTTCCTCAAATATACCACTTGAAATTCCCGGGGTCGAGCAAACAGCGTCTCATGACTCCTCACTTCCAGAAGACACAGGGCCAGGGTTACAGGATGACACAGTATTAAATGTGGATAATGTTGATAGGCAATGGTCCGCAGTGTATGATGAAATCGCTCAAAGCCAAGAGGATACACGTATTTATATCTTTAACCACGATCACTCCTATGATCCTCCACCCCATCAGGAAGTCATTTCTGTGCTGGCAGCTGTAATAATAGCGTTTTTAATTATGGAAATAACAGAAGAACCAAGGGAGTAACGTGATAGAGATTCATCTCCGGAATGAGCTGAAAAAAAAATAAATTTTTCAAAATGTTTTTTGTTTCTAGTATAACGAAAGAGAAAAGAAGTGTTATAACATTTTTCAAATACTTTAAAATTTCTGTAACAAATGCATAATTCAGAATCCAAAATTATTTCTGTTGAGGTTGATTTTTTGTAGCAAATACCTTTTTAATTATGATTTAATTTCATGAGATAAGGAGTTTGAAAATATATTATTCATTCATTAAAATACTTTGAATTTTATTACTCGACTTGGAAGTAATTGTAATTGCTTTTGTAATTTTATTCTGTAAGAGATGTGATAAGAAAATGCAAACTTTAAATTATAAGTTTTACAGAACAAACGCTGGAAATATTTTTGTAAATATTGACAGAATACTTAAAATAATAATGTTATTGCATGTTCTTGTTTTTATTATTAAAATGTTTAGGTTATATTTCATATTTAATGGGTATGGAGTTTTTATTACAGGAAAACTGACAAGTGTGCAATGGGAAATTCCTGCATTTTGGAAAACGTAAAAAAAATCCATTTTTCCAGTAAAAAAATTGTTCTGTATTCAAAAATTGACATGAAAAGTTAATAAAAACAGTTTAGTCAATATTTTAAAATAAAAATCAACAATCGCTTTGTACTTTGAATGACGATCAGATCTGCTTAGGCACTACTTTAAAGTTAAAGTCACCAATCGCTTTGAATCCTAAACCGTTGTTTAAAATCAATCTTTTTCTATAAAATTAAATAAGCATCGCAATTGAAAAACTTTTGTTCGTATATTTTCTTCTCTTGAGTATCTCTATCGAATAAAAAGATAAATAAAAATGCGGGATTCGCCCATTGCCCAGAATATTTAAAAAATATTATTACAATATTATTAGATGATATGTACTTTTTAATTTTCTCATACGTTTATTTTTATATCATTACGGCATCGTATTTATTATTAACATAGGATATGTGCCCCAATACTGTTACTATCCTAATCAATTCTGCGATCTTGAATGTATATAAGTAATTAAAACTGTAGGTGTGATAGAAAATAAACCGTACAGACACCTGCAAATTAATGCAAATACTATAAAGGTTTTATTCTTATAAATAATTGCAAGTAGAAATCGTCATAAAAGAAATATTTTTCAATTTTATGATGAATGAATTTAGAGTATACTCTAAATTCATTCATCATAAAATTGAAAAATATTTCTTTTATGACGATTTCTACTTGCAAAGTTAATACGGTATTATTGATTTATTTAATATGTATCTGGATAACGTATATCTATGTATGCATTGCTTTTATGTGTATATTTTATGAATGTGTGAAGAAAAAAAATAAAATATTACTGTTTTAAAAAATTTAATTTACAAGTATCTTATTTGAGGTAGACAAATTTCCAGAAGTAAGGCATATGAAATACTTAACTGAAACTTTACTTCCTAACCAATAAGAGACAAATTTCCCATTTTGATTAAAATTGCGATTAAGATAAGTTTTTTGGCACAAGCAAATTAAAAGTATCAAATTCATGGGGCGGGCAACTTATTATTGAACATTTAGTTCAAAAGGATCTAATTTCTAAAAAAAAAAATAAACACAAAAATTAAAAACACTCATTAAAAATTCAAGGTAAAGAATCGCATCTTAAATTATAAATAAAAGGCAGCTCAAAATAAAATAATCAAATCCCAAGGCTAACTTGTTTTCCATTAAACAAGTAAACGCAATTTTGAAACCAATAACCCAAAATTAATAGCCAGAATTCCGCAGTTTAAGCCCAGTTGTGTTCCGTGTCATTTTACACTGCCTCAAAAATGCAAATGCCCTACCCACGATCGTTGATGAATGAAGTTGAGAGCAGAGTGAGGGATTAAATCTTGCGCGAGATAAAACTCCGTGAAATGGATGTCTAAGCTGGGGGAGGGAAGGATATTGTTCTAAATCGTAGGGAAATTATTTTTTTTCTACTTGGGAGGCTCAAATTGAAGGGTATGTTCAGCGTTTATAAAAGGCAAAGGTGAAGCTAGTGTGGTTAGTAACTATAGTGTGGTAGTGTAAGTAGACGACATTAGTCATTACGTCACTTGCTTGTTTGGAAACGTTGATTCCATCCGTGATTGGTTCCGTACGGATCCGTACGGATTTACTTCCAATCACGGAACCAATCACGGATAGAATCAACGTTTCCAAACAAGCAAGTGACGTCACACTAATGTCGTCTGTTACTGTAGCTGTAAAAGTTACAATTATTCTATGGGTGCAAGGGCACTGATCCATGCAGATAGTATTTTTCTTATAATCGTCTTGACGTTGATTTTACTGTTTATGTTTTAACATGGATTTTATTTATCTTAATATTGTTTATTTCAAACATTAAAAAATGTTATCCAACATAATTGTTTTCTATTGGATTGAAACAAAAGAGTAAAACAAGATTTTAACCAAATTCTAAAGGATTTCTATTTCTCCTTAAATTTTTAGAAAAAAGCTCGTTGTTATTCAAATATATATCAGTGTCAAATCTTTATTTTCTAAAAGCGAAATGAGAATCATAGCCTCCAGTTTCCTCCCTAAGTTGAATAAGAAAGTAGAATCCTCTCTTCGGTTACGGTTACAGTTTCTGAACACCCGGGAAACATAAAAATCCTTGCAGCCCTAGGAGAAATAAGCGTGCGATACAAACTAATTTATTACTTCCGGAATGTCTCCAGATCGGTAAGTCTGTCAAACGCATAAATTACCTTCTCTCAATCCACCTGGAGCTCCGAAGCCTGTGATCAAATAAAAAGGACCCACCTATCCATAAAAACTTCTTCCCGGGGATGTCATATTGGCACCTTTATTGCATCATTGGCGACGAGAAAAATTAATGGTTAGAGAGGGAAGAACAATTTTATTATTATGGCTTTTGGGGTAAATGGGAAACTCTAATTTAAGAACTCTAAGAGCATTTTTTGTTGTGTTCATCCACATTTTCTAGTGTCAAAATGATTTAAGGCTGTAGATGAAAGATTGTATTCAACAGTTTAAAGCATTTTCCATTATTATGAATGTGCTTAACCATACAGTCAAGAACTTTTTAATATTAAGTTAAAAGTATCCCGTAATGTGTATTTGTGTTCGCGTTTATCTTAATTTTTTAAAACTATTTCCTTAAAATTCAGTTGTTTGTATTAAGTATTTTACCTAAACGTTCTGAGTTATTACCTCTGAGAGGAAAGAATATAGAGATTCCTCTTGGCCACTTACCAAATACAGCCGTGTCGTGTCCAAAAATAGGGAATAAGGACCCAAATCTTAGTTTCTATTATGTGATTTTCAGGGTCCCTTGACATAAGACGAAACACACGCATATTTGGGCTTCAAAAAATATGGTTACCACCCGTCAATGAAAGATCCAAGAGCTAAAATCCGCCCAAAATGAAGATTTAAGAAGTGCCACTATACATCGCCTATAACCCTATAACGTAATTATTAATGGTATATTCTACGCACAACATCATGCAATGAGTTCAGGAATATCCTATTCTTTATAAATAACAAGGAATGTTTTGCTAAATGACTCTCGCATGTATGTTTCTGGTGCCCTTCCAAATGTGTATGGGACTTCATTATCAATAAAGGGCCTCTGCACCCCCTCAACCTATTGTTAAAGTAATTTGTAATTTGATCCCGGACTACATACGTATTTCCACTGTATGGAATAAATTTCATTGATTAGGAACTTAAATTTATGGCAGACTTCCCAAAAATCCATTCAAGTTATACTTATTTTTTTGGACACAACAAGGTGTAGTTGCCGACAATTTGATATTTATTGAGCAATTTATATTTCTCTATTGAAGGTGATACTAATCAAAATGGTCAATTTAGTAGAACGAGTGCTGTTATTTTTTTCCCAATAATGCATTTTTATTCCTAAAATTTTATTGTACGAAATAAAGAGAACAATTAAATTTGATTTTTGGACCCCTTTTTTTTCTTAACACGCATAAGGATAGAAAGTTTAAAAAGAAAAACCCTACTATGTATAAAGATAGATATACTACGTATAAAGATGTCATAGGTCACCCTTATAGTCATAGGTTTTCCTATATGTAATCCTCCCACAAATTAACAATGTCTGTACTTTTCCTAAAATTAATTCCGAAATTCGTTTCCCCATCAGTTTGGCTATAAGCACCCACAATCTTGGCTTTTACCCTTCATTTCTGAACAATGTGACAATACGAATCAGGCAACCCTGTTCCTCGGTGCATTTCCCTCAAGGGCATAGTGAGAATCCGGGAAAAAAAATCCGGATCACTTTTTCCCTCTGCCCGTCGTCAGCTGGAAATAAAGCGAAAAAGAATTTCCATTTTTGAGCAACATTTCATCGGGAGGATGGATGCCACCCCCCTTGTGTTCGTCACGGGAGTATGAAGTGAGCAGATTCGATGACGTCAGCCCGAAAGGAAAATGTTTTCTGCGTCTTTTCCGTCCTGTTTAGTTGTTTTTCCCCCGGTGAGGAATTTAAAAGGCAGATAAACAGCAACTCAGGAGTTCTTTTCGTTTTTCGTGTCAGCCTCGAGGAGGTTTTATGGAATATTGTGCCTTGTGCAAAGACTGCAGGGGACTAGTAAGCTGTGACGATTGCATTTTTCCGGATCTTATTGGTTGCTGACAAATCAGTTCTGATCGTAACCATTTCGAGTTACTAGCAGTCGTCTAAGGTGATTTTTTTTCGTATGCCACTTGTTGACACTTCGAAGTTATTGGGTTATCAGGGATAAGGTAATATAAAAGTTTATCGTATTAGGCCATCGGAATGACAAATAGAAAAACAAAGCTCAGTTATAAAAAAATTAATGTTTTTTTTTTAAATGTTCTGAAATTAATTTAAATTGCAGCTCAGGAAGCTAATTTTTTATTATTCAAATTTATTTGACTCTCTCAGATAAATATATTTATCTGAGAGAGTATATATACTACTATATATATAGAGAGTATATATAGAGAGTTATGTATGTATATACATAAATGCATTTTAGTGTTGTACCCCATAATTTATGATCTCTTTACTATTGACCGTCTTGAATTGCACTGAACTTTTTGACACTTATTGAATTGCACTGAAATCCTAAATTTTGTATGCTGCAGTACACATTTTGTATGTGTATTGATTTATGCTTAACCTTTTGCGATGAAGTTGGGAAGGCAGTTGGAGTTAATTTTTTTAAAACCCTTTTTTCAATAAAGCCCTTTACACAATAGTGACCAGAGGTTCTCAAACTGTGGGTCGAGACCCTCTGGTGGGTCACCAGTTAGGTTTTGGTGGGTCGCGACAAGTTTTTGAATTCAAGAATTTCCTAAGGAAATGATGTTGTGATTGAAATTTATCCTAGATTACCAAAAAAACGAGTTAAAACCCTGTTTTTAAGAGTCAAATTTCAAAAATTTCTCTGGGGGAGGACCCCCAGACCCCCCTTCTGACTCTGGAGCTCATCGTTGCTCCCACAATTAAACGATTGTATACGCTTAGGTTCAAATATTTCTTTTTAAACACCTAAAAAGTTAAAATAACATCTACAGTAATTTATTATTGTAACAAAATAGTAGTGGCCTAACCCCACGCGCACAAAGCTAAAGTCATGTAGGAGGCATGGGAAAATTAACTGAAGATGAGGTGGATCGTGTTAGAGTTTATTTATAAAAAGTGGGTCGTGATGTTGGAAAGTTTGAGAACCCCTGCAATAGTGTATATTCTGTGATTAACGGTATCAATAAATACATAAATAATCAGCTAGAAATTGTTTTCAATGATTCCAACTTTACTATGTTCTAATAAATAAACCCATTGGTATAGCGATTTGGATTGAAAGGGAAGAAGAAAAGAGAGAGAGATAAAAAGAAAGAGATATTTTGGTGTGATCCAGGTTTTTGCATTTCAAGCTGATGTTTTCATAGAAGAATAGCATAACTATTAAAGATTCCTACTTATTTTTGAGACATAATTTACCAATGATTATCAAACTCTAATTCGGGTTTTGATTTTAAAAATGAAAAAAAAATGAATAAAACCCATAAAATGGTGAAAATAACTAAAAATAAAGCATCAAAAAGGGAGTTAAGATATTTCTTTTTATTAGGCCACTAAAAATTAAATTATTTACAAAAATAAGAAATACAAGGACTAATACCATAAACTTTGACTTTAAACCTAAATACTATGCTGGATTTATCTTTCATAAGGTTTGGGGCTTTTATTATTTCATAGAAAAACACGCCCATTTATATCAAAATTTGGCAACGGTTGCTTCCAAAACAAAATTTGTAATTCTGTAACAAAATAGCAGACATCGTAATGCATATTTGATTGCTTACATGTTGCTGTATTGTTAAGAGTATCAGAACGAAAAACGTCGACGTTACGGAAGCAGTTTAAAAGAAATGATTTTTCTCAGAATGGAATATTTTAAATAGATGTATGGAACAAGAAGTTTGAAATTTTCCTTGCCATTTTCTAAGGTCTAGGAAAATGAAATTTAAAAATCATGACTGAAAAGCTTTTAAATGAGCTTTTAAAATTAGATTTACAAACGAGACAAATTATTTGTTCAAACAATTTTTCTAAACCATGTACGTAGTATATGCTTTCTTTGGTAAATGGAAATGACATCACACTTTTTTTTTTAAAGTTACATTTACAAGTCTCGTAGAAGCTTTTTTGTGCTGTCTGTGAATTAAGTTTTTGCATTAAAGTTTTTTTTTTAAATAATTTATAAAACTCTTCATATGATTTTGATTCATTAAAAAGTAACTCTTTATATCTCTATGAATTAAATTTTTATTAAACGTTTTGATAGTTAACAATAAATTTAAACCATGAAGAAGTTCCAGTTTGAGATTACCTTTATTTGACATTTAGGATGGTTTGCGATCTAAAAAGCATAGTTGTGGAAAAAGTAATAATTACAAGCACATTAAGAACATTGGCAGTCCTTAAAATTTGATTAAATGCATTGTACTTATCATAGAAATAATTTCAGCATCTTTTAAATCAAACAGAAAACTTAAGTGTTCTTAAATTTTACCATCTCATCTATCAATAGTATCATTTCCTAGAAAAGATAAATCTAGAGAACACACACCACTTCTTCTCTTCCTTTGATTTCAATGCATTCACCTCGAAACGGTAAAAATCCCAATTAACTCCGAAATTCAAAACTCAAAAGGAATAATTCCGTAACCAAACTAACTATCATGGTATTAATGACACGGAGCCGCATTAACGCTGTGCTGAACAAAGTATGAATATCCATCCTACTTCTTCTTCATCGTCTGCCTTCACGCAGCCATCCATCCATATCGAATTCTCCGCCCCCGAAATTAACTTCTCTATCTGCTCCATCCTCCGTTTAACACCCTTCCTGAGCAATTCATTCGAACAGGTGCAATCATGGAAGGGAGGTTTTTTTCTCTCCCTCTCTCTTCCCTTAGCAGCAGCGGCCTTAACGAGCATTTCCCTGCGTGCAATGGGATGGGGGCGTTTAGAAATTACAGAACAGGCGATCTACCCTATTATGGATAGTTTACTTATTTTACTAGTTCTTGTGATCATTAGGTGAATAATTTCAGTGTCTGATTTCTTATTTTCCAATGAAAAAACTAAACATAGATCTATGGAATGTAACTAATCTGGACTTCAAAATCTTTTACTATACGAACGAAAAAAATTTTTTTTTATTATTGTCGATTGAAACCATATTAGCTTCAAGCACAACAGATTTACATAGGATTGAAATTTTTGATATCGATAACACTTTATAAAATTTTATATTTCTGGTATTTTTTTAAATATTTAAGAATTATAAAAACGAGAGAAATATTTTTAAAAAATGTCTACCTTAATCTTGTTTGTTGTAACCAGTGTAAAGTTCCAAAGAAACAAAAATAATACCTCACGGAAAACGTTATTTTACTTTATGTTAATGTTCTTTACTCATAGGATTTAATCATACAGGGGATTTGTAGTAGGAAAAATAAAATCTTCGTGTAAAAATAAAGTTCTTTTTAAAAGGTTTATATAGTGTAGTATATATACAATGGATCAAAGTCTTTATAAATCTGTAATGAGATAAATTTGAAATGAAACTGTATTTTCTAAGTTTTAATTTAGTCAGTTGAACTAAAACTTACTTGAGGTTATTTGAAAAAGAGCTGATTTTACCTGAAATGTTTTGAATACACATTTCATGTTAAATTCAGATATTGGGTTTAAAAATACTATGACAGTTTCACCTGGATTAAGAATATACAAATGATTTATGAATATTTAACTCTCATGAAGATTATTATTACGAATTCCCAGTTTATTTTCTATATTTTTAAACGATTTACCTACTTCATTTTTAGAAATTTTGAGTACAAAGCCATATAAATACGCATCTTACCTAACCACAATTTTTCTGAAGTCTAAAGTTACGTAATTTAAGCTTCAAGACTGAAAGTTTTTAAATCAAAGTTATCCAACCTACATGATTTCTTTTATAAATATAAATTATAACTATTAGTTGATACGTTAATATACTTCAACTCTAATTAATATTTAGGGGGTTTTCTTTGGTGGGAACATTCAATGTTGAGATTTTTAAAATTTTTATAGTAGTAGATTTATATCTCAAACATAAGTGTCAGAGATATGAATTTACTACGATAAAAATGAAACTTACGTCATGTCATTTTTTACATAAGTGTCATAAATTCATTGAAATGATTTCAGTAAACAGAATTTTGAAAATTAAAATACAAAACTGACATGTTCTGAGGTAACAGCTATCAAATAGCAGAGTCAGTGTTTGATATCAGTATATTTAGGGTAATTTAAACACTTTTTCACAAATATTTATTTAGTTTGTAATAATTATTTCTCTATACACAAAATGATTAACAGTAAGACATAAATTCACACGTTGATAACCTCTAAGAAAAAAAAAATTAAGTGAAAAAAGCATCATCAGTTACATAACTCAGTATGTAATTAACTGTGTATGTGTTACGGGCTATGTGATAAATCCGAGCATTATTAAAATAATGCCCGCGTATTTCTCGCAAAGTGATAAATACTCATTGTTGTCATTGGATTTATCACACGACTGCCCTCCTCCACTTCGGGAATTATTTATAATGCTCGGTTTATTACTTTATCCCGTAATATATGCAATCTTAGACCATTCGCGATAAACAATATGTTTAAGATTAATCCTACAAAAAGTAGCTATGAATTCACCAATTGAGTAACCACAAATGCGATTAAACAGAACTCAGACCACACCTCAAGAATCAAAAGTATTCTTGGAAATTCTTCTCGGTTAAACTGCAGAGGAAAATTTTGAATATAGTATAACTAGTTGTAAGTAGTATTGGAGAAACTCTTGATGGGAGATATTTGGATAACTACTGATAAACTATCCCTTGTTCTCATTTTCGGTGATTCGATTCAGCTTGGTTTTCAAAACCAACATCAGTGCTATTAGAGGCATTAAACTGAGTTTCCATGTTGAGACGGCCCCTAAACGGGCATATTTCGCATGCGAGCAAAAACCGTTTTCCCTTTAGGGAAAAGGGGAGGGAAAATATTACTGGCGCCCGATCAATTCGATTAGGAGGTACTAACGAGGGACTATTTATTTGCCTTCCCTGCCCCCCTCGGGACACTCTCCGGAGATACATCCCGACTCAGCGAATCTCTCCTGAAAAAAACGGAGAATTGTTTTTTAGGCCCCGGATTCTCTTATTGTTGCGTTGGGGAGTGTTTCGAGGAACACAAAAGAGGAAGCTTGAGGAGGGACGGAACAACCCTTTGTTAAGTTGCATTGATGGGTTTGAAGGGTTATTGAAGGCGGGAGTTTATGGGCTACCTAATTGAAATCGATGGGTGGAAGGGTTTTTTGCATGTTTGAGTTCCATGTGTGGAGAGGTGCTTTTATTTATCTTGAAAATAGCTTAATCTGGGCACACTACTATGAGTTTTTTTGCGATAGCAATTGTTATCGAAAGTTTAGACCAGAATCAAAAAAGTTGTTTTATTTGTGTTAGTAATAAAAAATATGATGTCATACCCTAATGTAAAGAAGTATAGTATGTATGTATTGATTTATTAATGTATTTAAATCATATTTTCTTGAGAACAAAAAAACAAACCTATTTGCGTCATTATATTTTCTTTCATTTTATTTAAAGTTACTTTTACTGTAAGTGCTAAACCTTGTAAAGGATTTTGCAAAGAAAGTAAAATAAGTACGGAAGATAATAAAATTACCGTGTTTGGGAATTATAAAAAGATAGAAGACATGCTAATTGAATTGTAGAAAGCTACATAAATAAGTTTATTCTGAACAAAACCAAAAAGGGTGGAAAGTGTGTTAATATTTGAATAGTTTCTGTTAATTTTACGAACGTCTGCCTTGAGAAGTAGGTAGTTTTTGTTTCATAAAAGGAGTGTTTCTAACAGTAAATGAAAAATAAGTTCTTTAACTAGACATTTTTATTACGATTATGAGGTGAAAAATCCAGCTTTTATTCTGTGTTTTCCATATTCAGCATAGCTAAAGATTAAATGTGTTTAATTCAGATGAAACTATTGCATTTTTATTACTTTTATATTTCCTTTTTCCGGACTCTCGAAAATTATTATCACATTGCTTTTAAAACTTACAATAATTAACCAATTTCATTTTTTACTTAATAATAGGCGTTCTTTTTAAGATATTTAAGCACAATTAAAATTAATTCAAGCATAATTAAAATAAATTAAACTGTATTAAACTGCAAATTCTATATTTATTCCCTTTATTCAAAAAGTATTTTTAATGAAATGGACCGTAAACTAATTTGAAACACAAACAGCGAAAATGGGAGAAAAAGTGAACCATACTAATATTTTTACAAAGACGTAAATATTTATAGGCCAAAGAGCTTTGCAACTTTAAGCACTTAAAGGGTAATTCTATACTTAAAATAGAAAATCATCCCTTTTAAAATTGCGCACACATCACAATGAAACTGTAAACATACTATACAAAGACGAAATCTCAAATAAAGTAAACATACAGACGGACATAATAAAACACGCTATCAAGAGAATAAAAATGCGTTTTCAAAAACCCACGTAGCCCCTACAATGATAAAAGCACCCTTTACCCCAATTGCACAAACACAGTGTCAGAAATAGCACATTCCAAAACTTCACAGCAGCGCATTCATTAAAAGGGCACTACAAATGAAGCCGTTTGACATCAACTCTCAATGCCTTGAAAAGACCCCATTGATCACACCGCTGAAAAGCTCGTCTGCAACAATGCTCCGATGGCAAAATGATTCATCTCTGAAGAGGGAGGGAGGGGGTCATTAAGAACATGCTTCGAAACAAACGATCTCGCTGCCGCCAATCACCTCGGACTGCAGGCGGGGGTGGTTTCAAAGGACCTTCCCTCCCTCGAGACGGTGTGCGGTAATTAATGCTGGGATTGTCTCGCACTGAACTCCGATGCAATTAAACGGCTCTCAACAGTTTGAGGGACACATAGTCGCTTGCATAGTCGTTATGGCAGTGTTGCGGGTGGTGCGCTCCATTTGTAGGTGAAATGGGTTGAGGGGTCTTAAGTGTCTTATGTCCTTATAGATTGTGTAGACTGAGCGTTTAGTTCAGTGTGGTTTTAGGGAATATTTTACTAAACTAAGCAGTTTCTCCTGTCTAAATTTTATTTCTAACCATCCATTCTGTCCTGGAGATCCGTTCCAAACGAGATTAACAAAAAATCTTTTGGGAACAACTCGACTTTAGTTAATGTTGATTAATGCCTAAGTGGCTACTAAGAATAAATTAATGACTAAAAAAAAAGTAAATTATGAACTGTATGGCATGGGTGTTAGTTTCCGTCCTTGTGTGATGAATGAGTGTGGCCTCTTTTTAAAAAGGGGTTGTGCGAGCGTATGTTGTGTGGCGCGAGTAGCAGTACCTCGGCTACGGTCCACAGGTGCCCGCTGGGTAACACAGAATAGGTACTACTTCTTAGAGCAATTCAGTGGTCACATATGACCTGCCCGTTGGTTAAAAAAGTTTGAAATATATGCACAAAAAAAAAAAAAAAAAGAAAAAAAAAAGAAACTTATGTATTTTTGTATTATGAGTCAATCGTATTGTGTTATGCCACTTATAGTATATTTTAGTATGGCATATTTAGTTTTTAACTGAATTTTAAAAATTAATTGATGTTATTGAGGTACGTATAATCTATTATTTCTGGTGAAAATAACATTAACTGTTATCACTTTTGTTCTCAAGTTAGAAAATTAACAAAAATCATTTAATGTCTATAATTGTCAGGGTTTTGCTTTCAATTTCGCATCAAATTTGTACTTAGAACAATAAAAGGTTTTTAATGCAATACTTTTGTAGTATTAAATCCCTTTTTTTACATCCCTAAAACGAAAAAGAAATAGGATGTAAATGCCAAGCAAAATTTATTGTTTTGATACAAGTAAAGCCCAACTTCCGAGTTTATTTTAGGTATTAAGTTGAATTATTTCAGCCCTGGGACCTATTCCTACGTCTAGACACTTTAACTTTTCATGTCAAAACCAGATGAAACCTTTAAAAAATGCAGTATAAAACTTAATAGAAAGTAAAATATTTTCTCTGGATGAATGAAGTAGTTTCTCGGGCAATTTTGTAACCTGAATCAACCTTACAACAAGGTTAAAAACCGTGTGATAATGAAAATCATCTTACATCTCTCATATAAAAGCCCAGGTCACTCACTGATTCTGGAACGCTCGCACACTATGATGCCATCTCGCAATAATAATCATAATCATCAGAAAAATATAAAAGCCCACGTCACTCACTGACTCGATGCCATCTCGCAATAATCAGAAAAATAAATAAATAAAAGTAATTAAAATTTTAAAATAATATAATAGCTTTTAAATAAATATCTTTCAAGAAAGTTGGTTTACTTAATAAAGGTTAAAAAGTTACTTTTAGGGAAGTTGGTTTCTAATTCAACAATAATAAATTATTAAAGTTAAACTTCTTATTTAATGTATAATTAATAGGAACTTGAAGTAGTAACGAGCGAAGCTCGCATAAAAGGCTAGCCTAGCTGTAAGACCCGGCTTTGCCGGGTCGTAACAGCTAGTTTTTTATACTCATCAAATATAGATATTTGTAGAACACCAGGATTATTCAAAGTGTAATGAATTAACTCTGTTGGAAGGTCTAAAAAATAACCTGTTTAACCAGAAACTATGTCATCCCGATACCTGGATAACTACGAAGAAAATTAAATTAAGGATCGTTGTATTTCTAAATTACTTGTATTCATTTATCATCAGCTCAAAGTGTGCCCTGTTGATCTCTTTATTCCTCTTTAAACTGGCTATCTGTTACAAAATGTATTTCCTACTACTAATTGCCTTTATTTTTTTTTAACTAAATGTAATTTTAATTTTTATAATGAGCTCTGTAATATTAATAAATAACTCATAAAACAAATTCTTAGAATGTTTTCATCACTCAACCAAAAATATACCCGAGAAAAATTAATTAATCAAATTATTAATTTTATAAAAACAATAAATACATATACAACTTTGTTGCAAGAATACAACCATCTAAATCTAAATGTTTTTTAAAATTAATGTTTATAATTCTATCAATTCTATAAATATTAATATTTTCGAGTTTGCACTCTGAAAGGTATTCCGATACACTCTGAGTATTTCATTGCATTCTCCAATAAATATTTCACCTTCTACATGTAGAGAATGGTATAAATCCCATAATTCAAATCACTGATAGCGCAGAGGATTATTTTGAAGAACCTCTTCACTAGAGCTTCGTTAAAGGGCTCTGATTGAAAATAACGAGCGGTTTTCGCTCGCAAGGGTTAGGAAATCATGTGATAATTTGCGATACTAATTTCTCGGCCATTAGAAATGCGTTTATCAGAATGGGGATTTTAAATGGAATTACTTTTAAATTAGAGACATTTAAAGACTTCAAAGTGAAGATTGATGTTAGAGGATTGTGCATGGTGAATTAATTGCTTTAATTAAATACTTCAGAGCATCTTTCTAGCTATACATATTTTAAAATCACATTAAGTATACAAAAATTTTAATAACTTAATTTCAAATTCTATTAAGGTTAAATGGTTTGGTTTTAACACATCTCATGAAAGTATTACATAAAATGTTTTAAATACTAATACCTGACACCTTCCGAGCAAATTTTCGAAATTATTTAAAAACTACATGTTTTTTTTAAAGCTTTTTACGATACAATGTCATAGAAAATGAAGATTTCGAAGCATAAAATAGGATAGATAATTTTTCCCAAAATTTAAAGTCTAATAAAAGCGTAAAAACATAAAAAAACATATCTCCCGCGAACCAAGGTTAATTATATTAAACTAAAGATATCAGTATTATATTTGTTTTACATAATTTTTATATCTTTCTTAAGGGAATGAAGGACTTTTGTATTCATAATGTTTTTTTTTAAGTTATTCTAATTTCTGCTAATTTTTTCCTCCAATTTATAACAAGTTTTTACTTACACCATTACAGATTATAGGATGACCAATATATGCTACATGAGAACTGATTTTTACAAAAATGGCCCTTATTTATCTTTTTAGAAACAAAATTGTAAAAAATGTTCCTGTGAGGCTTTTTAACCGAAAATTAAAGACATTTTGATGCCTATAAGAACTATCGCTTCATAAGAAGTCTAAAAATTCGGAGACAAATGTAACCTCAATATTTCTATCTAACGCCATAGCTATGACTTATTTCTATTCAGCTATACCGATACTTCTATAACGTAAAGATATCTAATCTTGATTTTGATATTTATCTATTTTTCCCCAAGAATTCAGAACTAATATCAAAGATTTCTGTCAATACAGAGAAATATTCTGAAATATTCATTTCTCTCCATGCTTATGAGTTTTGGTTGTAGCATTCAAAGAAACGGAAAAAAAAGATCGTTGAAATTCTTTCTCGTATTCATCCACTTGGTTCCATCTGTTGAACCTTGATTCTTCTGCTTTCTTCTCCTCTTTATTTATTTACACGTTTTCAATACATGGATAAAGGACAGCAGGCGGATTTATTTATTGCAATAAGCAAAAGATTTTCCATTTTTAACTTTTCTTTCTCCGGAAGATTGATTTTCTTTGTCTTTAACTGCAACGTCTCGATACTCTGTGAATATTTTTTTTTCGATTTGAAGTAATGCTTATTATTAGATGCCAAAACGAATCCCAGTAAAAGTTTCCTAGAAGTTTATATTTAAATCTGTGAGTTTTAAAGCTGATAAATAAATTCGCATTCCAGATTCGTTTTTTTTTTTAAATTCGTTATTCCGATGTCAATAAATATAAAATCCTGAAGCATAGTACGAAAAATAAGGTTTGTAACACTATTTCAATTGTTGATTCCGCGTCTATTTTATTAAGTTGTAATAGGCCTATAGACCTAGATTTTTTTTGACCATTATGATCACAAGAACTCTAATTCTGTAGTTAATGATTTTTCAAGTGTAGTACCTCCCCTTTCGGATTTTTGGAAATCTTGATCCTTGATATTAATGTTTGTGCTTTATTGTATAACTATAACTGTACCTATAATCTTACTGTTGGAATTCTTGCTGACGAAGGGGATCAAAGTATTCCCGAAACATATTGTAAAATTTTAACATTTTACGTGCAAAATAAAACCGTTGTTTCTTTTATATTCTGCTTCACTATTTCAATGCGTTTATGTTTCGTTGATAGATCCTCAAATTATTTGCAATCTGACTCAAATCATGAAGTTGTTTGGTACAATATGGTTAGGCTGAAAAAAATATGACATTTCTTTGAAAACTGATTAAATATTAATAATGTTCCCTTATAATTTGCATAGTTCAGATAATTGCCATAATTCTTAAAACTCCAGAAACTGCTCAATAAATAAGGGGGGAAAATAACTATAACATACTCTCATATACTCTATTCACCTCTCTTATTACATAACTTGTGAAAATAAAATAAAAAATGTGCAGTGAAATGTTCAATTTGATTTTCACCTGTTTACCATTTTTGAAAGACTGATATTTCAATCATATTCCATTTTCCAAAACTTAGAAGATCCTCTTTCTCACCAATTTTTTTACTTTTTTTTTCAACATTGTGTTTATTAGATAGGAAAGTTAGATCGAAACCAGTGATTTGATGGAGATAAAGTCGAAAATCTACTGCATGTTTGTGGTATTTTGTGCAATACTTTCTTGTCTTTTTTATGGTGTAGAATACATTGAAACTGCATTTCACCTATTCTACCTCTTACCAATTCTCTCCTTTATAGTATCAATAATACATTTTCTTTCACGTCTTCTTTCTTCGTCTAAGTATTATTCTTTGTCTCTTAATTATTTTCGAGCTATCAATTTTCTCACTAACTTTTGAGAAAGGGAAAGGTATGTCAAGGAAATAAGAGATATTTTTTTTTAAATAAAAAATACTAGTTACTGAGTCGCCATAAGGAAACAATTCATTAAATTATAAAAATATGAGTTTGAAATTTTCTTTAACTACTGAATCCCTCAAAAAAAAAAAAAAATCCACTCCTTTTTATGAACACTTATTTAATATATGGGTGACCCGGGTGAGGAATTTTCATGTTTACTGGTCGCGATTCTTGTTTTGACTGCCGCATCTCAATCCTATGATTTTTCCACCCCATTTTGCAATCGATGCGTTTCGTTTGTATCCGACCGCGACATGGTTGAAAAAACATCTCTCTGCCCGTGATAGTGCGATTTCTTTTTAAGATTTTGTTATTTTTTCCCCGTCAGCGTCGAAGTTGAGATATCACAGAACTCCGAGTTTCTGTTATTTCCTCTCCCCCCCTCTCACGTTGAGGGCATCGCGGACTCTTTTCGATCCTTTGAAGCCAGCGAGACAAATGTGCCGTTGCCACGGAGGAAAAAGAAATGCCGATAGAAATTTCAAAAAATATTGATAAAAAGGTCTTTTTTGAGAGGGGAGGAAATGTATTGTTGACGCGAGGGACAAATTTTGCGGAAAAAGTAATACGAGGGGGAGGGATGCTTGGAGAAAATCGAAAAGTTGCGTTTAGAATGGAACAAATTATTTTTTATTACAGAATTGTTTTTGTTGGAGAACGCGGTTTATATTTATACCAAAAAATGATCAATTGGTATGATTGTACTCAACTAATTACAAAGCAATAAAATGATAAAAAAAAATGTTAAGAAATGTGCTTGGGATTACAAATAAAACAACATCCATAAACACAAAAATGAAGAAGAAAGGAAGATAAAAAAAAATGTACAGAATACATAAAACTATACAATTCAACTTTTATACATTCCAAGTTTTGATGAATCAATGTGGCCTGTATTCTCTCACGTAAATAAAATACCATCTACTAGACTCAGTCTAACCAAACTAATCTGAGTGATAGTCACAACATGTTCCGGGGTTTCTGTGACAGCAATGGTACAAAAGATGATGGATAATGCTGGAACAACTCTTGGGGTGACTGTAAAGCTTGATGAATGCGTGTTCGGGAAGAAAGTACATTGATAAAGTTGAGTCAAGTTCAAAATTCTCTAGAATGAATGAGCAAACCATAAATCAATTAGCTGGGGAAGTTGTTCTCCTCGATTCTGGACATTTTATGGGGATATTTTGAAATTTCTCGGTTCGTAAAACAAACATTGGATACGTGACAGATTCATTTAATGAGGTAAAATCCTACGGTTTTATGCAACAGTTATTCGATAATTTATTTGCTTTTAGAAAAAAAAATACAATTTTCCAGCAATTGATTCTTTTGTTACTACCCGCGCCTATTTCTGAAAGGTGTTCCACACGGTAAGACACTAATTAAATGTATCTTGAAACTTTAAGATACAGTTTCTTTGTTTTTCTTAAAAAAAACCTTGTTATTAAATCTTCTATATTTTCGCCTAATAAAGGTTCTTATAATGTCCATTTTGAAAGAAAAATGGCTTTAAATTTGTGTTTACCTTTATCCACATTTCATTTTTAAGGAAATATCGTCTTTTGCATCACATTGGATACACTCATTTTAATATGACAGTTCTTCATAATGATAATTCATAATTAGAACACAATTAAAAATGGAGTTCTAAGCATTGCATCAGAGCTTGGGGTTTTGCGGAATAGCCACCTCTATAAATCCTGATCCCTTGCACTTCCGCAACCAATCATAAGCTTCAGGAAGTCTGGGAAGTCGGCTTTCATTTTGATGGGAGACTAGAGATTGCAATGGCGCTATGGACCCATAATGGTCATTTTTAAGGTATAACATGGACACAATACACATATTAAAAATGTGTTAAAACCTAATGTTTCTATGGAAAAAACTGCAGAGTTTATTTTGTGTGTGTTGGAAGAAATTCTCTGTTCAATTGAATAAAAACTCCTTTGGGCTAAAAAAAAAGATACTCAATGCGATTTTAGGAAATCTTTAAGTTTACATACCATTAAATTAAACTTTGAATCATGGTGATAAATTAGTTGTAATCTATAGTTCTTATATTTTTTAATGGCGGATAAATTTCCTGCAAATATTTTCTTTAAATAAAATCATACCCAGCCTAAGCAAGTAAAAAAATAGCACAAACCCTATAGGTTTTATTGATTTCCATCACCCCCTTCAATTCCTATAGATTCCATCGGCGCTTCTTTTGACCCCCCGAGGGGTGATATCGGAACTTCCCGATACCACATCTCCTGAAGAACTCCCAGTTTCCTACCGCACTCCTATCCCATCGCTCAGAGGAATAAAATTCCACATTTACTTTGACATTTTCCATCTGTCACCCTCTGGAATTTTCGTGATCTCGATGTCAGTTTCGGAGAGCTCCAAGCGTCCGATTATTTTCCTTCGTGTCTGTTTGACGTCCCCATCTCAGCTGCGGGGAGATGAAGTCGGAATAACCTGTCCGAATACCCCTCTCCGCAGTGACAGGGGAGTAGTGAACTGGAGCGATCTGTATCGGTGCTTAGTCTATAGAAATGTGTGGATAGTTGAAGTTTTATTATTTGTTAGCTTCCTTAACACTGATATTTCCTTTTGAATATGCAAATTGCTCGTAGAGAAAATTTGTTAATTCTTTAAACACTATTGATATGTGAGAAAAGTTATTACACTTTCCTGTCTTGCGTGTTAAAATGTAGCAAATATACCGAGAAATGACACTTACCTGGTCAGTCTACTTTGGTGGAAGGGCAGACAGCAAACATTGAAGCAAAGGACATAGGGATAATTAACTAAAAGGTTTATTTAGGTATAATAATTTCGAAGCGTGGGGATTTAGCGTCCCGAGTTTAACAAGACATGAAAAAGAGTGGCTTGGGGGTGATGGCACCCACACGTAGACGTAAACATAAGGGCCCGAAATGGGGGTGGGGCTACAAGCCCCCCACCGGGGAGTCATCTGCACTTATATTTCCAACCGTGTGAAAGCTCTTCAGGTTCAGTTCCATAAGCAAGGCGACGCTAACGCGATGTTGGGTTCAACGAATCGTACGAGGTATCAAGTATGATCGATGTCACTGATCATTAAACTATGCATTTTTGTCGGCTAATATGATTAGTCAAAGCAAACGTTGCGTTAGCGTCACGATGCTGATGGAAATGAACTCTTATCGGGAACTGATCGTGCATGTAAATGCTGAGTGAATTTGTCTGTGCAAACTTTGAAACTAAACTATTTTTAATGTAAAAACTTAACACACTTTCTTTCTAAAATCACTTCGAAATCAATGAAATGAAAACGTTTAAAAATTTGATTAGCCACAAAAATGATTTATAAACTTGCAATGAATATGTTAAAGTTTGAAATTTATTTTTTGATTAAACAAATTATGCCCCTGAAAAGACAGTTCGGTTTATAAAAGACCAAAAAATGGCTCTGATCAGATAAATAAACAATGTGGACATTACATGAAAGTTTAAAATAGTTTGAGGTAGAGAAAATATGAAAGGAGGTCTTTGTTCAAAGTGTCATAAAACACGAAATTGGCCCCCAGAGACCAGTTTGATATTTTCTTTGGAGTGGGCCGAGATACCGTTTCTTCGAGTGGAAGAAGTCAAACCATATTTTAAGTGTGAATTCTTTCTTGAAACAGATATTTTACCCGAGAGATTTGAAAGAAATCTCTTTCTTTTGATTTACTGCCTTCGAGTCAAAAGAATAATACTTTAGAAACATATTTAGATTAAACAAGTAAAAATATAAGAATTCTAAGCAGCAAAATACATGAAAATTAGTACTTATTAAAAGGGCTTTGGCAGTAAAGTTGAAAAATTATTTATTTACCACGTTGTAAGTTTCATTTATGAATAACGCCCTTCTAATAAGATCTTAAATTAATTAAATAAAAATATATCATCTATAGTAAAACATGTTTGTATCGATTTAGCTGTAAATGTTTCTTCTTAATATACTTCTACTAAAGTATTAAAATAAGTAAAGAATTTTGTATTAAATGTTGAGAGAGCTCAAAAGAATAAAGAATTATATTAAAATAAATAAAGAGTAAAATAAATTAAATAGGAATTCGTATACTTTATGTATACCATTTGTTGTCTTTAATAAAGATATCCATTTTCAGCAAATATCATGTTCCCCTTCATATTATCCATTCTTCTTTAAAAGTTAGTTAATGATATTTTTTTTATTAAAATTATTTATTTTAAAGTTGTAGGTACTATTTAATACAATCTGAAATCTACTAAAGATGCTCTGAATTTTTAAAAACTTCCATAATACTCTTATTACTTACTTAAAAAAATTTTCACTTCCTATTTATCTCCTCAATAAAATGATATACTCTCTTATTCGAAATCCCAATTAGCTAATTTGAAAGAAAAACTGTTTTGAAGAAAAAACTAATTTCCCTTTCAATAAAAAATGCCATTAAATATAGCGTTTTTAATTTTACACTTTCTAATTAATGAACAAATATATTTGCTGAGTTGGGTTTCTTAAAAAATATCCATAAAGCATATTTAACTAAGAGCACGTAAAATTGCAGTACCTTTTACAGACAAACCAATTAGCACAATCCCTTTCTCTTCAACTGGATTAAAACCAATTCAGGCTAGCGGGGAAAAAAAAAAGGAGGCTTAAACTTATGACAAAACGCATATTTCAACAATGAATTAGCATATCTTCTTTCACTCAATGGAGCTAAGTGAGTTCGCAATTAAAATCAATGAATCTCTCTCCTCCGGTATATTCGGCTTTTTCTCTAATTAAATGCAGAGTTTAATATCAAAAACTGCTTTTTTTGCACCGAGCGAGAGCCTCATTCATTTGAGAGACTTGCCTCAGAAGGAGACTCCCATGATTTATGGAGGGAGTTGGGTCTGAGAGATAAAACTTGAATAAAAAATGGTCGTTGAAATCGAGGTGAAGCTTTTAGAATGGATGGATTTCTCTCTGAGGTGAGGGTTTAAGAGTTGTGGGCTTTATTTTTTGATGATAAAGTTTTGAATCAAGCCTTTACTTATGAAATTTAGGGACTAAGTAAGAAGAGACTACTCTACTGTCGATTGTTTTTCCATGTGAAAGTAGACGGGGAAACTAAACCGAAAAAACGCATTTTATGTTGTGAGTCATTATTTTTCACGAATCATTAATTATCATGATGTTTGGAATGAAAGCAATTAGAAGGTAGTTATTTATCTTTTTAATTAGATATACTTAATTGTTTGACTGTAATTAAATTTGATATTCATTGTGTTGTGATTTAGCTAGTGGGAGATAGGAAAAACATTATAACTCAAAATAAAGGACAAAAGATTTCTGAGAAAAATCATACTACATTACACTCGTTAGTTTATTTCATCATTTAGTTTCAGTACTCTGAAATCGCTTTTATTCTCTACTATTATTTTGTTTTATTAAAATATGTTTTGATAAGTGTATAATTAGTTTTTATTAGTTACTTACTCAAAACAGTTTAAAATCATCCAGTATTCACTTATCTCTATGGGTTACTCCAATACTTAATGCTTACAAAAACTGTCAGAGGAGATTTTTCTGCCTAGAGGAAGTTAAAAATGAATTCGCCTGGTGGATTAAAAGGGGTCGAATTATTCAGCCTCTACAGTAAATATATTCCCTCTAACGGGAAAAAAGCTTAAACTAATTCGAATCTATGTATGAAACAGAAATTAGCCGATCTCTGAAAGATCCAACACTAAATAAGGGGACCGGATGTCAACGAATTCTTTCCTATCTGGAATTAAATCGTCTCTGATAGTAACAAGAGCCAAAACATTTTTAGGGCTGTATCGTTGCGCAAGTCCGGTATTCTGTGTTATTGCTTTTTTGCGTTCGGAATTTCATCCAGCCCAAGAACTTCCATATTTATGAGCCAACACATAATAAAGTTTTTACCCAGTGAAAACATTTCTGGAATGCGACCGGAGTAAAAAAGGCGCTTTTGCTGGATGTGTGGCTCCATTCGCTTCGCTTTTTCATAGATCAAAAGTATGGATCTTTCTGTTATTTTTAGGGGGCTGCTAGCCTTGTTTTTAGTTTGTCATAGTTACTATATTTTGAGGAACCTTTTTAAGAAATTGCATTAAATATACCTCATTATTTTGAATGCGTGTGGAATGGAGTTTTCGAATTTAAGTAATGACTTTTTCTATGTGCTTTGAAGTAATTTTTGATAAACAATGATTGCATAATGCATATGGAAGAATAAAAGGGAAATATAATGAAATGTTATTTATAAAGATAATATATATACATAAGATTATATAAAGAAATGGGAAAAATATTTCTGCAAGATAATAATAAGGGATTACTTGGTTTTATTATAGTACAAAAATATTTTTTTTCTTCTATATTTTATAATTAAAGTATAACTTTTAATCCCCCTCAAGATATCTCATTAATCAAATCTTTAACATTTTTTTCGTTAACAAGTCTGTTTCTTCATTGTTCCATTGTTTCATATGAAATCGCTAATTGAGCCTCTCATTAAGTGCAAACCACAACCAACTTTAATGACTTTAAAAATAAAATTTGAAAGTACTACTAATTAAAAATATCTAACTAAGAGAGAGATTGGAAACATATAGAAAACCTTAGAGGTCGAAAATTATTTCGATTCAAAATTTGGGGATTAAGAATCTTGTAATACGGTTATTCCTTTCGTCCATAATCTAGTTCAGAAGTAAGGTGGATATGTTTATATGAAAAAATTCTATCACTTTGTATTCATTATTTACATTAGGGGTCTTTCAAATATTACGTAAACACCTAAGAGGAGTAGAAATCTAGATTTGTACCCCCTTCTAATTTCTAATTCTTTTATAATTTCTAGGTAGAAAGCAGAATAAAAACAAAACAGTTATGAGATTAAACTACTTTCCCCCTTCTTAAAAATTTAAAAACCTTTCATAAAAATATTAATTTAATAGACGACATTAGTGTGACGTCACTTGCTTGTTTGGAAACGTGTTGATTTCAATGTGATTGGTTCTGCGATTGGAAGTAAATCTGTACGGATCCAATCACGGATGGAATCAACGTTTCCAAACAAGCAAGTGACGTCATGACTAATGTCGTCTATTATAGCTAAATAACACATGATGGTTATAATTTTACTTTGATTTAATATGTGGTTATGCAGCTAACTCAATCCATAGTAGTATTAATGCATATACAACTTTCCACTAAGAGTAACCTATCAAAACGTCACATCCTTCACAAATTATCACCACCTTCAAACATAGCAATATCCTTTAAATTCTAGTTCTCCTTGATTCCAGTTCATCTTTTCTCGAGACTTTGCAATGGACATCACAATGGGTTTACAGCGTGCCTTACAGGAAAATCTCTTCCCTTTTTCACAGATCAAAAATATAGATCGGGTGCTCCGTTCTGTGTTTTCTCGATGTCTTTTCTCTACACTTTCTATTATATTTTATTCCCCCCCCCCGCATCCATTGGTAGCTGCTGGATTGGGAATGAGGCCAAAAGTTGGCTATCACATCTTCGTTTTCGATGTCGTTCGAGTCCTTTCTTTTCTGGGGATGCGCTTCTTGTTGTTTTCCATTGTTAGCGATGTGTTGGGGAGGGGGTCTGCTGGGGGGGGGGGAGGAGAGAAAGTGACATTTATAACCACAGACGTTTCCCTTCTTAGCCCCCTGTTTCTCTTGTTTGGCGTTATACCTAATATTTTTTCGAGAAGGTAATGATTTTTCTGATTGGAGAGAATCTGATTTATCCTTGCGTGAAAATCGTAATGAAATTCTTTGTTTTGTTTGAATGGGTAAAGTACACATTTTCAAAATATCTCCTTACTTTCCATTGAATCTAGTCTTTTGTTTTCCATTTTAATAACTCGAACTTCAATTAAAGAAATATACTATAGTTCTTTTATATTTATCTTACAGAAAACTTGAAGAGACTTAAGTTTGTCAAAATTTTCAACTAAGGTTGAGAGTAAATATGTTTGATGAGTTTTATATGAATTCCGTATTTTTTTTTAAATTTTTTCCAATGCAGACTTTCTTTTAATTATGTAACTATCATTTATCAAAATTGTCTGCTTATATTTCAAGTAAATTCTCAAGGAGTATAATTATTGAGTTATATGGTAGGTTCTGTAATAATCCTGTGTTTTTAATTATAAAATTTGCTTTTATATATTGCTGTAAGATTTTTCTTGAAAAGGAAGTCTAAACTAAGTAACAATACGCAAAAAGTAATGTTTAACCCTTTAAAATGTTACAGACCCCGACGCGCGCCCCACATTCAATGGTAGACGGGCAGCTGAGGATTAAAACGGGTTAAACATTAGTTATTGAAAATGTGTTAATTGTATACATTAAAATTAATGTACACTTAAATTAATTATTAGTAATCCAATATAACCAGAATACTAAAATCACTGAAATTATTTTCTTCCATATGATACCTATTAGAAAAATTAGAAAACATTAACATTTTAACTTTGGTATTAATATAAGAACTTCCTAAAATGCAGTTCATTATTACAGATAAGTTAGAAATCTGTAAAAATTCATATTTTTGTCTTAGATAAATTTACATAAATTACATTTTTCAAATTGAAAATTTTTATCTGAAATATTTATTCCCTACAAAAAGAGTTTGTTAAGGCTCTTATACAATGCTTAAAATAGCGTACTTTTTTTTTTTTTACCAAACTCTTAAAAGTTTAAAAAAAAATCAATCGAGATTATTTCAAGTGATCTTTTGCTATATGTTTTTACGTTTCTGAAAACGGCAAAGACAGGGCACAAAAATTATAAATGCAAAATTACATTTGATGGGTCTTAAAGGTTTAATGAGTTACATTCTACAAATTTTAATACTTTTATTTCCTTGATGACAAAAAAAATCCTTTTATTTACTCCCCAACACTGAAATATAACACATTAATCCCCCGATGAAGTAAAGAACTGCGAGACCCATACATTCCCCCACTTCATCCCCAATCCCCGAAAAGCAATCATAACCCTTTGCTCCGAACCCATTTGGTGGCCCATTCTTCACGATAACCGGAGCAGAAACTTCATCACCATTACTCGATCAAATACCAGACGTAACGAAGACAAACGATGTTGTTCAGGCATTTCATTCGCCCTCCTTTTTTGTACCGGTCTACCAGTACCACCACTGACTCGAAAAAATGTGGTTTTAATGATGTATTAATGAAATGACGAGATATGCTTTTTGAATGCATGCTGAGTTCATTGTGATTCATGTTGAGTATTTTGAGAATTCCGTTGTATAAATGGCTTAAGTGATATTATGCATGGCCAAATCTACAAAAACTAAAAATACATTTTTCTATGCAAAAAGGAGGGTTTTTTTTGTATTAATTTACCAACTTTTTACCAACTTGAAGAATAGTGACTCATTGTATAAATTCGGTTTCACGACAGATATTTTATTTAAATAGGTATGTTGGTAATACAGGTAAATTATTGTACAGCTGAGGAAAAAAAAACGTTACAGTAGACTTTGCGGGAGAACGGGTGGGGTTAGAAAGATGCTTTTGGTGTCATTTTTCAGGATTTAGTGTATGCTTGAAAAAATTAATTGACTATTTTTCTCTCAGAGGTCGTCTTCTGGTGCAGCGCAATAAAAACTGTATCTTTTTTCATGGCGACCCTCAATTTTTATTCGATTTTATGAAAGATCATAGTAATTTAACCCTCATCACCGAGTTTCATTTAATTTGGACGTTAAACAAACCCATGGCAGACCGTCAAAATCTGAAAAATTCATATTAAAAGCCTGAAATTAGTCGCCAACACCCGACTGCCAAACACTGATTTCTGACAACCTACCAGTACTAGTGAACCGATTTTCATTAATATTTCAGTTTTAAATTGTCAAAACATGAGATAATTTATTTTTAAAATTTTTAAGCTTTAATAAGGATATAAATATTATGATTAAATTATTTTAATTTTGTTTATTTATATTAGTTTATTAGTAATTTCAAAGTCAAAAATCGCACTGAGCTAATTTTCGTGTTGTTTGAAAACGCGTAAATAAAAACAAAAACGCAAGAAGCGCCAAATCATCGATAAATTGCCAAGCCTAAAAAATAACTGTATCGTTTTTTTTCCTCAGCTGTACGGTAACAGGTACAAGGTAATTATTTACTTGAAATTTAAATATAGTAGCTTAAGCTTATCTCTTTCATTTCAGAAAATTTTAAAGTTTCAGTAAAAATCTAATCAAAGTTGAAACAAGCTAAAGAATTTATCTCTCTCCATGCTAATAATCAGAAGAACAAGTTGAACATTTACAAAACCGAAAAACTTCTTTTCTGTCTTTGTCATGTAAACTATTATCCACTTCGAATATGAACCAGAAAGTAACCCCAAAGAAAATGACAATATTAGATCCGAAAAAACTAAAAAAAACCCTGTTTTTTGTTTGCTTTGCTGAACTAAAAATAAATTTTAAAATTTTCTTTTGTGGGTTTTACAATAAAAAAACCTAATAAATTTACAATAGAAAACCTTTAAAGACAATGACTTTAATGGCGATCATCCTCTTCAACAAAATCACCGAACGCACTTTTAACGTGGTCAAACATGTCCGACTCAGCAACCAGCTCTGCTTCTCGACGAAGTCAATGTCCGACCGAGCGGCCTTTTCATCCCCGGGACCGAAAGAGTGTCACCATCCCTGCTCTTGCGCTTCCCTCTCTGTGTCTTTTCGGTGTTGTTTGGAGAGCAGTGGAGCGGCGGAAAAGATGTCGCATCGGCCCGGATGGATGTAGGATTTTTGTAAGACCGGTCTAGAATGAAACATTGTGCACTTCTTTTTTGCTTTCGAGACAATGTTTTACTGTATATAACACTTCCGATGACGATTTGTTAGAAATGTAGGTGAAGGTATTAATGTTTATTTCCCTCTTTTCTAAGAGTGGGAAATACAAATGGCTAACTATAATAGCAAAGCTAAAGATATTATGTAACTAAACGGATTCTTAAATTATCCATTATAATGCAAATATTCACCGAATGTTTGTCATTTTTAATATTTTATAATTTGTTTAAAATTAATAATAGCAATAGAACCTTGCTTAGTGTAAACATTTATCCAACCGTCGGATATCATATTTCTAAATAATGTTATTTGAAATATTATATAATACCTACTTTCCTTCAATTGACTTTCAATTTAAAACAAATCTTAAGTAGTCATTTTATAATACTGGTAACTTCACTTCAATTACACAACAAAACATATAGTAAAGCTCTAATTATTAATAATATTAAATATTCTCCGTTACATAACCATTTACAATTTATTTTCTTCACTCTTCTAAACCTTTATTTTTCTTTTTGTCTCGAAGTATCTTCTGCATTACCATGCATAATTTATCTAAAAGCTGTACATCAGCACAAACTTCTAAGGATACAATTAGTGTCGAGATTGTCTAATTATAACAACAAGGATGATATCACGTTAAAATTAACCGTTTTTGTTCAAAAATAATTAATGGGACTGGTGTGATGGTTTAAACATGATTTATGGAGAAAACCTTTATCATTTAATTAGTTTTAAAGCAGTGTTTAACACAGCAGTATCAATTATGCAATATGTGAAAATTTTAATTCTGATAATATCAATAAATACAAAAAGATTTTTAAGACATAAGTTATACTTAACTTTAAAATTTAAAAGTTGAAGAAATTTTATGAGAGACTATGGTATTCTTAAGATTTACTTAATATTTTTAATATTCTTAAGTACAGTTTTAATCTAAAACAAATAAGAAATATATAAAACATTCAGTACTTAATACTTAATAAATTGCATAAAGCTCTGTTTTTGGATAATACTTGTGTCGAGTAGTTACAAACTACCAATTTCTTGTCATTACTTATTATTAATGATACATGATTGATGAAAATAACGTGATTAAGTACTTCATCAAAACATTTTTACTATATTGCAGACAAGAATGTATTGTGCGAACGCATTACCAGGTTTTATCTATACCTCTATTCTTTTACTAGTTTTGACACGATTGAATAGAAAATACGTTCAGACACACATCATTGTGGCAACTACAAAACAACACAGAATGTAACAATATAAACTGCCTTACATTGATTCCAGGGTATTCCTATTGATCTCTGCTCCCGCTTTTTTCCTGTCTGGGACGGAATTGATGCATTTGTGACAAAATATCGTTAAATCGAACACCAAGCGTGCTTAACGAGCCACATCTAGGAAGTTTCCTAGTCCCAAAACGAGGTTAAACCAGACAGTTTCTAAATATATCCTTTGCCCTGTAACGTATGTATTTTAAAACTAGTGAAGCTACTTTAAGATCTAAATTTTATATTTTTTATTGCATCTATTCTTCTATTATCTACTTTTTCGTGATTCTTTAGTATTTATTACATTAAGAATCTTAGAAAAGTGCTCCGAAAGATCTTCAAAAAAATAGTTATACAAGAGCAAACATTACGTTTTTACTACACAATATTTATCTTTACAAAAATTTTATTACAAGTATTAATTTAGGGTAATTTATTTATATTTTACATAATCGTATGTTATATACTTGGTACTTATGGTACTTATAGACTTAGATCCTAATTTATAGAACGTTGAAAATATTTTTTCAGATATTCATTATTTAATTTTTTTTCCTGAAATGAAAGTTTCATTGCTTTTCTCTTCAGTTTTTCCCAATTCTTCTCTTAAATGTGCTTTATATCTTTTGTGATTCTATTGTTAATAACATGAACAGCAATTTTTCCTTGAATATGAATTATAGCTTTGTCTATATTTCAATGTTTATACTTTGAGTTTATAAACTGTAGTGCGTATTTATCTAAATGGATATTTATCTGTGTGAAACCTCTCTTTCAAAGAAGTAACCGGATTCTCTAGAATCTTTTAGATTTTATTTACTATAACTAAAAATTTTACCCTTCAATACCAAATTAAGATTAAAATAAATTATTTTGCAGGAAATGTTTTTCGTAAATATCCACAAGTTTTGCCTTGTTTCAAATATAATCTCATATTTTCCCTGTTAAATTATATCCAAAAGTGTTCAAGCTAGGTATAAATTTCTTCATACTTACAAAGAACTATCTTTAATCAATACACTCTTTGTTAATGATATTGACGTATTTACCGTGTACCCTTTGTTGATCTGGAGCCAAGATTTGACTGAAAAGTTAAAGGTGTTTCTGTAAACATGGCAGCTCGATCGGTTTTCTTCTGTTTCAGCAAATCATCCGTTTTAATTTATTTCGCTTCCGGGACTTCTCATGAATGCAGCCGGAATTGTTCTTTTGTTTAGAATCCGAATGTTTACGATGGGATATCAACATTGGAAGTGGGGCAGAAAGTGCTCCAGATGTTTACCAAACTAATTTAAAAATTGCTGCGTAAATATAATTCCAGAACAGACTGGAACAACCTTGAGGGTATAGTGGTATTCTGTATTCATCATTAATTATACGGACTAACATTGTTGATGTTATAAATCATATCCTACCCTTTTATCACAAGTTGTTACAAATGATTATACCTTGAATACAAGTGATGCCATGTCGTGCGTATGTTTCATAAGAATATTCTTTGGATAAATTAGTATACTGGTTGCATACAAATGGTTTTGTTAAATTTGAAAGAATGCATTCATGTTTTTTTTGAAAACATAGAAATTGCTTTTTATTAACTTCTTAGTACAAAAAATTGAGTAGGTATTAGAATTTTTAAATGGAAACGTAAATATTGTACGTAGTATAAACGCGATATTTTTGCCACTCTTATTTTATCATATTAAGTCCACGTTGTCTCATTTTTACTTCGATACCTACTTTACTTTTATACTACCCCTATTGTTATCTTATTTGTTTTATTGTAACATTTACAATTTTCTTATAACCTTTTTTACTTAATTTTCTCTTTTGGTTCACCTTTTTTTATTTACACAGCATAATTTGTGTGGAAGTATGATTGTTACATAAGCAATTAAACGTGTGTTAGATCGTGAGTAATGGAGGGAAACTGTTTTTTCATAATAGTATCCATTTTGGGGTAATATTGTACGTAGTTTAAGGATAATTCAGGTTGTTAAATTCTAATCGGTGATATATTTGTTTTCTAAGCAAACAACTGTATTTGTTTTCGAAACAAATTAAATTGTTCTTTCGAAGACAATTATTTCAAATCACAATGAGATTTCCAGAAATATGAATAAATAAATATATTTGTACTTTTCTACTTACAACATAAAACAATAATAAACACTGGTATTTCCTAAGAGGTAAAATGATCCTACGTTATTTATCTTAATTTTTTTTAAGGATTTTGTTTGGTGCCAATTTTACAGAACACCACAGCTAGATAGATCACAGTGATCAATTAATTTATTTCAATGCTAAAAATATTTGGTGTTCTCTTTTCACATTGTTATTAATTCTGAATTATTTTCCATTAAAATACTATCATTCACCTGAAACCGTATCAAACACAATTCATGAAGTAAAAATCACATAAAATGTAAACACGTTATAGAAAAATGATTTGACTATAACTTATTTCAAATTGTTTCCATGAAAAGTTAAACAAATCAGTTTTCAGGTAAAACGCTGTGCAATTTCAGGCAGTGTTTTTTGAAAACTAAAATAAAAACATATATTTTTGACTGTATCTTTTACCTCTTTTTATTCGCCTCTTTCAAACCTAGAAAATTCTCCACAAGAAGAAACCTTACCAACAAAGATTTTTTTTTTGTTCGCTTGTCATAACATTATACAAGTCCTCTACAAAAAAGAATTACTCTGAAAACTTTTAAACCTCACCTCAAGCGAAATTAGGAGAGAGAGAGAAAAAAAAACCAGCATTGTGTGAGGTCGTAGAAAATATGAAGGAAAACGATATCTCAGTTTCTGATCTTGTTAGCTCTAACTAGTGGCAAAAGGTAAAGGTTTTAATGCGGTTTCGAATTTCAAAGGACTGGATGGGGGAAAAATTGAAAAGAAGATGTAACGGAGTGATGATTCGATTGCAGTATTTTTTTTTTTTATCTTTCCACCTGGGCCATCATTTTTCTTTTTTAAGCCACTGTTGGGAGTTGTCTAAAATTCTTTTGAAGTGTCTTCGGGGACCAAAACTGCATCCGATTGCAATTAAACTCACGGGAGCTGCGTCTTCGCGAGAATATTCTTTTTCATTCTCTCGACCGAGACGGGATTCTTTTCTGGTATTCGTATTAGGAAGAAAAACCGAATAAATGTTTCGTTTCGTCTAGGCCGTTTTGTATTTTGCAGGATGCCATGCAAAACCTTTCACACTCAGTGAGTTATTTTCTTATTTTTACTTTTATTTACATTCATGGATTACATGATTCATACATGAATTAGACTAATATAATTTATTTGATAAAAGAAATTTGGATTTCTTTGAGTATGGGTTTAGCTGGTTTTATTTTAATGGATTGGATTATGCTACCTTCTCCTTCCTAAACATATTTTGTTGATCGTATGAAACCTTTAGTTAAGTGTTGAACATATGAAATTATATAAAGCTCATAGCTATATTTTCTGACAGACTTCGAGAAAGTTCACTTGAAAAAATTAACAGTATGAGCTCTTATAAAAACCAGCTGTCTCACCTTTTAAAAGAGTTTGCTTTGGAGAAAGTATCTAGTTGTGGCCAAATTGACACTGTTTGATTTATATATCTTTTTAAATTGAGATGTAATTTTAAAAATTTTAGGGAAAGTTTATACTTTTGTACCTATGTACTATTTTATTTTATTTTTAGCGGTAGTAAATTGACTGTTTACCCTTTCAAAACTTTTTCAGGATTGATATTGAAAAGTCTTTGTTTAAAAATAATTAATGGCAGAAAAACTACAAACTGTGATAAATTTTAAATATTTTAACCAATTAACTTACTGAAAACATTATCAAGTTTCTAAACAGGATTAAAAATTTTAAAAATATGTTTACAACATACCTCAAAACTTATATTAAATATTCGCTTTTTATTTTTGTTCAAACCATAAAATTAAATTTCAATGCGAACTGAAATTATACGAAAAATGAGAATTCATCCACGTTTTTAGGCTCATATGAAATGTCTCAATAGCTTCATGTGAATTTTTTTGTTATGGTAAATTCTTTCACATATTATTCAAATTTTCCCTTGTTAATAAATTCAAACATGAACCACCAGGAGATACTTTTGAATCCTTTATAATTCTCGTTATAATCCGCCGCTTCATACTATCAGCAATAATTAAAATCGGATTGGAATCATAAAATCTACAATTCCTTTCAAGCGCACGATACTTTCCGGGATAATCGTGTAATCTTTAACAAAAAACGTTCCGGAGCGGCAATCCGGAGTCGAAAAGGATCCGGTTGCCGTGGATCCCGATTACAAAACGGGAGAGGTTCGAATGTCAGGATAGTCGGAAGAGCTCGTTTCTTTTAATTCCCCTCTCTCCGGGTTTAATCCAATTATATTCGCAACATTACCAACTAGGAGCGCTTTTTCAATTCCCGAATCGTCTGTTAATGCCCCTCACCTTATCAGGGGTTTTCCAAAAATTGTATGTTATTCTAAAGGGGCTCAGAGTGCATGGAAGATAGTCAGAATTCCGTAAAGGAATCGTCTCACGGTTTGAGTTATCTCCATATAATAACTCGAGCAAAAGGATATGTTAAATTATTTGTATTTTAAATTAGTACACAACTGTAGTTCAAAAACGGTTTAGAAAAGGATTTTCATCCTTTCCTAACTGGCTTTGGGAGAATACGACGATTAAACATATCCTTAAATCTGTCACATGTGTTTAGGATATTTTACATAATTTCTGTACAAAAAAATACAAACATTTCTGTACTTGTTTTCTCTATGGAATCAAGGTATTTTATAATTCAAAAGAACTAAATTTGAAAATGGCTTTTCTTTTGAAAATTGTTAGGGGCAGCAAAGACACCCAAAGTTGTTAGGAAATACAACATATCAATTTTTAAAATATGTGAATTAAATTAGGATGGTTAAATTTTAAATGTCTGTTTTAAATAGTTTGGAAAAACGGTATCATATTGCATTAATAAAATGATTAAATATTACAAGTTCATGTTTAAGAACAAAAACAAAGGTAAAATATACTTATGTTTCGAATTAAAGGTGTTTCCATGTGGGAAGATTTTAAAGATTCACGATCAGCAGAAAGGATTCGCTTTTTCAACTCAGACCGCTTTCGCGAACAGTATATACCTACTCTATAATCCGGTACCTTAAACCGGTACTTCAGCGAACCAAGTTCTTTTTAAAAACATAAAACCCTTTCTTACTCCGTTGAGACGCAGAACCGTAAAAAAGTATTGACTTAAACAAGCATTCAAAAGCAACACACCTTCCAAGAGAAAACCCTCTTTTCAAAAGAAACGCCGACCGCCTACGCTTCACACATATTTACTCGCTTTCGTCTCCTCTTAATATATGCGGTCCTTGCCCCTCTTCACTTTCTATGTCCCCTAATCCTATCTCGCTATGACTCACTTTATCTCCATATCTAAAAATCGTAAAGAGTCGGCCATTTCACGCAACTGGACGGGGTACTCGGAGTGTGAAGAGGGTCAATGCCACTCTTCTTCCCGTCGACCTTCCGAATCCAGGAAATCGCTACGGACACTGACGTCGGCAGTGTCTGGTCGAAACATACCCAAGTTCGAGGCGTGTTGCTTAGCATATGAGAAAAAGTGCATTGCTGTGTTTGGGTATAGAGCTGGTTTCGCGTATTATAAGTTTTAAGAAATGAATGAAAAATTCCAGAAAAATATCGATAGTTAGGTACTTCTCTGTTAATAGATACATAAAAATGATGCAACATATGCAATTAAAACACTTCTTTTTGTAAAAATACTGCATGTTTTCATCTTAATTTGAGTGCAAGTAATGCATACTTGAGAGAAAAAGAAAGTTTGAATATTTTCTGAGATAATTTCTTGTTAACCGTATTTAAATTAGTTTGGGGTGAAACATTGTTTTAATACGTAATTCAATATTAGATTTAGAACTTTGTATTCCGGTGATAAATTTTTAACTCTCTGTTTAAACTTTTCGCTTAATTCATTTACATAACCCTAAATTAAGATTTATTGCGTCGTTAAACATCATCTGTTTGTTTAATAGAAGTTATAAAAACGAACTTAACTGAGTGATTTTATGGTTTAAAATGTACATTTGTGCCAGCTGTGATCAGCCTTAAGTCTATGTTAATCTACTTTAATAAAATAATATTATTTGTATAATGCATAATTATCTCGAATGATAAAGTAAAATTAAACGTTTAGTAATTGTATTTAAATGATGATTTATTACTAAAATAAATACAGATAATTGTTTTTAGATGTTTTCATTTCGGTTAATCAATATAGACTAGTTACACATTAATAAAGCCTATTAAGGAACAAAATGGTTCGCATCATTAAGCAGTTCGGTAATGCAGTTATTTAATTAAATTTTAACGAAGATCATAGGATTAATTATCTAAGCCTTAGTATAAATGTAAAGGAAACATTATTTCACATTACTCTGATATTTTTCTAAAAATAAAAAAAGGTTAATGTGAGATATTCTTTATTATACAGAATAAAAGAATTCAATTGAGGTTTCTATACAAGATTGTTTGAAGATACTATTTTTATTTACAGATTTATTTATTTTTTTAAATTTACAACATAAATACAGAAATCTCTCCCATAATCGTTTTGTTAGTCATCGCCAAGTTCACAGCCGCACTTCCTTTTTCCGAGTAGAACTCCACCAAAGCGTGATATCCATCCTACAATCTGTAAGCAACATGGTCAGAGATCATCATAAATAAATATGTATTTCCCGAGAGAACGCCTTTGTCTCTCTCTTTTTCGAATTTACAATTCCGACGGCATGGCGCGTTGTCGCCGCCCGAGCGGACACGGGTGTCGGACGCGGTGGTGTGGACGAGGGATGGCGTTTTTGTGACAGCTGGTTTCGCGATGGCCCACGGTTTAATTTTTCGCTCCGGCTTTTATGGCGCTTGTTTCGATGTTGGAGTTCGCGGAAAATGGCTGTCAAGGAATGAAGGTGTTTTGAGAATTATTATTATTGGGGAGGGGTAGATTTGGGTGTATTGTGACGAGTTTGGTAGTATTGTGACGAGTTTGGTATTTTTGCTTGGTTTCTTTGAAGCGAAATAATTAAAATACATGGAGTTGATATTGGTTTTTGTAGTTAAGAAAAGGAAAACCTTATTCATCCTTCATTGGGATATATTTTTGAGCGTAGGGTTAATATAAGGTGCTGGTGGTTTTGTGATAAGGTGTATTTTTTTTTTCTGAAATGTATTAAAAAATTTAAATTTCATCAAACATTTTTAGAAAAAAAAAACTGATTCAGTAAAAAACACATTAACCCTTAAACACCACATTCTTCATTCGATTCGACAAATTAAAAATACCTTTCAAATTAAGAAAATAAAACTTCTTATTTCGTCAAAAAATCTTAACTTAATCCCATACGCATACCCTGTGTTATTTGAATATTCTATCGAATCTTTTAGAACCCAAAATTAAAAATGTTTATAATCTGAAAAATGTATCAGTATTAAACACAATTTTCAGTAATTGTAATATTAATTTTGACTTTTTAAAGGCACAGTCAAAAATGTGATGAACTACCTATGCAACTAAATTAAAAAAAAAAAACATTTATAAACAATTTATAAAGCAAGTTTTTGTACAAAAAATACATTATGTTGATCATATGTATGAAGAAATCTATGAAAACTCTCTTGTTTTCCACGAATCCTGCTTTGCTAAAATTATATTCTGATAGTTTTTTTTCATTGTTTTATTTTGTTCTCAAATAGTTTTGTTTATAGTGAGCTGAATCCTTTTTATAAAGTCATAGGTACAAATGTACACTGGTGTGCAAAAATTAAGGACAGAACTGTTTTTTCAATATAACACCTAGCATAATTATTTTTCATCCATGAAAATAATACCACAAGATGTTCAAGGAGTGGGAATATAAGGCGCGAGAACAAATTTTTCCTACCAATAATTTAAGGGGGTAAATGGGCCCTCCATTGATAATGGAGTTCCATTACACATTTTGAGCAGTGACAGAAACGTCTATGTGAGAGGTATTTAACAGAAATTTTTTTTTGTTCTTAAAGAATATGATTATTCCTGAACTCAACGCATGTTTTTAAATGTGTGTACTAATTTTTAATGGTATTTTTTAGGTTTTATTGAGAGATATTGGTCTAATCATTATTTTTGGCAAGTTTTAGCCTCTGGGTCATTTTTGGTATGTGGTATCTGACCGCGTCAACCATATTTTCAGTAGTTCTTCACATGTGCTTGATCGCGTTTAGGTCTTTGAACCCGAAAAGCAACTTTATTCCTTCAAAATTGTGACTTTTGAAATATTTGGAGAAAGCCAAATTTTGATTTTTCGCAGTTTTATCTTGCAAAAAGAGAAAATAAGGACCCAAAATGTCTTCTATCAGAAGCAAATGAGACATGAGAACACAGGTACACAATTGTAGACATCAGTGAAAATCTCTTCGGTGTGTAGGGGGTGCTGAAACGACAAAAAATAATTGTATAGTTTCATAGGAAGGACATCTTTTATTAATGTTCAAAGAAAGGATTTTTTTAGTGTTTATGGACCTATACATGTCCGAAAAGAAACAAATATCTGTAAAAATATCTCTATTCACCTAAAAATAAGTTTTAAAGACATTGAATTTTTCCTGTGAAACTATACAATTCTTTTGCGCCTTTTAAGCACCCCCTATACACCACAGAGATTTTCACTGATGTCTGCAATTGTGTACCTGTGTTCTCATGTCTCATTTGCTTCTGTTAGAAGAAATTTTGGGTCCTTATTTTCTCTTTTTGCATGACAAAGCTGCGAAAAATCAAAATTTGGCTTTCTCCAAATATTTCAAAAGTCACAATTTTGAAAGAATTAAGTTGCTTTTCGGGTTCAAAGACCTAAACGCGATCAAGCACATGTGAAGAACTACTGAAAATATGGTTGACGCGGTCAGATACCACATACCAAAAATGACCCAGAGGCTAAAACTTGCCAAAAATAATGATTAGACCAATATCTCTCAATAAAACCTAAAAAATACTATTTAAAATTAGTACACACATTTAAAACATGCGTTGAGTTCAGAAATAATCATATTCTTTACGAACAAAATAAAATTTTCTGTTAAATACCTCTCACATAGACGTTTCTGTCACTGCTCAAAATGTGTAATGGAACTCCATTATCAATGGAGGGCCCATTTACCCCCTTAAATTATTGGTAGGAAAAATTTGTTCTCGCGCCTTATATTCCCACTCCTTGAACATCTTGTGGTATTATTTTCATGGATGAAAAATAATTATGCTAGGTGTTATATTGAAAAAACAGTACGGTCCTTAATTTTTGCACACCATATTAATAATGCCCGGGCAATGTGATAAATTCAGTGGAATTTATGAATGAAATTTATCACTTTGCCCGCCTCCACTTCGGGCATTATCAATAATGTCAGATTAATAACTTTGCCCATAACATATACATAGCGATAACTTAAACTTGAATTTTTTTAAAAGCATTCATTAGGTACACAGGAAGTTCTGTTCTCAAATGTTTAGTTTTATTATTGCTACCTTGAAAAAATATTACGATTTCTAGAAAGTTATTTTTTAGAACATATAAGTTTAGGAGAAGACGTGGAGTTAAAAGACTTATCGCACCAAACTTCAGCTAAAATATTAGTTAAGTAAGTTATTAAATTTAGATTTGAGCCTCTTCTACACAATTTTTATGCCCTTTAGGTTTATATGACCCACAGTCTGAGAAACGTTGAAACTAAATATGAATTTCACTTTAATCATGTAAATTCTGCTTTTTACTTATTTTAATAAGCCATGATGTTGAATAACCTTATATTGTTTAAAAGGATAATTTTTCATAGTTTACTACGACAATTGCATTATCTCTAGACTTTTGAAAGTAATGATTATTTCATTCTTAATCAGTCAACTCACAAGGTAAGATTATTTCTCTAGAAAATAGATGTTTCAGGTGACCTTTTGGTTGCATAAATTACTTTTCAAGGTCTTTTTTTTGTGAAGCTAACAAAATGCATACAGAATCGGGTGTTATTTCCGATAGACTGAGCATATTTTATTGAGTTTTCTTTTCGAGATTCAATTCTTTGTTTTATTAATTATAATTAAGTGAAAGACATAGGCAATGTCTTTTTAAGGATTGCTTTATAATTTTTATTCAATTTAGTTTTTATTGAAAAAAAATGCAAATTTAATTCAAAATTGAGAATCTGTTTCAGATGTAGTAGCTCCTCAACATTCACAATATTTTTCTTTAAGATTAATTCTCAATTTAAAATATAATTACAACTAAAACATTAATCATTAAAACTTCCTCTAGCCACGTTAATTTAACTTGGACTGGTTAATAAAGTCCAGTTTAGGGAAATCCTAGACAAATTTTAAATAGTTATGTAATATAATTCATGCATCTCAATTTATCACATTGTGACATACATTTTGAATCCCTTTAGAGTGAGACATAACTTATAGATGATCCCCTAGGACTGGAATTGACACGGATAGGCATGTAACTGCGAACAGAAACTCACAAATCAAATAATGTATCGAGTTTTGCTGATAAATGTTTGCCTTTGGCTCGAGTTCCATTACTTTGGGGCTTTGTGATGAAAATGTGATTCCTGCAATAGAAAACATTGGCTTTTCTTTGATGGAGTAGCTTAGTTGAGGAAACCGATGGAGCACATTTTTAACCCAAAATACTTGTGAAAAATATTCTAGGATAAAAGTACTGGCAAGCTTGCATTTGTCTTATAAGAAAATATGGGGGTCCAGTGGAATATATTTTAAGCATGGTGCGCTATCAAGTGAAAAAAAGGAAAACTGCATTTATAATATATGCTTTTAAAAAGATTTATCAAAAAGGAAAGACCAATTATTTTTCTAGATCAAGGGAGAAATATAGTTTCATATTTTTAAAGTAACATATACTTAAAAAAAAGATTATCATATTAAACTTGAAAAAAGTTAGTGTCAGCATTTAAGTAACAATTGAAACTTATACTTTAGTAGATTCTAGATGAACGTAAACCGTAAAAATTTATTTGAAGGAATACAAATGTCGTTTAAATGTGTATTTTTACATTTTGTTGGGTTTTGTTTTAAATTTTAAGCATAGATTTATTATTTAATGAAACATTAACGAGTGAAAACTTCTTTAAACTGTTAAAGCTGTATCAAAAATATTTCCTAGAAACTAGTCGATATCTATTCTTTCCTATCATCAAATAACAAGTTTTGAAAAGCAAAATGAAACACTTTAAATGCACAATACAAAAACCACGCCGCATTCTTTTCTATGATGAAATGCTAACATTTACATACCCTAAAAACATAATTTAAGATTTATTATCAGCCTTATATGCAAAATGTGATTCCTAATATAATATATTCGTAGAAACATACTTTTTTTCAGTTATCATCACAAGACCTCAATTCTCATTTCCAAAAGATTCATTCCCAGAATGCAAAAAAAAAAAAAAAAAGAAAAGAAAAGAAATATCTAAGAATACAATTACACCAAACAATATCTCGTGAAACGCTCCTATTCATATTTCTCCCACATTTCATAATGTGAATTCCAGCATTCGGAAGACACTTTCACTTCAGGGTGCATCCAAAAATTGTATTTCTTCCTAAAACTACAAGTTTTAAAGTAACGATTATAAACCAACTAAAAAATTTTCAAAAAAACTTTTTATGTTCTAGTTTTGTAAAAATTGAAATAAGTCTTGTTGTTTTTCTGCGACAGTTACGCAATGGCATTTTGCTAAATGTCAACAGCGTTAAAAACCACACATGTTAAAATTTCTCGAAAATTGAATACGTGGAAATGAATTACATTTCGCCCTGCAGCATTTTTAGAAGTAAAATTTAAAAAACCAACATGATGTTGTTCTAAAATTAAGTCAAGTTTAATGAAAAAAAAAGTTTTTAATGGGTTCCTTGAAAAAATAGGATTTAACTAGAACCTAACGCTCAACCTCATGATTTATATTGTTTTTAGTATTTAAGTGCTTAAAACTTAAACTTCTTCATAGATAGGGGGATTTCCAAATTGAACTTGACATTTAAATCCGTTTCTTTTTTTCTCGTCCGAATTAGTTAAGAATTTTTGCACAACCATGAAAGAAAACTGTTGGAAAATGGTAATAAAACAAGGCATCCATAACAGTATAGAAAGAATAATGGAACTTAAATTGAAACGCCATAAAATATTAAACTAAATAGAGTACGTTTTAGTTTACAAATAATCCCCTAGATATTATGAAAGCGAAATTCCCAAAAATACTCCTTAAAATGTTTTCATTATACTACGGATTCATATTGAAATGATGAAATATAAAAGGATTTCTACCGGATAACCTAAACTGATGTATTCATGGACATATGTTTTGCTTTTAGGGTTTCATCAACTTTTGAGGAGGAATAAGAAAGAAACGGAAAAAGTTTGATTAAATTTCTTTGCAACAAAAGTACGGGCTTCTCGTTTTAAATTCCTTTAGCGTACTCTTATTTCAGTGCTGCATTCATTATATTTGGCTCTGTAAAGGAAGCATGAATGGAGTGATGATATTTTAAAACTTGGCTTAAAGTGTACACAGTAAGATATCCAAGATATTTTTTTAAAGTATTTATTGCTTTCTTTTAAAAAAGAGTGCTTTTTTATCTTTCATATCTTAGAAACAAATGCTAGCACATCAAAATACTATTTTCCAAAACTCAGTAATCAAAAATATTTTGTTTACGAAACTTTCTTTTATTTGGGATATACTGTTTAAATTGTAATTAATTTTATTTTAAAATTAACAGCGCATAATAAAGTAATCATAAATAAAATAATCATGTAGGGAGGGTTGTTACAACTAGGTTCGGAATTGTTGTTTTTACTACGTGCTAAATTATACCCTAATTTAAAATTATAGTTAAGGATTTTTAAAAGAATGAAGAAAATTCTCCAAGCTATTCATTAAAAATTGTGTATCTTACGATAAAAACAAATCCTTTCATACTTTAGCAAGATATCAACATATTTTTCTAGAGATTTGGAAAAAGTGGAAAGCATTATAAGAAGTGGAAAATATATGGCCGATTATATTTTACAGGCTGCCAATATTATCACGAAATAATATTAGCACACAATTATTAGAAAAACACTCATATATGAAAAAATGAAATTGATTAGGTTGATTCACGATTTAGAGTTAATATCTTCCAGAGAGAGAGAGAGACCAAAACTGATGATTTAAATCTTACTAACTGATAAAACCTCTTAGAACATTCAGAGGAATCTTATTGGATATGGCTTGACATTTGCAAATTACAAATCACTCCTAATTTGCATCAGCTATTATTAGCTTAACTCACTTTCATTTTAGGTATCTTAGCAACTTGACTTTCCTGATTTAAGACGATGCTAATTTTTACAAGTTAACTAGGGATCATAAATCTTGAGTGTGATGAAACTATAACAAGTGCTTAATTCTACCAAATGTTTATGTATCAGTGCCTAATAAATTTACGTGCACTAAAAGGCCAAACCCACCACCAGAAAACCTCCCACACGCCATGGAAACGTCGTTAAGAGCAGCTTCGAAAACTTTTCCCCAGAGCTTAAATGCCAACTAAAGAATTTCGACAGTCTACTCACTAAAATTAGGGAGCCAGCGACGCTAATATCCTTTAAGAATATCCTAATTCCCGACTAGACTTCTCTTTAAGGTAATCCCCCGTCATTTCTGGATTTAGAGGATGATACTGGTTTCTTCCTTACCAGCTCTTGCTATCTTACCGAAAAATTCTTCGCGTTATAACAAAGATTTTGCCAGGTTGGGCGAATGCACTAATAAATAGGAATTTCAGTGACTGTAATGTAAATAAAAATGTCAAATATCCAGATTAAACACATATTAAAGATGCCCTTTCTAGAACGTGTAAAAAGCACTAGTCATAATGAATTTATATTTTTTCTATGCTTTTCCGTAGAAATAAATGGAATTTTTTTGAACGATCGTGCCTGTTTTAGTTCAATTTGAAGAGATTATGACTAGTAAAGTGCCAGTACAATCTATTTTTGAACAATGTTTTAACCAATTTTGATATTATAAAAATATTTTAAAATTATTTGTATTAATAAAAACCTAAATAAAGACATATCTACCTTGACGCAATATGAGAAGTTGAATTTTATGATCCTGAAAAAGTAAGTTTATGAACCATGTAATTTTGTTTATGTAAGTAAAGATCACACACATTGTAAGGCTAGAGACTAAATCTTTGCAATGCTCGCGATTTTTTGCTTATAATGTTTTTGTCTACCCACATTATTTAATATTAATTCCTTAGCTCTTCAACTACTTCTCTGCATTACACACTCTCAAATATATTTCATGCTCAAAAGATAAGGCACCTATCATATTACCCGTGTGTCTCTCTCTTCATTTCCTATCCGCTATCTCCTCAGCAGCAATAGGATAAAGCGGAGGAAACATTTCGAGTTTTCCGTTCATTTAAGCCCACCTCCAAATACGCCTTCAATGCGCTATTTCCGCCGAAGAACATCTTCGTGACATAATCACTTTTGTCCCGAACTTGAATTCGGTCTAAAGGCTCGCGTAACGAGATTGTAAGGACCGACTGACGAAAAGGAAACGATAAGTGTCCCGCGAATTTCCCTCGAGATTGCCTTTTCCTAATGATGGTTTTGAATTAACGACATATGATACGTTGGGATACATTCCAACACAGAAAGCTCACAAGGAATCCCCCTACTTTCAGAAAGACCTTGGTCAATTGGAATGTATCGTACCCTCAACGAATTTTTAAACAAAACATGTACATATGATAATCAGATAATTCATTTTTAAATTTCAGTACAACGAATTACTTGAATTTGGTTCATGGATTATTTTGTCAATACTACCAACTCCTTAAAACAGTTGTTTGTTTGTGTCTTTGTTATGTATTAGAGCACACTTGAAAAAAATTTTTAATTAATTTGAATATTTTCTTTGACGAATCACAGTTGAATTTTTTTGTACATTTTCATTTATCGATAGCAGCGTTTTAGTATGTCTCGAATAAATGTCATCGTAACCTCTTTATAATAGCAAGTGCACTTTATTTTTATTAATTTTACGAGATTCTGTTTCAAATATAAAGGGATATAACAACTTTTCTGGTCATCCTGTATGAGAAAGACTTTGATATTGGTATAATTTTTAATTTTTTCTTCTTCAATTATATTGGAAGAGGTAAAAACATAATTTGTTGATTTTTTTTGTTATTCTATACAACATGGAAAGCTATAAAAGTAATTAAACCAAACAAAAGGATATTTCAGTTTTCAAAAGTAACTTAGATATCCATATATTAAAATAAGATTTTGAAAGTAGAAATAGGACCCGATGGATATTAAATTTGTAAATGTACATCTAAAGTTATTAAACTGACGAAGGGAAAATCTTACAAAAGTACTTTCTGATGGGCGTCCATCCTAAAGGTCCATCTTTGAATAAATCTAAATGTTCAAACAGCGAACATCTTTGCACTGTAATCGCTTTTGCCCTTTGTGTCATGGCGAGGGCTTGGTGCGACGAATGCTGTAATACGATTAGAGTAAAACTTTCAAGAGAGAGAATTTCCTAAATTCTCCTCGACTAGAATAAAGAATTCTCTGCAGTTTGCTTTCCTCTGATAGTTTCTTAAAGTTATTTAAATTAGTTTTTTTAGTTTATGAGATGTACTCATACATTTAGGCGCATTAATAATAATAAAATTATTAATAGTACGTGGTTTTTAAAAGTTTTTTTTTATTTAATTAATTTTTAATATTACTTTACCTTTACTTGGTCAATTTTGGTTTAAAGTTACTCTTAAAAGTTTTTTCAAAACATCTTAATGAATGTAAATAAAGGGTGTAAAAACGAAAAAGTAGTATTCAAGCATAATAAACATAAATGATAATAGTTCTTTCCCTTTTAACTCTATTTTTTTAACTTAATGCAACAATACTCTAATGTATTCTTAAAAATCTAATGTTCTTATCCTGGAATTTTCAAACGATTTTGCTAGATTTTTGTAAATTGAGAGCATGTTAATCTAAAAAAAATGTATTTCGTAAGTGCTATTCATGTTCTGAATAGCAATCGAAATTTAAATAAAACTCCTATTCTATCTAAATTGCTTCTGTTAAAGGTATTTCTTACGTTATGGTTTATTCAAACCTAAAATAAAACAAATTTTTCTCTTCGGAACGTGTATATATCTCACCGTATTATGTTCTACGTGAAAACGCCATTGGGTTTACTGTTTGTGTTCTAAACACTAAAACGGCTTTTCCAAAAATTTACGGCTCCAGTTTCCTTCACCAATGTTACACAACCCTAAATCTCTTCACAGCAGAAAGGTAAATTTGCTTTATTCTGTTTATTCTGCGAACATAATCCGAAGATTCGAGTTTTTCCGAGTTTTATTTACTTTCTGACACCTTTTTCCGAAATTTATTCCCTCCGTTTCTTATTTACTCAGAAAGAAAAAAAAATGAAATTCCGTGCGTGTGAGGCCCGGATGAATATCGTTCCGGAAATATCATTTTAATGTTTCCTTCTCAACTTTCTTGCTTCCCTTCCCGGGGCTTGTTTTTCTGCGCCAATCGGATCGCTTTTTAAGCCGCTGTGGAGAAGGTATTAGAAAGAAATTTGGGGAATGGATACCGAGGAATATCCAGTTAACGTTACGCAACGAAATATTTTCCTGATGTAAAATGACTCGAATGCGCTTATGCAAACAAGTTGTTCGTGACACTGTCCATAATCTGAGCATAATCTATGTTTCTGTTCGTGATTTGGTAAGTTTCTCTCGTTGGTATAAGGAATCAGTAGAGCAAAATGCTCTGAAATTGAATGAAGAACTCTAAGCATTGAAGAAGTGTACCATTGAGGTAATTTCTGCAACAATGAGTTACTTTTCTAATCTTATACTTTGTTTTGCGGTAAAAAATCATGACCATATTCACCAATCTAGTTGTACATAGTTTTCTTCAAGTTACATATGTATAGTTTGGGTGGATAATTGTGATATTTTTGTCACATATGTACAAATTAAATCGACACCCTGTGTAAATTCTTACAACAGGTAATTAATAGATAATTCTTAAAATGTAGGATGAATTACAGAGACAAAGTTACGGCAAAGGTACAGTCTTACGATTGGGGGTCTAATACACCCTATGGCAAGTAATAGTATGTGACTTTTTTTCTAACAGAGTAAGAAGGTTTGACGTACGGTAACAAAAATAAAATAATTATGATCTTAGAGGAAATAATAAATTAAACTTCTTGTTATAGGATTTTCATTTAAAGTAGGTCTACATTTGATTTCCTTTATTTTTTTTAAATTTTTTACACAATCGGTATGCACAAGGTTATTTTTCATAATAATTCGATTAGACCCAAAAATTACACAGGGCATAGTAAAAAGAGAAGAAGAAAATCTTCAAAATAAAACAAAAACGGTTTAGGGGGATTTCATGTCCAAATTACCTCTGTTTTTCGAAATTTATGTTTTCCCCTTCTTAAGTTGCACATCCTAGAAATATTGAAACTAGCATATCTTTCTTCAGACCCATATCGCACGTCCTTGTTCGCCCGCATTACCTGAACGATCTTGAACAAACTCTTGCATGTTATGGTTTCCCTCCCAAATATTGTGTTTCTAAATAAGCTTCTGAAACCGATCGATCCCAACAGTGATATTCCTCCGTAAGAAGCTGCTCCTCGCTCGTATCTGGAGGATATTCACGTATCGAAACCGACTAGGTAAATGTTATTCTAAAACGTGACAAAACGAGGCTTCTCACACCCAAGTGTGCTCCAGGATCTTCTGCAATGATAACGGAAGCTGGTTACCAGCCGTTAAGGTATAACGTGAACTTTCTTTGAAGTATTCAGGCAATGGTAGTTTTCATGTACTTACTGAAAAGGTATAAAACCGTTTATAAAATTTGGTATAAATGTGATGTTTTCACTTAATATAATGAGATTGATTTCTGATTGGTGTATGTGTTGCTTCAGCATTGTGTACACTGAGTTTTCTGGTTTTCATTTTGAACATATTTTTTATTCTCTAAAGAAAGGATGATTGGATTTGAGAAAATCAGTTTAATAAAAATAATGGAATTTATTTGAAGATCTACATTTAAAAATTTTGAATCATCGGTCAGCAAATGGAGTTAACTTTTATCTCTTAAATTGACCCTAACTTTTTTTTAAAAAAATCTAGTATGTTAAATACGTTTTTATGGTTTAAATATCTAATTTCCCTTAATATCATTAATTTGTACAATAGAAATAAATAAAACACAAGAATTTCCTGTTTGTGAGATAGAATTTTTAATAGCATCTCAGATTATAAAGATAAGCAAACGTAAAAGACATTTAGATTTTAAATTTTGCGTTGTACAAAACATCTAGATACATAAAAAATTAAACATAAGTTAGTTCTTCAGTTAGTACGTATCCGCCAGTAGAAAGAAAAATCAAACATAAAATCCAATAAACTAGAAAGTACACGAAATAGCTACCCATCACCGTGTTTAAACACTCCAGTTACCCATCAGACACATAGTTGGGCAACTAATGTACCCCATTTTCCCCTCAAAAGAGGATTTAATGAATCCTCTCCATCCCTGTTGATTCTACCACCCCTGCCAATGGACGAGACCGTACTGTAACAGAATCCTTAAACCAATAAATAATATCCCATCCGGAGTCTCCATTCAAAACGCGAAAGAAAGTTTCTTAAGTAACACAGCGTCCACCTCATATGCAGGATCCCTCAGGGCACCGCTGGGTCAATATGTGCCTCACCATCTCCTTCTATGTATCCATCCTCAGAAGAAATGTTCTCTCTTCCTTTCTCTTTCTTCCTCGCCCAGAGAGAAGGGGAGGGACTTCTTTCTTTTTTCTTCTTCTTTATAAGAGGAGAGTTGTACAGGGGATATAAAATAGGACCCAAACCTTTTTGGAGACTTTTATGGCCGAGTACCAATACTTTATTATGGCTATTGCTGGAGCATCCTGACGGAAAATGGGGATTTGTCAGGAAACTTTTGGGGGTTCATTGGGTATTTATCAAGTTAGGGTCTTATTAAACATGGCTCTCTTGTTTGGTCTGAAGTTTTGGTTCGGAAGTTTTACATGGTAAAAGAAGGATTCAAAGCTTTCCATACTGTAGAATTAGTTGACTCTAATGGTTGGGCGGCACAATATGTGGCTTTATCCAATTTTAAGAGAAAATGAACTACATTTAAGTATATTCATTAATAATTCACCACTAAGATTTATTTTTCAGTTATTAAATAAAAATATTATACTTAAATTATGTTTTTTATTTATTATTTTTAAATGTTTGTATGGTTGAATTTGAGTTTTATGTTCTAATAAATATTATATATGGAATTATGAATCATACTCTAATAGAGAAAATAATTCATTTTTTTATTCCATTATTTATTTTAAGAAAATAGTTTCATTAAACATAAAAAGCATAATTTTTTAGGCATGTTCAAACCATGAAAACTAAATTTTATATCAGTTATTAAATTATAAATTAGTATAATTATAGTATACCTATTTATTATTTATAGTAATATCTGCTGCACCATATATGGAAGGACAATTAAGGGTTTAAGAGTAAAATTATAACACAATCTATTTAGTTTGTTTTTGATCCCCAGTGCCTTTTATCTTTACTAAGTATTTATTACTTTTATTCCTGGAAACTGCTTGGATCTGCATGAATATTTAACAAAACGTGTTTCGATACATTTTTAAAGTTGTAATAATTTTTGCGCAAAATCTTGTAAAATTGTTATTTTCCTTTTTACGATGTCAATTTTCATTTTCACCATCAACGAAATTGGCAATTCTGTAGGGATGAATTTTTATTTGAGGTTGTTTATGTTTATAAAAAACAATAGAGGTTTTCATGTTTAAAATTTTAAATGCATATTTAAAATTCAACAAACATTAATTAAAGTTTCTAAAAAACTAAACATCAATACATCTTGAGCTGCGAAATTAATTATAAAACTTCACAAACTTTCAAACGTCTGTCATTTACAAGGATTGTATTTTAAAATGTTTTTTTTTCGCATGCCATTTTTTGCTTGATAGAATAGTTTCATAAATATTTTATAAAATATGAAGTTATTAGAATATATAAAAAATACATAAGATCTCTTTAAAAGTATTTTTAATTTACTGCTGTAGTGGTCTTTTTACACTAGTTTAGAGGGAATAACAATTTAAAAATCGTTTATGAAGAACTATTTATTGCATGATAGGATGATTTATTTTTTTCACATTTCATCTTGACTATATATGATAATGTAAACAACTACTATATTAAAAAGTTATGTTTTATAAGAAAGAAAAAGAAAGCTATGAAATTTTAATCTAAATATTAATCCCAATTCTCTGAAAATATGGACAGTCTCCCATGATCAAGAAATATAACAAAACCCTGTAAATCTAGCTTCGCTTCGTATGGGTAATTGTTAAGACTTCCCCTAACGCGTGTTTCTAACGTTAATGGTACTTATCCACTCACCAGTCATGATAAACGACTTTAACTCCCGTGACACATAACTCATTATTCTGACTGGTTATTAGCTGTGAGATATGACACTGCGGTGCTAGGCTTATGGAGATACGGTAGTAAAGGTGAGATTCCAATTACACCTCAGGGATAACTCATATATCCATTTTAAACAAATAATTTGTGGTTTGTAATGTTTGGAGCAAATTTTATCATACGGATAGTTTTAAGAACTTTAGGAACTTTCTTGGCTGACAGTATTAAATAGTTTTAATATTCCTTGCATAACTATGGTACAAGAATATACTTCTGTTTTTGCAATCTAAATGGATTATTTAGAAATTGTGTTAATATCCTTGGTGTTATGGTCATGGCGCTCTTTATATTGTTTTTGTAATATTTCTTTAAAGATAGAATTAAGAATTTGTATACGTTCTAAAAAAAATCTGGTATTGTAAAGCGTTGGTTGAACGACTTAGGCTGTTTAGACTAATGAACGCTTTCTTACTTTTCATGGTTTTTATTTGTTTGTATAATGTGAGTAAAAAACTTTAAAAATAGAATAAAAGTAATATTTTATTTAAAAAATGTATGAAAATATTTATTTTCCATTTAAAATTTATTACATAGACTTTTCTTATAAGAAACATTTTCAACTTTCACTATCATTAAAGCAGTCACTCAGGGAGAAATTTTCATAACTTAATCGCTACTAACTCAATCCAATACATTGGCGTGTTTTGATTGACTTATCTGCTACTTACGTATACCAAAATATTTTATCCAGAAACGGGTATTATTTTTTCTTGCTTACGAAGTTTGACTAGCTGTACAGAGTACTAACATTTATTCAATGGTAAATAGTTGAATTCACTTTAAAAGGCAATAACCTCAAGAAAAAAGTTTTCTTTAATAATCCTCCTAGAAACCCTACTGCGAATTCTTTAATAAAATTACGCACTGATTTCTCCCATCACTTCTAATAAGACGGTAGAGGTGTCACCTTCCCCACAAATTAAGAAGCCGCGCGAGACAAACTTTCCGGAGACTTTCTCGGTGTTTTTGTTGGCGCGAAATTATCACTCTCCTGCGCCACCGCTAATCAAGCATCCTGGAGAGATTTCCCAAATTAAAATCGGAGTTTCTCCCGAAACTTGGCGGATGCAAATTTTACCGCTAATTACTCCGGATTGAAGATTCTGCTCTCCGCTTAATATCATTACGGGTAGTGCTCTCTGAAATTAAAATCGATCACTATCACGGGCGTTACTTATGCTCCAAGATAAATTCAAGATGCGCTCTGATGGGACCACCTTCGTGTGATATCGTGGGAATTATTGTTAGTTTCTAATTATTTGAACATCCTTTACGTGTTGTTACAATATAGAAAATATATATGTATCAGGAAGATTACCAATAAGTACCATACGAAGATATTTAGTTGGGAAAACTTGCAAGAGTAGTATAATTTTATCCCAATCATTAATCTACCGACGTAAAACAAATATTTTGTACCTTTGTACGACATTAAACTGATAACTGTCCTACTCTTTAAACCTTAATACTTCTTCAATCATAATGAAAAACGCTTTACAAACACGCACGCAGTGCTTTATAGTAGTTTAAAACTTTATTGTAACATTCATATTAAGGATATCATAAAATTCAGACGCTGTTACAATTTCCTAAATTTCCAATTTTGGTGAATTCAGGATGGATCACCAGTTGAAAGAAAGCTTATTTTATAATTATGGAATCCTTTGTAAGATAAATAGTAGGAAGGTCCCAGAGTGGTTAAACAATTAATGCCTCCGTGGCCTCCCTTAAAGGAACCAATATCTGAAATTTTAAAACTGCATTACACTTTGCAATTTTAAGTTTAAATGAATGATCCACAAACAATGTAAAAAAATAACCTCAACAGTCTGACTACCAAACCTAAAAGCATTTTCCTTTGTAAGTACAATTTCCTGAGTCATGCAAATCTTTCAAAACTTTTAGACCTGTCTTCTGTGTACCTTCAACACGATTTTACTCCTACCGCAGACCCAGACTTGTTTGGTAAACCTGGCATGACTCTTTCACAGTTCAATGGGAAAATAACCCACAAAAGTGACATCACGTGAGCTGGTTTTACTGCCATTGGTGTGAATATAGACTCTAGTTCCATGGACGATGTACAGAATAAGTTTCAGTGTAATCCACAAAAATATATATATTATTTGAATAGTAAGCTATGACAGAACTTTTCAGGACACATTCTATTTAAATGGGCTGCTAAATAAGTCATATATTAGTTTTTCAAACGTATATTGGGTTGTAAGGAATCATTTACAATTTATGACAAGCTTCTAAAATATATTTTTATAGAATAAAAAAAATAAGATAAATATTATTCTTTGTATATTTTGCCAGAGGAAATAACTTCTTGTAAAAGTAATTTAATTTAATTTTTTAAATTTACTAGGGGGCCTGCCCCCTGCTCGCTATCGCTCACCAACCCCCGTAATTGCCTCGCAGTTCTTTTCAGATCGCTTCGCGATCTTAGCGAGCAGAGCTCGCTTGTTCATCTCAACAATCCAGCCTAACCCTCTTCTCGACTTAATTAAGCCTCTTGTAATACCGAAAATACCTCTCTCTTGCTTATAAAACTGCTCTCTTGCTTATAAATAATTTAATTCGTATCATTCCCCTAAATTAACAACAAAAATGTTGCTGAAATACATTCCTTTTTTAGCTTATCAATAATTTAATCGAAATGTTAAAAAATATCCAGCAAGTCTACTAAGAATCATCAACCATTTTGTAGAAAAAACATTGTTGAAAATAAAAGAAATTAGACTCATTAAAAACTCGCCTGTTTCTCTAGTGAACGGCCACAGAAAGAGAAGAAAAAATTTAAACTTTGAATCTTAATAACTCCAAAACTATTTAGAATTTTTTGAAAAACAAAACGCCAATATTTTTATAAAAAATAATTGTATGTGTGTTTAAAATATCATAGTTCTACTGTGATTAGTTTTTCTTTTATAACGAAAAAACCGAAAACCCGTCAAAAATTTCGAAACTTTAAAACTTAATCACTCCAAAACTAATTCGAAATTCGAAAAAAGGGCGACGAGGTGCAAAACTTCACATCTAAGAGAATGCGGCTGCAAAAAAACCTATTTCTGCTGCGAATAGATTTTGCTGGGGGCGAACTCGCAGCAGAAAAGAATAATTTTCGACTTTGACATTAAATAATTCCAGAACTAATTATCTCATTAATTAGCTTTTGGAACGAAAAGGACCCTCATACATTTGTCTACAAATGGTCAAAATTTCAATAATTTCCGTTCCATAGTTTTTGCATAGTGACAATTCAAAATTGTCAAAGTGAAGATTTTCTGAAACAGCGGCGGCGGCGGCGACTGTTACTTTTTTTTTAATATAGAGAGATTAAATAAAATATGGCTTTGTGTGCACAGTACTCTATCAACTTATTTGTTTGATAAAACTTACAGCATTCCTCCTTGTTCTTTGATTGAATTGATTTGCATGAATTGAATCAAGACTGTCACTTTTAATGTTGTTCTACAATAAAATTTAGATTGCGGGAATTTTAAAAACGCACTTTATACTATGCTTCCTTTCTTTAATCCTCTTTCTGATATTAACGAGCTTCTCTAATCCAAAACATTGCTTAATTATACAATTTCATTAACAACTTAAGAGTTAATAATAAAATGTAAATATTTAACCATTGATTTAATTGTGATTTAAAGTTGTTACTGAACAAAAAATGAAAAATTTTAAGTCTCGCTAGATTTTAGACGTTTTTAAACAATGTATGCAATTGGAAAAAAAATATAGAAATTGAATAAAAATTCATATAAAAATAAGTATTTCAACTATACTATTCATGCTTACAAGAAATAAGATTCGTCTAGTTAATTATACAGATGATAACAGACTGAAACACACCCGAGTTAGTTCTTTTTGATAGATGCATGGCCCCAGGCCCCTAAAACAACATAACTGGAACATCTCATAATAAAACAGGGGGTGTCAGTTCGATATAAAAGACATTATTTCCCTCTCGCTTTCAGCTAATGTTACGCAACGGAATATTTCGGATGCAGGGATATTCGCCCATTCAATATTCAGTTTTTATAACCTCTGAGCCCGGCTTTGCAATGCGTCAGCATTATTTCAGTGACCGTAAAATATATTTATATGGACTTCATGGACTTCTATAGTAGTAAAAATTTGGGGTGTATTTTTTTGAAGCGGCTTCTCCCCCGATAAAGGCGAGGTGTAATAAGGGAGAAACGCGTCGGTTTTTACTGCCGTCATGAAAGACACCATTGAGAAGAGAGAGTGGCTTTTTGAAAGAGAGGGAATAACATTTTGGTTTTACAAGGTGTCACTAGAAGTAGGGGGCAGATTCTCCCCCCCCCTTTGATTCTATTAATAGAAAACATGGGGTTTGGTGGAGGCTCGTAACATTATTACATATTTTTAAAGGTCAAGGTGTCAAGATATTTTGTTGAATGTTAAACATTTTGAAGTTATTCGTAGTGATTTGTCATTGATATGTTGCTTTGTGATTAGGTAAAATAATAAAGTAATCATCAGAAGTAAATGGAAGTTTAATTCTTGAAACCACATTCCATTTATTATTTTATTTTACGAGTGTTTACAATTAGGATTATACTGATACTTAATTCCAAAATAAAATATTCAGTTAAATAAAAATTATCTAGCACAGAAATTTTCATTTAGAAGCTTACTAAGTAGAATTTTGATTAATTTCACAATCCAAATTTTTAATAGGAAAAATAGTGACTTTAAAAATATTTTTTTCTTATTTACAGACCAAAACAGTTTATAATATGGCGAGGTAATGCTTGGTAGTTTTATTTCCCTGAAATTTAAAAAAAAATGGATAACATAATTAAAAAACAAAGAATAAACTAATTTAATTGGATTTTTATTACTTTTTAATGATACGAATTCTTTCACTTCAAAGAGAAAAAACCTAATTAAAACCTTAAGTCATAAAAATAAAACTATCTTCTGTAGTTTTCGTATTTCAATTCAATTATAATTTTCATAAACAGTGTTTTACATTTTTACATAAACATTTTCGGCTGAAAGAAGCTAACCTACACATAATGTGGAATAAAAATTCGATTTCTTTAAAGTAATTAATGTATATTTTTAAAAAAGCATCTTTTATTCAGTTCATACGTATTTAGTTAACTCACCTCCATGATAAGCCAAAACCGCAAAAGAGAAGGTTGCACCGATCGAGTAAAAAACCAACATTTCTATCTGAGAAAACCATCCTCTTTTGATCCCAATGATAGTCCAAATAAAATTCGAAAAGGCCTAAAAAGACGTAATTCTGTTATCAAAATCGTCCTTTCTCAGGAGAATCGGCTGTTTGGTAGGCATTTATGCAGATTGGACGAGGATAGGACGTCACCAAAAAATGTTCCACGGGACTAGATTCAAAATTGATTTAGATCCCCATTTTGGTAATTTTCTTGGGCATGTGTGCTCTCTGGGACATGCACGAAGAAGGACGCCATTGATTTTGTGATTTCCCTGCCAGGACCGAAGGGATTTGTTGCCAAATGATGCAAAAGAAGGTATTAAAGGGGGAGCAAAAAGATACACCTGTCTGGAAAGGAAGATTAAGGTTGCTTTTCTTTGCAGTTTTTGGATATTTGTATTAGGTTAGGTTTGAAGAAATCGACCTTTATATGTACACATGTTTTTTTAATAAAAGTTTGAAATTAATGATACGAGAAAATTATTTTTTTTATTCGTTTCAGACATCCATTTTATAACTATATGAGTATTGCGTTTTTTTATAAATGAGATTAAGGGACGAATAAAATTGTACATTGGGTAGTTTTTACTGAAGAATGAGTAAATTAAAAAAGGAGGTTTAAGAATTTAAACAAATATTTTCTCTATTAATATTTGTCATTAGTTTTGTATTTTTGCCCATCTATATTTTGTGTAATCTATATTTTAATCTTAACATCTCCTGTCAAAATATTTACTACAAAATATCTGTTGTACTAACTATAACTAAATAGTTGTCAAATTCTTCATTTGACACTAAACTGTCTTTGAATTTGGATTTGAAAATAGTGTTTCCCTTAAAAGTTATATTTCTTTCAGCAAAAAGTAAAAGTATAATGATATATTTTGCCCTCTAATCATATTAAAGATACTACTTAATTTGGAAAAAAAATCAAACCCATTCAACAAAATGTTACCTACAGCTTTGTAGGGACAATGAGTAATGAAATCTGTATGAAATGCTTGTTAAAACTCATTCGTTCTTTTAATTTAAAGCTTAATTTGGATTGCAATTATTCTAAAATTTCATTTCAAAAGCCTTTACTTTAAAAACCTTACGAACTTTGCAAACACTACGGGGTTATATCTGATGTTTCTGTCGCAGGAAATAAACTGACGCCAAAACCTTCTGCCTAGAAGAAATACGCAAAAACGGGAAAAAAGAGAAATCCAGGATTTCTTCTCGTGTGATGGCATCGCAAATATATCGCATGACTGAACCTTATTCGCTGGATATTCGTAATTCTATTCAAGTGGATGATAGGGAGAGAAAAACTTAAATATCCTTCTGGTCTAACATCACGTGTCTGTTTCGTCTGAATATTTGGCGGGAATTCAACTATTGGTAGCTTAAATAACAGAAGACGTTTTATTCAATTATTATTTCAAATAGAGACTAGGTCATTTGTAAAATTTAGGCAATTGCTGCGATTCTCCTCTTAAAACTGTATTTATATATAACTAACCAAAACTATCTATAGTTAAATAGCATTTGCAGTTATTGATTTCGAACACACTTTTAATTTAATTAAATTTAAAAAATTGTCAAATTACTTTCATTTTTACATTAGTCGAACTACTCCAATAGTAAACCAATAGTACTCCAATAGTATGCTCCCGGGAAATAAAACAATAGTAAAAATTTTCCAGACTAATATTTTCATTTACCGTTTGTACATTGGATAATAAACTAGCATGTGTTCCGGAATATTTAATAAGAGACTTCTAACTCTTTGAAGTATCGGAATTTATGAATGGCCCCTTTTCTTTCACTATTGACTACATTCTTCGGTTAGTTCTGGAACTTCAAAGTTTCTACATTATTGGATTCAAAGCTTTGTGTCTCTGTTTATTTATAGATCGCCATGTATTCTTAAGGCAATGATGGGATATGAACATGTTATTCCTGATATTTGTAGCTCTAGAAAAGTAGAGACAAGTTCAAAGGAAATGTTACGCGAGCGAAACATTTATAATATTGTTTATACACTGTATTTTGGAATTCTTCAAATCAAAGAATAAGCTTACAGATGATTACCTACCTTTTCAGTATGAAAGGATACCATATGCTATAAATATTGATGTTAAAAATTCATAAATGATAATAAAATTCATAAATGATAATAAAATTCATAACAATTCATTAAAAAATCAAATTCTTACAACCTTTATTTTATTCTTGAAGGAAAAAAAAATTTTGGGAAAATAATCTGAGAAGAAATAAATTAAATGTTGGGTCTAATTTTGCGGTAACAGCTTAATTTTCCGAAAGAACAAAAAACACATTTTTGAATGCAAATAATGCTAAGTCAACCAGGCTATTTCTCAAATGTAATTAATAATTTACTAACCATATCATTTTGTAAGAGCCTTTTTCTAGCACTGACTCTGTAGAGATTTTTTTTTAGTTCGTAGCCCATTTGGTGTTTTAGAAACAGCAAACTTAAATGTAGGTAGGGACCATTCATTGTAAAGACACTCTAATTTGAATACACTTAACCAGTAATATCTAAATATACAGTAGCATGTAAAAAATATTGCATACGATTATCTTGTTCTGCGAAAGTGAACGCAGCGAAGTGTAGTCACACATAGGTTGGACAAAGTCCAAGTAGAATATTACTGAAAGCTCATTCAAAAATTGCCAGAAACAGTGAGCAGAAATTGACTCACTGAAAAGTTCATGTAAAAGCACTTGTGAACATTTCACATAGGAACAAAAACTAATTTCATGGCATGAAGCCAATGTCCAAAAAGTTAAACTACTTTTGGTTTGAAGATTTCGCGACAGCTATAAAACAAAACTTTCCTAGATGGAAACCCAAACATCACGCTTCGTAAGCAAGACCCACCTCCAAATCGGAATTTGCTCGGAGTAACTCGGGTGGCCATGACAACACGAAAGCCGTCCAACTTTCCCTAAAGTCTGGCTGTCACATCGTTGCCAAGTGGTCGGAAGAAACTCAGGGTTCTTTATAAAGTCTAAAGAAAGGGTGGCTGTATTCCATATGTGCGAGCTCTTTATGGTTGAAGTGGAGCAAGTCGTATCTTGAACAAATAGGAGTTGGATATGGTGAAGAAGCTTCAGTGAAAATCGCATTTTTGTAACAAGTCCTAAATTTACTAACTTACCAAGCTAATTTTTGTTTTTATTAAATTAAATTTAGTTACTAAAATAAAGTTTATGGATAGTGTACCCACTGAATAGAAAAATTTTATTATTACCTCCATCTATAAACATATCCATCCATCAACGAAAATTACAGTTGTAAGCTCGTATGTTTACAAACTTCATACCAATCTATTTGTTTTCTTTACTAAACTAAATTTCCTTTTTAAAATAGCATTCATGCATGATGCATCAAATGATAAGAATAATTTCACTCTATTCTTTTGAGCTCACTTAAAATGTAACTTGGTCAACAAGCAATTATGGTAGAATTAAAAATCACATGTTTGTATCAGTCTGAAATACTGACTAAGAATTCTGGGAACTCTAAGTGGTGTATGTGTATAGGAGGAATTGTTTATTATTTTATCTCTAGGATTCAAGGAGACGATATTTTAATGTGCGGAAACTACTTCTTTTATTGATTAAAAATGTTTACAACACTATGGAACTCGGAAAACGGGCGTACTTCAATAAAAAATGATTTCATTGTTTTTTCCTGGTAATATCTTTGGAAGTAATAATAATTAATTTCTATTTTTCAATACCATATCTTATAGCAATATCAGGTTATAGAAAATGTTTCCTATATTGCTACTTGGGACCCGCTAGTGTGTTAATTTTGAAATTATGTCCTTTATTAACTCCATATTTTTTATGAAAGTATCTAAAAATCTCAGTAGATATAGATACACCTACCATGGTTGGAATTTAAACTAAAAATTAGAACACGCTGTAGTAGCTTAACTCTTTGTTTGATGATAACTTAATTAGATATAGTATATATTACAATTACATTATCATTTTTAGTAGATAAAAATGTTTACTCTTTTTTCATTTAGAATAATTTAATCTGAACTGTTATACAATAATTAGTATAATTGTTTATAAAACGCCAAATTTAGTTTCTTTACAAAAGTGTTTTGACCATAAAAATCTCTATATGTTCACGGTTTTAAAAAGTGAAACAAGATTTGGAACCGCTTTTCTTGAATATCACATCCTTGCCTTACTGAAAAGCCAATAACGACTGACAAAAAAAAATATTTTTCCTATACCAGTCTGATAACTACTCGTAAGCCTAGAAAATTAGTCAGATAAATGGACACCAACTGTTTGTAACACAGACAATAACTCACTCAGCAATATTTTTTTGCGCATACATACAAATAAATCTATAATTTATTCGTATCAATAAATATAAAGTTAGTATTCTCTCGAAAATAAATAAGTGGGCTAAGCTTTTAATTTTTTTCATAAAATTTAATTTAATTCGTTGATTTTAGAAATGAAGTCGAACCTACTTTCACCGCTTTTAGTCGACCATTACGCAACCAAAAATAGATCGTCTCTATTATCAAAGATTCAAGTGAAATAAAAAATAATATTGGTTGTTAATTCGGACCTAATAAATGTATCAAATTTTACAAGATCCATTTTACATTTTAATATAAAATGGTAAAATCAGGATTCCTTTACATTTTTAAATGTTTTGAACATATTTTATTACTTACGCAAACACCAATAGTATAGATTAAAATAGTTAAAATTGTGAGAATTTTTGAAATTATTTTAAAATTACAATAGTAGGTAGATAAAGGTGTTTTATACATATTTCAAGCTCTTTTATTGAGAAAAGCTTGGATTTTAAAATTTTCATTTAGAGAACTTAAATGGATTTTTTCTAAGGCCTTATATGCCTCTGGGCATGAAAAGAAATGATGATATGATGATGATGAAATGGATTTTCTTGCATTTTCCTACATTAACTAATTATCACAATTTTCCAAAAATCATTCGAAACAAAAATATTCAGAAAAGTGCCTATTTTCTCCCTCTAAATGTGCATAGCATGCATCTATCGCTTTTATTCGTCTCATATTTAAGTAATAAAGTGACTCAGCCCACTTTCAAGTGCTATTCCCATAGACCAGACAGAGTCTATTCTTTCACCTCTCCAAAGAAAGGAAGCAACAGCGACAGTTCAAATGCATGAGAAAAAAAAAAGAGCGAAACACAGAATGGATGAGGCCCCTCATAAATATGAGAGAGGACATCCGATTTCGGATTCCTGTCGTGTCTATGATCTTGGCCATGGATCACAAAGAAACTGGAGGCCTTCAAAAATTCTCTGCTGCCAGAAATTACACGACTGCCCTGGACTGCATAGTGACTTCATCTATCACTCGATGTCGCGCAGAGATATAGGGCTTTTAAAAAGGGGTCACATTCCACCCGGTATTGCTACCACCTTACCTCTGTATTGCTTGAGAAAGTGTATTTGAAAAATTGGAATACTTTTGTAGTGAGGTTTGAGAAAACTGTGAATGCGAATATTGTAAAAAGTTTTTTTTCATATATTTTTGAAAATGGTCTGTTTATAATATTCGTGTATTAATATTTATGAAAAATATCTTTCATATATATTAGTTTAAAATGATAAGATTCAGTCAGTAACATTATTTATTTGTCTGATTGTTATAATATTCAATATATATATATATATATATAATTTCCCCTCTGTCAGAAACTATTATTAGTTGTATTAATGTTTTGAATTAATTTACAATCAAGAGACAAATATTTCCATACGATACTTTTAATCTTAATTTAATATCATTATTGAATTCAGTTGTAGAAAGTTCGTGTTTACTTGGTTTTCAAAGCTAAAGAATGGATATATTTTTATTTTATAATAATTTAGCACCCTTAGAAATACAAAATAAACCACCTTCTGACCTATTTTAATCCTTTTCACTCTATTACTTAAAAATTTTACTGACTGTTTTATAAAACATAAAGGATTACAAAAGTACCTAAAATACATGTGCTTAATTAAAGAAAAAACTTAATTAAGAAAAAGAAGAAGTGTAATTTGATTCTAGTTAAATAAACAAATGTAGGTAACTAATAATGGGATTAACATACAAAGACATATTGTAAAAAACAACTTGAGATAATGATCAAAATTCAATGGGGAAAATCAAAACACAATATTTTTTAAAAAGCAGCAAATTAGAATCGAAATGTAAGCACACGTGCATCCTTTTTATGACATTTTGAATATTATATTTCACATTATTTAAATTTATCTGGTCCAAGCAAGGTATTTGCATTTAAATAGAACTTCAAAACACAGGTTTAAATTACATTCCAGCAAATCGCGGAATTTACAATTCGCTGAGTTCCCGATCTTGTGTTTTTGAAGGTTGGGAAAAAATCTTTCAAGTTAAAATAAAGTAATTCCAGCTTTGAATTATGTTTTCAAATTGGCTGTTTCTGACTAATTCATAAATTTGAGACCTCTTTGAAAAGTATTTCTCTCAACAATGAATATTTTTTCTCTATTTACAAGCGTTAATTTTTTTTATAACTATAAAACCTTTATTAGCATGGATTTAACCACTAAAATGGGAGGGAAATTGATATTGGGAGAAAATATTTTAAAATATTGATTAATTCTGTATCGTGCTCTAATTTTTAAAAGATTTTAATTATCAAGACATTTTTTTTTAAATTCAGTGTTTCCCAAGTAGTGTTTTTATACTTATAAAATAATGATTTAAAGTATTTGTTTTCTATAAACCAGTAAGTAACTTTTAATTTAAGCGTCAAAAGTTTTTGGTGGAGATTATATAAATAAAATTTAAAAAGGTAAAACACCCTAAAAATGAGAAAAACATTAAATGGTGTCATAATGTGGTTGATAATGTTTTATATTTTGTACTTTTTTTACTTTAATACCTAAGTACAGAGATTTTGGTATAAGAGTGTATGTTATTTTCTGTGACTTTAAATTCGACGTACCCTGACCGTACCGGTCCTTGGTTGTGCCTATCCCGGTTTGGTCGATTTTCGAGTGCTGGAAAACAGTGAATCGTAATTGTGTCCACCGATAATCGACTCGAATTATCCTCTCAAACTGATGCAGCCTCACTCGATTAACTGGATTTGGAATTTCAAGTATCTATTTTATACAACCAAATTATAGTCTGTGTAATTAAAATAGGCGGTTAAACGTCATTCTTTACCATGGCAACTCAGAAGAAATACATTGAGAAAAAACTCAAGGTCAACCGCCGATTCTATTTACACAGAGTATAGGAAGGTTGAGTTTGAGAAACATGATAAAATTATTTCTCACCCTTTTTTTCCGGGAAAGGATCGTCGATCTTACTTTTTAATAAATGTAAACACCTAATAGAGATTAATTTTTTAATAAAAAAAATATTATTACTAAACTATTATCTTAACTCAAAATTTGCCTCATATTTTCATACTAAATACTTATATTTTTATAACTTTGAGGACTTTGGTGCCGGCACATGCCCTGTAATTTATACTTGGTTCTTAAATTATTGCGTAGCAAATATAAGCCTTATAACAAAAAATTAAATAGAGTCAAATGTTACAATTAAAAAAAATATGTAATTAACAAATTCCTTAAGATTAAATCTTTCATTAAGATTAAAGGTTCTCAAACCAAATGTTAGAATATGTCAGAGTCTGAAAACCATTTTATTATGGGGGATTATTCTAACCCAGATTTTTCATTTTTCTTTCATATTAAAATGATTATTTATTATAATGCATATTTTAACCTTTCAGACATAGCCGCCCCAAATTTCTTATGGAATTTAATGGCAATCTTGGGCGTCTTAGGATTGATAGGGTTAATGTTTTTTTCCCCCATGATTATTTGTACCAATGTCAAATACGTGACTACTTAAGTCTTTTGTGCGTGTTTTAAAATAAGAAATTAGTTTACTTCTGAACACATTTAGAAATTATGGTTAACTAATAAACCGCCACTAGATTTGGGCGAATTTATGCGTCCATTTTTATTGCCTCATCATTTTTAAGGTAGAAAACCCACTCGCTTCTATTTTCTTCCAAGTGGCCTGTGTTTAAATCACAACCTGCATTTATTAGGAACGGCAGAGAGAGAAGCACATCTTTAATTACGATGCATAAATTGTAGAAATAACTGTAGCAATCACCGTGGAGGCAAAAGCTAATATTTAAACTGAGAGAGCATTCCAGTGAAATATGAGGGCGCCTACTAATCTTTCACGGCGTTTTAATTTCGAGGAAAACAATTTGAGTTGAAGTTTCGCCATTTGATGTTATTTTAGGGAAATAATGAGGTTCTCTGGCGAAATAAAAGGATTGCCGAGTCTATGCAAATAGGGCCTACGGAGAGCAAAGAACCGTTATTTTACTAAGGAAGACGAACGCTCATACGTTATTAAAATAAGTGAGGAAGTGAACATTCGGAAGAGTACGAGATGTATGATTTTGTGGCGAAATATTTAGAACTGACGAAATATTGTGAAAAATGAATATTACGACTGTTTTAGAAGAATGTTTTGTAGACGACTAGTGCTGCAATTGCAGAAGATAGTATTACAGCTAAGAAAATTCCATTTATATTTTCAAAAATATTCTTTTACGTTTTTCTAATATGAAGACAACATGTTTAGTACATTATTTTCACATAATTGAGATTAATAGAATAGAGAATGCAAAAAGGAAGATAATAAGAAGATTTTTAATAAATTTTAAATCTAATAAGAGGATTTTTAATAGATTTAACAATAAATCGCTCAACTACACGAATTCTAGATCCGATAAAAAAAATTAGGAATATAACGTTTAATAGTTATTTGCAAGTTATTTTTTTAAGTTTCAAATCAAACGCAAATTTTCTTCCAGGTTTAATTTTTTGGTTTAGCCTATGTTTAAAACTTAACTACTTGCACCAACTCATACAGACACATACATTAGAAGTATATTTCTCGTTAAAAAATGTCAATTTGTCTAAATACGTAGAAATTTAAAACTCATCCGTCAAGAAACTATAAAAGTTTCCTTTGACGTAAATTTCTTGATTACAGAAAATTCCTTGAATTATATTTTGTTTTCTTTGAAAAAATTCAAAATACAAACTTTTAAGTAATCATCTCTTTTAAATTCTAATGAAATAACAAAACTTTTGTTTTATCAATAGTAGGAAAGCCGAATGAAATTTCTAAACAGAAACTTTCTTCTGTCTTCTACTCCCATAAGTCATCAAAGAATGTCATCTGCAAACTCCACTTTCCTTGGCCACCCATGTTTAAAACTCTTCGCTACACAAACAAAACTTTCACACTCAAAAAGTTTGAAGAATTTTCGCAACAACCTTTCTAAAACTGTTTCTGAGTTATGGCCCTCTTTAGATTACTTTCAAAGAAAACTATCGACTTGTTTGAACTTGTACTACAGCCGACATCTCCAAACAAACCAATTTATGTAAGCAAAGTCTCCAGTAACTGAAAAAACAACTGATGATCACTTTTGGCGGAAAATATAAATTATTCACAGAAGAGTGAAACTTTTAAACTCTGTTTTCGAGGGGGCAGAATAAAATTTATTTTGCAACCATTTTTATATGTACGCTTTTTATTTCCATTATAAGTTGAACAACTGTTTTGATAGCAATTCCAGTTTTCATCCAGAAATAACAAATTATATTGCAGATTAACAAAAGTATTTCAAAATTAAAACTTATTTTATTACTTTACAGCTTTAATTACTTTAACTATCCATCATAAATACTAATTATTAATAATTCAAAGAAATGAACTTAAATAAAAATTTTAGTTCAATATCAAAATCCCTTATTTTTACAAAGCTATATTAGAATAGATTGTAGCGAAGCTAGATAGAAGTTGTAAATCACAAGATGTGGCTTTTCAATTTGATAAATATTTTCTTTTGACTTTAAATTAATTTCTACTCTTGAAGTAAATATGTTTAAAATTAAAAAAATGCGAATTTTTTTTCAAGCTTTACATTGACCCCTATAGGTTGTAAACATTATAAGTATCTAAACAAAAAGTATGTTGGGGAAATATAATAGATCTTGTTATAATAAATATATTTACATTTATAATAACGAAAATATTATTTCATTTTCATTTGACTCTTGATAATTATTTCAATATATAAATTACTTATCACTCTGACGAAAACATCATTTGTGAACATGTGTTTTGAAAACGTGCCCTTTATATCAGAATGGTGCATCTTGTATACAGCCCCTTAGTCACCTAACATGGAATGACTCCCAGAAAATTTAACGAAGTTTTCTCCCAAATAAGAGAAAAGGATTGAAAGGTAAAAGTTCAATATATTGACTTTTTTCTGGGGGAAAATTAAAACCAATGCCGGGATGAAAGAAGCACTTAATAGGAGGAAACTTTCCACAAATTTTAGAAGCTCTCTAAAATGCAAAATCTCGGGAATGCCAGCCACTTCTGATGTGTCGCACAAACTTGACTCCGGGGGATTTTTATGCTTGAAGACAAATATACTTCTGGGGTTTATTTGCATTTTGCTTTAAAGTCATCCTCGAGGAGAAAAGCGGGATGAAATTTATGACTTTGATCTGAATACGAAATGAAAAAAAAATCTTAGAAAGTTTAAGTGAGGATAGTTGGGGATCATTCATACATTACAGTAAACGGTATATAAGGTATTTTGACTCATACTTAAGCTAATAATAATTTTTTCACTCTTTTATTTTGTACTTTAGTAAAAATTCTACTGTTCATACTGGGAGACATAACATCCTAAAAATATCCCTGTTTAAAAACTTAAACTAAATTACTGTAAACCAAATATCAGGGATGGATTAGTTTCTTATAAAAATGCTAATAACGAATTGATTTTCAAAGTTTTCTCATAGAGATAAATAATTTTATATTGTTTTATAACCAAAGAAAGGACAGACCAGATAATATTTATCTTACTAACTAGTATAGTAGAGCATCCAGATTGAAAGCGAGCTCTATTTTTAACTTCCCCTCTGGAAATTTTCGTTAATCTTTAACACATCATTACAGCAGTTTTTCCTCCTTTATTCAGTTAAGTTGTGTCGAGTTGTTAAAATTCTAACAAGTTACTCTCAATTTGCGCTTTAATGGCCAGAAGCTCTAAAGAAGCTTGTGGAATTTTTTTACATCCACCTGAATGCATAATGAGAGCTAATTACTTTACTGAACTCCTTTCTTATATGCCCTGATTTTGCACCAAATGGTTTTATATTTACAATAATTTAAACAAACAGAGAATTAACATCAGAATGGATTTTAGGGTAGGTGAGGCGACATCATCAGTCTTGGTAGAGCTAATAACTTCGGTTGCTTCGCTGTTTAAATTTTTCAGCCAGAGATTAAAAATTTGAAAAGATGGAACAGAGAGAAGAGATACTTTGACGTGAGGTATTTTGTGAAAATTTTCTCATGGAACACGGTCCACCTACTCAAAAATTCATTGTAATCTTCGTGACATCGGCAGTGAAACACTTCAAGTTTACAAAAAATATAATTATTGGAGAAAACCATACTTTTTAGTTTTTAAGCATTATTTGTAAATCTTAACATTTAAAATTTAGTTTTACGAGATTATATTATTACTACTTCTATCCAGAAGATTTGCAATCACTTAACAGCTACTACAGCAGTATCTAATCAATTTTGGATGTTCTTTTTCTTACTAAAGCTAAAGATTATAAATTTAGTTTTTTTTTACTCTTATAATTACGTATATGATCTATACATCATCTGTAGTAATATTGATTTAAGTAAGGAGTAATTAAAGTAATTTAAGTAGTAATTTAATTGATTATCCCTTCAGTGGGTCGATAAACTGAGGACCAAGCTTGCTTGGGAACTAAACACTGGGAATTACACAGTGGGGAGGTCTCGCGTTAGGCTGACCACCTAACCGGCCTTGCACCCCCAGGCCCCACGGTCATGAAAACGAAGATGGACATCGCAGGCCTTGGCCCACTAGGCTGTTGTGCCAATGAGATTTTTTGAGTTTAATTAAAAAAGTGTGTTTTGTTATAAGATTTTCGTTGTTCGGAAAGTATTTTTAATCGTCCTCTTCTCGGTGCTCAGAATGAATACACTGATTCCCATTATAAAAGCATAAACATATTTAATACCCTTAGAACTGCTACACATGTTTTAATATATGGATTTTCTTACAAAATTCAACCCCCGTATTTAAGGAAATGAAGGACGATTCAAGACGCTTTACAATTCAAATTAAATTTATAAATGTAAAATTTACTATAATAGAATACGAATAAATACTTTTTGAAAATATACAGCGCAATACATATCCTCGCTAAAGTGCGCAGTCGTAAAAATAAAAGCTTCCGGAACTTAAAATGGTTCCAAAAACTATGGAATAAAATTTATTAGGGGCCATTTCTTTTGTTTCCTATTGCACAAGGGTGGTTATATCTGCTTCTCTCTTATTTTTGGATGACCGTTCCTTTTACGACAGTTTTATTGTGCCTCAAACAATATTCGATGGAACACTATTTTATACCTTAGGAAGTCGTTGTATATAGAATTCTCGTATTATTGAGTTTTTGAGATTGCCGTGTAAACCTAATTTTATTCTAAAACATGTCTTGGGATCGTGACTCTAGTGCATATCCAGTTTCAAATGCTATTGATAAATAAAATATAAGTTCTAAGAATCAATGGCACATCTGTTTCTTTTTCTTTTTTTTTAGCATTTCACATTTCTTTTCGAAAGCTTTGACATATGTATAAGACATTTTAATACCTTACAGAGCGAACAAAATTTTAATAATAAATGCAGAGGTTTAAAGTGATAAAAAATACATGCACATAAAATGCAAAATATTTTTAGAGAACTTCTTATTTAATTCATTTAATGAATGTATTATTTGATATAATACTGAGGAATGTTTTATGCTCACTTAAAAATAGTATTTCTAGGTAGTTAATTATTTGATGAACTTGCATTATGAAGCCAACTACTAAAACACAGTGAAACTTTTTTTAAACAAAAATGATTGGAGCGGTCTGTAAATGAAAAGTGAAAGCAAGGAAAACAGTTTAAACGGCAATAAGAAAACATCGAAAATTTCAATTCAGTATTTTAAACATGAATTACATAAATAAATGCACAAAACAATCTTACCATAACAAGTTTCGGCGAAACTAGCGAGGTTTCACTGCAATTACTTTGGAATGAAAAATATAGTTATAGTGGTTTTATCTTTACTATAAGCTTTACTGAGTAATTTTTAAATATATTGCGTAAGTAAAAAATTATTTTTATTTGATTAAAATATTGGAGTATGGATTAATACGATATTAGTACTAAATGGTAGCCAATAAATACCATTTAATTTCCGTGAACACATATTTACATAAAGTATAGTATTTTAATTTCAAAAATTAAATTTTTATTCACTTACATCAAATCTAACATCCACTTATAATTTTTGAATTAAAGACTAATAAATATTTCTTTTCTAGATAATCCGAAGCTGAAACCATCATCAGTAGCAGGTAAGTCTATTATTTATTTCGTGTGTACACAAAGTAATTAAAATCTGAAAAGCAAAAACATTGAACGCATGCAGATCAAAATTCAAATCAGAGTAAGAAACCAGACCCTCGTCAGGTTCCGTCTAGCTCCTATACCCGAAAAAGCCTTTCTGAAACCTTCAAAAAAGAAAGTGGAACCCTGAACTCACCTTTTTTGAAATATTTTTAAAAAATGTCTTAGAGAGATTGTCCCTTCCGTCGCATCAGGAGTTTTCAACGCATTTCCACTATGTATTCTTTCTAACATAATATCTATAATTCTAAGTCATACATTTTCTTATAATTGAAAATTTATGGTTAGTGAATGAAGGGTGTAAATTAATCTTCCTTATATAAAATAATATTAGTATAACTGAGCTTTATGATTGCATAAGAAATACACTTACCTATATATAAAAATTATTTTTTGCACGAAACTGTGATAACACGCGGTGACAATTTAAGGTAAACTACCGTTTCTTTTTATATTTTTAAAAATAATTTAGAAAAGTATGTCCAATTATAGACAATGCAAGAAATTCTTTTTAAAATAACTATACATGGGAAAAAATATTTTAACTTAAGTTTTCATGAATGATCAAGTTTTGAATAAAGCAGTGATGCACGTAACTTCCTGTTACGTAACTCCCTTTCAGTTTTCCAGTCCCCTACTACTACTTACTTTTCGGTAGTCACGCAAAAACTGCAACATGTTCTCCAAAACTTCCACGCGATTTATTTTTCTTTGTAAGCCACCGGCTATCTAAAAACGTCAGGGCAGACTAACAAGTCAGAAGAGGGGCTTTTTTTTTCTTTTGCAGCATCACACACCAAAACGATTTCTTCAAAATCAAGTCAGAGACACAAAAGGCTTAAAAATAATAAAATCGTTCTTTCGCGTAGAAAAAGTGAGTGCACTCTTTGAAAAAGTTTATCGGAGATATTCTTATGCTAACACGCAATATGAAAGGGGCGATTCATAAATGAAGGAATTGAAATTTTTTAGTTAACTGTCTCGAAACATAATGTTCCAATTCCAAGGGAACAACGGGGAATTAAATAGTTTTGTAACAGTATCGATCGAGAGTGGTTCAAAAACCTGTTACATATGAGAATTCAACCGGAAATATGTATTCTATATCTCCTCAAAGAGTACCTATTAGGGAGTGGAAACCAGTTATTAAATGATAAATGGTAGAAAATTTATTGTAAATAAAATAAAAGCTAGATAACAGTATTTTTAATTCATGCATAAAATATTTGATTACATAAGGAAAATCTATTATTCTGCCTTTTCGGAAAAAGAACGACATAACTGAAAATGGAGTAATGTTAAGTATACGGAGAGCTTGGTGACAAGATTTCTTGATTGGTCTTAAAGGAAAACACATAAAGCTGGACTCCCAGATTTTTTTTTATCAAATATTAAGTTGCTTTTTAAAGATCTATCATTGCCCATTTCGGAATTTTAATTCTCTAAAATCACATACCTGTTTTTTTTTTTTTTTTTTTTTTTTTTTTTTTTTTTTTTTTTGGTAATTTCTGATTATACGTACTATATAAAATAAAGCAATTTCCAGAAGCATTTTCTTTCCAGTTGAATTAGCATGTACCAAGCTCTGGAAGTATAACATTCATAAATTATTTTACTGAATAAAATTTAAATTAAGGAAGTAATAAACAATGACAACATTTTATATACTTTGCCTAAGTTAGTTATGTTAAATTTCTTTTACTTACTTTCATTTTCTCAAACAATGTTTAAAGTTTTCCTGTAATATTACTGCAATCACAGACACCCACTATAATACGTTGACTCTGATTTTATAAATATCATTCTATTCCATGCCATCTTTAAGAATACACAAAAATATAAAAGAAATCAGGTGTAATGTGCAAAAACGTATACATATAAAGAAGCATCCTGCCAGATGCCTGAAAATAGAAAAATTAGTTAAGGAAAGGGGGATGGTGCTTTATGCATCAACATATTTCATTGTAAACTAAGACAGTGTGGGTGAAATAATTTTTGTCTTGAATTTATTTTCTTCTTTTATTCTACGTACTTTAATTTTCAATATGGAGTTTTTGCTTTCCCATTAGAAATACATTAGACGTTTTCCCCTCTTGTACATCAAAATTAAACGCAAATAACAGGGTAGGTGCAGTTATTTACAGTTGTTGAAACACTTTGAATTTCTTGAATGAGAAAATTCTGAAATGTTTATAGAAACTTACTAGTGTTGTGAAAGGTAATTTTAGAACAGTCCCTATTTAATGGTTTTCATGCATAAAAAACTGAACTGCGTTCTCGAAGAAAGTTTATTGATTCTATTCTTATGTTAACAACACAAGGGATATTCTGTTATGCATGTGGAAGAAAGCAAATTCTTTTGAATATTTTCAACTATCGTCAGCTTTTACCACTCTCGCGTGAATTTTTCTTTTTCCGCTGTGAAATTTCGCAATTCTTTAAACATTTAGAATTTCCTCAAAGGAAGGAGAAGAAACCGGAGCTCCTAACACATCGGTAAGAAAAAGATGAGCGCAGCTTTAAACTGAGGAATCTTTAGAAAACGGTAAACCGAAAACGGCTTTGTAAACTTCAGACGGTGAGAATATTGTGATGGAATTTTTAGACTGTGTGTTACAACCCGTCAAATGTAAAGGCTGCTAAATAGATTCGGTTGGCATAGTCGGATTCCGTTTATTTTTAATGCTTTAGTCATGTTTGTAGTTTATGGCTAGAAGAAAGGTTTCAGTTAGCAAAAATCCTCTTACATAATAACTAATCCTTACAACACAGTTATTGATTTGGTTAGTCCAAAATATTAGCTTGTATTCTAAGAAAAATTTACATTTTTATACGTCTTTTCCTTATAAAAAACTGTTACCTAATATTTGTTTTGAACATGAAAGTTAAATGAAGTAAACTTTATCATCTCTTTTTTTTTATCTCTTTTGTTACCTTGAACATTGGTAGATACATTCTTCTGATAAAAATCTACTTTTTAACTCTGAGATAATATGCTTTTATCTACTAAACTCAAGTTGTTTCACTTTTTATTGGAACAACCCACTATAGAGTTTTCCAAAGTGTGAGTCATAAACCCTTTTTTGGTGGTTCAAAGGTAAATGTTCGGCGGGTTACAAAAGAGTTTTACTTAGCATTATTCAGCAATTAAATAAGTGAGGGTTAATATTTGGGTATTTTTCTACCTTTATTAATGAATATTAGAAAACTTTTAGAACTTTAGAAACTAGATTATTCTACTGCTGGAATTAAGGCGAGTGCCGAAACAAGTCGCTAAGCTACTAATATCTTCTCTAAATATAATTTCCCTAAATGTCATTTTTAACAAAAAAATTTCAATTTATAAAATTATTTTTAAAATTACAAAACGACAACATTTTTTTTCTCATAGTGAATTATTTGTTCCATTAAAGAATTCTTTATGGTACCTAAAAAGTGGGTCACCCTCGTACGTTAGGGAACTATTGCTATAAACACCTTTTCCTGGGTTTTCCAGTGAATGATCAGTCTAAAGGAGAATGGAGAAATATGCATTATTTAAACTATGTAGGAAATGAAATATGAAAACAAGAATTTCAAATACGTTCGATATCTTAATGTTGCATTTACAGCTTATCAAATTTCCAAAATGTTTTCTACTACCTACCACATATTTTTCTCGTTCATTCTACTCCGTATATTCCGTATACTATCCGTTTATGCATTAGATTGGCTCTTGTGAACTGAAGTAGCAGACATACAGATTTTAAAGCTTTTTAATGAGGATTTTTTATAATTAGTGAACAATATAATGTCGCTTTTTTTTCTCTCTCTCTCTCTTTCATTGGATGTAAAGGTTGAAAAATTTTTCATAATAAATTATTATTATTATTAAAAAAAATATATATATATATATAATGCCGTACATAAGTATAGTAGCAAAATCAAAATATAATTAAGAGTATGTTTGTTTTCAGGATTTAAGCAAATAATTTGCTTTGACAAAAATGTTTTGAAAAATTGTACGAGTTTTCACACTTACTATTACCATTGGTAAATCACTGAGTATACCCATACTCCGCCGCGGATTCCCTCTCGTAGCCTTCCTCGTTATGATGACTCCCTAAAAACTCATCAGCCATCGGAAGAAATTTATCGCATATGATTTTGTGCAAAATTTCCAAAGCAAGCTAGGGATCATCTCGCTCCAGCTTCTTCCAATGTACGGACTCAATGGCGACTTGACCTTTGGAGTAAATAAACTCCAAGACCTTCTCCTTGAGCTGAGAATCGCCATGGCCGTCCGCGATCTGCAAGACACTCGGGGCGTTGACAGGATCCAGCACTCGCGTCAACCGCTCCGCACACATCTCCTTCAGCCCCATGAAGGCGTACTTGTCGGCCGCAGCGTACAGGTCGACCAACGACTCGCACGCGAGTTCGGCCGACGGCTCCGCACCGGTGTAAGCGTACACGAGCATCCGCTCCGCCGTGTCGGCATCGACGTCCTCCAGTTCGACCCTCCGCTCCGACTTCTCGATCATGTCGACGTCGAGCATCGCGCGGAAGACGGAGGAGCGCGACCACAGCACGAGCTGGTGCACGGGGAAGCTGCGTCCCGCCGCGTGCAGTTCGAAGTCGGACGGCGGCCCTTCGCCTTTGAGGAGCGGCAGCATGTCGGGAGAAGGAGCCAGGAGAAGGGTGGTCTGGGAAGGGGCACCCGTCGCCGCGGCAATCGCCTCTCCCTGTTCTAATCCACACACCAGCACGTCTTCAGAATCCCCGGAAAATGTCACTTCCCCGCTCAGTATGAGAGTGTTCTTTAACGATCCTCCAGCGAAGAGATCACGGCGACGCAGAGTGAAACTTTTGGGACTTTCGTCCGTACTGAGCCAATATTCCTCCCGAATATTCTTCCTTGTTCTTCCATAACCGTCCTTCACGCAGAGAGTAAATGTTGAGAAAGTTGGTTCTTCCACACTCATGTAGTTCAATTGTATTTGAACCAAGGCATTTTCTACATTCCAACCATCGAGAGATAATTCTAGGGTCATTGTTGGAACATTTCCGCTAACTGAAGATAGACTATATACTTTTTTCTCCCCTAAAGAGAGAGAGCTGAAGTTATGTATATTCCAATGGAATATCCTTCGTTGAAGGCCAAAACGAGTCGGAGTAAAACAATGAACGTTATTTTCACATTGGTCAGAATCCTCTTCTGCCCAGCCATACCTTGATTTAACACTAGAACCGCGGACTGGGTCAATTTGACCCAAAACGAGTTTTGATTCCGTTTTTCTCAAAAAGTTACCAACGCAGACTTAAAAAATTTTGTGACTTTTCCTGAATCATTGTTAATAGTAAACTGTGAAAAAATGAGGATTCTAGCTTTTACCATTTTTTTGTAAAAAAAATGTATACCTAATACCGCGGGGCGGGTCATTCTGACCCAAAGCGTTCTACCCTTATGAAATCGCAGTAGAAAACTGTCCAAAATTTGAAGAATCCCGTTTTATCAGTTTTACCCTCTTTTCCTACAAAGGTCAAGGTCACTAGACCAGTTTGGGATAATAAAGAATGTTTGAAATAGGTTTTTCGAGCAGATAAGTTACAAATTGCATTCCTCTGAATACACATGGGTGGATCGGGAAAAAATCACGGAAGAGCTCTGTCCATTCCCTATTTTTTGAGAGTTATTCATTTTTCAAAGGTGAAAAATGTTTTTAATGCAATTTGGGTACACATATCCGGTTAATTTTTCTCCAAATTTCCCCTGAAAGCATTATAATTTTTTATTTGAAGAAAATAATGCAAAAAATCATAAATTGATATTTTCTGAAGCTCTGAACTCACAATTTCATAATATAGAGGTAGCTATAGTAGAAGAAATTTAGAACTTTGATAATTTCAGGTAAATGATGATTTTGGGGACCACCGATCTATTACGCTTCTATACCCAAAAGCCTATTTGTGGAAAAATGAGAATTTGCAATTATAAAAATATATGCGATAAAAATTTCTTCAAACCGATACTATTTTAATGATTTCTGAAACTTAAAATAAAAGTATGGAAATTTTTATTAGTTTTTATAAGGAAACGAGTTTTTTTGAAAATTGACAAGCAGTAGTTTTACACGATATTTGGCGGAAAACCCTGAAAATTGAATTGAAATTATTAATTTAAAGATAAATTTGGCATTAAAATATGGATTTCCGGTGATATTTATAGTAAATAGATATTAAATTATTGATATCTGGGTTTACTGAAATTTTTAGCCTCAGAAATATAATCATCACCTGAAAAGTTCTAAGACTTTTACACATTTTTGGCATTTTAATACTTAAATTATAATAATATCTACCTTTATTGACCTTAATATAGAGCAAAGAAGTAATTTAAAGTAATTTCCCTCAAATAATATTATATTTTCCATTACAAGCTCGGTTTTATAAGCCGGGGTCAATTTGACCCAGGCCCGCGGTTTTAGTTATACCGAAAATGCCGCGGTTCTAGTGTTAACTTGAACTTTCCAGATGTGGCAATGAATCACTAACACGTCTTCTAGAAGATTCTCTAAAATCTTTCTTTCAACTTTTGCTACAGTAAAAGAGTAATAATTGGAGCACTGAAGGTTAAGTATTTCTTTACCATAAAGTATCTCATGTTTTAAAGTGCAAACACAAAATTGACATTCAATTTTAAAGTTTCCGCTTGTTTCATTTTTCAATATGCATTCTACGAAATTATCATCGTTTCCTCGCGGATAGAAAATCAGCCTCCAACGAGATCCATTTACATTTTCAAATACTGGACTCACCAATTTCCCCCCCTTTGGAGTAGTACAGTGGCTGAAGTTTTCAAATTTCCATATGTACAAGAAACCTCTTTCAGGACACTTCTTTTGTAAAGTTGTCATTTCTTGAGCCGTTTTAATTCCGAATCTAAGAACTTACTATCATCAAAGAACTATCCCAGCTAGATCTAAACTAAACGAACACTGTTTCATTTCCTAACAAACTGAAACTGCTGAAACCACGATATGATATCAGACTTATCATGCAATCTATCAAATAATTGATTTGTCTACGTACAGAGTTGCTCTTTTTTCAAGGCTGAAAAGACAAAAAGAGAAGAAAACACCGCTAGTAGTGACATCTGATGATGATGAAATGAATAATGTCCAGTGTTTGTTCCCTGTAGTGAATGCTAAAAACAGTCTCAATTGTTATGAAAAGAAGCAAATGATTTATTTTTATCAAACTATTTCCATTTTACTCTATAAATTTATTATAATAATATAAATATAATAATAAATATAATATGTAATAATAAATGGTAAATAATATAAAGCTTTAAATTATAAAAATATATGTAATTAATACTTAAAGGAGTAATTTAACCATTTATTGATATTAATTTTGTTAGTATATATTCAGAATTTCTTTTAGTTGTAAGTTTTATAACACTGGTCGACAAAAAAATGGTCAAAATACATCTGAAACAATTCAAGCAGATTTTTATGTTAAATAACTCTTGAATATGACCTCCGTTTTTCTCCATCAGCATCAGATTTTTGGGAAACAACCCCTCCTACGTTTAACGTTTGTCGATGACTTAATGAGTTTGAATTTGATTTTCGGGGTCAAAAAGCAATACTTTAGTTTTTAAATTACTCCCAAGGAAACAAGTAAGGTTAAAGTTTCTAAAATATGAACATTTGTAGCAAATGGGTAGGTTTGAGGGGTAATTACCCCCTAAAAATGCAAAAAAATTGTAAAAAATGATAGAGGTAATGTTCTAACCCTTCCCGAAGGACCCAAATTTAATGAAAATATGCAGCAATGATTTTTACTAAAAGCGGTTGAGGTGTTAGCGCCCCCGAAGAACATACGAAAGTTATAGGAAAGTTACATAATGCGAGTAAAGCAAACAGTTCACGGAGGTTGGCGAGAGATAGCGAGCACTGGGCGGAAGCCCCCTAGTCTATCCATATTTCTCGATGTCACAACCCTCTATCAACGACAAAACCACATCATTCGGACATTCTCCAGGGTAAACTGATCAGGATTCTCGTTCTTTAGATCTCAGATGCGAGCAAGGGAGCGTCGCTGCTTGAGTCAACGCTCCAGGTGGGTCGTCCGACCACGCGGGGTTGAGCAACCGCTTGGGTGACCTCACCTTCGGCAGCAGGTGGGCGGAGGCCTTGTAGGGGACTGACACCTCCGTATCTGACTCCTCTCCTTTCTTGGGAATGAGGAGGCGGTCGATTGATTGGCATGGGATGAGTCAAGAACGAATCAAAAAGGAAATTGAAAGAAGATTACCTGGTCAATATTTTTTTCTATTGAATGGTATATAAATTATCTGGTTATGTTCTGGTTGCTTTTGCCTTTTCTGCGAATCGGCTGATACCTAGAAACTAAATTAATATTAGTAGGTTAGACATTTTTATATTTTTTTTTTGTTTGGAATATGGGGAAAAGTCATGGAACTAGAAGACTGGGAAAAGTAAATGGCTATTGCGAAACTTTACACAGAAGAAGCAGGTACTTAAAACTCTCTTTAATGTAGAAAAAAACTTGAAAAATAATCAAACGTAAAATAACCTTAGATTAACCGGATTAAAATCGTATTCACAAAAATGTTGTTCGATTGTTTAGTATGAATATATTAAATACTAGATTTAAATGGGGTTTTCATAGTAAATTTCCCTTTTAAAATTTTCCAAAGATATAAACTGAGGAGCTTGAAGCAACAACAAGCGAACAGAAAATATTAATAAATCAATTTTCAGTAAAATTTCTATTAGAATAAGCTAAGTTCAATATAACAAGTACATCACTTTTTATAGAAATAATATTACATTGTGATTTTAAAAAGAATTATAATTTTAGTCCCCTTTATTTAAGAGAATTTTAAACCATTCCAAGTATATGTTGTTGTTTTTTTCAATTTTGTAACCTTGTTACATTCGATGAGACTAATAGTAAATTGCAGTGAAGTCCTCACCATTTAGGCGACACCTTGTTACCTGCCACTAAAACAAGTCCAACACCACAACAGGAGTTTCTGTACGATCTCTTTTATCCCCCCCCACCACTGTCAAAGCGAGAAAAAAAAATACCAAGAGATAGCAAAGGATGATAAAAGGAGCCAAAGATACTACATCCAGATCCTAACTTTTTGTTCCCTCTGTTTGTGCTGGAACTTTTTTTCCTCGTGTGCATGGTTCCATTTCCTGTCAGAGGGGGACGTGAAAGTGTTACATGGAGATAAAACGGACGGAATGGATGCTGTTGTTTTGTTTCGGTTCTGCGAGGTGGCAATGGCACTTGTGTATTTGGAGCTGTGGCAAACAAAGTTGTGCTTTTGTTGGTGGCAGCAGTTGTTTTCTACTAATGCGGAGTGAAGGAAAGGAGATAATGAGATAATGCGATTCCTAGGGACATGAGGCGAAACCAGCGGATTCGGTAATGTAGGGAATTGTAAATGAAGCTTTTTCTGGGTAGTCATACATTAGATGCTAATGTCAGTTCACTTAGCACTATTGTTGGGTTAGGAGCTTGTTCAGAAGAGTAATAAGACTAAGACTCATAATTTATTTTATTTCGCGTTGTGGGGGCTTAACGTAATTCTTATTAGACGTTAACATAGGAATGTGTATCCCAGTTGCCCTGTCATGCAATTATTTTGAATTTTTAGAAACATCCTTTTAAGTTAAAGCAAATAATATAATTAAAAGTTTTTGTGCTTAAAATTATGAATAATTTAGCAAATAATGACCCCCCTTTATAAGTCCAGTCTTAGAAGTCATTCACGAAATCCGTTTCAGAAAAGTTAGTACATTTTTAGAAGTCTTAGAAGTAGTTTTCAATTTTTACCCTGCTAAAAATAGATCTTTTAAACTGGAAATTTCATAAAATTTTAAATAAGAACAAAAAGAAAAATTAAATAAGAACTAAAAAATAAGAACAATTGTAATATTTTAATAATCGTAGGAAATGTAGTTGGGAATAATAATAATAAAATTACTTTTAACACAAAGTTAAATAGAGCGGTATTACTGTACTTTTTAATGTTTCCAAAAATTTAAAGTAATAGCTATTATTTATTCATATCTAAATTAAAGTGATATTGATTTCGTTAAAGAGCACGGGCTTTAGAGCTGAACTGAACAGGATATTAAAGATTTTCTCTACAATGAAATAGTGTTTGGAACTTTACAGCATATACATAATAATCAACATGTAAAGCTTTTATAGTATTCTATTTTTCTCAATATCCCGTTTGTTTCTCTTATTTTCTCAAAGAAATATCTTCTACACATTTTATTTCTTTAGCTTAGAATAATCTCAAAAATTGGACTGACGGTTAACTTAATACCAACATTCTCGGTTATTTTATTTCGATATTCGTTCATATTTATTCTCACTTTACATACATAAGATCTCGCCATTAGAGAGCAAACCTCCGAAGACTTAAAACCCACATCTGCTCTTTCTCAATCTGACCTTTTAAAATAACGGCCGTTTTCTGCGGTTGATAAGACATGAATTACCTCTAAAAGGGGAGCGTGGACCCAGATATTTTTATGAGACTACATCCAAACAGGGGAGTTAAATGCTATTGGAGAGAGCCATAAATTTGGAAAAGTGTTCCACTGGGAGACTGTTTTAACATCGTGTGGGGATTTTATAACTTGATAACTGGATTGGAAAGCGAGGCTATTAGTGCTGGCATTTGTTTTACTTCCCTGGTTATTGGGTGATTTGTAAAGCTGAGGATGGGGTAAAAGTTTAAAACAAATGCATAGACATTAGAGTGCCGGAGCCACTTAATTCTCGCTTAGATTATTTCGCTATACGAAATAAGCGGAGATGCAAATTACAAAGTATGTTATATTTATAAATAATTTTTGAAAAAATAGATTAAACAGAGTATTATTAAAATTATAAATGGTTTGAAAGTAACTTTATGGTACCTTTGTATGTGTATATTATTAAAATGAACTTAATTGTTTCTTGTAAAATAAGTATCCAAAATTTTAGAAAATTTGCGTAATTTGATTTAAACGCATTCCATAGCTCCTAAATATTTTTTTATAGATATACAGTTCTTTAAATAATGTCATAATGATACATTTTCTTTTGTGGTTTGATTCTTTCATTTAGGACGAAACTTATTTTTTTTTTTTTGGCAATATTGATAATTTTTTAGTATCAGGCGTCAATTTACTTAGAATTAAATTTTGGCTACAGTGTTTTTTTTCAACTATTCTTTTCACTTTTACTTAACTTGGAGACATCAACATAATAGAGTTTTTTAACAAATAGAATAAGACATTAAAAAACAAATTTCTTACTAATATATAATTTTGAATAAGAATGAAAAAAATTAGTTGGAAAATAATCGATAACCAAAGATAACCCTAAGTAGTAACTGGAAATTTGTTGTCCTATTTATATTCATATTTGAAGATATATTAGAGGTAAAACAAAAAGACAAATATAGCATGTTATGTAGGTAGTATTATATAAAATTCCTTATTCCAATTTCTAGTAAAAATAATTTTATCAGCCCGAATTGCGCAAAAAAAAAAAATACTTCGAGTTTTGTTATTGAGTCGGAGTAAATACGGAAGCATCACTTCGTAAACTTTCAATTTTGGGGAAATGTTCCAATCTGTTTCAGATAGAGCTATTAGGAAAATGAGAATTCTTGCAGAACTACCCCGAGTGTAAGTGAGCACGTAATTCGAAAACTGATAGCACTGGTTTTGTTCACGGCTGTGTTGGGATAGGGAAGAAATGTTACAGATAACAGAGTAGAGTTATAATGCAACTTTATTTCACCTCATCTGATTTTCGTGTAAGCAGTTCATGTGTGTTTTTTTCTCAACATTTGTACCCACAAGAATAACTTATAGACTAGAGAAAGAAGAAAACTATACCCTAAAAAAAAAAAGGATTTTTCTTAAAAATATAGCACTACCATTTCCTTAAGTACTTTTATCGTCTGGTCATGAAGGTTATAAAACTTTTTTTGTGACTCACATTAGATTGGTACTTGAGTTCTTATCAATGTTTATTTACGACTTTTGTGTGTTTCTTGAAACCGTCCTGTGAAACTTTCTCTTGTAGATAGTTATAGTAAAAGTTTATTTAACACTTTTTAGATCTGATGTAGCTTTTTTTAGTAGTTTCCATTTTAACCAGGCTAAAGCATTTATAAAGTACACTATATTTTATGAAAACTGTCTTTTCGGAGAAAGTTGAAGGTGTAATTCCGCTTTTTAGATAGGCTCTGGATTTTAAGATCTGAATTGAATTTTGAAAACGCTATATGCTGTTATATAAATAAAATTTTTATTTTGTAAGTTTTATTTGGATCTACAGTCCTAGAAGTGGATTCTTATATCCATAAGTCTAAAGGTTATGATAATAAAATTTATAAATTGCGGGTGTTATCAGGTCAGATGTACTATATGCAAACAAGGCTCAGGAGTGTCTGTTTTACGTTTTGTGGAGCTAAACTTAGCTTGTATGTAAACTTGTTATGTTTAATATTACCATAAACATATGGTTATCCAGTTGTACTGCCGTGTATTTATATTGAATTTTTAAAATCCTCCTTTTTGGTTAATCCAAATGTATTGCAAAGCTTTTATTGTATTTATCTATCTTGGATCACACTTTAGTAGTAAAATAATCAGCACAAAAATTACTCTGACACGTAGCACGTAATAAACTTTGTCACATTATTAAATAACATACATTTGAACATCCCAGAGTTCGCTGAATTCCCTGTAGTAACAAGCACATAGACAATTATTTCTCTAACTCTGCTAATATGCTTTCAGTATATACGTATATTAAAAATCAAGTAATCTATTAGTTAAAATTTAAAAAAATATGTTTTTAATAACCTTAAAACGAAATGGATAGTATTTAAGTTGAGGAGATAAAAGAAATGGGTTGTAGACGCAATGAAAGCCATTCCTCAAGGTAACATAAAAAAACTTAGGTAATAAAAACTGTAAAAAATGTCAGCCTCTCAAAGAAAAGAATGTGATTCACTCAAAAAATTAAGAATTTCTAAGCTTTCACCAACACCTGTTCCAAAATTATTTTTTTATTATTCTATAAAAACTAAAGTTAACTAAAAGGGGATGAGAAGGAAGTGTTCTTTCATTTGCGTTACATATTTTTATCTTTGTTACAAGACATCAAAGGGTGCAAATCTTTTCTAATCTCATTTCTTTGACTCATTTTGCTTTCAACTTTCTAATATCTTCTTCGATTTTATTTAAAATGAAAGAAAATCACGTCTTTCTTAAAACTTGGAATATTTCTTAAGAGATATTTCGACAAATTGAATTTGTTTCTTCTGCCTATTCCCTATTCGTTCAAATCAGTTTTTTAGCTTTTGAAAGAAATCCAGTGAAATACATAACTAAATAGTAGATTTATTGTCTTGGATTTATGCTTGGATAAATGTTTCGTTATAAATAATATCAGTCTCCCAGAAGTGATATTTTTCAACGCAATTATGTGTTTTAAGGCCTTCAAACAAGATAAAACGAAAATTTTGATTGATCCTAATAAAAGTTTTTCTTATCAAAACGTGTACACAATTTGAAATTCTCCATTAAAATATATAATAACTTATGGATTTGTTTTATACTTTTTTATCACGGATCAATAGAACCTTCATAACTAAAGGGAGCTATGCGATGTGTGGGACCATTAGTTTTCTGATAATATTCTGTGATAATGGTTACAATTATCCTATAGGTATTTTGTTTTAAATTCAATTGAGTTCATTATATTTATAGATCCTATTGTAAAATTTTATTTTTGCTTAAAATGCGATTTTATTTTATTGAGTTTTAATATAAAATGGTAGTATAAAATAAAGCTGACTTTGTTTTATAAACAGACAGAATATTTATTAAAGGGACCAATTAACATAGTTCAAGTAACTTTTAGAGGTTAATACGTTTTCCATTAAAAACCAAACGTACAAATTGGCTCTTCGTGTTTTCCTTTGTATTATTATAAAATGCTTCTTTTTATTACACATGAAAAAAATTCCAAACACAATTTTCTGTCGCAAAATCATTGAAAAAGACCACAGACCAGTAGCTCACAAATGAATGTTTATTTTAAATTGGAGATGAATTTCAGTTGGAGTTTTCAATGTATACTATATTCTACTCATTAAAAATATTTTGTTTTCAAGTAGTAGCATGCCTTTAGTAACTTTAAACAAGAAAGGAAGTAACATAAATCTCGACCGTCATTCCACCTTTACTTTTTAACAAGATGTCACCATACCCCACCATACGTGGTTTATAATAAAGCAACCGAGAAACCCTTAAAAAGATGAGAGAGTTGAAAAAATTGGCTCCCTTAAAAGGAAGGTTAAGCAAATCAGCATCCATCATTTTTCGTGAGATCTGTCATTAGACCTGGAAGATAAATTTCTCATAGGTTAATACCTACCATTAGGGTGACTGGCGTACAGAGCTATCTGTCTTCTTCTGGTTGAATTAGAGTCAAGAAGCTTATGCTGATGTGTTTTATTATTTATCGGAACTCAGATGGAGTGCTTAACTCGGTTACGCAGGATTTGCTCAGCGGTTCGTATGGTTTTTTTCTCTGACTGACAGCATTTATATTCATTTAGAAGGAGCTAAAGCAGACTTATTTGGACTTTCTTTGTATGGAACCAAAGTAGTTTTTGTAAGAAAATAATGTAAAACTGTGTGGGGTTAAAATATTTTTAAAATGAAAAAAGTAAATGCGCTTTAACAGTTCTAATAAAGATGTTAGGGAAAGCTTAAAAATAAAAAAAAACTTTAAGGCACAATGTTTAAGAAACATTATGAAATAAAATAAAATTAATTATAAATTTTAAAATTATTAAGAAGAATTATGTGCATCGGAAGATCATTTAATTAGGGGTTCTGATTCATTTTTGCAACAAGGGACTTACTACATTAAAACGTATAAGAAATATCACGTCACTTTTCTTTTTTCTTTTTCTTTTAAATTCTGCCTAGGCCTAGTGGCCCATCAGGCGGTTCCCATCTCCGTTTCGTAAGCCTTCGGGCCTGGGGTGTTTAATTACTTAGCTTGTGTCCAGGCCGAGTGGCTATAGCCCTACTCTGACTTCACGGACTTACCAACAGTTAATATAAGAGTTTCTTTTGAATTTTAGAGTAAGTATTCACAAAAAAATAAGTTATTGAAATGGTTTAAAAAAGTAACCGAACCCATACAATAAAAATAGTCTGAAGCTAAATTAAAAATAAAATATTTTTTTCTCATTTCATTTTATAGTAGTTCTTAATAGTAGCTTAAATAGTAGCTTAAGTAGTAGTAGTAACTTAGTAGTTCTTAACATTCCTTTTTATAAAAGTACTACTTAAAATGTATTCTATAACAGTACTTGGGCTAAAAATATAATACTTTTGCGCAGAAAATATTACTTAAGGGTTCACTGAACTGAAAATTTGTGGATCATTGCCAAGCGTAAGTGATACACTGTTTGAGGTACTCAATTTGAAACTGCACAACTTATTAAGAGTGCTAATGTAATCATTAAATATTTCATGAGTTCCTAACTGGCAATTTATTGTTCTGAAAGTGTCGTTAAAAAGGATTGTTCACTTATAATTCTTCAATTTATCTGGCTAAAGTATTCCATTGTTCCTTTCAAAATCTTAAATGTATGGAAGAGTCAATACCTTTATATTTTCTAATCCTGAACTTTTTCGCAAGTGAAAATACTATGTGTTACATGCATGTTTATTGTTTATATTTATATTTTATACATACCATTATTCAATGAGTCAAATGTGTCTAAAATAAAATTCTAATAACCTAAAAAGTTTGATTTATTATTATAAACAATATTATTTTACTAAAAATGTTTTCTTCATTTTGGTTTTGAATAATTATTTTAGTCGTATCCAGATATGCAAGTCATTCAACTTGAAAAATTCGTACACAATTGTGTAGTGTAAGGACTGCTTTTACATTGCGAGATGTAACTCAGAACACCTTTTATTTTTATCCATTACATTTAAAACACAATTTTACATCATATTTATTCAAATGTATCATAATTCTATTAAAACGCACGTATTTGCATCTAATACTCAAATTTACTATTGAAAAATCTAATAAAAAGAAGTTTCTTACAAAAGGACAAAAAATGAAATCTTTTTTGTAAACAAAACTATTGAAATATCGATGCGACTTTAATTTCGCAGTGGAATATCGACGCCAAGTAACTGCTTTGCATATTATAGGGAGAAAACTCAGGAGAGCAGAAAGTTCCCTTGGGGGAAGTAGGATCAAGAGATATTCGATCAAATCCCGCATTTTATTTCTTTGTTTTGATTCGGAAAACGAATTGATCTTTGATTCTCAATGGATTTTATGATTCCCTTACTTCTTTGATTAGAAATTGCCTCAGTTGTTTTATCAAGGATAACTTCAATGCCTTGCTTAAATACAATTAAATGATTTAACCACGATTTGAAGAAGTCGAGGCTGAAATTAAAAATACTAGATAAAAGAAAACTTTTGAAGTAACCATTTAAACATTTGTTAACATACCATATAGAACCATATAACATATTGTTAATTTATGGTTGAATTTATTTTTCCTTCTAAAAAAGGTAGCATACACCGAAGTTTGATTTATAACTATCATTTTTTAATATAGAGGAAATTCCTCTGTGGTTGAGTAAAATTCAATTCTAGTAATTAATTCTAAATATACCTTAATATGTAAAAAATGTATAACCAAAGCAACGTAAAATAGTGTTATTGATAAAAAAATTGTTTACACGAACCAAACTAAATTATTTTGGTCATGAAGTGGGTTTTTAGTATCTTGAATAAGAGCAATTGGAAAAAGGTCAAAACTATCTTACTTAAACTATTTTAGCTAATATTAGCGAAGTTTTGTACCCCAAAGTAACCCCAAACAACAAAAAAAGTATCATATTTTTTATCAAGATAATAAAGATGTTATGTTTTTTTTATGTAATAGTTAAAATAATAAGATGAAAAATTTATTACAAGGCACTTAAAGCGTTTGACTGGCGGTGATGTGTAAAAAATTAGTCATTAGTAAAAAAAACATCTCTCAGGTTCTCAGTCATCTCGTTTCCGGTTTTATTTTCCATAAAAAACACGGAAGCAGCGTTTTTGTACTGTGCATTTTTGACAATCATAATTTTCTGCTTTGTTAAATGTTAAATTGCTGTTTGAAAATTCACTGACTCATGAAAATAGCCTTCAAGATAAATCCGGTACAGTGACGCTGATAACTATATTTATAAAAATGAAGTGTGCGTTCAAGGAAGTAATTTAATAATTAAAGCACCATAACAATATATTTATATTGCATAAACAAAAAAAAATATATTTTATATTATTTTCTTAGGTTCGGTATTGCTGTTTTTTCTGGTTACCTTAATAATTTTACGAAGAATTTTCTGTTGGATACCCTTTTTTCTTTTTTATGTAATAGTCTTTCTTGAAATATCCATGTTTTTCTCCGTTCTAATATAAGTTAGACGTCACCGAATTTATTCTCTGACTTCACTAAATCTATATAATTTACGTAAAAAACTTTTCGTTTAAGTTATTTTACCAAGATTTGGTTTCACACATGAAATACCTGATTTATCTGCGGAGAATCCACGCGAATCTAATTTTTTCTTACAGTCAAAAACTTGCTAAGCAGCTAAAATCAACAGCATTTTTACATTCAAATGAAAGTAAAGTTTCTCATCCTCACTCACTGGATTTTTAGTTTACAATGCAGATAAAGAATTCGACACACAACATTCCTTGTCCATTCTTCAGAAGATAGGAGGTGGCCCCGTGACTAACTCAACACTTGCTATAGGTAGTAAAACACCTGTTTGTTGAAAAACACACAAATGTCATTTAACAACAAAAGGCAGGAAACAGAAGGGAGCTGCACCCCTGGACAGCAAACAAGTTTGAATTTCAATAGAAAGGCAATAAATTGTTCCAATTCAGTATTATACCTCAACACGGGGAGAGCGCGGCGAATTCACACTACTAGTCACTTTTTTGCCAAAGCTCCCATTTTGGGAACGTACTAAATAAACAGCTGTAAAATCCTTCAAAATTACTTCTTGACCCCCTGTTTGTTTTGATTTATAAACAGAACTATTGTTTTACATATTCATTGATTTAAACGTCCGCTTTTGAATAAATATTTATTAGTGAATTTATTTTGTTACAAAGTAAAAAGTGCCAATTTGGTCTAAGTTCGAAGATTTTTTTTTAAAAATAGGATTTATGTTGCAAACTTTAAAAAAAAATACCAACAATTATTAATACCATCATAATTAATGAAAACATTTAGAAGTATGTATCTTTATTTACTTGAAGTGAAATAATATTTTAAAAATGTTCACAAAATGGGAGCTTTGGCGCTTAAGGGATTTAGAAGAAAAGAGAAGGAAGAGGGAAAGAAAATTCAGGGGTATAAGAGGGGAAGATGAAATTCTAAATAGTAATATAGTAAAGAGAAGATAACCTCTTTACTAATATTGCCGTAGATTTTTCTGGCAATATAAATTATTTTACAAACCCAATTTAAAGTTATTGCAATATTAAACTACCCTCTGTACTGCATTTTTACATCTAGCCCTATAGCCTTGTAAATCTACTTTACCTCATTTGATACTCTACTTTCTTGCAAATTGGAAGCTATCTGATTTCAGTAATTTGAAAACTTGGTTCTTTAACGTTATATTACTGGGTTGTTAGAGGGTTGAAGTGAAAGATTCATTACATGAACTTTTAGAGTGTATCCGGTGAATACGCGAACTGTGAACTAAGTTTATAATTTAACAGCAGCTCTAAACCGTATTTCAAATTAGTTTCAGCTAACTGAACAAGCTTTGTAATAAATCACGGAGATTTTGAATAAATATCAGTTGCCCGGGGCATGTTTCTGCAATTAATTATTCCCATTTTAATAGATCACACAATTTCAACATCCATTCTTTAACGCATTTGAAGCATTGACCATTTTGGAAATATTTCAAAACAGTAACAAAGAACACTAATTGTTATGAAAAGAAAAGTTGATTTGAAAGTAATAATTTTAATTCTTCTTCCTTAATGTTATTTTTTCATTTATAACACCCTATAATCTAATTGATGTTTTTGAAAAATAAAATAATCTCGATTTTTTAAGCATCAAATTAGTCCGTTTATCTATTCAAAAAATGTAATTGGTTCCTTAAGAATTGTGATAAAACGTTTTAAGGAAAATAATTCTATCAAAAATGTTTATTTATAAAAATTAAAGTACTTTTTCTATTCGCTTTTAAAATGTACCTACTTAGTTATCAAAAATTCGAAAATACATACCCCAGAAAGTAACTAATATACCCTTTGAAAAATTTGAAATTTATTTATACTCAAACAAGTTTTGCTGTATAAATTATATTTTATCTATCTGGCTATCTGATCCTTTAAGAAAGTGCATAGTACAAAAAACGTTAAAATGATATTTAAAACAAAGATAAAGGACAAAATTGCCGAGAGTGGTTTAAAAAGTTTAGTACGTGCTTTAAAACACTAGAAAAGAAAGCATATTCTAATAATCTGGAGTATGTTTTAGGTAGTTTCAGATTAAATACCTACTCAACTGGATGATATTTTTGACGAAGGTTATATTTAAATAAAAGTTATTGTTTGTAATATGGCACTATTTTATTTACAGGGTGTTTTAAAATGTCCACCTATATTCTGCACAGCCAGATTCCTTTCATGGGGTAGTGAAAAATATTTTCAGAATCATACCTCTATAACCCATAGTTTAAAAACAAATCTCGATAGAAAAAGGTATGTATGACGTCATACCAGGTTGGCCCTAAAAGGATTATAGAAAACGTAAAAGGGATATGTTAGTAAACTAAGATGTTTAAAGTATTCATCACGCATGCTCACACCGTGGAATGGAACAATTAAGTTTCATAGGATGCAGCATCACATTTTTGAAGTCGAACAAAAAGTAGTCGTAGAGGTATAGTTTTGTGGGAAAATTTTATCTACTTCACTGTGAATATATAACGAAAAAAAAAGGTACACATTCGGCTGTAGCCTCGAAGGCTGGCAGACGCAGAAATGCTAAAATGTGTGATGAGCTGTGTGGGTAACACATCTCAACTAAGATCCGGGAATCCCCGTAACAGTTGTATTCTCGGTTTCCAAGCATCATTTGTATAAAATACGTCGTCTTCTTTAATAATATTTCTGCTTTTTCTGTCATTTTCATTTACTTTACAAGGGTGGACTTCTGTTCTTTCTAATATTAGAAAGCGTACACGATACTTCATTCTGTGTAAACTACTTATTTAATCACAGTAAAAAATGTTCAATAAACTTATAAAGAATATGAATTTAAAATTTTATTACCTTTAGTTTTGGATGGTAGAATTTTATAAATAATTTTTATAAAAGCAACCCGTGCGTTAAAATGAGAAAAAAAAAACCAAGATACCTTACAAAAACAGGTATTTCTTAAATAATATTGAGTTTTAGCATTTGTATTAACCTTTTTTTAGAAATAAAAATATGAATGATTCAATAATCTCAAGATAAAGTAAAAAAATGTTGTGTAATAAAAATGCATGAATATTTTATTTACTGCTTAATTAAATCAAAAGTCACTTGAGTTCGCAATTTTGAACTAAAAAATTTAAAACTTTGTCCAAAATAGAATTTTATACAACATTTGACGCATATTTGTTACTATTTTCATTCTGCATTAAAATAAATTTTATGCTTGAACATAAATAGCATAATTAATGTGATATACAAGTTCTCTACTATATGATCACTAATTAGAGTTTATATTCTATTGCAAGAGTGGGTGTATGTTTCATTCCAGTTGTTGATTAATTAGTTCCGAGTAAAATCACAATCATTCTTCCTATCTTGCAAAATAAAACGATTCGACGGCAAACTTCCAAAGAGCACAAAGTGACTGAAATTAAGCAGACAAATTAAATGTGATGTCCCTAGCTGAACAATCCCTGTCCCCCCGATAGAGAAAGAAGGAAACCGCATTAAGCTAAATGAAAATTACTTTAATCTCTTCCGAAAGGCCACATGCAGTTAATTGCACTTAACCCTAAACCTTTCTACAAATGAGTTAGGAAAAAATGGTGGAAATAATTAATACACGCAGAGCTGTGTTTTTAATCAAAATAAATTCGCCATTTTTTTTTTAATTTTGAGGTACTTTATAATGGAGAGATAGTCATTTATTTTTAAACTCATAACTATCTGCTGGGTTATTAAAGAAATTGAGCCTGGGGATTTCGATTTTGGTTGTAAGGTTTTTGGGTGCCACTTAGTGTAAGTACATGCCATAGAGGGTGAGATTTTTTCAAGGATACGATAAAAATGCTGGAAGAAGAATCACTTTTCGTCGTTAAACATTGTGAGAAAGTTGGGAGGTAGCGGCTATCATCATAATTAAAAGGCTTTGGGTAAATGTTGGAAATGCATTTTTCGATATCTCCTTTTCAATTACATTAAATGGGTTTAATCTATCACGGAAACAAAATTTGTTGGACAAATTCTATAGAAATTTTCTTCAGTCAACCTGAATGGCAAATACTTCTATAATGAATCCAACTTGATGACCTAACTGTTTTAATCACACTTTTGTGCTCTTATCTTTTAGTAAACTCTGTTCTACCAACAAAAATTGCATCTTTCACATATTTCTGAAAAGAAATTTAATTGAAATATTCAAATGGAATTTTATACATAAATAACGATTTATACTTTTTAATTTTTGAAACATTATCTGAGAGAGTAGATGGTGCCTAATTAGTTACCTAATTAGTTAAACCTAATTAGTTAAAATAAATTTGTTAAAATAAATGTCAATAAAATTTTATTTTCTTCAACCTGAGGTCTTTTTACATCTAGTTTCTTAGGTAGTAAGTTTTTAAAAAATTATACCGCTTTATTTTCTAGATGAGAAAGAGCAATTTATTAAACGCTACAAATAAAACAATAGTGTGTTTAAATAAATCATAGTACTTATATTCTAAATTCATAAGTAGATATCTATAAATTTAATTTGCATGTTCTAAAATTTTTCAAATTATAAACTATTAGTAATTTTTACTTGTGGTATGGAAATAAGGTCTATCTACTCCATCTATATTCATTATGAGGTATTCCACCCACTCTATCTAAATCGATTATGATTTGAACCATTTGTCAATATTTCAATTCATTTAAACTAAATATAATTAAAAACATTATTATTGATTTAATAACTTAATAATAAACCTAATTATAATACTTTTATATGTTATTAAAAGAAAAAGTAATCTCATTTGGATATATTGCTTGATGTTTTAAAAAAATGATTTTAAAGATTTTAAAGGGTTTAAAGAATTAATTTCAATGGACTAAAATTATCTTGCAAAAAATCACCTTTAAATATGAGATTTTTTTTTTTTTTAAATAATTTTAAAATGAATCGGCTACAAGTTTTGCATTCTGTTCAAAATGTTAGCATTTATCTCCTGTATAACCCTTAAACCAGAAATAAGCATCTTAAACGATCCTTAATAATATGTAACTATTAAGCTCCACTATACCCGTCAGCTTTATACTGGTTCGAAAAACCACTCCCTTTACCAACGTCACTCAAGAAAACTTTGCACACCCGACTCGGTCAAGGTTACGGCCTAAACGAAACCACCCTTGGTCCCTCGTCCCCTTGGCTCGCTCCCATTCAGATGATCCATCGCTTCCGCCAGAACGGGCTAAGCGAGGCCATTCTGGCCCCCACCCAAATGGAAGGACAACAGCTCCAAAAATGCACAATTCCGAGAGTCCACTCCAGCTATGTTGCAAATGCGGAACGGGCATTTTCTACGCTCCGCCCTGTGGGAGCGGGCTGAGATTTGTGCTGATAGATGCCCGGATTACCCCTCGCCGCGTGCCTCGCAAAAGAGAAGGATGGCGCTCTTTATTTACATTGGGGGAGGGAGGGGATGGGGCTTTGTCGTTATAAAAGACGGTGAGAGGTGCCAGAGTTATTGCTTTGTTTCGTCGCAATTGCCCGCTTTGTGCGCCAGAGTTTTGAGGGTCATCATCATCTGCGAATGGCTTTTGACAGGCACCGTAAGGTTTGACACATCTTGTGTTCTGTAGTTTAAATAGCGTTCCGTTAGTTCAAAATGTTGTGTGAAGTTTTGAAAAAAAGTGGTTTAATTGTCGACACATTATATATAAAGTAATCTGGAAAAGCGATCCGATAGGCAATAATTTCAATGTTCAGTGTACTATCTGTAAAACGTGTTCTTCTCTTTTATAGACAGTTTTCTCAATAAAATGTCCAAAAATGTAAGGTATGCCGTACTTTTCACACGGATTGCGGTACTTTTGTGAGGTGTTAAATTTTAAAACGGCAGAAGCTATATTCTATGTTTGCTTCATTGATACATAATAAAGTTTTTGGTATTATATAAAAAGGATTCAAAATTAAATATTACGTTCCTATCGTTTCTTTGATCCTCCTACATCCCATTAAATAAGCTTTTTTTTAATAGTGTTGGGTAACCATCTCCCAGCCCGACATTTAAGTTAATAAATGTATGAGAAGGGTGGCGTGTAACTACACATCTTCAAAAAGTATGATCCAAAAATGTTTGCATAGATAAATGGATCTTTACGGATGAATAAATGGATAGATGTTACCTTTAGCTGCTACCTGGTCACTTTGATGACGTAAAAGATATATCTAATTCGCCTGTTATATTATTCAATAATCATGTTTTGAATATTTGAAGACTCTTTTGAAATAAATAAAAATCATAATTCAATAAATTTCTGAAATAAGTTTCTACCATATAGAAAAAGAACAATGAAATAAGAGTTACCACCTGCTAATAAGAAATTATGAAAGCAATAAAAAAAATCGACGCATGATTTTTTATCATCCTAATGCACTGGTTAATTAAAGCTATAAAAGTAGCGTCCGGAAATTAAACCTATTCGAACATTGTCTTCATCTAAAACTTAAATTGATGGTTTTAAGAGTTTCCCGATACTCAGGATATTAAAAGAGCAAACTGATTAATTATTGATTAACCATCAGGTGAGGAAAAAAGCCGCTCATACTCTGTCAAGTTTTACATTACTTCCCCTCATTTAGCATAATTTTTCGCAAAAGAGCACTATTTTTAAAACCAAAAACATTTGTTTCACCACACGACAAACAGCCATTTACAAAACCCTCCCTTCCAACAGCTTTTTAATATTTTACTGATTAAACTGCAAAAAAAAATCTTAAACATATCTGTCCCTAGTCATAAACTAACGCACCAGGAATGAAGAAGTAAATAAATTAATTAAAAGTAATTTTTAATTACGCGCCGAGGTACTTCTAAACTCAATTTTTATCGAGTCTGGCCGGAGAGAAAGACAATTAGCATTTTAATTTATAAATCGACCCGCGTATAAATAATTAATAACATGCCAAAAAGAGCGATAAAAAATCTGTTGTACTACTTATAACTGCATCTCCGCTGATTACAAGCGTGTGGAACATTATACATCACTTCTGAAGACCTCGTATGTTTGGCGATAAACGAGTCCTGGCTAATGCTCGTTTTTTAAGGCCCAAAGTGAAATATTATCATAGAATTTCGATCTGTGCGTTTTGGGCCCCGGAATTAATGGGTTTTTAATGAGCCCTTGATGTTTTGGGATGATGGAGGGGCAGCATGATACTTTTATGTGCCTCTTTCTCGCGATGATGAAAAGAGGAGTTTAGAGGAAAGTGTTTTGGGTCGGGCAGCTTGTAAGAAATGACCAGATTTCGCAGGTTGCGGGAAGGCATTTTTCTCCTCCTTTCATAAAAGGAAAGAAGTACACTGAAAAACGTATCGATATGGGGTTTTCTTATCAGATGGTGATGTAAGCTGCGAGCAAACAGCTTCTTTCTTATATCTTTCTCAATTGATATTTTTAGTTATATTGATCAGGTTTTTTTATAATCGTTTTTTTCCTAATTTCTTAAGTAAAAAGTATTGAGTATAGTATTATTCTATTTTTGTCATTGTACAATGAAATTTTCATGCACTACTAACTTCTTAAATCTATTGCAACTCTATTAGATCCTGAGAAAGGTATAACTATTCCTATACTCACTGTGTCATATATCGATATTTTTAGTTATATTTATCAGGGGGTTTTCTTATAATTTTTTCTAATTTCTTAAGTTAGCGTATTGAGTATAGTATTATTATATTTTGTCGTGCAATAAAATGTTCATGCACTGCTAACCTTTAAAATCTATTCTATTGCAACTCTATTAGATCCTGAGAAAGGTAATACTATTCCTATACTCACTGTGTCATATCAATATTTAAAAACCAAATTAAAATACATACAATACTTATAAAAATTTGTGATATGATAACAATTTGTGTTGAAAAAAATGACATACATCTCACTTTTTTCATATAAGAGTTTCAAATTATAATTTGTAAATAATAATATTACCTAAGGCATCAAAATAGCATGTTTCCTGCTCAAAGCGTAATCTTTGGGAGTGAGGATGGTTAAAGGATATAAATATTTTTTTGAATAAGAGAAAAATTCCATTAAGGGCGAAGAAATAGCAATTTACAAACTTGGAAAGTATTTTATAACGATGTTCTGCATACATAATTTTTTTTTAAATATGTTTCGCGAAATAATTTTAATAAATAATGTAAGTAGTTTTTACTGGGCTAATGTTCACCTCTCAATGATAAAGGATGGACGTACTGTGCAAAAATTCCATAAAGAAAATATGCATTTTAGTTATATTTTCCTTTAAAGCGTTACTACCAAGTTTATTATTAAGTAATTGAGACAGTAGTTCTTTTATTTTCAAAGTGATTGATTCAAGATTAATAGCTCAGAATTACAAAAAAATATTTTCGGTTATTAAAATACTTCTTTAAAAGCTGATTAAATACACACAAAAAAGTGCATTTTTCCGAAAGGACATTTTTAGTTCCCCTTTTAAGTAAAAAATAATGACCGAGATCAAAGTTTTCTTTTACATAAGGCTTGAAAAAGCTCAGATCCTCAGAATAGAAAAGTTGACTCAATCTTTTTATAAATACAAATATTTTCTTTAAAATTTTCTAGGGTACTAACTTTTCTGACTAAGTTAAATGCTTAAGATATTAATTAATTTGAACTGAAACTATTTTGAAATAACTAGATTGTTTGCGCGAAATATTTATTTGTCTTTAGGGAAAAAAAATCTCTCAACCGACGGATGACTTCCATACAGAAATTTTATTTGAGAACAAATTCAAAGATAAGAGAGATAATATAAAAACATGAAACACGATATTCAAGTATAGCAGTCAAAAAATATTTTAATGAAATAAATTAGTGCGAATGTGTAAACAAGATAATAAACAAAGAGAAGAAGACCTACAGTAGAAATCACTTTCCAAAAGTCTGAAGTTTAACATAAAATCCTGTGTTAAAGGTATCAGAATCAATAGAAACCAACTTTTGAAAGTATTAGTTAGTATTATTAGAATTATGTTTACTAAAAAAATATGTTTTAAGTAAACCGTTAATTCAAGTATCCTGTAAAGTTTTGCACAATAATAATAACAAATTATGCACCAATTCTAGGTTAAAACAGATTTGGTAACCCACTTGAGGATTTTAATTTGGAAAGGTTTTATATACTACTATCAAAATTCTGACATTTCCCTAGATCTTTTGAATAATTGTTCTAGTTGTTTAATTAAGACAACTCTGCCTTAACTCTACGGGAAAATGTCAGAAGGCACATTATTCACAGATTTTTCTTTTGTCTCGAGCCCAAACGACTTTTCTAATTACATTCCTCCTGGGCAAGCATTAAGTCTGGAGGAACAAAAACAGACAGGAAAAGTTCAAGCTGCAATAAAAACCTTAACGGTCTGAAGCGACTGAAAATTTCATTCCTTTTCCCGTTTAAAAGCCGTTGCTTAGAAAACTGTTTTCTTTGATTAAAATAATGTCAACATGTTTGTTTTTAAGCTCATCATTAATAAGTGTAAGTATTTCGTGAAACAGTTATCTTCAAGCTTACTAACAAACACCTTTCCGATAGAAAGTGGCGTAAGTCAAGTCCACACAGACACATCTAGCTTTAACTATCTGGGGTGACTTTTTCCTCACCTTTATTAATACATTCTCAATAGAAAATAAATTAAACGGAATTGAATTTAATTAAATACTCTCATAAAAGGTGTTTGTTTTTTATTTGGTATGGGGATAGAGGAATTAAATAGATGGCGTTCAATTTTATAAAAGTGTTGACTTAGCCTTCTTTCCATATAAGGCCGCATCCAGGGGTTAGGGTTTATAAAAAAACTGGCGAGTATAAAGGACAAACGCCAGATGGCTCTGCTTTCAGCAACAGCTGTGCAGCACGAGATAATGAAACTTAAATTCCTTCGCTTTTTGCTTTAGTTTTATCTCAGTGGTTTTGTGCCCATACGCTTCTCAAATATATTAAAATGCCTCTTATGTTCTCTCTATGGAGGTATGCATGTTTCAGATGTATTGCGTAGTTTGTAAGTAAAATTGTATTATGATGAGTTTTAATTACGCTTTCGTAATGGAGGATGTTTCCCCTGCTTTAGTCTTGTCTCTGGAGGTTTTTAGAAGAACCTCAAAGTTAGTTATAAGAGGACCTAGGAAGTTACCATTGCCTAAGAGTGAGTTAATGAGTACCTAAAGTAAATCTTTAAAAAGACTTCTTGCATACTATCTACCTTGCACAATGAACTGATTTACAGCATCTCATAGTTTCTCATAAATTTTCTTCCTTTTTTGAGTGCGTATGTCTAAAATTTGACTGGTAAGATACTATTTTGACCTTATATTTTCAAATACAAAGGTGTCATATATTTTTATTGAAAACTTGTAAGTCGAATAACACGTACTATTTTTAGAGCAACAAAATTCCAATATTGTTAAAAAATATGATATAATTTGGTTACATAGTATTTGTTTATAGTATATACGAGTATATACATATTTAATACAATTCTGAATTGTCAAAATATTCTCAATCCCACAGGTTCTGAGAAAAAAAAATTACACATTATTAACTGTTTGAAACACACATTAGAAAACAAATTGAAAAATTCCTGACTGTTTAAGGAATTTAGCAGTTTTTTACGAATTTAAAGAAAGGACAACAAATACTAAAAATGTAATTTTCAGTAAAAGAGACTGAAGGTAATCCATAAATGGTTTTTTTTTCGATAAATGAAGAAATAGAAAGAATTAAAAACAACTGTAGGTGTTTCCTCAAGCTATCTTTATCCCTCCAGTTCTATTTATCTAAGGGAAAAGCTCTTGATGCATATACAGCAGAAAAAGTAATGCCCGACTACAGGAATTATATTCCTCTGCATTGCATGAAATTCCTGAGACTTCGCATCTAATACCTCTTGAAAAATGTTCCCCCGACATTTTCCGTTGATGAATGAAAGTTTTTAGAAAATATGACTTTTGAAGTTTTTCAAACCGAGCCCCCCTTGTATAAAGAGCGGTACATAAGAAATGCAGTTTCTCCTTTCCTTTCTGGAGCGGGATTTTTTTTTTTCATCTGCGATTCTTATTTCTCAGAAATGGGATAATATTTCAAGACGAACAAACGAGCAAATGCGCGTACACGGAAAAATTTCGTGGGACTTTCCTTGAACAAACGCATTAGAGATTGGTTGGTTGGCCTTTTTTTATTAAAATTTCTATTTCAATAGTGGATTAAGTCAACGGATTTATTTTTCAACATTTTTTGGCTCTATCTTACGTCAACCCTGTTATAAAATACAATACGTATCTGAAAGTTTAAAATATAATATTAAGAAATAAAATATACTGGCTTTGAATGATGAAACCGAATTCCCTTTATGTTTAACTAAACTTCAAAGAGAAACTACTTGAATAAGATTCTCTCAATCGGATGACTTAGTTCACTTTTTAAATGAGTACTGCATTTGTTCTATCTTGTCTTGCAATGAAGACACTTGTATTTTTTAGGGCCGAGGTTTGTTTTTATTTTATGGAAAACTTAGAAGAACGTGTAACTTTTTTAGGATATAAGATTGAAATACTGCAAGATTATTTTTCCAGTAAAGAAAGCTAAAAAGTAAAAGAACGTGAAATATTTTTGACTAGCTTCTATCCTTTAGCGATGTATACCTTCTGGTTACGTAATTTTCAATAAAAACTTTCTTTGGCACCTTTCCGGTACTTAAAGTTTAAAATGGTATGAATTCTTAAAAAAATCCTTCTCTTGAAATTTTGGTTTGACTCAGTTTCTAAAGAGTGAAGATCTTAAGAGTATATATTTTTAATAAAAAAGAATAATCGATTTTTGCATTTAAAAAAGGGACCAGGCTTTAATTTCAAAACACTATGTAAAAAACCTTCCAAGAAAAAGTAACAATGGGATAAATGAAGATTTACCTAAAGCTAGAGATTTGAAATAAGAATTAACTTTTTTTGTATTATTTATTTTATGTTAATTTCTTTTCTGGTGTTTATTGTATCTATTTCTTTGTATTCTTGGTTAATTCATCTTGCATTTGAATACACTATTATTTAAAGGCATTGTACGAGTGTTTTCACTAGTAATATAAGTGTGTTCATTCCTTTTAAAGAAATTAAGAAAAATGTATTAACTAAAAGATTTATGGGTCCTATGGTGCTATTTCGCATTTATACCAATTGTGCTAGAACTTGGTTGAATATTTATGGTACACACCTAATAAATGAGGTTAGTCATAATAAAAGGTATCATACCAAATTTAAGTCTGGAACCTTTTAAACGGTAGTAGTTCATTTCCACTTACATTCCTTATATATTTTCAGTGAATTCTTATCCTTTATCAGTGAATACCTACGCAGAAATCAATTCTGATATATATCTGATCACCGAAAGAGTACCGAACTAATCAGAGTTTTATTTGCCCTTCCGAATACTCGATCCGGGCTTGTTCTTCCCAGCTCACCTTCAACTCCTCCCAAACTTTTTCCCCTCCTCTCCCAGAATGATCCTCCTCGTCAACGAGATTCCCTCTTCCAACGGGCATTACCAACTTCCACCAAAGTTCGCCGAATCGGATGTCTCTGGGAAGAGATGGTTGCGCGAAAATTAAATTTGTCCCATCTGTTTACTGAGGCCCCCCGATTCAATTCCATGGCAGTACATCAAAGCTCCAATCGAAAGGAAAAGTGCGCCACGTCATCAAAGCTGATGATGGATTTCCTATCTTGATATCGCATGGGATTTCCAGGGATTTTTCCACCGTTCTGAAGCTTGGGCGTCCTTAGGGATATTTGCCCGTTGCTTTGCATTTTCGTCGATGTGCGAAGGAAATTAGAACTTTGTCCTGGAGTTTGGTTCTTGAGGGAGATGATATTTCTCTTTGGTTTCTTTCTGAGTCAACCTAGCGTAAGAATGATCAGCTTATGACGTTATGCATAACTTTTACGTCTTGTACCGTAAAACATGAATCAACCAACCAACATAACTTTTAGAAATAGTGAAGGGAAGCCGGACGTATGCTCGCATTAATACCTTAGATGTTGGACAATGATGTTCCCCAGAAAATATCCAAATTTACCTATTTTTCCATCATTATCACATTTGTATTTAATCTTTCTGTATATTTTCTTGATTTACTATCTTATTTTCACCTTCTCCCTTAACTTTATTTTCCCTTCTCGTTCTCCCTTAACTTTATTTTCCCTTCTCGTTCTCCCTTAACTTTATTTCTCGCTATAATATTTCAAATTCTTACGTTTATTTTCTAATATTACCTGATTTCCTCCTTTCATATCTTTAGTCAAACGGAAATTTATATGAGACCTAATAAGATGAATGCAAAACACGTAATGCTTAAAGTTTCATAAAACTGGAATAAGTTTACAAAGCGAACGAAAATTATATTTATCTTTGAATAAAATGTTCAGCAATAGATGAAAATTTTTCTTACTCAAGTACTTAATAAAAATCTAAAATCATGTTTTTAAATCGACTAAACTATATTCTCATTCATAACGCTTTAATCAATAATTCTAGAAATTTCACTCAATTTTTTTAAAACACCTACATTTGAAAAGTGACAGCCCATAAATTCTAGCGTCGCATTTGTAAACATTTTTCTTGTAATCGCCCTTGACGTGTAAGTAAAAGTCCTGTTTCATACTTAGTATTCAAATATTTATATTTATTTCATATTCGAAAGTTCACGAATAGTAAAAGAAAGTAAAAAAAAAAGAACAGGAATAGAACGGTTTTCGCTCGAAATGCGAATCTGTTGCTTTCAGAAAGTAATGGTTTCCGAATCTGGCATCACCGAGATAGATGGTTGTTTAAAAAAAGACGAATGGATTCGATATATTTCTCCAAGACTCACCCTCTAGAGCAAAGGGATAAAAAAAAATGGGTTTTCTTTTCATTACACTTTTCCTGAATAATTTAGCTTCTTTCATGTTTTCTTCAGAGTTTCCCTTCAAAATACAGATTTATTTCAGAAATCGCATTCTATAGGGATCAGAAGCCACAGCGCTGTATAAACTCGAATCATTTTAAACGAAGCATATACTTTATGCACGAACGGACAGATATCGTTTGCTATCAGATGTTTTCGATTAAGATTTTATGGGAGTATCTTTGACTTTCTTCAAATACTGAAAAGAGAGATAGAACCATGAGTTATATATGTTCTTAGTTTTAGGAAGAGTCTGTCATATTTCTCGACAATTTCGATTTTAAGGTGACATCAAAACGGAACTCCCGTGTTTTGTTTTGAAATAAATTAGGTATATTGGTTTGTTTTGTTGAATAAGTATCTTCATTCTCCTTCAGTTGATATGTTTGAAATTTAGTATTGGAACAAAATAGAGAATGCAAGTAAAATTGTTGTATTAAATTTACTCACAACGAAAGCGTAGTTCCAATAAAAATATTAATATGTTTATGTTTTTTGTTAACGTTGAGTAGCATAATAGGGTTTTAAGAACACATTAAAAAGGGATGTACTTCTTTTGTTTTCCACTTTAATTATAAATGAATGAAAATGACAGCATATAGTAGGAATTATCAATTTATGGTTAGTTTTTTCTCCTTCCCTTATTTTTCACACCCCATTTCGATTATTATCGTTCAAAATCCTAAAGAAGTGTTCTTAAACCATGGATCGAGCAAAAAAAAACCCTCATTTACGAGTGGCAAACATAACCTTCTATTTACTTACAGCAAAAATCATTTAAACAAGAATTTTTCAGAGAAATTTGCTTTAGAAAAATAAAAATGTAAATGACAATTATTTTTATTGGAAATTTTTAATTTTAATAATTTTGGATAAACAAGCGTAAAATTAGGTACAATGGAGTGTTTTTTTTTCTTAGAATTTTACTTAACATTTGAAATATTAGAAAACATTTAAATCCAAGTTGTTTAATTAAATCGCACAGCTTTAAGTTATAGACAACAACCTGTTCACATTTTAATCCGAAATTTTGCAACTATAACGTTAAAATATTCTTTAATTGGGGCATCGATATATTTAAATAATTTAAGTAACTCATATTTTGCAATTTTCTCTCTCCATCTAAATTGAACATCTCATTTTAATAAGGAAGGTATTATACATTATGAAGGGATGATCCTTAAGTCAAACATTATCAATATTCCAAATATTTTCAAGAGTTATTAGGATTATTTTTAAAATAATTTCTCTAATTACTTTGTTTACATAAATTCTTTTAATTTAAATGCAGAATGGTATGCATGGCAAATATTGACCTACCGCAAAATGGAAGAGAAAATGGCCGTAAAATATTTCATTGTAATGCTTCTTTGAAAAAAAATTATCATTCATTTGATAATATTTGAATAAGAGTAGTTTTTTTTAAAATTTATAAGATTTCCAGTGGTAATTGAATTTTTTGGATGAAATTAAGGATATTAAAATTAGTATTACACATTCATTACAAATTGTGTTTCATCACGGATCAAACTGAATATTTAGAGATAATAAAAATGGCATGGTTAAATATTTGCAAGAGACAAATAATGATCCTTTAGATAAATAAATACAAATATTCTACTCAGTTATTATAATAAAATAAGTAATTTTTTTTATATGTTTGCTAGCCAGTTATTTTAATATATTAGATCTCAAAACAGTTTTTAATTGCTTTTATGTAATGAAAGTTAGGCTTTTACAGTTGTTAAAATTAAAGCCCTGGATGAAGCTACGTTACTTTGCTATATCCAGGGCTTTAGTTAAAGTAAGGCTTATAGTACTTAATATATAAATTTGATAAAAATGCAGGTTTGGACAACATGCTGGCAGTAAATAAGTAACGGGCATTAAAAATAAAAATATTAGAACAGCTACTTTTTTATTCATATTAAAATATACGTTTTGCATTGCGTTTCATTGCATAATAGCAGAAGTATTTTTACGAAAAGTATCAAATTATTATTTTAAAAAATATACACTACAATTTAAATTTTTAAAATGTTATGGTCATAAAAAAGCCTAAGTAACTCTGATTTCAAGAATACTCTCGATAAAACCCAAAAAACTCACTTAAAATTATCAAAATATATAAGATTCAAAGAAAACGGAATTAAACCTCTTTTATCGATTCTTCATAATGGCGGATTTGTTTTAAAACAATCCGGCTAATTAGTGGTGCTTGAAATAATTACCATCTACGAAGACAAAGAGGAACACTTGCTTTATTGCGATGGCTAAAAATAGCCTTCAAGGGAAAGAAACCGCTTCGAGCTACTTAAGGCTGAAAGAATTATTTTCTGGAAAAGAATAGATTTTTTAGGTGTGAATTTAGTTTAATTTGTATTACCTTAATTGTTAGACTGTTCAATAGAAGATCGAATCTCGTTAGGAAAAAGGCAGAATAGATTGGTAACTAATTTTAAATTAGTGGATATCGTTTTTGTATAACGTTATTTTTTAGTTAAAAACCGAACTGAAGTTAAAATTGGATTACTATTGTTACTTATTACGCATCAATTTTTGTTATTTTTAGGAGATTTTATCAATTTTTTAAAAATGGATTTCTTTTAATTGGATATGAGGGTATCCAGTCGTAAGGCTTATCACGGCCTTTACTCCTGAACGCCTTGAGCTATTACCATAAACGTGGTGCCTACCCCTAGTAAAACGCTTATGAGCTTATCGATGAAACCACTTTTAACGCCCCTTAGCCGAAAGTTTAGGAGTTAGTGTGCCTATCTTAAAAACTTTCAGAGGTACGAGAAAAATTTCAATGATAAAAAGTTGTAGAGTCTAAGTCTATTTTATACAAAATGACTCCTTGTACCCACAAAATGACAAGAATAAATCCCGAAAAAGTACATTTATTTGACATTAATTTAATTTAATTGACATTAATTTTATAAATTAATTTAGATTGTCACTCTTTACAAATTTGTTTTACTGGAATTTTGTCTTGAAAAAATTGTAAACTATTGCATTTTTTTTACACATACACAAATATTGCACACAATTTTACACACAACTTATCTCTTCTATAATATACTAAATATTTTCTTTAAAGTGTAACTAATAAAAAGTTAAAATATATTTCTAAAACTTCAGTAATTTGTTTATCTACTTTATTTTTCAATACCAAAGTTGATTTGTTGTAGCTTCTAGAACTGATTAGAATCTTTAGCAGCTTTTAGAGCTTGTTAACTCAATTGTTTTTTTAATATAAAAAAACTTAAATCTCATTTAAGAGTAAATATTTAAATTTGAATCAGAACAAAAACTAAAAGTTTTTCAGAAAAACCCTAGACAAATTTAAAATGAGTGTCCAAAATACTTTTGTGTTTTAGAAAGATCAAGGATCATTGGAATTTCTTCTAAGATGAACATTAATATGAATTTTTAACTCATACGTTATGTTTAAGTTAAAGGATAAAAATTTTTATAAATAAAAGTTAGATCAAAGTTTCTTACTACTGTTCCATAGATTATTTACGGAAATATATCGGCAAGGAAGTAAATTCACTACATTATCATCATCAAATTAACGTCACAAGAGGTGATTAAGGTCCCTAATTAGGGAAATGATATTTTGTTCCAAACAAAAAGTAATCCTTATGGATAATTACTCATAGATTGAAAAACAAGACCTTTTCGATTTGTGCTGAAAAAAGATTCAAGTTCAAATGTGCCTACTTCTCGGATTCCTTGGGATTTGGAAAAAAAGAAGTTTTCATTAGTTGGAAGCATGATAAATTACTGATCGTAACTGGCTCCTGACGAAAATTTCCTCTAGAAAAATAAGATTCCCGGAGTACTTTGGTTTCTACTTCGGAAAATAAAAAAAACCATGTCCTTAGGTAATTAGAAATGAATAAGCACACAAGGCTGGAATAAAGGTTTAGCTATGCTTGGAAAGAATAAAATATTCAAGTTGCGAAAAGAAAAAAAAACCTAACTAAAATTACTATTTTCTATTTATAATCTAAAATGTTTGTTGGGTAGAATGTAGATTAATCTTTAAAGATTTTAATACGAATGAATTAGACATAGAATGAGAGAGAAAAACAATAAAAAAGTCAAAATTGCGGGATACAATGTGTAGCGGATCATGTTTTTTAAACTAAAAATTAACCATTGGTATAGAAAACTAACACTTTTCAAATAGAAAACCGTACATTCGTGGGTATTTCTAATTAAAATTTTGAAGCCCGGTGTTGATACCATAAATATGCTGTTTTTATTAATGTAGCCTTGAACCTTTTAGTTATTTTTCTCCCTAAATACCTTTTGATATTTGGGTCATAATATTTTAATTAAATTCAGATATTTATTTTTATGTGATATCATTAGATCCCAGATCATCTTTGAATTCAGAAAAGCTATTTTCTAAAAATGCGTTATTAAGGTTGATACTCAATACTCATACTAAAAGCAAAGTACAATGTTTTTACAGATTACTGTTTCTTTGATTTTCATATAATATTTAATTTATATAGGTATGCATGTATAGATAAGATATCGTTTCTTTTTTTTTCTTAACAAATAATAAAGACGGTTCGTATCTTGTTAATCCCGAAAACATACAAAATAGCAACAAGTCATAAACTAGAATTCATTACATTTTATTGTGAATCAAAAATGGAAATTATTCTTACAATGCTTAAACAAAATCATCAAATTCTAAGCATTTGCATTCCCTTTATTTCCCTTTTGTCAAGGAACAATAACCTCTAGAGTACTGTACCCGTATTTTAGAAGCTTAGGCAGTTTCTTATATAGACCGCGCTATTTTAACAAAAAGGTCAAACCTACATAAGTCACATTACATCGCTATCTCTTGGCTCAAATCTGATTCCCTGAAACACATTGTGCTCCTCGACATCTCCCAAAGCATGCTCCTATAGAGGAAGGGCATTAATAAAATTTAAATCATAAAACTCACTAAGCGACTGAAAACGTCAGCGAGCTTTGTTCTGGTCCAAGATAAATACCCCTCGTCGTAAATCATCTTCCAGTCAGGGCCCGAACGAAAAGAAATGACTTCGCTTCCGTCGGACTAAGACGTGTCGAGGAAAAGTCGAGAGAGAAAAGGGGAAAAAAATCTTCTCTTACAGAGAGAGAGAGAGAGAGAGAGAGGGAACTCCGATGATTATTGTAATTGTACATCTTTCGCGCTTTCTCCGTTCCGGAAACTTTGTTTCTGGAAAAGTGAAAAATTCGGTTCCTCTTTTTTTTTTTTCTTCGGAGGAGAGAGAGAGAGAGGAAGTTGATTAAAATACTCGGAACGTGTGTTGGGAGAATGCAATTATTGAGATCTCTTAAGCTTTTCTCGATAAGTTGAGTTTTTCGGTTTTGGCTTAAGATGCGCGTGTAATTGAAGGTCGCATTGATTTTTGGGAAGGGAAGTGTTTTCGCGGTTCGAGGGAAATGTACCGTTGAAGTCATTTGGGGGATGTGGTATGCCAGTGGTGTTATCTCTGAAGTATTGGAACAGTGTAGGGAATAATATACCTAATTGTGGTAAAATCAGACTAAATGAAACATTTCACTGAATATTATAAGAACTGATACTTTATCTGTGTAAGTTTATAACCTTTTAATTAATTTGATACTCTCATACTAAATAGTTTTGTACATTTTTAAAGCAATAATCAGATTTGTATGCTTTTGTATTGATAAACATTCATATTAAGTCATAAAATACATGAAGTAAAGCATGTTTATAATTCTAAGGATTCATTTACCTTAGCTAAATAGTCAAAAGAAAATGTTTTTTTCTTTCTTATACTTGATTTTTTTTCTTTTGTTGATATAAAGACACTGGACACTAAATTACATCAATATTAATTTGGGATATTTGTACAGGATAACTTTATTGAAATTTAAATTAACAACTGTTTGCTTCAAAAAGGTTAAAAAGTTATAAAATGAGCTTTAGGTATATCGATCCTTCCGTGGCTTCTAAAGGAAATGTGTTTCATTTGAGTTGAAAATTTGATTTATCGGTGTTAGGCAGGGGGGGGCATCTGACACTGCTACCAGTGACGTCACTGGCAGTGTCTTTCCTTTATTCCGCTCAAACTGAAAGTGATTGGTTGTTCAAACAGTTAGGAGGCGTTACATATGACGTCACTGGCAGCGAAAACGAGACGTCACGAGCTTTTTCCATGTCTATGTGAAGAGCCAACCTTATATTCTATAAACCTTGTGTGTTAGGAGTGATTAATTTTTATTGATAAGAACAAAATTTATTTATTTACGGACGATACAATGATAGAAATAAATTCATACATTTTCAGGCATATATTTATAATTTACATAAAAACTGCACATTTTTTTATTCAACACTTCAATTTTCACTAAATTACCATTCAAAATTATTACAATAGCATATTAGACTTTCAGATACATATGAAAAAAAGGTATTCAACGATTTAAGTTTAAGTTAAGTTGAGATTTAAGTTTTAAAATTAAACTAACGTTTTACTTACGATTTATTTGTGTTGTTTTAAGAAAGGATTGCGTAAATTAGGAAATATTATTATATGAGTAAATACTTCACATTAACCATCGCATTTAAAATAAGTTTTAAGTCGTACGAAACAATACCATGAAGACGTAAACATTTCCCAATATCACTCACAGCCCATAAACTGTGTCTATTAAAGTAGTGCACTTTGAGTTAATGTCGTACACACAACACAAACTTAGGCTGAAAGCGACCATCTTGCACAAAAACACAATTAGAACAGATCGCACCACTTAACTCAGTGTTCGAAACCCTATTAAGCGAACAACTTTCCGAAAATGGGAGAATTCCGCTTTTGTCTTGGGCAGATGCTTTATTCCAAAGAATGTTCTAATTGTGACTAATTAATTCGATGTTCTTGCCATTATCATCAATTTCAGAACTCTCTTAAAGTTCTGGAATGGGAGGATCATTTCTCCTTCTTGATCTTTGATTTTAATTTAAAACACTTTTCTATTAACGAGATTTGATGGAAACACATTGTAAAATCACACGGGGTTTGAAAAGTTTATAATTATCTTAAATAAATGTATGCCATCTAATCAAAGCGTTTGTTGAAAAATATGATTAGATGTAGCAGCTTATATTGTCTTTAAAGTACTGTATTAAAGATGATAGATAAATTTTCGATGTTAGTGCAGAATAATTGGAGAAATTCTAGCATTTGCTGTAAATGTTATGGAGAAAATTGGACAAAGGATTGAAATTAGCATTTTGTTTGTGAATATGCAACTAGCAAAATTTACTAGCCATAATATGTTACAAATTAATTCCCTTGTCACCTATAATGCTTCCTAGACAAATTGTCTATTGCAACTGTTAAGACATGTTGTCTAGATAGAACTTTATTATTCTAAAGAGTTAATATTTAAAAATAAAATTACCAAAATAGTTGATATACTACCTTATAAGCAAGTGTTTTTTGATAGATGGGGTTAAATATACGTTATACCAAAAATAAGAAGTTCGTATCAATATTAAATAATTTTTTTGCATTAAATTTGAAAAATGCCTTTCAATTGTATAAATACTATTAAAAAAATACGGTTATTATTTAAATTATTCCTATGAATTTATTTATACGTCTCATCCGCATTACAAAGTTTTATAAGGTATGTGTATTTTTTTTTTCCATTTTAAGATTTGCATTGATCCCCAATGGATAATCTTTAGCAGTATGCACACTACACATCTAACCAAGAGAATTAGGTTCAACTCTAATGAAAGAGAGTTTGAACCAAACTAATTAAAACCACTCTTTCACACCGATTTTTCTATAGTGGAAGTTTATTTGAATGTCTCTCACGGATTCCTCAATTGTTTGCCCTGGATCTAAGGCAGGTCAGGTTTCTACCGATCTGGCTGCGTGATCTGAATGCTTAAGGAAATGGTCAGAAAACCTCAAGTAGTTAATGAAATTTACTTAAAGCTATTCATTTGCAGAGATTTATTAATCTCTGCAGAGATTATTAATCTTTGCAGAGATTTATTTAATTAGAGATTAAAAATATGAATGACTAGGTAGATTATTAAATTTAAATATTCATGGCGTACACAATTTACATAAATAAATGTTATTAAAATAAATGTTTTAACAACAAATACTATCGCTTTAAAATAAGAAAGAAAAATCATTGATTCATTTTAATTTGCAGTTTTTCTTCATCAATCCCTTCAACCACATTAATGCTTAAACAGACATTATAAAAAACGCCAACATTAAAATCTCCCAAGAAAAAAGAGTTAAAATAACTGCGAAGAATCCAATCCTTTATTTTCTAAAAAACAACAACACACACTTTAAGTCTCAGGTGTTTCTGTTTTTAAAATGCCTAACGAATCTCCAAAGGGCCTAAGAAAAGCCAGCTTACATTTCTTTTTCCAGACTAATGCGTTCTCCTTTATGCAAATACCCTCGAAGTGCAGTTCGGTGTAAAAAAATCAGCCCCGGCGAAATTTGATTGATAATCCTGAACTGGCATTACTTAGCAAACACACATAAAAGGGGAGAGCAGCAGCTGGTGGCAAATGCATCTGTCATTTTGCCCTCTCACCTCACGACAGGATCACATTTGTCAACCGAGGTTCGGAAATCTGACTAAAGCTCCCTTAGAAAGGGAAAATGAACTGCCACTTTGAATAGTTTTACTAAATAGCTATAACTTTATCCATTCTATATAGAACAGAGTTTGATAATCTTATAAAATGTATTGAAGTTCAGTATCGTGATTCAGAGAACTTAATGAAATTATTTACTTATAATTACTAGCTGGTGTCAATAAAAGTTTCAACACCGCGAAAAAATCGTATCATGAATTTAATAATAATCACAAGTTGTGTGACTAATTCGGATAAATTTAACTCGGATAGAAACCATGTAGATTGGTCTACCCGATTCGAAATATGTTTGATTCGATCCCCTGTCGTATAGGATACACTTATTACCCCCACGAAATGTTACCCTTAAACAAAAAACTTGTTCTTTTACTTTTAAAATTTACCCCTTCTTCCAACTTCCATCGTAAAGCACAAATGTGATTTGTGAATTCTATAGGTATCTTAGGTCCAAACAAAAAGAAATTTTGTTCATAAAATGCCCTACGTTATCCTTTCTAACCCCCAAAACATATACTTTTCAAAATAAAACCGATATTCACTTTCAATATCAATATTCATTATTTCATGTATTAAACTTTGTCAAATGTAATACATTTTTGAGTAACCACTGAAAAACATTTACCTTTAAAAAATCAAACGGAGTGGTTTTAGGACTCCATTGAACACAATCAACTACTCTTTGATAATAATCAACATTATTTCTAAGGATCAAAACCTACATTCCCATCCCCACAAACCTCGCCACAACTAAACTCTCTAAACGAACCGTTATTCAACTCACTTTCTTGAAAATGTCACCTTCGAATCCGTTTTATTCAAATTGATCCGGTAAGCCGGGCGGGCGAGCAAACAGGCAAACAGCGTCTTATTATCCGACGGCCGTGAGTGATGGACTACCGGAACGTGCAGGGTCCTTAAGAGAGAGTTTCCAGTTTCTTGCCCGTCGTCCGGAGGGAAATATGCAGGGATTATACGTGACTTTTAGTTTAAGTTTTAGCTTACTTACTTACTCGGGGACTTGCGAGGGGCGTGTTTTATGTGGGGTGAATGAATGTTAGTTTGATGATGTCACTTTAAGGTTATGTACTTTTCTTTGAAATGGCCAGTTGGGATGTCTGGATAGTTAATTTCAAGGGTTTAAAGTTTAAAGTAGTAGTATTATTAATATTAAAAATGAAAAAAAAAATGAAGTTTGCATTCATCTTTTTTAGAAAGTATATGTCATGAGCTACAATATGTTGAATCGTACAAAGCTGTCTTACAAAGAGTAGAAACTAAAGATTTGTGGTCTAACTGGACGGTTTTGAATTGAAATGGCTATTTTTAATGTTTTCAATGGGGTTTTTTAGCATGCTTTTTGATATATATTATGGAGTGCTTTTGATATAAGTATGGGACTTTTTTTTTTGAGAATTCTTGCAATGGGCTTTTTAGTGTTTTTTTGCAAGCATTAAAATGACAATTTTTACGTATATGCTTCTAAATAATTGTAGAATTAAAAAAATAATTTGACTTTTTTCGTAATATGCAAAAATTTGGGGTTTTAAAGCAAAAGAGTGTTAAAATATTAACTTTTCTTTTTGCCCGTATTATTTGACTGAGATTTTCTCTTATACTTTTGTTTGGACAACAATAGTTATTTTATTTTTGGACATAAAAATTGAATTCTAGATAAAAAATATGTCAAATATGTTTTACACTAAATATTCTATGAAACATGAGCTAAAATTTATATTTCTGTTTAAAAAAGTGTTGACAGTCTTGTGTGATTTCCATTTTAAAATTTTATAAGAAGCTAAATTACTTTTAGAATTTAGATTCATAACTCGATTTCTCTTTTATGTGTGTATCACTTTTACATTCTAATTTAGTTGTAATTTTTGTATTACACTGAATAATATGTCTCAGAAATTAATTCTAAGAATATTGCTTAAAATCAAGATTTTGAAAGAAAATATAATTAATTTTATTAGACCTTATGGTTACGTGTCTTCGTAAGTACTTTTTTAATCTAGTACAAAATCTAATAAAACAATTTATCTTTCAAAATATTACATAGAAACAAAACCGATTTTGTATTGATCTGTTGATTATTTATTTAATTTTCTGTTGAAGTGTTTCAAATATAAATATTAACTTTAATACCTTGATGATATCTTTTTCTCTAAAAAAAAAAACTCGCGCTTTTTAATGTTCTCATTTGTGTAAGTTTTTTTTTATCTTTTGTGCTAATAAAAGACTTTTTAGCCCAGTAAATTTAGGTCAAAATGGGGGGGTTTAGCGCACTAATTCCTAACTCGCTGAAAATTTCAGAATAAGCTCTCTATGATGTCTATATTCAACCCTAAAAAGTCCCCTAAAATCCCCCGCGGGCTTCCTTCGAAAATGGCGAATCAAAGATGGCCGCCAAGAAATCAAGCTTTTTTGCCATATCTCAGTCAAAAATCAATATTTTCTATTGCTTTAAAAGGCTATATACTCAGAATAAGACCTTTTATTAGTTCCAATCACTTTTCCCGGTAAAAAATTCGTATAAATATGGTTTAAAAGGGTGTAATCGACGCCAAACGGAAATTTTGTTGTTTCTTTTCACCTAATTTGCCCCCTGCCTTTACCCGCATAAAAATCCCCAAAACCAATCGAAGTATTTTTGTAAGTATTATAAATGAGGATTATATCAAAGCAAAATTTTTGAAAATCCGTTTATAATTGGCTGAGATAATTGATTTTAAGTTAGTCGTGTTTAGTGTGGATGAGTGGCCCTCTTCAATGGATGCTCAAAAATGACGTTTTCAAAACTAATAGGTAGAAGTTTTTCTGGATGGTTATAGATGTTTTTCGGAACGCTGAATCCGAATATCACGTTTTCTGCCATGAAGAAGGTTGGCTTCACGTGAAAAATCGAACAAAATCGAAACATTTTCGTTCTTTTTACAAGTTTTTGTTTATATTTCAAAAAATATGAGTTTCACGAAAATATATTCTACTGCAAAAATAAAGTTGACAAAATTTCCTACAAAATGCATATTTTAACTTTGTTTTTGTGATGATTGGTTACACTGCTAGAGCGCACTGTAAAATGACTATTTTGTTTGCCCTTACTGGAAAATAGGAAAAGACCTAATCTCCCACCCCCAACAACTTCTTTATCGAAAAAACTCATATGCTAGGTAAAAGAAAATAACATTTAATGCGAAGTTCATTGGTCAACCTAACTTTTTGGCAAGGTTTATTGCGTTAGAGCGCGAAGAAAAACTCAGGGATTTTATGGCTGCATAAAAATACATAAAAAGCACCCGCTCCCAAACCCGATAAAACAAAAAAAAATCATGGATGTATCAAAAATTTTATTCCACCAAAAAGAACATTATAATTTCTATAAAATATATTTTTAATATTTAAATTTCTTCATAGAAGAGACCCAGCAGAGTTAAAACTCCAGGAACAGCAATCTTCACCTTACAGACAAAACAAACCCTTCCATCTCTAATACTAATTTTCATTTTAACTTAAAAGAATCACCCCTGAAAGGGTTATAAAACATGTTTTATGAGTAATACATTGAAAATAAAGCGGCAATCAGTAATATTTGGTAGTGGTGGAATAATGCAGTAGAGATGGAATAATGATGCAGATGGCTGTTTTCACAGTTTTCACTCCGCTGGCTGTCTCCTTTAAGAAATTAAATTTGAACTTGTATTTGTATAAATTATAATGTTCTTTTTGGTGGAAAAAAATTTTTGATACATACATGATTTTTTTTTGCTTTATCGGGTTTGGGAGCGGGTGCTTTTTATGTATTTGTATGCAGCTATAAAATCCCTGTGTTTTTCTTCGCGCTCTAACGCAATAAACCTTGCCAAAAAGTTAGGTTGACCAATGAACTTCGTATTAAATGTAATTTTCTTTTACCTAGCATATGAGTTTTTTCGATAAAGAAGTTGTTGGGGGTGGGAGATGAGGTCTTTTCCTAATTTCCAGTAAGGGCAAACAAAATAGTCATTTTACAGTGCGCTCTAGCAGTGTAACCAATCATCACATAAACAAAGTTAAAGTATGCATTTTGTAGGAAATTTTGTCAACTTTATTTTTGCAGTAGAATATATTTTCGTGAAACTCATATTTTTTGAAATATAAACAAAAACTTGTAAAAAGAACGAAAATGTTTCGATTTTGTTCGATTTTTCACGTGAAGCCAACCTTCTTCATGGCAGAAAACGTGATATTCGGATTCAGCGTTCCGAAAAACATCTATAACCATCCAGAAAAACTTCTACCTATTAGTTTTGAAAACGTCATTTTTGAGCATCCATTGAAGAGGGCCACTCATCCACATTAAACACGACTAACTCAAAATCAATTATCTCAGCCAATTATAAACGGATTTTAAAAAATTTTGCTTTGAAATAATCCTTATTTATAATACTTACAAAAATACTTCGATTGGTTTTGGGGATTTTTATGCGGGTAAAGGCAAGGGGCAAATTAGGTGAAAAGAAACAACAAAATTTCCGTTTGGCGTCGATTACACCCTTTTAAACCATATTTATACGAATTTTTTACCGGGAAAAGTGATTGGAACTAATAAAAGGTCTTATTCTGAGTATATAGCCTTTTAAAGAAATAAAAAATATTGATTTTTGACTGAGATATGGCAAAAAAGCTTGATTCCTTGGCGGCCATCTTTGATTCGCCATTTTCGAAGGAAGCCCGCGGGGGATTTTAGGGGACTTTTCAGGATTGAATATAGACATCATAGAGAGCTTATTCTGAAATTTTCAGCGAGTTAGGAATTAGTGCGCTAAAAAACCCTAAATTTACTGGGCTATTTTCCTATTGTTATTATTATGAATATCTATTACACTAAAGTACTTCTTCTCGGAAGTAAATATTTATTGACTTATTCATCCTGTTTTCAAATAAAAAAGGTAACTCGCAATAATTTGTTCAAAAAGTTATTTATCCTATAAAAAGACTTTAAAAAGGGTTTAGAAACATCAATTATGCAAAAGAAATATTTGTTGGTAATACACTCACGAATATAGAAAACTGAAACAAAAACCATGAAATACACTTCCTTATTTGCATATATATTGAGCCCACCCAAGCATCCCCAAAAAGAACGTAATTAATATACCTAGGAATATAATTATCTTTCTCATTTAATGAAGAAAAAATGAAAGAAAAAGAATAATTGTATTTTCTGTATAATTGCTTTATGGTACTACAAAAGTTGTTATTACTCAGGTACTACTACAGGGTGGAAATTAAAAAATAAAAATCAGCTATTCATTTTCAGTTATTGCTTTCATACGACTTAAATACCGCAGTTTAAAACTTTACATATTTTTCAATGTAAGGGCGTCTTTAGAAGTTTAATGAAACTTTTAAAACTGATTTTATGTGAAATCAACATACCCTTATTATTAGTAAAACTGGTGGTGAAATGTGCATGGGAAGAGTCGATTCCGCACTTCGAATTCTTCGATCTAGCCGAATTTTTGCAATTGTAACACTAATTTAATAAAGATGTATTCCGAAATTTGCAATTTCAAGAGATATTGGAAGTGTTGGGTATTGTTTTTGTTTAATCTCAATTTCTGGAAATTCTGTAAATGTATGAAATTTGCACAATAAGATTCTTTAAAACTTCCCCATATTTACAATTTACGCTCCGCCACTGCATTGTAGATTAGAAGTTAATATCACAACAATTTAAAAGATCATAATATTTTAAAATATATTCTTGTTTGGTAGCTTTAAATACTTTTTGAAAATATGTCTGGTAACTGATAGCATATTTTTAATAAGTCAGACATACAGGTTATTTAATAAAATAGTTATTATTAATGTAATAATTTAGGTAAGGTAATACAAACTCAAGTTCTTTATAACGTAACTTCTGAACTTCATTTCAAAAACACTACATTGTTTGTTAAATGGAGATAAATTAGATACAAAGGTTTTATTGAGATAAATTGACTTGAAAAAAACCCTCCGTGAAATCAGTGAAGTAATTGGATGGCTCCCATTAAGTAAATTACCAAACGTATAATTTTTCAGAACTCTGGTAAGTCTGAACACAGAATTTATCGCTAGATTCTGATAATACGAAGAGCTAACTATCAGAAACATATATAAAAAAACCTATTCATAAAGCATAAGTTGGAAGTCATCAATATGTCAAACTCAATCTGTTTCAGAATTGATACAAATTACAGGACACGTGACCTCCTTTCTTCCGAATTTATCAGATTAGGATAATCTATAATTAATATTAATAGAAAACCCTTTTAGCCCAGGGTAACATTAGTATTGGATAAAATCGCCCCGATGTTATTATACAGCAGCTGCGAGAATTTTCTTCATCCTCGTTTGTCTCATTTTATCATCCGGAGACGTAATCTTTTAAATGTCAGATAACTTTTCGGTTTCTTTGTTTTTCAGCATTCGTTACTTTTGGAACAATTTAGCTCTTCGACTTCTTTATTCTTCGGGAGAAATATAAATATTTTTTTTCTCTCTTTCGAGAAATTCCTTATCCATCGCCGTTTTAGTTCCGCAGATAAAAAAGTGGTTCCCAAGAGTTACAAAATGGGGTTTGGAAATTTTCCAACGGGTTGTCCAAATGCGTTTTTGTTTTCTGGGTTGGTGAAGAAACCCGATAATTTTGTTCCTTTTCTGGATGGGAAATGACGAGGAAAACAAATGACTTTTCGTGCTAAATATGTAGTTAGTTTTTACAATACAAAGTGGTAAATGCGTTGCATTATGTAACTGAAAGAAATCAACAAGCTTTATGAGAGTATATGTTTTCGTTATTATTTGGGGAAGAATATTACCTCTACCCACATTTTCCCCCGAAACTCATTTTAAGCAATTTATTTCACGTAAACCGAAATAACTTATTTCCGTTCTTTTAATTTAATTTGATTGTCTATACAAACATTTTAAAACGTATTGCAATTCAATAAGATGCTATTAGAAAAGTATTTGTTAGCATGCTATTCCTACTTATGCTTTTTTTTCATTTTTATTTCAAATATTTTCTTTTTAAATGGGATACATTGCACAATAACATGGTGTACTTTAGGTGATTTAACAATAGTATTTAATGAGAATATTCAATGTAAATGTTTGTTCTTGATATTTTAAGTGTTTTAAAAAATGACTTGTCAAGATAATGTTAGGGAGGGTAGTTTTTTTTTTTAAGAAATTGGGTTTTAACTATGTAAATTGTAAACCCTGTTATGAAAAATCTATTCATTTCAGTTACATAGTTTTGCCATGGATGATGGAATAGAAAGCAAAGTTATTGCATATGTTTTTTCATTTTTTAATCTTTCAAAAATATCTTATGTAGGTATGTAAAGTTGATATTATTTTTTGATATATTTTTAGCTAGACAAAAATGCAATAATTTTATTAAACACATGAAGGAATGATTTAAAAATTACAATTAAAACATAAAACATCTTAAAATCTGGACAGCGTATCTACTCTATGTTTATAGTTCAGGTGAACATAAGAAGTGCATAAAATATTCGGAAGAAACACTGAGTTGCATATATGTCTTCATCCATATTAATGTCTTAATTACATGACTAACTATGGGAATGAAACAGTGGAATATATGAAGAAAATTAGAGTAAAGTGATAATGTTAATTTCTAAAATAATTATAAGTAAGACTGACGCAACTACCTTCTTGTTGATCTGAAATGTTCCAAATAGTTTCATCTGGCTCTGTTATGATAATGAAGATCTATTTTATACTAAAATGGCAAACTTTGAAACTTCATTTGTGAAAAACTTTATTCGGTATTTTTTATTACAAATGCAACTTTCTCACCTCAACAGTAATTAGATTCATCCTTTTAATCTGAATCTATCACTAACCGACACAACATTATAACATTGTTTTTGTGTTAGAATGGATATAAATATATTTTTAGTTCACATGAGAAGATTTTCATAAATTATTAAAATATATAAGTATTTCGGACTTGTGTAAAACCCAACACGTTTTCTTTTAATAGTTTATTCTCCTACTTTATTACAGTTTCATCTGATTGTTCATTATCTCCCCTCTTTTAAGGAACCCCACAAAAAAATAATCATTCTATGCAAGCCAAACCCCCAAACAACACATACCTCACCTCCCAAAGTTCATTTTTGAACATCTGTCAAGCCCTTGTCACGAAGTAAGACGCAGCAATCCATCAGAATCGACGGCAGAACAAACTTTTAATAACAACCGCATTGAGTGCAACATCATTAATATGAGTCTCTCTCTTTCCTTCTTTCTCTCGCTTAACTCAATTGGAGATTTACGACAAGGAAGAGGAGCTCTTAATCATCGCCCAAACGTGGCCACTGGATTTGCAGTTTTTAGCCGCCAGGGTCATTAATTTGCTTCGGATGCTCATTAGGGGGGCTTCCGCTCTTGGGTGACGCCAGTGCACTGTCATTCTTCCTAATAGATGTACTGCCCCAGCCGAGAGTTGCGAAAAGTAGTAGGCGAGTGTTTAGCTTCTTTGCCAAATCGTTATTGACTCCCAGTACTGAAATTGAATTGTACGTAGGAGTGTTAACTTTGAATGTTTTGGGTATATTCATATCATGCAATGCTTTGATGCAGTTTGTGATGTAGGCAGTCTTGCGATGATTTTTTTAAATTCCTATATCCCCCCAGCAAAGGATAAAACCATTGTGTAAATTTTTCTGAATGCTGGTTGTCTTTGACCAGAGATTGCCATCCCGCTTCACGCGTGCTACAGTACTATGGTTTGGAAGAGTTAAAACATAACAGTGGCACGCGAAGACATTAAAAAATTATGAAAATTAATATTATATGGCGTCTTTAATGAGGTTTCGGTCTTCAATCAATAAGGATCATCTTCTCTTTACTCAGATCTAATTTTTTTTCACGATTTCATTAACTTCTTTGGGTTAAAAAAATCTTAAGTTGTGATATAATTTGTGCGGTCCAAATCTCTTTAGATGCCTGTATGACAGTAGGCCTAACCATCTCCTTTCTTAATTAACTTAGAAAAAACTTTGTTGAGTAAATTAAAATTTCAAATTAATAATTATATATATTTTTAAATAATTGGAGAACGGATTAAAAAATTAATTAAAAACTATTTTGACTCATAAAAGAGTGGTTTTAATATTGACGGAGATTATTATTATGTAAAAAACGAAATAGGATTCTATGACACATTATAGTCTTTAAAAATTATATAATACTTTAAAATGTAACATAGCAATTCACAAAATATTAAATTAAATAGTGTGATTGTCTCTAAAACCAAATTTTAACCACTTTAAAATATAAGTTGATAAATCCTTTTAGAAGGACTGAAACATTATTTTATAAGGTATAAGTGATGAATGTGATTTATTTTTCGTAGGTTGTCATAAAAAAAGTTACCTAGCACACTCAATTTTTAAACTGGTTAAAGTAATTTTATTTTTGCTAGACCTTTCAAACGTACGAACATTTTTGGATTTAACGTCTTTTGTTACATTCAATGCTTGTTAAAAATAAAGTTTAAGCTTATAAGGCAATATCTTATTTTAGGAGAAATTATAGATCAAGGGAAATCTTTGGCTAAACTATTCAACGGTTATTATATTTGGAGAGTATATAAAATGATCCACAGAAAAACAGGTATCCCACAGTAGTTATAATGATCTCAATACTTCTCTTTTAATGCATGAAAAAATAAATTGCTATTAGATATGTTCATTTTTAAAAGTAAGTGATTTAAAATTAGGTTACCTTAAGATAAAATAAAAATAACTTGGAAGAAAATATGTCCAACCCATCCCTTTATATTAGTACATCTGGATTACTTCAGTCAGATGGAAAACAAAACCTTTACCAATATTGGGAAGGGATTCTAACTAGAACTTTGATATAATTTAATCACTAGGGAATGAAAACAACCTAGAACATTGTCCTCCAAGCAGTGAATCTGAGTCGAACGCAAAACAAACAATTGCGAATTAAATTTTTATTCATCCAAAAACTAATTTATTCTACAATATGTATAATTTTGTTGTTGTTTTAAAAAATGGTATAAGTTAAGATGGTGAAGTTTTAATAAAACTTCACGGTTTTTCTCGACAGAGACTTGCTATGATAATAAAAAAAATGAATCAATTTTTATATTTCCAACAAAATTTATCTGATGATTATTTAGTAGTTTTTTATTTTATTTTTCTAATAAAATAAAAACGGTTTCATCTAAAACTTGCATATTGCTTGATCAAGACTTGGGCCACCTTTGAAGTAAAAGTCTTTAATATTCCCTGTGCATAAGAAACATACCCTAAGGCTAAAGAATGTGGAATAGCTAAACAAGGTTTCGTTTATTCAAAGAAATCGTATTTGATAAATATAATGAATCACACAACACAGTAAAGGGATACTGGTTATTGGAAGAAACTGTATTGGAATATTTATGCAGTAAAATTTTGTATAATCATTTGTTTGTACGATTTTCTTTCACCTTTTCTTGTATCGAGTAAAAGCAAACATTTTACTCCTGTAAAATTTATCAAGGAATTGGAGTTTTTAATAGCACATCGAATTTTCTAGTCGTGTGCTAAAAGGTGGGATTTAACTTTTTATTCTTTGGCTATATTTTAATAATAGTACTATTTAAATAAGAATATGTAAGAAACATTTGCAAGATTGAATTTTTTTTTTGTTAATTCACTGTTAACACAGAATAGGATGAGAGCTTTTCTTTTATTTTTAAAAGTGCGCGGAAAGGAATATGAATATTTTAAAGAAATATCTTTCCAAAATAGCTTAAAAGAGAACAACTATATTTATAAAACCGGAGTATAATAAACGTAATATCATTCATTTATAAAAAGGGGGGAATACGTAAAGTGACTAGTTCTAAATATGAGATTAATATGATTGTGTATGGTTTTACATTACATAATGCTTATTTTTTACGAAAATATAGTTTTTGAGGAACAAAGCAAAGAAAAATCCACATTAGACTTAAAACTTTCTTTTAAGGAACCTTTGTATTTCATAGAATAAAAAAAATAATTTTTTATTAATCGTATCTTTTCTGAGTTGCAAAAATATCAATGAGGTAAATTCTAATACCAAATAAGTATTTCAATGAATTTTACACGATTAGTTGTGATGTTCTTTTTTAAATAAAGTTTTGCCCCAAACCAGGTAACATTTCTTTCAATTATTTTTATTTTAAGAGCTCTTCTTTTTTTTCTTGATCTTACTAAATTATTTAAATATAATATGAAAAAAAAATTGAATCCCGAATACTAAATTCTTCTGCTTTCACATCTAAAAAAGATACTGTTAACTCTGAAAGGAAAACAAAATAACAATGCGAAATGAAAAGTGTCCAACCTATTTAACTCAAAGAGGTCTTTTAGTTAAGCCGTCCGGTCTGCCTAGAACCTTTCTTTGTCTCCGATCTTTAAATGACCTTCTCCACAATGAGAATTACGACAATCTCTTCCCGCCTCCATTCCAAAAAGAGAGAGAGAGAAAAAAAAGAGAAAATAATCTTTTTGAACCTAGCTTAAAAAAAGCTATCATCGTTTTCTCTAACCGTGTTTGCAAACCTCAGTCAATGGTCAAGATACGTTTTAATACGTTTGCAGGATTATGAAAAGAAGGGATCTTTTCTTAACTAGTAATATGAAAAAGTAAAAAAAAATATTTTCTAATGAAAGGAAAAGAATTTACTGCTTTATATCAACCAAGTTAGAAAATCACCTAACATATAAAAAATACTATTCAGAAATTCATAATTTTTATTCAGTTTTGCAGCAAACAGTTTTAGAAATCATACCAAAAAGATTCAGGCCCTTTCCAAATTTTTGAAGGAACTTAAATTTAATTGGGTAAAATAGAAAATGTACCAACAAAAACTGTTTTAGTGGAATACAATGATGTTTTTAATTATTAATTTTTTTTGTAATACAATTTATTCTTTCGCCAATAATTTAAAACCATTAATTTAGCGGTGGTAGTATGCGATGGAACTGTTTTCATTTACCTGCTTGCCCAAAAGCTATCAGACTAAACTGCATATTTTTCTATTCTTCTGCTCGGATAATTTGTTAAAATATTAGACGAGAGCAATTATATATGCGGATTATTCAAAGCCAGTACAATATTTCAGAAAATAAGTTTTAAATCAGTTTAAATAAATTGTATTTTTTGAGTGTTATTCATTTTATTACTTATCATTGTTGAGTGAATGAAATTATTGGTTATAATCCAACGATTTACACTGGTTGTATTTTGCACATATTTTTGATAAGTTCTTTTGCAAAAAAAAGTATAATTGTAACCAAGCAACCTCGATTCAATTGAATATTATTTCCATAGTAAGGATTACATTGCGGATTGAATTATTTCAATACGATAAGTATACAATCGTATTCAAAACGTCAAAAATAATCTTTTTGAATATTTTATTACTATTACTTAATTATTAGCTGCTTTAAGCATAGTTTTTCAGAGAATGAAAAAATGAAACCAAAGTTTTCCTTAAGAAAAACACCACGTGGTTTATTTGTTGCTGGAAAATAACGGTGAACCATTGACATTTACATCCTGCTGCCTGTTGTTGCTGTTGTTAATTCGATAATCCCAAAATGTTTATGCGTTTGCATTTTTAAAACGCTAATGACCCATTAATTGAAACTGCCAACACTAGTGCAAAAAAGCACGCGGTAAAAACTATCCAACCCCATTTTCCTTTACTGAACAACTTCAAGAACGAGAATTGGAGCTATCCCATTCCCGCAAACGACACAAAGAACAAGAAAATAATCTTGGCGCAGAGAGAGAGAGAAACTATTAAAAGAAACGTCGTAATCGCATCAGCCCAGAGTTGAATAAGAAATCGTGCGTCGGTAAGTAAATAAGAGCCGCACACGTACAAAAGAAACGGACATTAATCTGGAAGGACAAGTCGGTAGAACAATTCTTTAAGACTCTAACTGCTACCTGGGGAGGAGAAGGGATATAAAGGGAAGGGGAAGGCCTAACGATTCGCTAATGAAGAAATAATGATGTTTTTGCTCCATTCCTATTCTTGTTCTTTGGCGGTATTATGATGATGGGAGAAGTTTTGCTCGGGATCACTCATAGAATAATTAAATTCGAATCTTATTCTCTTTTGAGATCAGTTTGCCGATTCGGGTTTTCTTTGTTGGAGTTGGGTCAAAGAGTTTAGGATGGCGATTGCTTTTCCTTTCAAAGGGATTATTAGATATATTTCAGGGAGATTTGTAATGGAATACTGTTAGAGTTGATTGATTTTTATTTGTACTAATGGAATAATTCTTTATTAGTTTTGGTTTCTGTGAAGGTTTTTTATGGAACCAATAGAAGCTTGTAATATTTTTTAACTTACGTTTTTTGAAATATGATTTGAACTCTTTAACAGAAGTTATACGAACGCTTATAACTTTATTCATTCGGCTAACTTGTTTTTTTTCTTTAATTTTAATGACCTGCTTTAAAATACTCCTATTAAGTTAATTTAAGATAAATATTCTAGAAATATTCACCATTTTTTTTCCTTAAAAAAATTTATAATGTGATACTAAACTGTACTTTTTAAACAAATATGTTTAAAATGTATGGGTAAAAACAAATAATTGTCCTATCCATCTCTACGATGTCGAAAATAATAATCACTACATATACGAAGTATCACTCATAAAATCCCCCACAAAAACAAGGTTTTACTATCTTGCATGAAAAAAATATTCTTACTAGATGATTTTGCATCTCTCGAAGCAATTTTATTTTCCCCATCAATTAAACATTGTTTATCAGATGTTAACCAAACAAAATAACTCACTTAACAGTTTCCGTAGACTAATTATCTCCAATCCTTTTCTGCAAAGCCTTACATCAATGCGTCCCTAATGTATTCATTAGTTAATACTCGCTAAACTATTAATAATGTCACATAATTATTTTTCCGGAGACGAATCTGTTCATAACGGTTTTAAATAAAAGCACGATGCACTTTCTTGGAAAAATAAAGAAAATGCGACAACAGTTATGTTGAACGGAAGGTAATGAAGTTACTAATTATTTGAAAAGATCGGGATTTAAAAACAAGACTCAATCAACGTTTTTCGTAAACATAGAGAGAATGAGTTCCTTCCAGTGGCAGATTGTAATTATAATTTTGGGTAATTATGAGAGCTTCGAGAGGGAATATCATTAGGGACCTTTTCGTTTTTAGCTTAGAGTTAAATATGGATTGTTTGTAAGTAAATTAGTACATAGGTTTCAGTCTGTATTCTATACGATATTCTGGGACGGAATACGGTTATTTTGTAATTTGTTTGCCTCTTTATTTGTAAGTTAATGATACAATTAATCAACTGTGTGGCTGTGAGCTAAATAGTAATAGTTGATTACCTTTCGGTAAACATCATAATTCATAACATAAATAAACAGGAATAGAACAAAATTACTCGAGACTGAAGTTTTTAGTGCCGGCGGTTTTGATGAATGAAGCAATATAATTTTGTAATAACGATGTATAATATACTAGTTAATCTGTTTCTCTCGTGAAGTTGCACTATATATTTTAGATATATCACAGCTAGAAAAATATTTTTACTCTTAAAGAAATCTAACAAGTCTTTACCATCTATCTTTACATCCATTAAAGAAAATCTCTCGAGTTTTCTTCGTTTCCAATTTAGATAATAAATGGCTAATCGTAAACATCGCAAACCCTTGTGATCCTTGGAGCTCTTAGTAAAAAACACAAAATTCTGTTGTCTTTCCTGATTTATTTTACTTTAAACCCAACGAATCCCCCAAAGTTCAATAAAGGTTTTTCAATTACTTACTCTCAACACCTTTACGACTCTTGATAATCTTGGCGTTAAAACAAAGCTTTCCCCATTAGATATGTCTCTCTTTCTCGGAAAAGTGGTCTTAGGCTTAGAGAGAGAATATTGGTTGTATTAGATAAGTGTCTCGATAGTTTTGTCAATAGTGTAATATAGTAATACTTAATTTTCTAAAACGCAAGTACTCAATATTTGAAAATACTCACATTTTACCGTTCAATCAAAGGTTAACTAAACCTACGGTACTAAGTATTTGCAAGCTTTTAGGTATAAAAAAAAATTCAGGAATATTTTCCCGTTCCTTTCCATTGTTTTTCTTTTGTATTTCAGAGTTACTCTCATAAATTCTTACCAAGAGATATAATTTCTCTCTCTCTCTTTTCAGTATTCTAAATCGTGCTTTATTTATCACTTCTCAGTTATAATGAACCGTATAATATTATATATATCCGTTATAATGTTAAGGACAAAAAAAAACGTATCTTATATGTAATTGGAGGTTCATCACAGCTGTAAAATTGTTGTTTTAATGAAAATAGTGGGAAAGTTAATTTCAGCTCAGAGGTTACTATTATAATACCAGGTTCATTGTACTTAAATATTATACAAAGTTATTATTTATTTTATTGGTATTAAATAGGTATTACGTTTTCCTTTTTAAAGTCTTTCTTTTTTCACCAATATTGCTAAGTAAAATTTCATCCATATGAAAAGGTACCTTTGGAAATGAAATTTTTTCTTCCCTGTCTTTGAAAAAAAACAGGAAACTGAATATTGATATTAGCATACGAAAACTTTATGTACTTAATATTTTTGTAAAGGGATAAATAATTTTTATAAACAATTTGGTGACATTTTTTTGCCTTTAGTTGTTAATCAAATGCTTAAATCCAGGATTCCATCAATAAAAATAGCAAAAATTAATTTCAAATCAATAATTGTTCTGTCACTACCAAATGTCTTTCTAAAATTAAATTAAACACACAAAACTGCTTTTGACTATTCCATGACAAGTGAAATGTAGATTGTAACCCCATTAAGATAAGACACATGAACATTAAGATCTCGAAACATTCTGACTCAAACCATTATCAAACTAAATCGACACGAACAATTCCAACCACAAAAGCTACAGCATGTCCTGGAATGGGATATAGTCCACATACAGCTCCAATGGTAATTTATTTCCTCTGAGCACCGATCCCAATGGCCGCTTCATCACCCTTAAAAAACTCGTCTGCGGCCGATTTTCTGGAGATGCCGCTTCGGAAGATATCTATCTTCGGGAAAGCAATTACAGAGCATCGCAGATTAGAATGAATTGCGCTTATTTTGCTTTTAAAAGACACCAAATCGTAAATTAGTCGAATTAATACCATACCTTTGATGGGAGGGGGCGTTCATGAACTAGTCTGCGTCCATTTCAATGGTTTATGCCATTTCTCAATACATGTCATTTTCTTTCTTATTTAATAAAATTCGTAAAAGTAAAAATATATGAAATTGAAGCGGTTTTTTTGTTGGAACATGTACTTGTATAAATAGTTTTAAGTAGGGGAAGATTATTTAAGAAGGTTTTTTTTTTAATTTAATGTAAATAATCCATAAAAATCTTAGGAGATGGAGATTTTTCCTTCATAATTTTTAATACATTTCCTACCTTATTTTGATGAGTGAAAGATGCCGAATCAAGCATTTTAAATTCTGAACGATTTCTGCATTTGCCACATTATTCCCGTAGAAAACAACAAAATATTAGAAAAATATTCTTCTAAAAATCACTTAAAGTGCTTAATTAGAGCACTTAATTAAAATTTAATAAATAAGACATATTCCTGCAATTAGAGAAAAAAGCCAATATTTGACTAATTATGTACCCCCAATTGATTCATATGACAGGGATTCATCTTATTATTCAGTTTTATGTCATTTTTTTAAATATAATATTCACCTATCATATTATGAATTGTATTAACTTACTTTTTAAAATAGAAAAGTGTCAAAAATGATTTAAAATATTAAGTATTGAAAAAAAAATTCTATACACTAGAATGTCCATAAAATATTTTAGTTTGAGCGAAGAGAAGAACTAAAAACATTTAAATTTGTTGCGGAATTATATTCTGTCAAAAATTTAAGAAATAACTATTATATACAATAACATTAAAAAATCTTAAAAAAAGGAGATCCGTAGTAATCCAAATACATAGTTTTAAAGCAGGTAAAAATAGTGATAAGTAATAACAATGAAAATTTAATGAGCGACTTTGATGGCCTTCTCAAAACTGGGGCAAACAATCATTAATCGACATAATTTCAAATTTATGAAAGACCAGAAAATAGAAGCCTAGGAAGATTAATGATAAGCACCAATTATTTTGAGCCTAAAGATGAAATAATCTGTGGAGGTATTTAAAAGTGAAATTCAGTTTTTATGGTTGCCAATTTATCTTGTGTCCACTGAAGGGCCCTTTAAAATACGAATAAAACATCCCTCTTGGCTAATGATCTTCAGGGGTGTGATATACATGCAAATGATTGGGCTAGAAAAAAGTATTATCTTTTGTCAACGGTAAAATTAATGGACCTGTTTTGTTAGTTTAAACTCGAGCGTAAGAGATAATTTTGGACAATCATCTTTTGCATTTTATCTGCTTCTTTTATTATTATTAGCTTTAATTCTATTTGAGTGCATATGTGCCTTTGGGTATTTTACACAATATGGATGTTGAGTAAACTGGCACTGGTGGCGTTTTTAAATAAAACTTTGAAGAGTATGTAAAATTGCCTTTATGTATAAAAGTATAGTATATACTGACTTTTACTGTTCCAGTCGAAAGAATCATAAGAATTATATATTTTTATATCACAAAAAATATTTTTTAAGCATCCCTCCCATTGCAGTTCGTAAAACTAGGGATTCATCAGTTTTCTTCTTTTGCGTGGTGCAAAAGTTATAATTACACTTGTAGTAGCTTCAAAACCATTTTTTAATAAAAGAGAGTGTATATATTTTATAATAATTTTGTTGGGACTAAAATACATGTACCCATTAATATTTTAGAATAGAAAAATAAAAGTATTGCTAAACCTAAAAGAGTAAGTTTAATATCCAAAGTGTTGAGTTGGGGACCTTGATACATCTCCAGAGATACACTCCAAACATCTCATGAGTAAAAAAAAGACAAAAAATTGAATGATTTAGAAATTGATGCAAGAAAGTATCTGGAAGAAAACAAATATCAGTGATTTATGTCATGATAAAAATGAGGAAGTCAGTGAAGAATTTTGAATGTAAAGTGTTTGATGCCCAATTTTAGAATATTAAACATAGCTTTTTCAATAATTAGTGTTATTTTTGAATGTATTTTTCAAATGGTATTTATAAGTTTAATGCTATTATTAAAAGTGTCACAAAGGTGGACCACTATTGGGATACTGGATACCTTGGGGCAATTAAACAGGTGTTTTAAATTCGTTGTTAAAAGAGATAAAATTGACCTGAATTTTTTTTTTTATCAGATGCGTAAAGGAGTACATTTAATATGTTAGCTGTCTTTGAAAAAATATAATTCTACAAAAATTAGGAAACTAATTTAATGAAAAGTGTCTCAAGTACCCAAATCTCTATTTTACTTTCATTTTATAACTAATAGATTGTCCAAATCCATTAGTTTTCTATTGATCCATTAATCTGCGGCCATAGAGCGCAAATATACTTCATACAAACTTAGGTACTGCATAAAAGGTTATAATTAAATTATGTGGCAGCATTAAATTAGTGAAACACCGTACCTCCAGTAACGTCTTCCTAATTTTAAACCAAAACAAACGAGCCGTTAGTATTCTAAGACGAATTCCCCTTAAAATAGTTCCACACACCTAAACCCATCCGATGAAATTCGGTAGAAACGTAATTGCATCTGGTTTTTTCTCCTTCTGATTTTTGTCGGTGAATAAACAAACGCTTTGATCTCATCAACAGCTACAAGACCATCCGATTGAAGTCCCTCTAAAACCAATTAGGATTCTTTCAAACGAATTCAATCTTGCCTTTCCTTTTACTTTTCCATTTGCATCTTATTAGTCGAAATTAGTACAAATGAAAAGGATTTTAGAATTCTACCTTATTTTCCCATCATCCCTCAAAGAAATTTACTGAGAGGGTTACTTGCTTTGATTAAACAACGAGTTTAAAAAATATATCTGCTGTATAAAATGAATGTGGAGTAGTTATTGTTTGAATCTACTGAAGAGAATCTATTAGAAACAGATTTGCGTTACTTTTTTCATAAATCTCATTAAAATTAAGTTTAACTTTTTAAGATTTTTCTAACTTCTGTATTTGCATTTAATGGTGCATTTAATTTCTACTCTTTATCATTATAATTCCAAAATGATTGTTTGAAGTGTTTTCCATTACATTCCACAATTTCAACCTTTGATATATTTGATTTTGGTTTGGTTAAAAATAGGCAGCTCTTTACTTTACAAACTAATTGTTTTATTTTAGTTTTGATAATTTTAGAAAGGCTTTACTTGTAAAAAAATCAGTTAGTAGTAATTTGGACTCTAGGTATTAAATCATGATAAATAGAAAATAATCTTTATACCCCGCCCCTCATTCTTACCTTTAAATCTTTAATTAAAACGGTCTTAAATCCTGTAGTAAATTATTAAATTTTATTTTCCCAAACTAAACTTTAACATAAAAATGAAAGTTCTAAGTGAAAACACCTGTTCCTTGATGGTATTTATTAACGTATCTTCATCGTATCGTTGTCTTGTTACTTATTTATAGCTATCCCTTTGACTTGTTAAATATATGAAAACTTCTGTTTTACTAAGATTAGTTATACAGTTTATTTTCTTCTCTCATAGTTGAATACAACGTCACATGTTCTCCCAAGTGGATGATCGTCACCGTCAGCGTTAATTCATCATCATCACAAGTGTACCTGGAAAGACTGAAAACATACCCAGGTAATAGTTTGTTAAGTTTATAAGTTACGCGCATATATCTGATAAAACTTTTATACAGAATATATTCAAATGAAAATAATTAGTGGAATACTTAGGTGAAAAACTATTTTATTTCTCTTGGGTGTGACTTAAATAATTGCATTTCTTCCAATTTCTAAATTGATAGAAATTATTCTTGTAGACCGAAAAAATTATTTTGATGCATGAATTAAAAATTCGTGAGTCTTTTTAATTCCATCATCTCTCCTGTAACTTTTCTGTGATTCAATCTTTCTGGGAAAATACGTGGTAATGCGTAAATCAAGAAGGCAAAAATACTAGTATACCAAATGAGAAATAATTTACACATACCTCGAGGTTAAATTATCTTTAACTCTTAACTGTTTATCCCATACAACATATATCATTCTGATTTTTACCACATTAAGAAAACTTAAGATGTTTTAGTAAGGGTAATTTTGACTACTTTTTAAACCATTGGGAAAGCCTAAAAATATAACGTATAGAGGCATTTCTAAAGTAACTTTTTTGTTGTTCCTAACTAAAAAGCAGGACTCAGCCTCAGAATTTTAACGTTACTTTAATATGATTTCGTTTTATTGTTTTCAGAATAAATTTTAGTGAAAAGATCAGTTGTTACCCCCATCCAGTATAACATCATGCACTTGCACTAATTAAAAAAAAATTACTGAACTATTCGTTACTAAAGAAAAAAAAATTATACATATTTTTGGAAGTTTCCAAATAAATATTTTATTTACATTTTTTAAAATAAAACCACTGTTTTATATTTTTTTTTAAATCATTTATGACAACTAAGACTTTTTTCTTCTTTTCTTTCTTCTTTTTTTCCAGAATAAAACACCATATCTATAAATTTTCATTTAAAAGGAAACATAATTTTTTTAATGGTCCTCAAATACTAACACAGACACTGACTTTAATTTGGCAATATTCAATGGCTAGCATTAACGGCTATAGCTGTAATGTGGTTAGAGACACTCGCAATGTAATGTCTTTCAGCTGTCACTTAACTATTATTTCAAGGAAAAGTTTAGTTAACTTCCATAGAGCCTTATATACATAGAGTTGACTATTTTCCATGTCTATTAGTCTAACATAGCTTTTACCACATTTACTTTTTAAGTCCAAGACAAAGACTATTGTTTATTTTTTGTAATTCCAAAGAATAGCATAAAATTTAAATGCAAAAAGAGGATATCTAATAAATAAATATAGACTTAAGTTATCTTGATATAATACACCGTTAATTTGATAAATTCATAACTTTAAAACGAACAATCAATATTCTTACACTTTTTGGTACATTTTTAAGGTTGCTACAAAATTTCACAATCAAAATAAATAAACTTAGATTAAATCCAGTTTTAAATTACTTTATAGTTGGTTTTGTTATTTTCAAATAATCTTGGAATACTCTTTCATTTTGAGCTATTTCTTACCCTTAAAAGCATTAAATGAGTAGAAATTTGAATTGCTTTTTATCCTATTTCCAGGAAAATCCGCTTGATAACAATTCTTCTTAAGTCTTCGAAAATATAGTACCTACATCAATAAGCCAATACATCCTTGCATTCCCCTCATAGGACAAATCCCCCCGACATTTACCGATCTGGCTTAAATATTCATTAGTACCGAGAGCACTGCTATCAAAAAGTGAAGAATTTTTATTCTAGTAATCAAAAGATGTGGTTTTTAAACCAATCCCAGTTTTCCAAATTCTTTTTCTGAGTCTTGAAAACAAGAGTTTTCAGAATAAATGTTTCCAATTGTGAAAGAAAAACAAATGAATAAACACAGTAAGCTATTCCACTGAATTTTTTAACCAAAGCCAGAAAAAAAAACAGCGGGAGAAAAAAGGCGAAACTGCAAAGCTTGAAATCTTATTTTTCGTTGGGAGAGAAAGTTTTATAGAGTAATTTGTTTACCTTTGTAGCATCCAGAATTTACTGGGTAGGGAGAATTTAGAATCATGTAGCAGAGATTCACAGCTGCTTTCGTTTTTGTTAAGAGATAACTGCTCACCAGGGGATAAACAGACCTCGCGACCTGAGGCGTAAAGTACAGTTACAGTGACAGATCTCTTTATTTACAAGCAGGTGGAATTTGCAGTTTGCAAACAAATAATGTTGTTTATGAACTTCCTCTAAGAAAATTAGAATTCCAGAGAGAGCCTTTTTAAAAATGTATTTCAGGTTAGCCATGTTCTGAAAAGTATTTTTCATATTATAAGATTCCACAAATCCACTTTTTAATTTTTTGGAAAGTTAGATATCATTGCAAATATGCATGGTTTTAGAAAATAACTCAAATAAATTAATAGTTTTATGAACATGGGCTGGGGATTAAACACGAGTTAATCAAAAATATGTATTGTATAATACATATTGATCTATGATTTGCAGGCTGTGAATCAGTTGTATTTATTCATTCATAGTCTTGACTAAATATTTAAAACTAATTTTAAAATAGCGTTGCACTGCAGAGTGAATAGTTGAACATCAGAATTTATTAAAAATATCATTTTAAAGAAATAATATTATTATTAATTATTAGTACACATATAAACAATCTAAAGATCCTTTTTACTTTGAGTGAGCCTCTCTAAAGGGTATAATCATGCATTTTATGTCATTCATATTTTATTAGAAAATTAATAATAGTAGAAATATTTAGTAGTGATCCTATGTTTTATTAATCAAACCCTTCTTTCTTTCTTTTTTTATACTTAATTCTTCCATTAGAACTTCAAGGTACTTGAATACTTCAAATAAAGAATATAATTCAAGTTACTGAATTCCCAAAAAGAAAATCTTTCATCTTAATAGATGTGTAAAAGATCTAAATTTTCACCCCTTTAAAGCTTTAACATATTTTTTCATAAATTCCTCATTTATTTCTTTTATTTTTCTTTTCGTTTCTCTCAAAGTAAGTTTTTTAATGAACCATGTGCGTTTAATATATACCTAATCATAATGAAAAATCCTTTTTTTTTTTTTTCAATTAAGTTAATTTCTTTCAAATTGCGTTTGAATAAGAAAGACTAACAGCAATATTCATAGCCATCAGTGTCGGGGTTAACCAGCTGTTAAAGAAATAAAACTTATCTTTTCGCTGACTCTGATTGGTGGGATCCTTCTATTAGCATGGATTTAACACCGACCCTAACGGCTGTGAATATGGCCGTAAGTCGATTATCTCAGATAGTCATCGAATACTACTGTTAACTACCCCGCCTTTACCTCCCCCCACTCAAATCATACCAGCAGACAATGTCAAAACACCAGAACAAATGGCTCTCTTTCCAAAAAGCACCTTCCTAAGTACCAAAGAAGCGTTTTTGCACAACGCTCCCCCCTCCTAAGCTTCCTACCGATTAGTAATTGGAAAGAAATCTCCACCACTTCGTCATCATTGCGTCAAAAAACCTGAATAATATTTGAATACAAAAGAAAAATCTCCGCGAATCGCATTTTTCCCAAGTGAATATTCGAGTACATCAAAGAAGAAGACGCTATTCATAAAAACGACAGGAGCATAATTTTATGGTGATTGAAATCTGGTTTCTTTATTGCTTTTTTTTTCTCGGGCTGATTTGCATGGTTCTAATGTTGTTCGGCGTCGTAAGTGGACCGGGGTAGTGCGACGCAAATATTGATTTCGTCATTATCCGGAACAGAGGTGTCTTTTTAATCTTGTTTGCTGGGAGGGTGTGCTAAAAATAGGCCACCCCTTTCAGTCATTTTCCCTGAGCACTTAATGCCCGAAAATTTTTAGGACGCCGGCGATAACGTTGTAAAGTTTTTATTTGACGCCTTGGCGTAAGTTTTGAAGCAATTACGGAATAAGTTTTTTCATCACGTATTTTTTTTTCTAAAGTGTGGAGAAATGTTTTCCCTCAAAATCCTAAGTTTAAATCCTTATAAATCTAAGTTTTTTAATAATTACCTTCAGTTCATTAAACCAGTGGCATTACAAAAACTTAAACATTTTATTGAGTTAATCTGAAATATCATTAAAGAGAAATATTGTCTGACATTAAATAAAATATATATTTAAATACACAGCACGAAAACTGATTCCGATTCAAATATTCTTTGGAATTATCCATTATGCCATAACATAATTATTGTATTAATTTTGTTACATTAATTATGTTTTTATTATCAGATTAATTATATGTGTTTGTTTATAATTTTAAAATGATTTGCAAAAAGTATTTACCTAAATATAAAAAGAAACTTTGAACATGCAAATGACTTGTTTTCCTTGTAAATAATGTAATCATTTTTTATTTAATTATAAATGATTTACTATAATTGGGTATGCCATATTAGCTTTATGAAAGAAACGGTGTAAATAGTTATTTTCAATTTCCGAGAAAATAACTTTTCTAATTTCATTAATTTAATGGATATATTTTACTTAAAAATTTAAACAACTACTGAAAATAACATCAATGTTTAAAGAACACAGAATTTTATCAAAACGTTTTTCAATTAAATAATGGAGATTTACTGAAATTAACAAAATTTTCTTTTGGAAAATACTAACGAACGTAAAGAAATATGTAAGAAAAGTACAAATTAATGAAATATTATAATTAGAGATTAGTTGATAAATCTTTCATAAATATTTTGAATAAATATGTAACATAGAAGTAAAATTGCATTTGAAAACTTTATTCCCATCGGGTAAATCGTAGAAAATAAGCTAGTTGAAGTAAATGATTTTAAAATTAAATCAACTTTTAAAAAGGTTAAGTCAGGGATTTCATTAAATGTTTCTTTGGATGGGGAAATAAGCCGATGGGAAACTAAATTTCTGCGGGGGTGTTACTTGTTAGATTCATGGTGAGTAGGCGTGTACCTTCTTTACCCTTGAGAAACCGGCATCGCTTAAGAATTTAAAATTTGCTACTTTTGAAAAAGAAAAACAAAAGTTATAAAAATAACCCTTTAAAACTGTCTACAGTTAGTATGAACGTAGTTTATGATTAACGACTTTTATTTTTTTTTAAATGTAACATCATATCGGATAAAATATAATAATTTTGTTCCACGGTGCTCGCATACATGTACAACAGATAGTTTTAACATCTTAATCTGGGAACATATCCGAATAACCCTTTTCACGTTTTCCATAAACTGTTTTAGCGTAACGCCATCTTCTCTACCACGATTTTCTTGAAAACTATAGGTCGTAGACGTAGGTACAGTTCTCTGGGCATTTTTTGTACCCCACGAAAAAATCTGGATGTGCCGAGTTGGGGTGGAATTGTTGAGACAATAAATACCATATTAAAAACAACAATTTATTATTTAAATATATCACTCGATTGAGATACTGTGGCAAATAATATTAGAATTTAAATGGGGATTTCCGATAGATATTTACTTAAAGACACACCCCGTATGTATACTAAATACTTAAGCTATTAAACGTTTTGTTTTAAATTTAGAAGTAAAACAACGGTATCCAATGATAATAAAATCAAAACTGTACAGTGATATTTTTTTTGCATCTTTAAAAATTGCTTAAATGTGTCTTATAACGTGTATGTGTTTACCTTCCAAGTATAAATTACTAGTTTTATAATGTTTCCTAGAAAGTATATTCATTAGATGTGTCTATAAACAAAAGGAGTAAAAAGTTTTAAAACATATGTATATGATATCCCCCTTTAACATCCCTCAGAAATCCCATTTGATTCAATTTTACTCATCCAAAACCTCTCCTTGCTATAGTCTCAAGAAGTTCAGAACTCCCTTCACTACTACAACATTGTTTACAGTTTGATGATGTTCTCGGGGGAGGTTTAGAGGAATAAACCCGCATCGGATTCCGATAGCGCACAGACAATCGATAGCTGTGAGCTGATAATGAAATAAGTGTATCAGCTGCTGTCCGTTCGGACACTTGAGACACAAGCCTGATGATGACATTACGCGACGTGGAAGGGACGCGCAACGGGGAAATGCATACCATTAGCTGGGATCTGAGTTCTGGAATGATTAACCTCCACGGTTGCATGGGAATTGGGGGCTGAACTAACTTTTTGATTCCACCCAGCGATTTAGCGTTTAAAAGTATGGTCTTGATATGACATGTGGGAAAGTTGCATGAACGATTCAGTAATAGGATATATTTCAAGATCTGGCATTAGAGGAACTTAGAAACTGTAAAATTTAGCACAAGACACTCAATTCTAGTAAAAATGGACAAAATATACACATTGCTTCCTTGTATTTACGTTATTTATTGTCTTATCCACTGGTTAAAGTGTAATCATACGCTTTATTTCAAATTCTCTCTACAAACATGAAAAATATTTAACTGGAGTTGGGTTAACAAAGCTACAATATAATATTTATAGGAAAAAGGCAGTATGAAAAGGATTTACAAATGATATTTCTGACAGTTTTTGAAGCAAATTTCTATTAAGAAAACTACACATACTCAAAATATCATTTTCTCCAAACCATTACACTTTCTTTATAGAAATATATACGATTCCCACAAAATTACTTATATATATATATATTTATGTATATTATTACAAAAGTTAAAACAACAGTAATGACGCTACGGAAAATATGGGATGCTTCAAAACTATGTTTATATATTTCCTGAATTTTCATTTTTAAAGCAATTTAAAAATTTACGGTTATTTTGATTCGAAATATTCAACCGAGTAAATATTTTTCTAGTTAAACTAAATTATTCTTCTATCATGTACGAGAGATATAGGGACAGCATGAACATAACATATGCTATTATTCTATACAAAAGTAAAACATTGAAATACTTTGAATATCCATTATTTATATTAAAGCTATTACAGGGTTGAGCACAATTGAAAATGATGATAGGATGTTCCTCTTGAGAGAAATAAATATTTATACTCGTTCGCATAATGATGTTTGATACAATTGGGTACCCAATAATGCTCTAATAACTCAGAGAAAGGGTTTGGGAAACCTTCCCTTTGTGTTTAATAAACTGATTTCATATATTAATGGTGATGCTATTTTAAGAACGTTTGAAATAAACTCAGATATTTAAATTATGGGACCAGTATATACTATTTTTACAAGCACTGTGTTTAAGGGGTTCTTCCGTTATTTCTAAGGAATAACAAATATCAAATATAATGTTAGATACATTTCTTTTAAAATGGTCAACAATACAAAATTCATTATTTCTCAATATTTTCATATGATTATTTTAAAAAGTTTGAAATTGGAGATAATTAAGAAAAGCTTTTATTTAAAAATCTCATTTATTTTCAGAGTGTGAGCCTGAGAGAGTAGATGAGCTATTCGTGTTCAAGCTGCCTTTAGACAACATCTATGCATGTGGTACAACGAGAATGCTCAACAAAATTACGGTAAGTCTAATATACATTGATAGATATACGGAGCAATAATATAGCTTGATAGATTATTCATATTACTTTTAACTGCAAAAATATTTTAAATGTAAGAAATTATGTTCAGAGGTACCATTGAGAAAAAAAAGTATTTTATGGAAATTTTATTATGCGTATGGAGAGAAAAATAATTTTAAACTAAATGATAATATTATTTGTTCATTTAATTATATTTATTAAATCTTCCACCATTTCAAATCAGAGAATTTATTTTTTTTTTAAATTAAAAATTTTCTATGGAAAATTACACGTAATCAGTTTATTCGCTACTTGTATCTACACAATACATCCCTTTCGGACCTGCTCAACTGCGACTATCCATTGTTGCAGGGCGTTCGCATCTACTACCACCGCATCATGGTGGAAGTACCTGAGGAGGAGCTGCAGATGATCCTGGTCACGTGCAGCATCCCTCCCACCCACAACACATCCGACCCGGTGTCTCGCACCCGGAGGAACAGCCTGCCAGAGAACTTCGTCGAGCCAGAGTGAGTGATGAGCACTTCCACTCGTACATTGTACGCCTGTAAATCGCGTTTTTCCTTTAGATGCGTTAGTGTGCAGTGAAAACAAGTTATGCAACGAAAAGCTCTCTTAGTTGGATGGTCGTTCTTATGTGTCCTAAAATAGTTTGTTGTTATATTTAGAGGCATGAATAAGCACGTTAAGGAGAATATTCGAATGAATTTTATGTAGGGTGGTGTTAAAGGTAGAGAAAATAAAAATGATCTCAGTTCAATTTTGATAAGTTGTTTTTAAAATGGAAGCGAAAAGATCAGGTCTCATGGGTAATTTGCTTCCTTTTCAACAAAAAATACAATTCCTCTTCCTTGAAGTTTTGCATACAAATTTGTAACTAATATATTTTTCAAAAACAATAATTTCCACAAATTCCAATGTTTTATTCCCAATTGTATTCCCAATTCGTAAACATTGAAAATAAAATGTCAAATAATTACTGTTCACTAGGTTTGGAATCAAACTCGTTTTTTATCTATTCTATGTACACTGGTTTTCCCGGGGCACAACTCTACGTTTATAGGGGCAACTTAAATATTTAAATACTCCCGATTTAACATATCCATAACAAGATCATACACCAATTTTTTACTTCCAGTAATCATTGAGTAGAGCATAACCTGACAACGCAAGACCACCCACTTCCGATCCCTCACCTTAAACCCCACTCACGCAGTCACAGTTAATTCCACCTCCTCCGCATTACCATAAAAGCCGGGCGCAACAAAAGAGAGTCCGGATCCCATTGAAACCCTCCACGAACCAGCGAGCACTAATTCGAACCTCTCGACACAGAAACGACCCCTTCTGCCGAAAGAGACCCCGATCAAAAGAGCGGATTGATCCAATGGGCACAAAGGAAGGCCGTTTCAGATAAAAAGTCCCTTCTTTTCTGCGGGAGTGTCATTTAGGGGAGCCCATTATTCCTAATAAGTCTTTTAAGAAGCCCTTTTTTGTAAACATCCTGGGCTAAAGGGATGAACGTCAACTTCTTGGGGTGTCCGGAGTGATTGTTCGATGGATGAAGTGATGGCGCCTTTTGTTTCTTGTGAGGGGAATTGCTCCGGAGGGTTTTATTTGCGGTGGAGGGGGATTTCTCTGCTGGCGTATCTTTATGAAGAAAGTTTGTGTTTGAAGGTCGTTACTTGACTTCCCCAAACTTTTTCAAGGATCTCTCCCTTGTTAGAGTTTACTCTTCATCTGAGCACCCTTAGCAATATTTTGTTAAAAAAGGATGACTGAAATTTTTCAACCATTGTTTATTCAGCAAAGTGGCATACCGGACAAGATTTTTTTATGAACATTTAGAATTAATTAGGATAGTTATCTCCGAATTTTTCATATAGCTTTTTTATTATTTAGCTTTAATAAATCTTGAAATCTATACTAGCAAAATATCCATCGACCATATATTGACCTAAATCATCTACTGTGAAACTAGTGGACCGAACTAGTGTTTAAGATTAACTTTAACTATTTATTATCTTTTACTTTTTATATTTTGGCATTGTTGAAAATATCTTTGGAAATAATGATTTTAGTTTATTCAAAAAGAAGTAACGATTTGTAATTTTTTTGTCTTGTGATGTTTAGAAACAAGAGTTTGTATTTTCCCTTTTCGACGCAAAAAACTCAGTTAATAATTAAATTATATTCATTCATCTGTAGAATTTTTATTCATTTTGAGTGAGTTGGTTATAAGGCGTCCGTTTAAGTAACTTGCATTTAGCTTATTTTGACATTTTGGCGTCCGCGACAGGATTTTGTGGTGAGATATACTTTTTGATTTGGAAGTTTTGAAGATGGCGTTTTGGGGAAAGGCTCTTAAAATAGATTTATTGAAGTTGGCAGAAGAACTTGGTATCTTGGTGGATGCTTCTACCACAGTCATTGAGATAAAAAGAGCCATTCAAGCTATCGACAATTACACAGATGAAGCTGACTTTATAAAAGAGTTACTTGTTACTATTAGAGAAACTCGGATTGAAAGAGAAAACAAGGAGGAAGAACGCAAAGTTGAAAGAGAAAACAAAGAGGAAGAACGCAAAGTTGAAAGAGAACAAAAAGAAGCAGAAAGAGAACAACAATTGGAGCTAGAGAAAGCACGAATGAATCACGAGCTTGAATTGGCTAAAGTACAAGCCTCAAGGGGTGAGTTGAATTCTACTCTTCCTAGCCCATCTGGGGAAAATAAAAGAAAGTTCACTCTACCCAAACTCGAGTTTCGTCAGTTTAGTGATGATTTGAAAGATTGGCTGCCATTTTGGAGTCAATTTAAGAGCATACATGAAGATGATGATATTGCAAACGAAGACAAGTTTCAATACTTAATACAGGCTACGGTGAAGGGATCGAGAGCTAGAGAAGTTGTTGAAAGTTTTCCTCCAACTGGTGAAAATTATGAAAAGGCCGTAGACAGTTTAAGAACAAGATTTGGGAAAGATGACCTTTTAGTGGAAATGTACGTTAGAGAGCTACTGAAGTTAATACTCTCTGCTCAAGTGAGAGATAACGTATGCTTGACGTCGCTTTACGATAAATTAGAGTCGCATTTGAGGAATCTAGATACTTTGAAAGTTACCACAGACAGATGCGCTGCTATATTGTATCCTATGGTAGAGTCATGTTTCCCAGTCCAGTTTTTGAAGGCCTGGAATAGAAGTAATGCTTCCTCTTCGACTATGGATTCTCAAGAGCGTCTTAAGAAGTTAATGAATTTCCTCAGGACCGAAGTTGAGGGTGAAGAGAGGATAAATTTGGCCATGGCTGGTTTTGGCTTGGGTGCAAATGAAAAACCACTATCCTTTAAAAGAAAGGACAGAGATTTAGCCGTCAGGAAAGTGCCTACAGCCGCAAATTTATTGACTACCGATTTAAAAGATACGAAGAAAAGTTGTGTTTTTTGTACTGGTAAACATTCAAGTGCAGACTGTTTTGCAGCTCAAAAGATGAGTTTAGCGGAAAGACAGAGCATTGTAAGAGAAAAGCAGTGCTGCTTTGCATGTTTAATGCCAGGACATCCAGTCCGTAAGTGCAAGGTTTTTGTGAAATGTGTAGTGTGTAGCAAAAGGCATGTGCCACTCATGTGTGAAAGTCTAGCTACCAGAAATAATGAGCCAGATAAGACTATTAAAAAATCTGAAAGTTCTGAAATCAGTATGTCTAACATCACCTATGGTCCCAAGGTATTCCTTCAAACTTTGAAAGTAAAACTGATAGCTGATGGTAAGGAGGTTCTTGTGAGAGCCGTATTAGATTCTGGGTCTCAAAAGACATATGTCTTAAAGAAATTAGTTGAAGAAATGGGATATGCTCCCCTGAGAAAGGAAACCCTTATACACTCTTTGTTTGGTGGACAAAAATCGGATAAGTATGAACACACTTGTTATAGAATCAGGTTAAGAAATCCAAAAACCAATTTGACCTGTAATATGGAAGCGTTGGATCAGTTTTCTATATGCGAGAATATTACACCTGTTAGTCCTGGTTCCTGGTTAAAAGAGCTACAAGAAATGAATATAACGCTCTCAGACATCGGAAATCAGCCGCAACCGGTTCAAGTACTCCTCGGAGCTGATGTTATAGGAAAACTGATGACTGGTCAACGGAAAGTTTTAGACTGTGGGCTTGTAGCTATAGAGACACTACTGGGATGGACCTTAACAGGGAGAGTACCGGAATGTAATTTACGTTCGAGCAATGCTATGTTGGTTACTTCTCTTTTAGTGAAAGAAATGGATATTTCTGAAATGTGGAGATTAGATTCCTTGGGAATAGAGGATCCTTCAGAACAAAAAACAAAAGAGGAACTCCACGAAGCCTCAATGGAACACTTCTTAAATACTGTCAAAATCCAAGAAGACGGCCGATTCATGGTAAGTCTCCCATGGCTTAATGGGCATTTGCCTTTACCAGATAATTTCGATTTGGCCTTAAAGAGGTTAGAAACGACAGCCCGTAAGCTAAAGATCGACCAACTGTATGATGCCTACGGAGAAGTGTTCAAAGAATGGGAAAAAGAGGGAATTATCGAGGAGGTTCCAAAAGAAGATCTGAGGGCGGCTTGTCATTACTTGCCTCATCGACACGTGGTTAAGGAGAACAGCACGACTAAAATTAGGCCTGTGTTCAATGCTTCTTCAAAACAAAAGGGAGCTCCTAGTTTAAATGATTGTGTTGAGAAAGGGTTTAATTTGATAGAAGTGATCCCTTCGATAATAAACAGATTTCGACGGTATAAATATGGTGTGACCGCCGATATACGCAAAGCTTTTTTGCAAATAAGTCTCTATAAAAGTGATAGAAATTTTCTGCGTTTTTTGTGGTATAGTGAAGATGGACAACTCAAACATTATCGTCATCAAAGAGTTGTGTTTGGCGTCTCGTGTAGCCCCTTTTTACTTGGAGCAACTATCCAATACCATTTCGAAGAAAAATTGCAGGAGGCCATGGTAGGAAACGAAAAATATCCTAAAGAGATTCTGCAAGAACTAATGAGCAGCTTCTATGTAGATAATTGCCTCACCAGTGTAAAAACGAAGTCGGAATTGGAAGACTTTATTAAAGTTGCCACTGAAGTTCTGGCTGAGAGGAAATTTGATTTGCGAGGGTGGGAGTACACCGACCCAGCTGAATCCATTACTAGTCAAACCAACATTCTGGGAATGAATTGGGATAGGCATTCGGATACTCTTGCAGTGAACATTCCCAATATAAAAGAAGCGACCAATGACATAATCACCAAAAGAGTCATTCTAGCTGCTTCACACAGAGTTTTTGATCCTATGGGGATAACTAGTCCAGTATCACTACGGCCAAAACTTTGGTTACAAAATTTGTGGAAAACCAAAATTGGTTGGGATGATGAAGTTGATGTAAAAACGCGTGAAGATTTTTTAAAGTGGATAAGGCAGCTCGAATGTCTGAAGCATGTGAAAGTGCCTAGGTGGTTGAATTGTGACAAAGGACTCAAGCACATCTCGTTACATTTCTTTAGTGATGCGAGCAAGGTTGCCTATTCCACTGTAGTTTTCTTGCGAGTGGATGATGAAAGTACTGTCCAAGTTCACCTGGTACAAAGTAAAAATAGAATTGCTCCTTGTGGGAAAAAGGAAACAACGATTGCTAGATTGGAACTTCTTGGCGCCACTATTTCAGCTCGTCTATCTTCCGATGTCCTAAAGCAGTTTCCAACAGACCACATCTATTTTTGGACTGACTCCACTACAGTATTAGCTTGGCTAAGAAGAGAAGACGCTTGGGGTGTATTTGTCCAAAATCGTGTGCAAGAAATTAGGAAACTGACCCCGGTGAAAGCCTGGCGACACTTACCAGGATCTTTGAATCCAGCAGACGTACCAAGTAGAGGTTGTTCAGCGCAGCAACTCTGCAACTCAAAATGGTGGGAGGGTCCCAGTTGGCTTTATCTTTCACCTGGGGAATGGCCGGTTGTTGATGATGGAAATGACGTCAATGAAGAAGAAGTTATCAAAGAAAAAAGAAGACAGGTTGTGTCATCTTTGGTCAATATTGAAATGACAGGAATATGGGGTGAGTACTTTTCCACGTACAGTAGAAACGTAGAAACATTAGAGTAGTAGCTTGGATCTTACGCTTCATACACAATATTTCACATCAAAATAAGTTGGCAGGAAATTTGATCTATAGTGAATTCGAAAGGGCAGAAATATTGATTTTTAAATCCATACAATTAGCATTCTTTCAAGACGAGAAATTTCTTACTAAAATGCAAGCCTTTATAGATGAAGAAGGACTGCTGAGAATAAAAACCAAGCTTGTATATAGTGATGAAAATGAAGATTTCCGATTTCCAATTCTTTTACCTGCTAACAATATCGTGTTAGAGTTAATCCGGGAAGAGCATATAAAGGCAAAGCATGCCGGACTTTCTATCTTGCGCTCCAGGCTAAGAGAGCGATATTGGATTCTTAAATCTAAAAAATTAGTTAGACAAGTTCTGTCTGAATGTGTGAAGTGTAAGCGGCACCAATCAAGATCCGTGGAAGTTCCATTTGCGCCCCTGCCTAAAGAAAGAGTTACTCAGACGGAAGTGTTTCAAGTCTCTGGGGTGGATTATGCCGGTCCTTTGTATCTAAAATCGAAAGGAAAAGCTTGGATCGTTTTATTTACATGTGCTGTCTACCGAGCAGTTCATTTCGAATTAGTACAGTCACTCACTACTGAAGCTTTCATGCAAGCATTGCGGCGATTTATAGCGAGAAGAGGCAGGATCTCGGTTCTTTATTCTGATAACGGGAAGAATTTTGTGGGAGCAAACAACGTGTTAAAGGACATCGATTGGGACGAGATTGTCATATACTCAACCGCTCAGAAAATCACTTGGAAATTTATTCCACCCACAGCGGCATGGTGGGGAGGTTGGTGGGAGCGGATGGTGGGTATGCTGAAGAAGCTTCTACGTCGCATTCTAGGAAAAGCGGTAGTGGATTACGAAGAACTCAATACGATCTTGTGTGACTGTGAATCAGTTATAAATACCAGACCGCTGACATACCTCCATGAAGATCCCTCTGAGTTAGTACCTCTTACTCCAGCGATGTTTATTCATGGTGAAGGTAGCAGCGAAATTCCTGATCTTGACTGTGTGGATCGATCTTCTATGATAAACCGTGTGAAATATTTACAAAAATTACGTGAGAACCTCAGACAAAGATTTAGAAATGAGTATCTTGCACTACTAGTTCACAAGGGAATGAGAAGGAATGATGTTATTCGCGTAGGTGATATTGTTCTAATTGGGCATGACAATGTACGACGCATAGATTGGCCTCTTGGAATCATTTTGGAACTCTATCCTGGAAAAGACAATATTCCTAGAGTTGCAAAATTAAGAACTTCCCAAGGTGAAAGAATCCGCCCACTCCAAAGACTTTATCCTTTAGAAGTATCAGCAAAGTGTGAGGTTGATGTTCTGAAAGCTACTTCAAGCAAAAAGGACTTAAAGGTTGATAATATTCCCGATTCTGCTCAGTTCCCTGATACTGAAGGTAGCTTACTTACCATAAGCAGATTTGGAAGAAACAGGAAAATTCCACAGCGTTTGGACTTATAAACTTTATATTAGTGTGCTCTAAATTTAAGATTTTTTTAATAACTGTTAACTTGTGTAATTTTCATACAGTGTCAAAGGTAACATTAGTTTTGGAAATTGAGTAATGCTAAATTTATGTTGCAAAGTGCTATTTGTAGGGATCACTTTGCAAGGTGGGAGTATGTGAAACTAGTGGACCGAACTAGTGTTTAAGATTAACTTTAACTATTTATTATCTTTTACTTTTTATATTTTGGCATTGTTGAAAATATCTTTGGAAATAATGATTTTAGTTTATTCAAAAAGAAGTAACGATTTGTAATTTTTTTGTCTTGTGATGTTTAGAAACAAGAGTTTGTATTTTCCCTTTTCGACGCAAAAAACTCAGTTAATAATTAAATTATATTCATTCATCTGTAGAATTTTTATTCATTTTGAGTGAGTTGGTTATAAGGCGTCCGTTTAAGTAACTTGCATTTAGCTTATTTTGACATCTACTATAACTTTATGAATTCCTTGTTTGAAAAAATCAATGGCCATTTTAATACTATAATATCTACACTTCACATCAATGCATAAAAATTTTAATTTTACTTTTCTTTTTCTCTAATGAAAAATGACACAATACGAAAAAATTAATTACTTTTATTTTAAAATAGAATACTTAAACAGCTGAATATTAGGGATATATGTAAGCTCTAAATGTTTTTTTTTCACTTAAAATTATGAGGATAAGAATAATGACTTTATACGGCACACATATCTACTTACATTTATAATTAAAAACCTAATATACGATATAAATATCTTTTGCTTATAGGCTGAAAAGGACTATTTATTATTTACGTTTGGGCTCTATATGTACTTTCATGACAGTCTCCTAAATTTATGAACAAAATAAAAATAAATGCAATAAGAACGAACTCTCCCTAAAAGTCTATTAGTCCAAGACCATTTTATACCGACCATTAACTTAAGAGTCATCGTAGTTTCCTAGCTAAGAACTTCGCCAAATTCTGACGAACAAAATAAAATACATAAGCATACCTCCCCTCCTGGCTCCTCTAATACGCTCCTTCTAAAAGTAGCGGAAAGAATAAACCCAGATTCGTACCGAGTTTCCCAACATCCGCAGATTTTTCTCATGAAGCATGCTAATAACGCGTATTACCCTTTCTCAAAAACTGAACAAACAGCTAGCTTCAGAGAAAAATTAAAGCCCAGATGGCCGGATTTTTATAGTCGCTGTTAGAATCCCCGCTGTGCTTTTATGGGGGCACAAATTAAACTTCATTAGCATAAAAATACCCCGGGCATCATCATTATCATTATCTTTATGTGAGAGAAAGTGTTGGAGGAAGTGATTTTAAAAAGGTACAGAGGAGCAGACTGTTTGTGGGCGCAGAGGTTCTGAAAGGAATGCCGCCAGTGGGTTTTAGATTGAGCTTTAACCATCGTTGTCGGAGAAATCATAAGCTAGCTGTGTACAGATGAATTGCATGAAATACGAGTACAAAGTATTATATCATACAGATCCTTTCTTTAAACCTTTAATGTAAACCAAACACGTATTATAAAGTTTTACCTATATCTGTCATTCCTCGTTAATTTAAAAAAAAAGTTCTCAAAGCACCACACCTGATTAAATATAAAACTTCATTTCAAAATAATATGTTATTTCCTGCGCTTTAGAGGATGGAACACTTTATCAGGGTATACCTATCCTAACATAACTAATTATTAATTTTTTTTTCTGTTATAAAATAAGTTCACTATGAAAGCTTTAGATTTGTTAATTAAATGGGCATAACCAAAAACATAGATGAGTAGGAAATAACCCATCTTTTTAAAAAGTTTGATAAAAACTCTCAAACTCTCGGGTTTACAAGGAATGACAATTTAAAACTACATTTCTTCAACGGTTCCCCAATTTTTAGAAACAAATTTTTTTCAACTATGCTATCTCATTGGCTCTTGAACTCTTTTGACAAACTTTTCTCTTTATGTAATTTAATTACGTTCTTATTGTTCTTTCAGCTACATAAACATCACCGAATACATTGAGGCCAGTGCGCCAGTTCCTTACCTGAATCTGGCTGTGAGGCAGCATGGGAAGATCATGGACACGACACTAAACGTTCAGCCAGGCACTCCTCTTGAAATGCTCATCTATCTCGACAGGAACAGTGCAGGTTTGCAGCATTTCTCACATCCCTAATTATTACAGAATACAAAAAAAAAATCATTACCATAAGTTACAAAACATTTTGACCGTAAAAAATACGTTACAAACGTTATCAATAGCATGTGTCGATCAATATTTAGTTTAAAGCTTGTAAATTATGAAATAGGATTAATTACGAGAAATAAAGAGCGTTTATAAGAACAAAACGTGTTTTTATACTTTTACAGTTTAGTATAGACTACACATATCATTATGGAACCCATAAAAAGCTTAATAACCATAACTACTTGAAAAAAAATAATGCACAAATTGTTTTTAAATATTTACGATTACTAAATTTAAGGATTTTTTTAGCTCAAGATCAAGTGTTTATCCTACTTATAATTTTACCCCCCCCCATTCTGTTATTTAATTTTTAATATAAAACCACTTTTTACTTAATGGATTTGGTCCAAATGGAAAAAATTACATCCATGAGAATAACTTTCTGTAACAGACGCTTTTTTTTCATTTCAGATACTTATGGGCTGTTAACAAGTTTTCTAAAAGTAACAGATAGCAGTCCAAATCAAGAAGAAGTCATCGTAATGAATGGGTAATTTTAAAAATTTATTTTCATCTACGTTTTATAAATTTTTATTTACTTTTTGTAATGTCTGTCTGGATATGTATTCTGAAAATCTTGCAATCATAAAATATTTGTTCTTTAATGTACACCACAATAACAGCTAAATAGGAAATTATAAAATGTTCTCTGCCTATTTAATTTATTATAACCAAGACTAAAACTATCATAAACTTCCTTGTGTCACATAACACCGCATTTTCTTTTCCAGGTGTTCGATTGACCCGTACATCTTCGGCAACTTCGAATCCCAGGACAACGGCGATACCCTGTCGGCCAAATTCCGGGCGTTCAAGTTTCCCGACGCCAATTACGTCCTCTTTGTGGGCACCGTCAGCGTCTGCTTACAGCACTGCAGAGGGGTGAGTACCTCTCCTAATGAGGGTCCGCTTTCAAAAGGAGGATTTTAAACTAGGCCGTCTCTCCCTTTCAATGGAACCTTATTTTGAGATGGGCCGATGTATCAACCCGATTAATTTTGATGGCGCCTATTGCTTGGTTGGTTGTTATTGGATTACTTTTAGTTCAAACCGTTCAATTCCATATAGGCTGCAATAAAATCTCGTATTTTATGTTTTAAAAAAGAATTTTAATGAAATTTGATGTGTATATAACTGAAATTATATATCTTTTATAATGGTGCTTTCAGATTAACCATATTTTTTACACTTCGAGCTTAGCCATCCCCCAAAATAAGAAGCTATAGATTTCTTGAATTTAAATGTGTACTATCCAACAGTAGCAGAAGTGCCCGTGGGCCTTGTGACATAAAAATATGAATAGCTAACAAACCAACTAAACATCGAAAAAAAAATGTTTTAAACATATTTTTGTCATTAATAACATTTTTAACATTACTAATTACGAAAAATATCTAATACTCAAACAAATTCGCTCAGCTTGATACATTTAACATAACGTATAACATAATACAAAATGTGAAAAGAAACAAAAATTTACGAGTTAGATATTTTTTTCCATTCCCAAGAGGGGTGGAATCAGAAGTAAAGCAACCTCTCACCTTTATCTGATATACCAATGGTTACATTAGCTATACTTCGATATAGAAAGGCGCACCATTGATTTTGTCTAATGCCCCTTCCTTATCTGAATTAAGAAATAGCCTGATAAGAGAGGGGCCGGCTACCAATTCCTTTCGAGTGCCTTTTCCATTTCCGGAGTCTGGCGAAAGGAGTGAATGAGCAGCAATAGACGTCTCCAAGGAACGCTAAAGATTTTCGATAGTATAAAGAACCAGAGAAGCGCCGTCTGTTTAATATTTATCTCTCCCTTTTGGGGGTTTCTATTTGAATTGGTTATGCGGTCATGGTGAGAAAATAAAGTGCTTTCATGGGGAATATTTTAAAGATTCCTTTAATTGCGAAAGTACTCAAAGTGAGCTACGTTTTTGGGTACTAAAAGACTCAAAACTGTCGACAGTATATTTTTTATTATGATCCGAATTAAAGTTAAAAATTATTTTGTCTTTCTTTGAATTAATTACCGATTAACGTAATTTTTTTTTACTATTGAAGGTAAATCTGTCAGATGATAAACTCAAAATAAATATACAATATAATTTCAAAAATGAAAAACAGTTTATTGCATGTTAAAATATGGATGATAGAAGTACGGTTTTATTTTTTCTCACAAGAAATTTGCACCACGTAAAACACGTGCGTTTTCTGTAGATGAAGTAAAATAATTCTGTTGAAGGAATAAGAATCGATGCAGCAACTTTAAGAATATATCTTCAACATGAAATTTTGAATGATATTTATCCTTGGTTCCTTCTATTTCCCTTTGCCCTTAGGAAAAGGAAAGATAAACTTATCTTCTTTACAGCATCTCTCTTTGCTCTCGATTCATTTTCTGTGCCTCTGAATCTCTCAGCTCGTAAACTTCTTTCTTCTTAACAACATCCCTTGTTTTTTGCTTTAGCTTCCCTCCTTTGCTCTTGGGAAAAGGGAAGCTGAAGCTATCTCTACTTTACAGCATCTCTCTTTGCTCTCGATTCATTCTCTGTGTCCCTGAACCTCTAAGATCTTATTTCTTCTTAACAACATTTTTTTTTTGCTTCAGCTTCCCTTTGCTCTTGAGAAAAGGGAAACTGAAGCTAGTCTCTTCTCTTATATAACCCTTTGCTCTTGAGCTTCTTTCTTTTGAACACATACAAAACAATACCTGTTAAATACAAAAAAATACATGTTGAAGATAATGAAAATGATAGAAACCCACACATAATCACTAATAAGTTTAAATCACATACTAAATTACATGAAAATTTTTAACGCATAAAGTTAAAAACAGAACTTTTTAATATTTAAAAGAAAATGGGAATAACGTTTTGTGGTTTTATGATGTTACCTTGATTACAAAACATCAATACACGAAACAAATTATACACGACAAACATTACTTTTTGAGATTCTATAAAAGAGGAAAGAACAACTTTTTTTATTTATACTATTCAATACATTTCTCTCTAATTAAAACTTCATAAAAAAACTAATCCACCGTATTCTTAAAATATGTAAACTATCTTAAATCTATCTTATCTTATCACAATGTAATTCAGAAAATCGTAAAAAAAATTCATCTTTCAGATCTTTCAAGAAAAGGTATAGTTATGTTGGTACCTCTAACAGTCCTTCTGCTACAATATGCATTGGGTTGAATTAATTTAGACAATTATAGCATGCATCGTGAAAAGAGCTCATACCCCCTGAATCCCTAAGGTATTAAAAAGAAAAATTAAATGTAAAAAAGTAATGAATATCTAATTATAATGATTAAATTTAACATTATAATGACCAAGGCTTTTAAGGTTTCACGGTCTCGAAAATTGAATAATTTGTTTTACTTATTCGTGAATCTTAGGATGCCGAGTTTTGTGGGTTTATTCATAAACATAAACGTTTTTAAAAATTCTGAAAATTTGATTAAATTTATTTAAGACTTTTAAGAAACATTTATATTTAAACATAAAAATTACTTAATTTAAAAGTTTTGATTTGATTTGATACCTTATTTACTCGACGCTTTTATAAAATCTAATAAATATTCTACTCTCTAACCTATAAAAATTTCTACTCTCAATCATCATAGATATTTTATTGAATACAATTTCCTTCAGAAAAAGTTCAAATCAGTTTGTTTGAATTAAAAATTACTTCATGATTGGATGAATTTAATTTTGTAAATTGAATCAAGTTTACCTTCTTTCAATTGGATTCAATATTTAATGCTTCATATTTTCATTTTACGTAGGAGTTGGTTGAAAAATTTCCGAGTAAAAAGTGAAATGATTACTCTTATTATTTTTATTCACTCAAAGGTATTAAAACTTAAGCAGGTTTTCTCAATCAAATTTTGTTTGCCCCGTAAGGAATAAACTCCCAGTGTTCATACATTTTTTAGCTGTTTCGTATGATATCTACTTTTTTGTACATCGTATAAAAATTATTATTAGTTTGAAATCTGATGTAAAATCGGATTTTTCGTCAAACCTCTGAAGTTCAAAGATGGTAAATAATTTCAGATAAATAGGATTTTTATAACAATATGTGTTACTTGACTAATTTAATCGTATTTTTCAAAATCTTGATACATTATAAAAGTTTCCCATTGTACTTTATTAAATTTTTCTTACTACAAGAGACATTTTATTCTTAAAATATAAACTTTTTCTGTAAATTTTTACTCTTTCTGCAGAATGCCAGTTTACGATATAATGTTGGATAAATTCTTCCTTACTTTACCCAATAACCACCATTATCTAAACATGTATATCAAATGACATCCTTTTGTTTTCTGGTGCCTGTAGGTCCCTTGCGGCAACGGTCAGCTGGGCTACGGCCGGAGAAGACGCGCCATCCCCACCGACCTACCACCTGACCCCAACAAAGTGTTCGAAGTCGAGATGACCACCTTCCTCAAAGTGGAGTACACTGAAGACCACTTCACGCTGAACAAAGGTAAGGCAATTATGCTACTAGTTTTATGTGTACGAGGATGCGTATTTCAGCACTCAAAGAGTGGTTGATAAAATATAAAGAACGTAGCTCGTAGAAATTAAAGCCCTGTATGAAGACGTTACTCCAGTAACGTCTTCATCCAGGGCTTTAGTAGAGATCAATGTTGCATTTACTTAGAAATATCAAAGGAGAGCCAGTATTTTAGTTTTCATTTCGCTTTTTAAAATGTTTGTTTTAACCGATTGAGATTTTTTACCGATCACATTGTTGAGATAATAATACCATTGTTGATTTTATAATTAAGTAAAGCAGCTTATTGTTGCAAATTTAATTTATTTACGGCACTAACCGCCTTTTTGTTTAAATTAATATTTGCATTACAATTTCACTTGTTTAACACTACTCTTTTAATATCTTCTGCAATTTACAGTTGTGTATATAGAACACGCCATGAAGATTTCAAAGAGGGTCTGAAGAAATAACAATCATTTCATGTATTAAAAACTGAACCGCTGAATTTTGCTTTAACAATGGAAGGGTTTTAAAAGTAAATAGTTAAAAAGGGTCTAAATTCAAAGAAAGAATACATTTTTAATTACGTACTACAAAAAAAATTTTCTGTTCCACATCACATTCCTAAAAACAAAGCCTCGATTTCCTCGGCAATTTCATCCTCCTAAATTTCTCCCCCACACAAAAATTCTCCTACTTTATTTAAGAAAACTTAATTGAACCATGCGAAACAACATGCGTATAAAGGGAGCGAAACCAGGCGCTTCCTCCCACAGGCCCCCGCAAACTAATAAAAGGGCCGTGTCACGCAAATTGCTCGTTGCATTCCGGCGCAGCCGATGATCACTCCAACAGGAATGTGTCATATCCGGAAAGTAATCACCGACCGCGAGTCTTTTATCTTCTCGCGGCCGGATCAAAGTCGGAAGCTGATTATTCGCTCCGCTGCCGGACGCGGAACGGACTTTCGTTCGGCCTTTGGCTGGACCCGAATGGTTTGGCCGTGTTTGGGATGGGGAAAGGAAAGTCGTAAAGGTTAAGAGGGGAAGGAGTCGGAACGGATGACTTTGTTCTTGCCATTTATTCCATTTACTTTTCTCTTGAAGACAAGGGGTTCAAGGAGGGATGAGTGGAAAATGTCCGAGGTCGAATGGAATTGTAAACACTGAATAAAATTATTAACACTGACTTTTTTGTTCCAATGCAGAGCAAAACATACACATTATGACCGAAGTCATTTCGACAGACATGCCGAAATCAGTACTTACTTATTCACATTACCCAGTGGGCATCTATGGGCCGCAGCCATGGGTTGAACATAAATACTGTTCACCACGCCACGCATGCACAGCCCCACAAAACTGAGAAAAATTTAACTGTGAAAATACAATTTAATAAATTTCTTTGGGTTTTTATATTTCGTACATGATTTATAACTGCTAATAAATAACCTCTATAAGACAAATCAAGAGAAAATTTTAATAAATAACCCACATTGTATAGTAAAAACTCTGTAAGTTCATCAGCCTGTGATCTTTTAAAGAAAAAAAATATCTTGGGTTTGAAAATTTAAGCAGAACTTGAAGATGTTGGTGCAACACTTTCTGGGACATTCCTATTTATTTCAGAGGATCCCGGTAAGGATTTTCAGTCTACACGGCGTAGACTAAATGGGTAGTGTTTTAATCTAGGTTAATTTGCTTGAACGCTTCCTTAATGACCTTACATCTTAATTTTTAATTATAGGTATAATAGGCAAAAAAAGAAAGGATGAGAGGAAAGATAATGAGAGGAGGAAAATATTGTAAGATAGAATGGAAAGAATTAAAAAGAGAGGTAGAGAAAGAAACGAGCATGGTATCTATGTAGGGATAGAGTGAAAGAAAGGAAGGGTGAAACAATAGAAGAAGAGATGATACGAGAGAATAAGAATATAAAAATAATAACAAAATGAAAATATAAAAGGAATATAATACTGGAGAAAGAGTAAATTATAGGAGCATTGATTAATAAAAGTAAAAAGAGAGGAAAGAAAGAAGGAGGAAAGAAACCCTCCAAAATGTTCTATATCATCTTTTGAATTCTGCTAATCACTTATAAATCTTTAGTGCTTATAGGTATGGTATTTAAACCTATAAGCTTTTAGGTGTCCTCCTCAATTGAACTTAACTCAAGACACAGACGATTTGTTGTTATAGAACAAGAAAAAGGAATAGAAGCTAACAAAAGTAAAAAAAGAAAATACAAATACCAATGGGGAAATGTTTATAAATCAAAAGAAAAACCTGAATATAAAAGGGTAATTAAGTCATTATTAAGTATTTGTGGAGATCAGTTTCTAAACGGACTAACTGAACACAGTGCATTGCACCCATAGTGTAAAAATATTTCGCATACATTTTTTCCTAATTAATTATTAAAGCTACTGCACCGCCGAATCTAAATTTTCATTGTCTACACTTTCAAAAACATCAATATTAGGTTTAATCAAAAGAAAGCGTGTGAAAAAGCCAAAAGCTCAGTCAAGCTTACTTGCCTGTTGATGAACACTAAGCCGGTTGAAGAAAACGACCATTAATTAATCCACAAGAGAATAGTCAGAATATTTGCGGTATTTTTGAAGGAAGAAAAACCACTCCCATTATTTTCATTCACCTGCGCCCTTCCTGCAGGCATGAGGGTCTTTAATTACTTGTATTTTATCAAGGGGTATTAAGTTTAAGTGTTTTCTCCCGGTTTTTTATTCCGATTCTCAGGTGCTGCTTCTTTCTTGAAAACATGATGAAAAGATTTTTATTCCCAGATTATTAAGCATCTTTTAAAGTGTTTATCTGGGTGTAATTTATAAGAGCTAACGCCCTCAAATGAATAGAGGTAGTTATCTTTAAAAGCTTATCTTTCACTGATAATACTTTTATTTTTAATATGTTAAATAATAATTAGTATATTTTTAATTCAAAAGAAGAGACCATTGTTGCATAGCCCAATAATAAGATTTGATTTTTTCTATTTTTTATGTAGAACTTGATTATTACATTAACTAATAATGTAATACTTAATTGGATTTCCCCTGGGAAAATTTCACAAATTATTATAAGCCAATCGTGTTTTTTACAAAAGTCATTTCCCCAAAATAAAAGCGGCCATTTACCTTGTGAACAAAACTTTAATCGCTTTGATTGAAAGTTATGGCTCTGATTGGGATATTGGTCGACAACTTCCCTAGACCCCCCAAGACTCTGACACTTCCGAATACTTAGTTTTTTCCCTATAATAGAAGTCCTACTCTCTCAGTCACCAAAATAGCGTATAGTTCTAGGTAGCCTTAACTTTACAAAATTAGTGTGAGTGTCATTATATTTTACTAAATTAGTGTGAGTGTCATTATATTTTACCATTATATTTTACTAAATTAGTGTGAGTGTCATTATATTTTACCATTATATTTTACTAAATTAGTGTGAGTGTTATTATATTTTACTAAATTAGTTAGTTTCATGACCTGAGCCTATTTTAAGTTAAATGATGAAATGAAAAAAAATATTTTAACGTATTTTTCACAGGATCTCTGAAAGGTGATTTTCCTCTCAAAAACTCTACTGAAAACAGCAGTGACGTCAGTGCTGACCCCACTGGCAGTACAGCGAATGAACTACAAGCGGCGCTGTACAGCAACACAAGCCCCTCCCTCAAACCATCGAGTCTCATCATCTTCCTAGCAACCAGCTGCTGGGCAGTCATCTTCAGTCATCTTCTGCAGCTGAAATTCATCACTTGGAAGTGAAAGACGGGGACTGAAGTTTTTTACATCAACCGACAATGCCAATACTATGTCTAACCGGACTAATGGTTAACCTTGGGTTCTTAACCTAACACCTGTGCTATGACTGACAACTAAGGGTTTTACTGATGACTGAAAAACTGGCTTTCAAGAGGTGTCTGATTGTTTTTATTGGGTTACTGTTTCGGGGATATTGTACATTCATCAGATCATGTGGGGTTCTTATTGTTTGAGGTGCTGATGAAGTAGTGTTGATTTAACAAGAATACTTCCTTGGCAGCTCGTGGTTTGATACGGTTACTACAGTTCTTATTCCGGGGTTAAGGATGTCTAACTATGGAGTAACCATATTATTTTCAATGCTTGAAAGGATTGGATTGTTTAACCTTTCATCTACTTACGACTAGGAAATAACTCTAAGGAAACATCTGCGTCAGGACACAAACTTGTGAATCTTATTTTCATATTGTTATTTTCTCACTTTGAGAACTTTAAAATTTCTCCAGAACAAAGGATTGTTGTATCAACGTAAAATAATGTGTGATACAGTTCTCATCATTTCTGTATAGCACTCATAGCTGGTCTATGATAACAACTCATGATTGCAGTGACGTTAGGGGCAAGAATAGATAAAAACACATTCATCTCAAATTAAATTTTCACTATACTAAATTCACTTTCGAAATCAAAAGCTCAAGCAAAGAAAAGTTAATTATTCTTACCATTTACTAACTACCCCTTTTAAATAATAAACTGTCAAATATTTTAGGATTTATAATAACGAATCAGAGGTAAAAACAATAATCACATCATTATTTATACTTAGTCATTCATTCTACCGAGTAAGTTATCATTTTTGTAATTGGGCTTAATTAGTTGCATTACCTAAAATAAAAAAAAATTGTTTTCGCATTGTTAAATACCATTGGAAAATCCAAAGAAAGGTATGCAACTGCAACTATATGTATGGATTACTCAAAATCCATAAATGAATAGTTTTCCTATTCAAAGTGATTACGTTAAAATATTTTCCACATGTTAAATGAATTCTTTAGTATAGACATTCGAACATTCCTTTTATAAGAAGGAAGAAAACAAATCAATGAGAAAAAACTATGGAACGGAAAATTATTTTTATGTTACATACAAGAGGGATATTTCCCTCAGCAGTTGAAAGCCCAATATAAATATTAAGCATTAATAATGAAGAGTAGTAAGAAAACCTGGCCATGAAAACCTCTTCCAATCATCGCATCTTCCATTATCTGCCAAAACGAAGTCTCTGTTGGCACTCACGTGGAGGTGACGGAGTGAGTGCTGATGTCATTGATCAACCATCTCCATCATCCAGCGACTGTCATTGGACACCTCTTGAAAAGGACAATTCTAATGGACGGCGTTTTAGCACCCGTGTCACTGGTGGCGGACTACTTTTTAGGTGGTGCAGACTTTCCCTTTTACCCGTGTAAAGAAAGGATTATCCATAAGGTACAGTGATATTCCCTCTCAAAAGGCTCCTTACTTTCCCCCGGTTTAATTTTATGTCTCCTTCTTCGTTGTTTTCAAAAATGATTTCGACTCAAGCTTCACAAAAATCCATGTAGCTTTAAAAAAATATTATTTCGATTTGGAGTGAAAATTAAAAGTTTTAATGTACATTAAAATGGTGTTTTTTGAATTTGGAGTATAAACCAACAATTTTGTAAGTGAAGCGTAATTAGATTCAGGAATATTTTACTTAATATTAAATCCTACTCACCAATTTCGTATTACCATATACAATTTTATCAGGTAATTTACGGTTGTTTAGGTCAAAATCTTTTGCTAAATTATTTAGAAATTTTAATGGCCATAGTACTTAAATACGTATGTTTTTAAGAATTTTACCAAGGTCCCTTGTAAAAAATGTGGAATTTATGGATAATCCTTTACAGTGCTTGTTGGTTATGCCAGACTCATAAAAGAAGACAAGTTCAAAAGAATATGTTAAAATAATTAAATTTCTCTAAGTAAAGCCTGAAGTAAATTATTCAATTTTGTTTTTAAAATAGATGGCAATATATTTTTACCATTGCTTTATGAAATATTCATTCATATTTTTTTATTTTGAGATTAAGAATAATAAAGAATAATAAACTAGCAAAACAAATTGAAATCTTAGAAATATGGAACATAGTATAGTTTATGTATGTACCGTTTTCTTCAAAGTAAAGTAAGAAAGAATTATTTTTATAATGTGCATAACACGCTATTATTTGTTAATAGAATTCAACATATAAAATTATTTTTACTTGAACCAAGATTTAATTAAACACCACTAGGCTTGCTTAAAAGGAGCATTATAAGAACATTTGTGTTAATGTTAAAGAACATCTACTTTGTGCTTCATTTAAGCTATTAATACAAGCCAATTAGATCGTATACTTAACTGTAAAGTCCTGGTATAACCAACAAGAACTAGAAATATTCCTGTACTAGAGGTTGTTGAAGAGGATATAAAGAGTTAAAGTATAATTAACACTTATTTATTAACAGTATGTGGGTTTTAAGAAGTGCATTTTTTCATTTAAAGATGTTTGTGTTTGACTTTAACCTAAATAAAAATATCTAATTTATTGTTTTCAGAATTTTATTCTTTAAAGACTCTTATTACTTTCACCATGAAACAAACTAAATTTCAAAAAAAAAATATTTATTTTACATGAAATTAGTTTGTATGTTTGAATCTCAGTTTTTTTCACAGAAAAGTTCTAAAAAACATCTGAGAATGGAATGAAACATTAGCCTTTAGTTAGAAACACAACCTTTAAAGGATCTTGCCAACTGTTGATTATGAAAATGAATATAGTTTGAACGTGATGGATATTTAAAAATTCATACTTAAATATGATGTTCAGTATTTTCACATTTATTTTCTATTCATAATCTCTAAATCTACGGGTCCAGGTGTCTGGAGACTATTTCCCTCCCCTTCAGAGCATGGCAAAATTGTGGAGGTGGTGATAGATGGTGGCGACATCTATCATCCGAGGCTTAAGTCGGACTCCTGCCATTTCATGGGCCTCACTTTCTCAGGAGCCGCACCCCAGGGGCGGGTCCAGGGGGGGGGCCCTGGGGGCCATGGCCCCCCCCGAGAAACCCTAACAAATAGCTTAAAAAACACTTTCTAAATGTTAAAATTCAAAAAATTTTTTGGGGGAGAACCCCCAAACCCCCCTTTAATATTTTGACATCCATAGGCGCCAACTTTTATAAAATATTGGGGGGGAGGGCCAGTACAAGACATTAAAAAACATAAAATTAAAAGAAACAACCATTAAGTTTACGTGCCTAATTACCTAATTTTGTATCAGATGTATAGATTAAATTTCGTTACATGTCCCTTTAAATATCGTCAAGGTGTAATATTTTGAGGTGCATTTAATGTAAAAGTTTTGTGTAATAATGCGAGCTCGAAATAAGATGGGGGTCTGGGCGATCTCTCCCAGAAAAAATTTTAGAAATTTCTCTGTTAAAAGTAGCATTTCAGCTTAATTCCAAAGTTTGGGGGCTCTCCCCAAGAAAATTTTAAAATTTGACCCTTAAAAGAAATTTTTAACACATTCTGAGACCTTTTGTGGGTTACCCTCTCCCCAAATAACCGCTCTTGAAAGGGGATTCCAAACCAGAAAATATCCAAACATCACAAAATATTGGGGGGGGGGGCTTAGCCCCCCTTCAGCTATTATTGGATGGGGCTCAAGCCCTCTCAAACCGGTAATACTATAGTTTAAATGGGCGTATTTGCAAAAATTTTCAGAAGAGGACCCCCGGCCCTTTTCAAAATTGGGCATCTATTTAAAATTTCATCCTTGAAAATTCTTTGGTTTACATGCTTTTAAAATGAGCTGAAACTTTATTTTTAGAGGCAAATTTTCAAAAATTTTCTAGGGGGCACCCCCAGACCCCCTATTAATTTCTCATGGTTACTTATTTACTGTTTTCTCCTTGAACTTGTTTCTCTCCTCTCCTTTTAGGAGTATACAAGAAGTTACCCTCTTTAGGTGTTATCCAATGGATACCAAATGTACAAAAATGAGTAGTAAAACTTCTATTTGAAGCCAAATTTCACAAAATTTCCTGGGGGAGGACCCCCAGACCCCCCCCACATTTGCTTTCGAGCTAGCATTATCTGAAGAAACCTTTATAACTTTAACAAAGTTTCGCATTTTATTTATGTTATACTTGGAAATTTGGGAGCCAAACACCTCGCGAACACAAGTATTATTATGGCCTTACAAAAATGTTTCACCCCGCCACTTTCTAAAACAATGGCGCGGGCCCTGGATATCCTCTAGTTACTATAAACCCCTAAAAAGCTGCTTGAAAGCAAGCACTCTTCAAAACATTTTCTGGAGACACTGAAAATTTCGAATGTAATACCCTCCGTCTTTGACATGGCCCCCCCCGAAAATCTGGTCTGGAACCGCCCTTGCCGCACCCCCTTTGCCTTAAATCCTGTACGCTTTGCGGATGGAGCTTGGATATTCCAAGTGGCATAAGAAACAACAAAATACAAGTTCATTATTTTTTCTTCAGACATTGGTAATCCATGACTCCCTGCATCCATGTATAAATAATTATGTGCTTAAGACCCAAGTTTAATTCCAACTGATTCCCCTTTTCTTCAGAAGACATTTTTCTGCTGTAACTTTGAATTAAAACTTACCTTCATTATATTATATTCATGAGTTCGTTTTGCATTAAAATGGTATTTTTTGAATTTGGACTATAAATCAATACTTGTAAGTGAAACGTATTTAGGTTCAGGAGTATTTTACGTAATATTAAATCCTTAGTCTTAGAGGATGTGAAACCGACTTTGGCATGCGGTAGTTTCTTGTTCAGAGTCGATGTCTCAGTAGGATTGTATTTGACTGGCATGCTGAGGACCTCAGTTCAAGTGCAGAAAGTAAACTTTGTGTTTAAACTAAAATTCATACTCATAATTTGTTCTTATGGTGAGGCAAGTTAATAACTCGGTAAATTGGAAAGTGACTAGCATACTGTGGGTCTATTGAAATGCACAGTTATTGTTTGTTCTGATGTCATTGTTCTCTATAACAGCTATTTTCCTATATTCAGCTATAAGTACATGCATAAATATAAATATAGTTTATGCTTCAAATAAAAAGCTATTATTTTTTTAATAGAATAAAGGAAGAAACATCCAAGTAAGATTCTAAAAATATCTCAAAAAAGAAAAACTTCCTGGGATCTCCCTAGTTTTGTTTTTCAGTTTATCAAAATCCCACATCGTAAAAAGACATTTATTTACAAACCACCTTGCCAAGGAATCTCCAGAACTTTCTTTTTATAAAAGTCAAAAAAGAGAAAAGCCCGCATTCTTGAAAGAACACAAAACCGCCCTTTCCAAACACAAGAGGTCGCGTCAAAATATCAAAATAATGCCCCCCCCCCACGACAAGACGAAAGAGAAAAGTGGAAAGTGGCTTAACCACAGATTCCAGGAGCCATCTACCAATCAATATCGACTCAGCCGGCGCTTGTCCTCAGAAAATGAATCGCTATTCCTCCTCTTCATAGACCCAGTCTAATTTAAGAAAAATACGCCGAAAAGAAGTTTTGTTCGAAAGGCACTGCAGTTCCTCGCAGTAAATCCTTGTTAGGCCAGCCATGTTCCGCGAAGGAAATATCGTTATTTTGAGCCTTTTATCTCCGAAAAATTGTGAATCGTCCCTCCTAATATTTCGTAGCTGTAATGATTTCATTCGGAGGGATTTTATAGCAATATAGGGGTGCTTAGGAACGGAGCTTTCCTAGAAATAGTGATTTCCCCTGGAATTTCACAATGGAGGTGCTTTTCCATTTAATCGGTTTTTGGGTAGAACGAATGGCTTCGGAAGACAAATGTGCGTTTAGTTTGATCCGTTTAATCTGTTTTGATTTTGAAAGGATAATGTAAGAAGCTTTAAAAAAACCAACCGCTCCAATTGTTTAATTCGGTCAGGGTCATTTTGAAAATTGCTTTAAAGTTTTGGTTTGACTCACTTTGTATGCAATGAAAGATATTTTAAAGCATTACAGCCTTTTTTATGGTCTAAAAGGAATAATTATGAGTTGAACTTTGCAACTGAAAGAAATCATTCATTATTTTTTCTATTTAATAATAGTTTAATGTCAGAATCAGATAATTGGTTTAAATTTTAAAACTTAAGCCTTTGGTACTTTTTTTATTCACATAAATCTGCATTAACTACTCTAGAAACTTTCAAAATTTCGTTGACATGATAACAAACAACGAAAATGGGTATGTATAAAGGATATAATGGTTGATTTTGTTTCAAAGTATTGTAGAAACAAGCATAAAATATTTTGAATGAATTTTATGAAAAGGAATGCGAGAGGAGCATTTTTAATTTTAAAATTAAATTTGATTTCAAATTTATTTGATTTGAAATTTCAATATAATTAATATTTTTAGGGGCTCTTATCAAAATATTATAGAACGTTTGACTTCGCCTGAAATAGTATTAACTTTCATTGTTTATTTTACTACTTTTGAGGTACCTGGTCCCCTCAACAGCTTTCAATCGGTTGTTCACAAAAATCGGTTTGACGAGGAAACGAATCACGAATCCTTCACTCCTATACCGTATTCCCCAAATCCAAAATACGAGGTTATCCTCCGATGCCAGTGATTGGATTACCTAATTATCTTGAATTCCTAATTAGCTTATATAAGAAACGTTTCAAAAATTGGTTATGCATTATTAAGATCACGATGGTGTATTGTGACTAATTCATAAATGTACTTATACATTTGTTTTTCATTCCCGATATTAAAAAAATTTTAGCATCTTTAGGTTTTTTTTTTAAATTATATTTATGACTCTTTAGTGACACTACTCGTATTTAAAAATTTCTTTCTTTACAATTTATTATTTTTATGACCTTTCAACATTTGATTAAAAAGGCAAATATAAAGAAGATATTCAAAAAAATCATAAAAACTAATATATACTATAATGTATTAGTTTTGTTAACTTGAAATATATTGCATATAGGCAGTATAAATAAATAACACACAATGGAAGTTAAATTTTAAAAAAATCAGATAGGAGGTAAACTTTATACTATGTCAATAGCTTTTTACAATGAATTTATCTTTACTTTAAAAGTCAAATATTTACGTTACGAATTATTAGTAAGTTCATCTCAAATGAAATAAATATATATACTTGTTTCAAAACAATTGTTAAGCATTCTAAGAATAAAGACTCATTATGGTGTTTTTCTCATCGAAATAAAAGTTTTTACGATGGGAAAAAATCGAATAAACTAATTTTAGCTAAAAAAAAAAGAAAGAGAAATAAGTCATTAAATTCCCTCGCAATGAAATAAAATTGATTTTATGCTTTCATCGCAACCATTACGAAATTAATTTTTACACATTTTAAAACACTTCCAAAGCCTTCTGGAACACTGGCGATTTTTCAAAGTCAAACGAGCAAATGTTTTTATGGGCACTTAAAGAATTACATGCGGAGCTTTTAAACTTTTTGTCACGAAAATCGATACAATTAAAAAATAGTTTCGAATTTTTCCTTGCCGAGAAAGAAGCAATATTCTTTCAAAACGAAATAATGGAAAATTTGAAAATATTTCTATTTAGTTTTCATACGGCTAATTGCGTTTTTATGCGCCATTCGATTTGAACAAGCATTAGCATCGATCGAAAAAGAACAATTAGAAAGTACTTATGGCCTCGTATTTAGATACATGAGAAAACTACCATTATAAGACAAAATGCAGTATGATAGTTGGTGGTTGTTATTAAAACAAACAACATTTAATTTAGGAATCGTTAGAAATCCCTTACATCAAAATTTTCCCTACATTTATACTTCTATTAAGATCTCCCATATCACATACACGTTTTCCTATAATTCCTATATTTAAAATTTCCTATTTATATTTAAAATTTCCCATAATCATAATCTCCCCGTTCAACAAAAGTGGATAAGCATCATGCAAAAGTTTGAAAGTAAATTGTTATTTAGTAAATATAAGGTTTGGAGACACTGAATGTAACTGAAAAGAAAATACTAGTAATTTAAATATAAGTCTTAGTTTTGTATTTATGTTATACGTTAATTTTGTTGAAATGCAATACAACTTGTTCTAAGTGGCCTTTATCAATTTGCTCTCGTTTCCATTTTAGATGAGTTTAATTCGATTTCTATGAATTTTTAGAAGGTGTGTTGTTTTTGATTAAAATACAACGAAAAAATAAGTACCGAAAACATAAAATAAAATTACGAATTTATAACAGATATTAGTAGGACTTTTTAAAATATTATTACGGTTCTTAAAAAGATAAACATGTAAAATAGTACCACTTCTCTTAAATTAAACTTCTGTTTCGTCCCTCCTATAAACTTTAAATTCGTGGTTTTATATACCTATCGATAGTAACTTAACAAATCAAATATAGTAAATAACCAACAAAGCATTTTAAAAATTCGTTTTTCTAGTTTTTCAAAATGAAAATAAGTAACATTGGAACAAAATAGTTGTTAATGCAATATCAATGGATTTGCTTAGTTTAATAAACATATCAAATAAACTTCTTCCGCGTATGAAAACAATAAAACTGACAAAATAGAAACCTCCTAACAAATCAAAACTTTATTATTGAAAGTTTTTGTTCCCTACAGATGCTTAGAGAGAAAATTGAATTTTTCTATTGAACTAAATGTACGCATTTGTTTTGAACCTATTGAAAGGCTTTGGAAAATAAAAACTTCAATCTAAATTACTTAACTTTTTCCGGAAAGTCAGATAGAGATTCTCGCTTTAAAAACACTTTTCATTATACATAAATAAGGCACTATCTCGGTTCTACTAAATATATATTAATTACAGATATTAATTCCTTTCAAAAGAGATATAGAAGGTTTTTGGATTTATATTTCGTTATTAAATTACTCACCGTTTCATTCAAAGCATATAGATGTGCAATTCAATTAGAGTGTTTTAATAAAAGTGGATATGATTACATTACAAATAAACAGAAAAGCGTATCATTTAAAGGAAGTGCTTTTCAAAACAAAAGTATGTTACTGGGAATCGTTCTGGTTTCTTGAGAAATCATTTCAAATACTTTTTAAAAAGTTAAGTCTTTTATGCATACGGTTTAAAATGCGTAATTATAAACATTTTTTCACAAAATATGCAGATGAACTCGTGACTGAATCTCTTTTAAATTAATTAGATTGAAATGGCAATTTAAAATGCGTTAAATTAATCTGGTTAACATAAGTTACTCTATCAGAGGATGATATAGTAAATATGTTCGTGTATATAGTACTTTGCAGTTATTTTTCATAGAAATTTATAAAAGCTTACAGATTTTTGTATGCAAATATTTTAAAGCTTAAACTTTGCATGCGTAGCTACACAAATGTAAAGAAATACCAATCTACAAAATATTGTTAAATATTTTAACCGTAGAATATCACATTTATAAAGTAAACAAATAAATATCCAATAAACTCAACTTAATAAACTATTCAACGTAAAGTAACATTTCCAGGCGGAACTAGATATGTCCTCATAAAAAAAGTAAAAATAAATTTTGTTTCGGGGGATTGCAGATCAGGGATCCCTTTCAAAACTAAAGAACTCTGCCAATCAAACCTTAGAAGTGCCTTCAGTAATAACCCACACCCTTAAAAGAACGCCATTTTTCTCAAAAAAAGATAACACGGGCCCGTATTTAAGAAAAGCATTTCTTGCAGTTAACGCATTGCGTTACAGGAGGAAGCAGAGCGTAAAATTAAAACAAAAAGGAGATATTTTCATTCTCCGGAATAAATTAAATGAATAAAATTGGAATTTTCTGCTTTTAATCTCATGCTTAATGCCTTCCGAGCCAATTCATCTCGTTTCTGGGGTCATACTGGCATTAAATTGGATAAATTTCAGTACATATATTCGAGTCACATTTTCCACGTTACTGTCTACTTAGTCTGTAGTTATAAAAACTCATAAAACTAAACTTTTGAACGATTATTGAAGTTTATTTTTTAATTTATGGATTTACGGGTAATACAACTTAAGGAGCCTACGTTTTCTATGTACAGTGTATACTCATGCTTGACACACATGTATACACATAAACAAGAAAGAAAATACCCGATGAAAACACTTTTTTGGTGAGATAAAAAAATATTTAGTTATTTGTGTACAGCTTCAAAATTATTTTTATTAAACATTCTTAATTATGTAGGCTAGCACGGCTGGCGTCTGTATATAGTAAAGATAAGTCCATCGGGCTGTTAAGGCCGTGTTAAAACTAAAAAGATGCTAAAAACTGAACGCTTCGACCTCAGCTACGGAGGTCATCATCAGCAAGTCAAAACGTTCAGTTTTTAATACCTTTTTAGTTTGAACAAGGCCTTAACAGTCCGATGGACTTATTCTTAATTATTTCTGAAAGTTATTGTAAGTAAAATAAACGTAATAGGGTAAAAAACTGTTTATCAAAAAATAAGGTATCAGGAGTGACTAGGGTTTGTCTTTACACTGTAAAAAACTGTTGTTTTAATGGATATTAAACAATACTTTTTGTGGCATACCTCCATTTTCTGTAAAATACAAATTTTATTCGTAATCCTGTTATTTTTACACTCTCTGTAACTCAGCTGCGATCTCTTCGGCATCATGTTTTTACTTGTTGTGTTTCTTTTCTTAATTCTTCATAGGGGGTTCTTCTGAAGAATTTGGAACTTAATTTCTTTTGGCCACACTATTGTTTAATAAGCTCTTTTGACCAAAATGTTGACTAGAACGTACTTTTAGCACATAAATTATAGGTGCGGTAGGACACAGATAAATGGAACAAATAAGTAAAATCTACCTATATGAATTCTCAATTACACATTTCGATCAATTTCATCAAATTATCAATCTCTCTCTATTTGTTTTTAAAAAATTCTGATAATTAGTTCTTTTCCCACTTTTTTCTAATTTTAGAGCTCTACTACAGGCAGACCGAATTAACTTAGGGATCTAAAACTTCATACACACTCTATTGTGACAAAAAAAGAATATGAAAATCCCTAGGTAGATAGGTTTTTATTTTACAAAATGGTTTTTTCAGACACCCCAAATATTATAACCAATCAGAAGGAATGAGTGATTTGTAATGAAATTTACGTGATGCAGCTAATGGACAACCCCTTTCCTGTTTCCGATTTATGCCTTATTTTAAATCCTTTACAAGGGGGTGAAGGATCCTTTTTTTTTTTTTTAAATGGAAATATTTTTTTTAAGATCGAAAAAGTTCGCTGGGTTGTGAAATTACCAAATCTTCTTCGTGGAGCTGATTGATTAGTTCGACGAATCCGGGAGAAGGAGTGGAGAGTAACGATATGAATTAAAATCGTTTGGGAAGGAAAGCTTTGTGGAGTTAGACGATGAGAAAATTTAGTTTCAGAATTAAATTGATATCCCGTATGCTGCGTTAATGGTTGTGGAAGAAGGAATTGAATGAAGTATAAAAGGGGGAATTAGATTTTATGCGGGATTCAGTTCTAATTTTTGTGTCGTTAGATTATTGAGGAAGTAGGTATCTTTTAATTCAGAAATGGGAGTTAAAGAATGTGAAACTTAAAATAAATGTAATCAGTTTGAAAATGTACTTTTATGCGGAATATGAGAGGTTTTTAATAGAGGAACTAATCACTTAACCAACATCATGTTACTTACATCACCTTTTCTCATATTTAAGACTCCACATTAATAATTTAATTGGATTAGAAAAAATCCAGGTTGTGATTTCGTTGAATATCTTTAAAAAATTATAATTATTATTTTTAAGAATAAGAGGGTTTTTTTTAAGTATGTGTACATGCAATGATGAAAAACAACTATAGAATCAATCTCTAATTTCTTAATTACTGATAATTATTTATAATTTTTTTTGTCTTCTGTGTTTCTACGTTTATTTCTGATCCAGTTATTCCACTTAAAATAATCACCTACTATATTGTATTAAGACAGTTTAAACATCACAAAATATACGATGACTTCTAAATGTTTACAATGAATTCTTCACAATATTGTGTTATCATAAAGATGCATGAAATTCTTCGATAGTAAAAATAAGAAATAATATTTACCAACTTTGCAATATTTTTGAGAATATTAGAGAGAGTAACTTTAGCGCTAACAGCCGTATCGACCATCTCGAGTAAGATCGAAGCTAACTCGAGAGTAGGATAGCTCGAAAGTAAAGAAGACTCGCGTAATAAATGCCGAGCTTATCGACCAACATCGGTATAGCTTACTCGAGAGTAAGAAGGGCGGGACTATGTAAGAACACTTCTGATTGGACAGCGGAGACACACGGCAGTTCACGCGATCGAACCTCGGCTTCCCACGTTCTCTATAGCATAATTTCAATCTTATTTTAAAAATACTTACCGTAATTCAAAAATTCTGAAACACCTCTCCAAAATTAAGAAATTTTTGGAGTAATTTAAATGGATTATTGAATTAAAAGAAAGGTTTTTAAAACTGGGGAAATCCAAATCAGTGCTTCCTAAATTATGTTATAATAGAATACCAAAAGTAATATTTGCGGGGCGCCATCTATGAATATGAACACGAACTCAAAACGTAAATCAGTATTACTTTGAACGTTTCTTTACTAGTTAATTGTCTTTATTTTTAAAAATAAATCAAATGCATATGATTACAAATGAAATGAATCACCTAAATATAGCTTAAAAGGTTTGTATTTTCACACATTTAACCTTAATTCTCTCTACTAACCCTACTAACATATTGCCGGCGGCCATTTTGTTTACTTAAACCAGGTTTTACTCGGCAAAGTTGAGGGGTCACACAACGTAGGTTTTACCTTGGTTTTACTCGGGAGTAAGACTGGTCGATAACGTTAACGCTAGGATGCGAGGTTTTACTCATACTTTCGGTTTAACTCGCAATGGTCAATACGGCTGTAAGTGTATTGTAGATTATCTTCTAGAGTCAAGGAAAACCAGCCGCTAGTATTAATCTCCGCGCAAGGGGGAACTTTTAAACTAGTTTCGTGTATATCCCGCTGTTTATTACGAACTGTTTTCACCTCATGTTGGGATCGTGCCCAGCATTGCAGCAGAGAGACGTGGGGGATTTACTAACGACCCAAAACTTCTCCTTCATCTTCTCACTTTTAACCCAATCGCTATCCCTATAGGAAAGAAATGCACTTGCTAACCAAACAACTGACTGAAATCTAGAATCTTCCGAAATACCGCTTTGCTTCTGCATGATATTGTGTACAGAGGTTACTAATATATTTACAACAATGATAATGTAAGCCGTTTTCATATAGTCAGGATATCAAAATTTATGAAAGCATGGGTCTTCTAAGTGTTTTTAGCCCAAATATAAAATATGTGGGGAGAGTATGTAGTACAAGTATGTTGTAAGAAACTTACTCTGTGTTCCTCCTTGAGGAATACTTTTACAACACTTTTTATTCTTCTTACACTTTTTATTCAACACTTTTACAACACTTTTTATTCTTTAAATAATTATAATTAAACTATTCTAAATTTTTAAAAATAAACAATGTTTTAAGGAATTTTTAGATGATAATAATATTTACCCTATCCTATAAAATGAATGAGAGACGATAGTTCTAAAATATTTATTATTACAATGAGGAACAAGAACTTTTCATGGTCAGGCAATTAAGATTTAGGAGCATCCATTACTACTTCTTAAAATTCCTGTGGGATTTCACTGAACTTAAAAGGACAGCAAGAAAAAGGAGGACAGGAATAAATCCAGACAGCTACTGCGAATCACATTTTAGAAGCTGGAGTGACAGTTTTGGCCCCGAGGTCATACCTAGAAGATCTCTGAAGAAAAGTATAAGTTATGCAAATGACAGCTAGAAAGTAAATACTTGAATAAAAAACTAATATCTTCAAATTTTTGAGAAAAAATTATAAGTACCATTTTGTTCTTTGTTATTAACCTAAAACGCAAAAAGAATCCACATATATATTCACGCAAATCATTCAAAAAGCGAGATCTATACAGAGAGGGAGAGTTCCCGCAGCAAATGTATGCAGCAGTGGCAAGAAATTTTTTCCGGAGAATTTTTCACAGATAACAAATTCTTTTTTTTCTTCCGGAATCCCTAGGGAGGTTCTTTCTCGAAGGCGTTGGTCCCAGAGCAATCGGCTGCAGAGGGATCCAATCTCTTATCGTCTCCCCCCCCCTACATTCAAATCCGATAAATGGCGAACAGAGAAAAAAAAAAGAAAATATTGCCTTTGGAGGCGATAAAAAAAGAAATAGGATCAATGACACTTCATTTTTCGTGTTTTTAAAAGAGTCGATGTCCCTTTTCTCGGAGTCCGATCTGGAAGCCGCTTCTATCGGAAATGCGTGTGTTGTTGGAGTGGACAGTAGGGGAAGTAAACGATACGGGGTCGGGTTGCAGCAGATGGGATTTCGCTCACAACTGTGTTAGAGAATTTAAATTGTGGGACTTTAAGAGCTGAAGAGAATGAAGTTGTGACACTTAGCGAGTAAATAACTGAATGAAGATGCTGGATGTGCTAGAAAAGGGGAGGCCTGCTATCAAAAGTAGAAAATAAATTCTGCCTAAGAATAAGATTTATTAGTCGAGGCATTCGGCATGAATAAGAAGCATAGTGTTAAAGAGGTAAAAAAAGGGAACAATAATAGTCGGACTTATTTTAGTAGTTTTATTATGGGGTCAATTAGTTGTTTTCATTTAAGTGAAAAATATACTTCCTCTAATATTATTTTTAAAAAAAACTGATACAGCAATGTTTTTAAGGCACAATTCATACCAGATCGCAGATTTTCTATTTTTTTTTCTTTAATTTTGGAAATTAACATATCTTTAAAAAAAATAATTAAATATCTGGGATCGTATTTTTACCCCAAAGGCACTTTTCATTTCACTTTCATTTAAATAATTATATCTGTTATAAGTGTGTGCTTACAATCTCCTTTTTTACATGATGTCAAGTCAAAGTCCGTGTGTAACGTGTCAGTGGACATTTCTCTTAAGGGGCCCACAGACGAGCAACTTGGTCGTCAACCCGGTTGTCAACCAGGTTGATGCTTTTTCCACAGACGGCCAACCTGGTCGTCAACCAGAATGTAAACAATGAAGAAAAAATTAATCAGATTATAAAAAATTAATATATTTTGGTACTTTAAATGCAAAATTATATTTTATTTAATTATTCTCTCGTGCTAGAATTATATTATTTTAATTTTTAATGCTTATTTTTTTTTTTAATTTTCTTAATAACATATTCCAATCAACCTCAAATTCAATCATCAACTTCCCCACAGACGGCCAACTTGGTTGCAAACTTCGCAAATTGACAACCCGGTTGACGACCAAGTTGCTCGTCTGTGGGCCCCTTTAGGCTGGGGGCGCACTAGCGACTAAAGTCACGGCGACCAGGATTACTAGTATCAAAAATATCACTAGAAAACAATGAATCTCTATGAAGAAATTCTTGGCAATCGGACAAGTGTCAAGTCGCCTAGTGCGCGCACTCTACAACTTGTTTCACGTGTTTCAATAGCCATGGCGACAATTTTGTCTTTGTCACCGTGACAAAAGTCGCCCGTGCGCGCTCGCCCTTAAGTACGTAATAATGTCCCAGCTTACCCTTATACTATTTTTTTAAAACAATTTAGATTATTTTTTATAAGGTACAAGAATACAGTCCTACTAAGTAAGAAAGTTATTTATTTTTCGCACAGAATATAAACTAGTTCTAAAACAAAACATTAAACATTTCCACTAAAAATATTTTTTATTGCTTCTACACACCTTTAAATAAAAAACATTCAATTCTATATTAAGTCATATTAAAATAGTTATCAATCAATACACAGCTTCAACATAAAAAAACCCAGTTAAATACGATGAAAGAATGTCAAACGGCTTGGAAAAAAAAATAATCGCATCAAAAACTCGGAAAGAAACATTCAACCTAGGTATAAATAACAGCGTTTATTTGATTTTCGATAAGATCCTCAATTTTATCTCCTCGTATTAATACATCAGTTTTTGAGAAGGAGGTTGATAAATTCCGGGCCAGCGGGGCTTTGGTATTTCTTACCAATAAGGGACGATTTCCCGAATTCCCGATAGCTACCTGAGCCCGGGAAAAGGAGCGATTTTTTCCGGAGATAGAGTAAAAAACGGGTTTTCCGTTATCTCCGGGCCATAAAAGTGAAATGTTTGCCGATCTGTCGCCTTTGGGGAGGCAATTTGTTTCTGCTAGTTTATACTCCGGAGATAGCACACGCTCCTGATGCCCGTGTTTAAACGTTGTAGAGCACTATTAAATTTGTGAGGAAGCTTTAGATCCACATTGCTGGGAAAACTGTCCTAATCTATCTCTTTGTCGCTCTCAGTAAAAGAAATACGCTGACCATGATAATTATAATGTAGTGGCAACTAAAACCTAAATGTAAAGGTATTCTCTATTTTACCACATGTATTCAATATTACGAACCGTGCTTCTGGTTAAACCCTTGTGCTGTTTGCTACGACATTAATCAATTTAATTTTAATAGTCGCAATTTGACTAAGAAATAGAAATACGCAAGATGGCTAGTATCATAACTAATTATCCTTAACCACTAATTTTATTTTATGATACATTTTTAAAATTATATTAGAAATCTATCTAACGTAAGTTGAAAATTTTTGTTCCTTACAATACGATGATAAGTACCCTGACTATTTAACTGTTGAAATTAATCTGCTGAAAGAAAATGTGTTCTTTTTATCATGCTTAAAACATTCATTATATCAAAGTTTTAAACAAAGGGTAAAAAAGAAATTGTCTGCTTCTAATAGTAAGCGAAAAATAACAATGTAAGGTTTCTTTTGGATGCTTTAGGCAATTACATTTTGAAAATGACATCACGTTTTGTGAGTAAAAGATTAATGCACTATCCCCAAATAAGTCATTATAAAGTAAAAAAAAAAAAAAACATTTTAAACAAAACTTTGATCATCACACAGATAGTTTTTCAGAGGTAATAAAACTTCCATGATGATTTCTAAATGACACTGAAAGTAATAAACATTAGTATATAAAGAGTTTCATTACTCTATGTTGTGATTTAAGATTCTTCTGGGGGATGCATCAAATTTCACTTAGAAAATTTAAAAAATATTTCCTCACTCATAAAAAGAAACTACTAGTTTTGAGAACACAGTTAATTATAAATTATTTATTTGGTAGTTTTTATTGCTCTGAAATCATTATTCAACAATTTAAAAAAGCACGTTTTGTTGAAATGCATCCTAAATATAATTAATATACAACAGGTTTTTCGGCCCGAACTTATATTAACATTTCAATCACTCATCAACTACTTCAAGAGAACATTTTTCTTCTTTCTTTTACATATTTAAAAAAAATTATTAAGCTGGTGCAACAAAAATATGTAATATCATTACATCTTTGCAAGCAAGCAAAGGTATTGTTCAGATATTTAGGTAATCTTTCTATACATTTCTACAAATGATATTTTTTAATTATTGTTTCATAAATAATAAGGTTCCTCAATTTTATGGAATAGCTTTAGAAAGACGACTCTTCCAGAATTAAGAATTCCTAATGATGTAGCTATTGTTTAAAATATTTTGCATTTTAAAAAGAAGAGGAAAATATAAAATGTATAAATTATTATAAAGGAATAAAAACTGCTTTACATTTGTTTTAAAAAATGTTTCAAAAACTTACTTTATTCATTAGTTATAATGAATGAAGCAGGAAGATACAAATAATTTTTGAAGAATTTAACCTAAAAGGCGAATCTCGAAATTTGTCATTCTGAGACCAAAATGATTCTATTTTTAAAATACAATCATGAATTCCAATTGATACTTTTATAGTTAAAAAAAGAATACTTTTTAAAATTTCATCTATAAATTGTATTTTATTCACTTAATTTAATGAAACTTTAAAAACTTAAACGTTGCATCATTTCCATCAATATATCAAAAATTTCCTTTAAAAAGATAAAAAGAAATTTTGTTTATATCATTTAATTAACACATGAAGTAAAACAATTCAATCCCACTTTGCCTAACAAGTATTTTTTCAAAAAAAATTTCTGTTGAATTTTAAAACTATCTAATTTTTATGTAGAAATAATAAATAACCAAGTGTATAAAAACACTTAATCCACTCTTTTAAAGTATTGATTGCAACTGAAATCCTTATTACATAGCACTTAAAAAGATTAATTTAATCCGTAATCAATTTAAACATGCTGTTCTGAATCATTAATGCTTAAATATCATCAATATTCTTTCACTTGAACAAGTTCGTAAAAAATTAAAGGCATATTTCAAATTTAGAATTCATCCCCATAAAAACGGGCTACAAAGACATATATTAGAAAGATATCCGGACAGGCTAAACTGTCGTTTTCCATGTTTAATTAATCTGCCTGGTAATAAATAACACCTGAAATAAAACAAAATAACTGAGTTTGAGCTCTGTAAAATAAGACAATTATAATGAATCACATAAAAAAACTATGTGAACACTTCATCCCCACAAAGATCGATGTTTTGAAGTACGACGAATCGAATGCGGAAAAATCTTATTCGTTGGAAGTATTCAAGTTATTTCCTGCTTTGAAGGAAGCAGAAAGCCTGAGAAGATCGATTCTTTTTTTACACATTAGGTATCGATTTTTTCGGGGACAAAATGCAAAAGTGACAAAAAAAGAACAGAAAATCAATTCTAGAATTATGATTAATTAAATTTCATCTCTCCTTAGTTTTTAAAAACCGCGCTCACTATGATTCATTTGTAAAGCTGGATATTCATTTTTTATAACACAGAAATCGATATTTTTTCATTACACTCCGTGTAGTTTATCAGAGAGAAATCTGTCTCCCGACCAATACTTAATTACCAAGTGCATGTCGAGGCTGGGAAGCGAGCAAGCATTAAATTAGTCTGGCGTGTAATAAATTGGAAACTTTAAATTGCCTCTTTCTAATGATAAATGTTTAATCTAGCTTTAAAAATATATCATAAATATATTCATCTCATTTGTAGGCTTTTAAACGTGGACGTTTTTTTAAAGCTTAATTTAGATGTGTTTTAATTCTTTGAATTATTTATGAGTACAAATATTTTATTTCATGAGTTACTTGAACTACTTCATTATTTACTGGTTCCTTATTTGTAATTACAACATTACATCACCTGTGATATTTAATCATCTGTAACCATTCATTGTTTGTTAATTTATATCAATTAACTTTTTATGTTATGCATTATCTTTATAAATACTACCATAAGACTGATGATTGTTCGGAGATCACTTAGTGAGATCCTTTTCTAAATAATTAGAATTAAAATACCTATGTAAAAACCTTAAATATTAGTCTTACATAAACTAATACAGAGTCTTAAAATTTATTTAGTATTTTAATGCATGTAAAGTAAAACAAATATACCAACAGATTGGGTATTACATCATCATTAACTACGCATGACTGCAATATTACACGCCAAACTATTGAAATAATTGATATCATATTAAATAATAAACAACCTATACTCTAATGAAACAAATCTATATTTTACCCTTATTTATTACAAAGCACTAAACATATATTATGTTTTACAATATTAAGAAATATTTTAAACAATAATCTCGAGACAACTTGTTTCTGAGGTTTACTATGGTATATTTTTTTAATTTTTGGAATCTAAATTTTTTATTTATTCCTAATTGAATTTTCGGAACACAGAAATTAGTTTGTTAGAAGTTACACAACGTATCTATGAATTATTACTTCAACTTGATAAAAATTATTTAAATGAATTGAGAACTAAATTTTTCATTGAATTCGTACATAGAAGTTAGTTTTCATTCTAAAGACGCGATTTGTTCATGGAATAAACAACTTCTTGAACTCTCATCGCATATGTTCCATTCCAACAAGGTTCTCGTCTCCCCAAGTTCTATTTTTCTCAAAACCCCACCCTCCACAGTCTCGGCATTTGCTTTTGTGGTGGGGTCGCATGCAATTCAAATGCAATCGAACATCCGGCAATCAGTATGCCGGACGGTCCGGAAAATCAGATTATGCGGCGAAAGTTTCCCCGGCAGCAGGACTACTCGCTTCAAAGCAGTAATAAGTCTCCTTCTTCTTCAGCCTCTTTTTCGATGGATATTTTGATTTTGTGCGGTGGTATTGTGGCTCGGATGCAGTGCATGTACACTGCCAAGGGTTTTTCCCGGATGCCCTGATTTATGGGTGGTATTCGTGAGGTTTCTGCGGGAGAACGGGAATAGAACTGTCTAGATGATAGGTTTTTTTTTGCAAGTTAGAACATAGAATCTCAGTAATTGATAAATACTGCTTGTCCCCTACTTATATTGGAAACTGGAATAATTCGGGTTTAATTTATATTAACATTGAAAAAAAATTAGCTTTAATTAAATATTAAAAATAAAATTCTAAATTTTATTTTAAAAACGTTTACCTTGCACTTACAAATTATTTTGTGCAATATACATTTTAAGATGGTTAAAAATAAAGAATGATTAATGCGTGTGATTTGTTACTATATTATCTACTAAGATTTTTAATATACTTATAGAAACCCTGTCAACTGTACTTAGTGAATTATGCTTTATGCTTTCTTTTCTTGCAATCCATTTGAAATTAAGTAAAATTCCAATTACCCCATAAGTGGAAATGAGAATCCTCTCTGGAAGTACTACCTGTGGGCGATAATGCCTTCTCAAAAAGCAAACGAAGAGAAATCTCAGTATAACAAAAACAAAAAAAGTAAAAATTAGATTCGGATAACACAATGCAATGAAAATAAACTCTTATGGTACAAATGCTATAGAAATTTTCAATTTTCTTTTCTTCAATCCTTGCTTCTCTACTTAGCAATATACCAATTCGGCACTTAAGTAGACGTGTACCAAGTTAACACAGTACCTATAATTAGCAGGAACTGTCATCTGTGTCTAATAGCAGAATATAGATAGACTCGTAGAAACCACATCTTTATCAATGGAGGTGAAATATTGAAAAGATGAAAAAAGAGGTATTTTCTAATCATAAATTACCTCGAAATTCCGCAATTAATTTTAAAAAAACTACTTAAAATCACAAAAAAAAAATTCCTCGTATGTTTTGAGCCATGAAACGCGTCATATATTTACTAACAAAACTGTAGGTATTACCAAAGAAACTACACATAGCAGTAGAGTTTTCTTTTCTCACATCATCGACATGTCTGACATGACCAACTCCGAAAACAATCGAATACCAGAAATCGAACATCCTTGTCGAATATATTACGATGGGAATCGATGGATGGCTTGAGGCAGGGATAATGCTGCAGAAAACGATAAGAGCCCTGAAAAAACCTTTGCTATGGATTATTATAGGGTACCGATAGATATCAACCCATAATGGAATTTGCGGTTTCGCCGGAGCCATCGGTTCGAGCCAATGCACCGATCAATGCGATCTTCCCTCTCCTTGATGACTTTCTTCCAAGAAAAGGCACAAAAAAAAATAACCCTCAACATAGGGTTCCAGATGCAGTGGCGGAACATATCTTACCAAGATGATGCAACTAATAGTATTAAGGATTTCGTATGGAAAAAGGACTTTCCCTGGTTCTTGAATACTCGGAATATATTTTTTACTCTTGTGTAGGGGAGGTAAGGGATTTTCATTGAACCGAGATCCTTTGATAAAGCTGCTTTGAAATCCATAGAGCAAGGTATTATCGGGAGGATTTTTTGTGGGAAGACATTTTTTTTTGCTTGTTTTTATCTCGAGTAGTTTCGCTTTTAACGCAGTGACTGATAGATCGACTTTTAGAGGTTTTGCAAAGGATACAAGTTTTTTGAAGGAGAAAGTTCAGCGTGAATTCTTCTTAAGAATCGCTGGGGAGATATTTAATAGATTATTAAATTTATAATCTAGCCATCAGCGAATCTTTGTGGAGAATGTGTTAAGTGTGTGTATTTAAGTTCCTAGATTACTTAATTTTTTAATAAATAACAATTATTGAATTTAAAATTTACTTCAGTAAATTTTACTTAAAATTTCACGTTTCTCTATAGTTTAAGAAAAGCACAGTTTGTGGATGTAAGAATGTTCTACAAAAGGGAAGCTAATTGTTTTTATTAAGTTACACAGAGTTTTTGTGTTAGGAAACTTTTGGATCGAAAAGTTTCTACATCGTTTTCCTTTCATATTCATGCAGGAAATAACGTTTAACTACATTAAAAAGAAATGAACAGATGATTAGAAAATAAATAACTTTTGTGTTAAATTTAAACCTTACATTTTTTTTAAATCGTATTTTAACTTTAAACGTTTTTAAGTAAAAATAGTTTTATATTTGGAAGACCAAACTCTTTTAGATAACATTCCATCAAATAATATTTTCTCTGTATTTCTCACATTATAGCATGATACACTCTTCCATTTTGATACCGCAAAAATATCTTCATCATTTAATAACCGGTTCGGTTCAGTAAAGCTTTCCACGAATCGTCAATCACACACCTCGAAACATGTTTCCCCATGTTTCCCATTACTCATACCGAGAAAAACAATGCTCGAAATAAATCGAAGATGAACAAGATGAAATCCCAAATCCTCCCCGAAAATCTCCAAAAGTCATAACCCGGTCCACGGTAAGACCTTTTTTATGGCATCCTGCAGCAATTTCAAATAGAATGCGATTTACCTTCAGAACACGTTACGAAGCTTCGGAACAATACGGGGGTATAGGCTTAAGTATATTTTAAGCCTTCTGGGGGTATAATACTTGCGATACTGGTGGCATTATTTCCCAGATGAGCGAACAATCCTTTTTCAATGACCTTATGCATGATTTCAAGTCTGTTTTGGAAATGATTTCATGTTTTATTTTGTCGTGTTTTTGCATGAATGAATGATAGATTCACTGTTGTTTCATAAATTATTTTCTTTAGTCATAAATAACATAAATAACTTGAAATTTAGAGAACCTTTCTTTGATATTTTATAAAAAAGATTTCTGTAGAGTATACTCCACACTCGTTTTGATGCAATTAATTATATTAATACTTTTTATTAAACTTTAAGTAACACACAATACAACATTAAATAGTTCTTGGAAAAAGTATATATGAAAATTGAAACAATTTAAAAAATGTCCAAACATGTTAAGGTAAAAATGTTAAAAAATGTCCAATATGGAAAATATCAGTTTCATTCATTATAATAATACCAACATGGTTCAAGGGATACCTAGTGACTATGTATTATTTCTGTGTTGTGTTTATGTGATGAGCGTAATATGGTTGCTCCATATAAAAGAACCATTTCCACTAATCCTTATTATTATCAGATGGAGAGAGCATTAGACAAATCTCAGAAAGTTTAAAAAGTGAAATTATTTAAGTTTTTTTCATTATATTGTCCAATCGATCTTGCCAGACTTCCGTAATGCAGCAGACATAACAAATGGAAACGATGCTTTTCAACTATTTATAAATCCTTCATTTTCCTTTTAAGCTTTAAATAAATCTCAGGAATGTTTATCACGACTCAACACAAACACTCTTCTACCAGTTTCATTAAAATTAAAAACACAAATCCACTAATATTTACCCACGTTCATTCAAACCGAAATATATATAAAATGGGAACCACTTCGAAGATTCAGACGGCCTTCACACTGGATTAACTTAGATGCACGTGCTCTTCAAGAAAAGCCGATAGTGATTAAAACGTGAGTCCAGATTAACACAAGACCCCTTCCACCTTTTTAGGGACGCGTGTTTTGGATTAGATGAGGGTTTAAGTCTCTTCCAATTTTCAATTCTCGGTAAACACGTGTAATGATATTTCGAGGCTTAGCTCTGCGTTGCCTTTTGACGAGGGGGAAAGTTTTAAAGATAAGTTAAGTAATCCATTACCTGCTGCTTCCAAAGATTAATGGTGCTTCTTGAGTTTTATTAAAACCTGCCTCTTTTGAAAAATTTCATGGTATGGGATTTGACTGTTCTAGTTAAGAATTTTGGGCTTTTCAATCAATATATAACTTGCGTTTAAGTCAAAAAGATAGTTTTCGAAAACAAAAATGGATAGAAAATTAGGAACATATAGATTCAGAGTAGTGTATTTGAAACGGTATATTCCTGAAAAAGAACATTAAAGTTAAAAGTTTCTTAAATAAATTATTTTAAATATTTTCTCCATTGTAAAACAGAAGTTAAAAAATTAATATAGCTATTTCTTAAACTCGTTTGGTTGAAGGGGTTAAAAGTGATCCCAGTGGGGAAAATACCTGCAATACTTACAATAGTGAATGCTATAAATTCTCCTTACCAACGCATTAAAACATGATCTAAAATATTTGTTATTCCCTGTAAGTAGTATTTTTAATCAAAATAATTTTAATAATTTAAAAAGAAATTTCAAATACACTTTTGATAAAATGCTTAAAGATCTCCCCTAGGTATTACAGAAAACAAATAAATTCATACCTTGTAGCATTGTTTCAGTTTTAGATAAAATAAATCTTATAGAATGGTAAGTTCTTGGCTTCTATAGAACCTATGCTAGATTTTACATTCTTTGGATAAATAATCCCTTGTGAGCAGTTCTTAAGAATAACAGGCGAGCTTCCCTTGTCTATGAGAATGCCTGTGTTAATTTAACTGAAGATCATTTTATAAAAAGTGCAGACGTGAAAGTGGTCTGAGTGTTTGAGTTAGCGCTCTTTAAATAATACTGTTTCAATTTATAACCAATAAATTGTTACCCATACTTGTAAAGTGGTAAATACGAATAAAAATATCAAACTTTTATAAAATTAACATAATGTTCAGTCGTGTGGAAGAAATGTCATCAAAATGGGTGACCTCTTATTATTATGGAATGTAAATCAATGTTCCAATATATACTAAATGAATAATCTATAAATTAATTAGATCTTAATTAGCATTTTCAGTTATATACGTAAAATACCGTTAGATGTAACAATGCGAATATTATTATATTAAGATTTGATCAAACTTTAAAAAAAAACTATAGAAACTTTTAAAAAAGATATTTGTAGAGACTTGAATGCACCACAACACCACAGAAGAACTACCACACAAGTCCCAAATAAATAAATTTTATTGGGAGACTTCTTTCTTCACTACACTCTGGATTATAATAAGACAATATCCACTTCCGAAAAAAAAACACTACCAAAATCACGCGAAACACACTACACTCCGAGAAATCACTCCTGAACCACACGCGTTCCCCAGCGTGTCTTCACAGGTTCTCCTCGTTATCAGGGGTCGTCCCCTTTTATAAACTTGTCCCTCCTCCGCTCAGTTCCGTTCCTCTCCCGTTATCTCTCCTCGCAGAGGGGCTTCAAGGAGTACCGACCCTGGGCGGAGGTGGTGACCCCTAACTCCACTGTCAGACACTACACCTCCCGGGCAAGATTTTAATTACCCTAATTATTAATCTGACAAAAGAAAATGTCTGACAGTTAGATATACCAAATCCCATATAGCATACATACACTTCAAAATACAATACAGTACACACAACAAGAAAAATCAAACAGACGTATGGCTGCTCTCCGGGATACAATATGAACGAATTACTAAAGACCATGCACCAAATCATTGTTACAAGGAATACTGGTCCAAAAGTCATACCAGTCTGGATCCAGGTCTTAAAGTTCTTGAGGGCCCAAACCATGGCGGAAGCCTCCCGCTCCACGGTGGCCCAGGCCTGTTGAACCTTCGTCAGCTTTTTGGCTGACGACGCTGATGGGACGAAGCTTACCCTCTTTGTACCGCTGGGACCAGCAGCAATGCCCGTTGCACTCGTGTCCGTCTGGACCACGAAGGGCTGCCCTGGCTGTGGAGTATACCGCCCAATGGAATTGACCACGTCAACGGAGTTCTCCATTGGACAACTTTCATCACTTTTGGTGACCGCGTTCAGGAGTCCCCTTCTCTTCCCATTTTCTTTGTGGCTGAGACTCTTCGTTATCTCCCCTGGTAACCTTTTCCCTTTCCACGGGGTGGGAAATATTTCCCCTAAGTCCCTATCATTCTCAGCATTGATCCCCATCGTCTGAACCCGAGGGTAAAACCTTTTAACTTTATCCGCGTGAACATGTTGCATCCTGCTATCAGGCACCTTCACTCTACACAAGTGGGGTGAAACTCGCTCCACCAATGCCTCACAGTTTTCTTGCTCCTCCCTAACACAGGCAGCCTCTGTGAATTCCCCTTCAACTCTCAAAGTCTCATCGTCCTTTCCCGATTCTTCCCCCTTTCCCGTCTCTACCTCGAACACTACCGGTGAGTCTGGTAACTCATCTTCTACCGTACCTCCCGTTTCCTCCGCTAAGGGAACCGTAGACCCAGCCTGAATCAGCATTTCATATGCTTCGGGAGTTAATAAACAAGGGGGGCTCAATTTGTCTGTCACCGCCATCAATGTATCCACCCGGGAGTATAAGCTGCCCTTCTCCTCCCTCAAATGCACCGGAATGGTACATAACTGGGCCCTCACCTCCTCTCCAAAAGCCGACCTCAAAGTTATCACTCCCCTTCCATTTCCTACTGACCCGGGAACCAAAGAGGACTGTATCACCGAAATCTCGGTGCCAGAATCAATAATTGCTGGTATTTCCTTACCCTCTATCCAAATATGTATCTCCTTTAGAGGTTGTAACCTTCCTTTACCTTTTCCTACCCATTCCACCCTTGCTACCAAGGGGTCCTCTATGGCTTCCGGTACTGCCACTTGGTTGATTCTTTTTGGGCTCCCGGGCTCTCCATCCCGTCCTCTATTTTGAGGGCAATCACGCCTTCGGTGATATATTGACTTGCAAATAAAACACCCTTCCTCCCAGGATGGTTTTTGCTCCCACCCATTCGCTCCTTTGAAATTACCCTCCCGCTTTTGGGGATAGCTCAACCCTTTATCTCCATTCGGATATTTTCTCTCTCTCCAATTCCTATTTTCCTCTTTAAAAATCATTCCTCCCATATCACCGTCCACTATCGCACTCTTGTAATTATCTATTTCCCTTGCTAAATCGGTCGGTTTGAACCAAGTCTCCGTTTCTTTTAGCTGTATGTACATTTTCAAATTAGGGGGTAAACTATCCTTTATCTTATCTGCTACAATTAAATTCTTAAAGGCCTCAAATGATTTTACTCCTCTAGATTTTAGATATAAATCCAACGCGGCCTCTATTTCAATTGCATATTGGATGTAGGTCTCGTTATGTTTAATTGTTATCGAATCTAGGTTCTTTTTATGCTGTATGGGGGTTATCCTAAATTCCTGCAGTACCAAATCCTTTATGTAATCATATCTCTCTAGGTTTTGATTACCTAACCCCGAACTTAAACTTTTCACTTGCCCCTTCAGCGAGTGCACAACTATCTTCCCTTGATACTCTTCCGGTATCTCATACAAACTAAACCTTTCTTCCATTTCGTGAAAGAAAAAGGGCCATTCTTCTGCCCTATTAGGAATATCAGGCAACATTCCATTCATCAATTTAACATACTCAATAAAAGAGTTTTTGCTTTTAGAACCTATGCTTTCCTGACTAAGCTTATCATTCCGCTCCCTCTCCCTTGTTCTCCCATCTTCTAATTCCATCGCTTTTAACCTTATTTGCTGTTCTCTATCCTGTTCCCTCTGTTCTCTCTCATGCTCCCTGCGCTCTTTCTCCCGCTGTTGCTCTTTCCTATCGGACACAATCCTCCGAAGGATTACCTCTGCCTCTTCGGCCTTAAAATTTTTATGCGCTTTTAATATATTTCTAATTTCTGTGTTCGTAGACTCATCGGGGATTTCAATAGTTAATTCCTCCGCCAATTCAATCAGGTCAACCTTCTTTCCCTGACCCAAGAAAGCCATTTCTACATACAAATATAAAAATACACCATACAAAAAAACTAACCTATAGAATTAAACGACTCCTGACCCCAGTCACCAAAGAGATAAAAAAAAACCAAAGGAAAACTCACCTCCAGTGCCGATGTTTTCCGATTATCAATCCAGTCGATTCCCGTCGATGCTCTGGTTCTCGGTGGAGAGCGTGTAGAGACTTGAATGCACCACAACACCACAGAAGAACTACCACACAAGTCCCAAATAAATAAATTTTATTGGGAGACTTCTTTCTTCACTACACTCTGGATTATAATAAGACAATATCCACTTCCGAAAAAAAAACACTACCAAAATCACGCGAAACACACTACACTCCGAGAAATCACTCCTGAACCACACGCGTTCCCCAGCGTGTCTTCACAGGTTCTCCTCGTTATCAGGGGTCGTCCCCTTTTATAAACTTGTCCCTCCTCCGCTCAGTTCCGTTCCTCTCCCGTTATCTCTCCTCGCAGAGGGGCTTCAAGGAGTACCGACCCTGGGCGGAGGTGGTGACCCCTAACTCCACTGTCAGACACTACAATATTAATTGGATGAGACACCTTATTTTTTATCTTGATGTATGCAATGAGATATTCTAATATAGGAACTTACTCAATTCATATAACTTCTCAGATGAATGGTAAGAGGGGTAAGATATGACCCGTTCATGTGCAGAGCACTCCAGTGATTGTCTATACACTATCTGGTAATACATTTCAAACCGAATACAACTCCTCCGGCACCCCAACACGCATACTGGTTAAATTCGAATTTCATCGGCCCTGGAGCCAATAGTCTGGACAGGGTAATCACATTGTCGCAATATGGAGGCCAACACTGTCAACCGACCACGGGAAGCGTGCTGCGGATGATAATTTACATTATAATAATACCGGATTGTTTATACGGTAATGTGAATAAGCTGCCTGCTGCCTTAACCACAAAAGCCATTCGGCCTGTTCTGATGGGGCATATAGAATACCCTCGAAATGCGTCACACCTTACCTCCTCTCGAAAATACTAACTAAGACAAAGTACATGTTAATTTTACAAAACCTGTAACATCTCTGATGTCACAAATGAGTGAATAGAAATGATACTTAAAGACTAATTTAGACTTACCACTTTCGGTGTTCATTTTATAGGTTCGAAGTGAGTAGTGTAAATTTATTCTTTGCTCCTCAAATTTTCCATGTAAACGAACGATTCACAGGAGTGGATAACTTTAATATCAATATTGAAAGAGTGAAAATGTGAAACAGTGTAAATGTGGCATTGGATTTCACTGTCATAATCAGTGTGTCTGTCAAAGCAGAAGAGAAAAGTAAACACATCCATACAAAAATTATTATTAGCGCTATGCTGTTATTGTAAAACAGTAGGTAAAATTTCATTGAAACTGCAACTCGTCATCATCTTAAGAGTTTTTCAGGCAATGGGAGTGTGCAACTTTTTGACTCTAGCGCTTTAATATCTTAACAATATTATTCGCACCCATTCAAACATTTTACATTAAAATCAATTTGACATACAACACTTTTTTACTAATTTGAATGATGAAAACCCTCAAAGAATCCCAAGAGGCTTTTTGAATAACCCTCTCCGGTATTCAAGACAGTGAAGATGGAGTAAATCTCACCCTAGTTTCTCGCGAAAGCCACTCCATAAAGAATGTGAAGTGTTTTTAAATCATCCTTTGAAGCATGGACTCCATATGATAGAAAAACAAAAATAAGCGTGATAGAGTGGAGCTGTCGACTCTTTCCCTTGTCAGCAGGAATTCTTAGTTCCCAACTCTCCACTTGTCAGCAGAATTCGAAATAGAATTATTCGAAAAAAAAATGTATTGCAATCCATCCTACTTTAGTAGTTTTTTGAAGGTTTCTCTAACGTCCAGGTTTTGACAATGTAGGTTGAAGTGAAAATATGTTGGCTTTGGAAGTTACTTTTCCTACTGAGAACACTGTGTACTTTTGTTTACTAAAAACCTACACTATGTACGCAAAATATAACTATTGAAATTTAGTTTACATTCAAGGGTTTGACTGACAATTGTTTCAAAATTGGTTTTGACTTTAAAATAAATTCGACGATGAATCTTCGTAAAATTGTTGATTAAATTGAATAATTTCTACCACTACGAAACAGTTTATGGACAACTTTTATTTCATATAGTTAGCAAAAGTTACTGAAAAATTTTACCTGAACCCCAGAAATGAAGACAGATTTGTGTGTAAGTTTATCCTATGATTCAATAATATTTATTGCATTAGCCTTTTAGGTTAACACAAACGAAAAAGGAATTTCAAATTTCTTGTATTTTGTATTCAAGGAACATAGTAGATTCCATGCATTGTAAAACTACATGGTATCTGACTAATTAGCTTTGGAAAATGTTTCTTTTTTTTAAATATTTTGTGTTTATAGGTATATATAATTATCCTTTTTACTCTCTTTAAAATAGCTCTTTTAAATTCAAAATTAAGTGTAAGTTTTTATCCATTGTTATTGAGTTTTAACATCCTGAAATATTTTGGCATTGTCCCAACAAAATTACGTACGTAAAAGAGAGATACTGTATCAGTATTTTAAAACTATTTTATTAAAATTTCATATAGCAATAACAATATGCAGATACGTATATTCTCTCCTAAAGCTATGTGTTAAGGAATTCTCTCACGAGTTCTAATATTCCATTAGTCTTATTTTCCTTCATAAATATATCCTATTGGAAATTTTATACTGGGTTAACCAAAGTTTTAATCTTACGCCATTAACTTTTCAATAAGATAAACCTACAACGAACATGTTCATTTTGAACAAATATGATGCCAAGAGCTTATACAAAGTTTAGCTAGCTACATGGTAACCACATTTAGAATAGTTTTACATAGTGAAATTGAATGTTGTGACTGAAATTCAATTAACACATTATATTAAAATAACGCACTCTGCAATGTATAAAAGTGATATAAAATGATGCAATACCTACTATATGGTTGCACACATTTTAAATTATATTTTTCTTTTGGTTCCGTTTTTTTTTTTTTTTTTATAATCGGATCTTGATTAATGCACTCAATCTATTCTTTATATTTTAACATATTTTAATACCACAAAATAATTTTTTTTGTTAGAACTCTCTTTAAATTACATTAAAAATCATGAATGTTTTCGCATCTATTCCCTATCGTAAAGAGCTCCCCATCGGTAAACTTGAAGTATCCCATAAATAAAAAGTACTTCTGACACACCACAACACTAAATACATCAAATTCCTTATTAATGCACCATTAATTTCTCGAAATCAAGAAACATTTCGTGACTCCAATCAATAAACACGAAAAAAACAATTTCCACTGCACAAGTAACCAGCAATTTGCTCACGTTTGCCTTCTCTCGGGTTCAGAGCAATAAGTCGAAATTGATTGATTTCACTCATCATTCTCCCATCCATCGCACTAATCAGTGCAGATGCCTCAGGCACAACAAACGGAAAAACCTGACTCTTCGTTTTGGTTGCCGAAAATGCATCGCATCGATAAATTTCCATCAGTGGGGAAACTTTTATTGTAATCAAATGGCCTGTTATATTTGGGTTGAATTTGGAAATTGAGATGATGCTGGTATCTCTTTTTCATTTCAAACAACCAACCAATTATTGATCAATGTATCAAAACGCATCACATTTACATGGATAAGCTTATATAATTCCAAAATGGAAATTCTGTATGAATGGAAATTTTTTCTGAAATAAAATCTAAAACAAAACCAAAGGAAAGGAACTATTTTTATCATTCGAAACTATTATTTAATTATATATTTTGATAATTTTAAAGGTACTTTTTATACCTTTCAAATCAAATCACGTTACAATCAAAGAAAAAATTCTTGATGGGTAGAGAAATATATTATTTAAGTCCCTAAACTCTCTATGTAATTGCGTTTTAACTGTTAATAAATCATGTGGCATTTTGAGTATCAAGCAGATCCTAAAGAGACCGTACATTTTTTTTTTTATAGAAAACCATCCGGTGAAAAACTCTTTATAACTGAGTAGAAAAGACTCAAGCCTGAAACACAAAAATCTAAACTTAATAAACCGTATACCCTAAAATTAGACGCTCGGGATTATAAGTAATAGATAAATAAATTTTCATCCCAAGCTTACTTCAGTAAAAGACACTTAAAAAACCCAATTTTTCGCCATGAAAAACTGTTCCGCGAGTTTAAGTGTTATAAAAATGGCCGTTCTTTAAGAGCCAACACAATTTTTATAGCGCTCTTTAGAGGTTTATGGCTAGCTGTCTCCAACCTCTAATGAGGAGTAAATCAACCAAAAAAAATTATCTTGGAATTTCGCAACTTTTCCTCCTCAAAAGAGAATGAGGCAAAAATCGCTCCCCTCTTTCTAAAGTGACCTTTAAGTTTATCTAAGGAAAAGGAAGTTAAGTTTGAAATGTCCTTTTCCGAGACCTACGAATTATGGACTTTTAGAGACATTCAAACGCCAAAAATTTGTAACAAATTATGTTTATTCAATAAAGTTTTTTGATTCTTTAGATAAGATTGTATATTACCTTAGTCTATTGCCTGAAGGTGGGATGCAAACCTAGAATAGAGAAACTAAAGTAAATGTGATTAATGTTACAAATTCGCGATACTGTTTATAATAGTTGATAAAATTATAATTTATTATATTTGTATATTTCTCTAGAGTAGAACTTCAGATGCAATTTTAGATGGTTATTCTTATATTTAGTATTTATCCATCACATGAATTCACTGTTAGAAAAAAAGTTCAACCTTTCACCTAAAAGTGGTTCAAAAAAAGATGCAACCGAAATGTGGCGAAAAGTTGCACCAGGTTTTCGGTGCCCATCCTAGCACCGCGAAATAGGTAGAAGTTTGAACCGAAATCGGCGATACGGAAAGAACCGAGTCCGCGGTGACAGGTTGAACCGAAATAGGCGATACGGGAAGCACCGGGAATACGGTGACAGTTTGAACCGAGATAGGCGATATGGGAAGCACCGGTAGTACGGTGAAAGTTTGAACCGAGATGGCCGATATCGGAAGCACCGGCTCTACATTGACAGAAAATAAGGTGTTTTTATTAGTATTATATTAGGATGCATTTACCTACTAGTTTTTTTAAATTATTTTGTTCATATTCCTTAACACTCATTTTTTTACACAAAATTTCATTTATTTTCATTATGGTAATTCATATAAGCTGAAAAAGAGTTTGTGCCACATCATTTAGGTTTGAAGTTCTTTTGAATTTTTTTTTCAGGCAGTCAGACTATGTCTAATGTAGATTTATATTATAAAATTGAACTTTTTTCTTTAAATTATGTGTATAAGTATAACCTTATTATTTCTAAACCAAAGGAACCCAATTTTTTTCTGTAAGATAACAAGGAATAATATAAAAATAATCAATTTCAAGGTAAATTTTTTTATGTATATACTATAAAAAGGTTTTTTGAGATAACAAGGTTATACTGTCATTAAAAAATACAATTTCATAATAACAGAAAATTTATTTTACCAACTTCTCAAACTTATAAAATGAATATAAAACATGAACAATATCAACAATTTTTCGGAAGAAATTAGATTTATTTAAAAAAAAATCCATATCAAAATACCAATAATGTAAAGAGATTTTACAATTTTAACTATTTCAGATTCTTATAAGGAATAACTTGAGTTCTGTACTCACTTTGAATTACAGAACATTCCTAAATTATTGCTACAATAACAATATAGGTTTTAAAAAATATACATAAACAACTATTAATTAGCAAGAATTAGCAATTTATTCATGGGATAGAATCAGAACAATTTGAATTTCCAACAGTTACATACATAAGATAAATAAATACACTAATAGACAGTATATACACTAAGAAATTAATGATCCAAGATCATGTATTTAGTGATTAAAACAGAATATCTCTTAAACTTGTATACTGATACTTATAAATGATAAGGGAGATGTTTTTAATGTAATGATACAAACAACAAACCAAATCAAATCAGAATTCTATAAATAAAATTTCATGTTTACTTTAATATCATATTTTAGATGAAAAAGAAAAATTCAATAATTTCCTTACATAACATTCTATCTTTCCAACATAATTAAATATTTTTGAATTGGTAACAAATTTTTTGAATAACAAATTTATTTACAATTAATCAAATCAAATAGAACAAGAAAAATATCTATATCACCTGGGATTGCAACGATCCATATTAGGTGAACGAAACATATGGATGGATATATTTACAAAAACTAAAGCGTGATGAAGTTATAAACTAAAGTGAACAATACATGAAAATAATATAAGAAAATATAAATCGATAAGCAGCATATATGTTTATAAATTAGTTAGAGCTAAAATAATAAAATTGACATTCAGAACATCCTAACATAAGCAAATGTATTCAAAAACTTTTATTTCTACAATGTAATCAGAACAACAGTTTTAATGCATCTTTAAGAATAATTTTTTTATCTTTTATTAAATCCAATTTAATTATCTCTTAGAATAAAATTTAAGCCAACAACAAAAACATAAAAATCATACTATACTTTAATAGAAGTACTCAACACTTACTTTTTAAATGAATCCACAGCAATCCAATTTCCACGAGTCACGACAACAAAACGACAAAATGGCCGATGGAGGATCAAAAATCTCGATTCTCGGTTCAATCAGGCCGCACCGAAACCCTTGATATCTTTCACCGTAATCTCGGTGAAACCATATTTTCTTCGGTGGCAACGATTTTGCATCGCACCGAAATTCTGGTGCAAGCCTTAAAATCTCAAACATTTCACCAGAATTCTGGTGAAATATTGAACTGGTTTTTTTAACAGTGTTCATATAGCATTGTCGTTTTAAACATTGGATGCTGTATTCATAAAAGCATAATTGTATTGAGAATTTCATAAGATTAATTTCTCTGGTAATAGGACAACTTTAAAACATGTTTACTCCCTGACTAATTTCAAATATGAAGAATTTACATTAAAACATAACAATCTTTCTTAAAAAGGTAAATAGATAGTCTTGAAAGAGCATAGGCCAACCTGTAGAGGTGTACAAGTATTTTCGGCAACACTATATGTAATTATTCTATCAGAAGAAACAGTCTCTCTTAAGTAAAAGGGTTTCAGAGGACTCAAAAGTTCTGGAGTTATGAACACAATGCTAACATCAGTTGTCATAAAAACGGAGCTCATAACGAAAGTCAAATGAAAATCCCCCCCCCCCCCACATTCAAAACAAAAACGTCCTCCCTCATTTCCTCAACTGGCTAAAAGCCCCAAAACCCAAGGAATGAACTCGGTTTCCCCATTCGGAAGTGAAATTTCTTTAAGTGAAGCTCCACAAATTGCACCCAACATAAGGGCACTTAACATTCGATGGCCAAATGACTTGAAAATGCAACTTTCCATCAGGGGTCATTCAGAAAATACTTAACTTTAAGTTAAGGGTATCTCCAGTATGTTCTTTTGATGGAATTCGCCATATTTAAAATGAACTCTTACATTAAATTTCTTGTAGTTGAAAAATGATTATTTACAATCCACTAAAACATACTCATGAAATGTGTGCCTTCTTTTTTTACGATATAAAAAACTGAAACTACTTTGTAGCAGAAAATTTAGTTTTCTCTTTCGCCAAACAATGTTACATTAAATACGTAGTCTACGTCTAGAAATCTCAGAAGAAAAAGTATCAGCTAAAGTTTTTATTTTTATGGAAATTTGTTTCTGGGGTCTTTCAAAAAAAATTTAACCAGTGAAGTCTAAAACTTAAACTGAAGAAATTAAAAGATGTTAGGAAATGAGCAATCATAGTGAAACAGAAAATAATTGTGCTAAAGATTTTAATGTTGCTTACTACCCAAAAGGATCATGTCTAAACGATGTTTAAAATCTGATCATGATTTAAACGATTTCAACTTACTCTACAAAGTTAACGGCTTTTAACCACGTTTCAATTAGTTTTATCAATGGCTTTTAACCATGGCCATCACACACAGTTTATTTATTATCTAGATTTTCAATTAACTTCTTAAACTTCCATTATTTATATTTCTTGTGTCATTGACCATTTGATTTGTTAAACTATAAAATTATGCTCTTAACTTAATTCTGCTTAGCACTTTCATCAACTTACTTTCAAAAATAGGTTACTTATTTAAAAGAACTATTATCACTATAAACTGAAACAAAGTTGTTAAATCAGCAAAACGTACTGCGCAAAGTAGAATATCAAAAGATGCCAATTCTCAAATTGAAATTAGTTTTGTGTTAAAAAAAGGAAGAAATAAAATACCCTTAACCTTTTACCTGCCGATGTTCCCAAATGGGAACATCACTTTAGGGAATTTTTTCACCACTTAATTTTTCATGCAGGAATTTGATACTTGGTAGTTAGCAACTCAAAGATATGAAGTTATTTTACATGCAAAAGTTTTTCATGTGCAATTTAATCCTTTTTGTGGAATTTATATCAAAATTACAGATTTTTGGCTCTCTCAAAAGTTGCACAAGTTTCAATTTATGATAAATTTAAATAAATTTAGTTTTAAATAATAATACTGTGTTTAGGTAGCTTAAGTACACATCTTTTCAATTGTCTTGGCAGAATAGCTTCATATTCCAATTTCGGAGAGTAATTACCAAGTCAACGTATATGTTCCCAAATGGGAACATCGGCGTTTGGGGTATAGTTTTTGAGGGGATTTTTATAACATGTAAAAATTCAAGTTATTTCTTATTTATTTTAATTTTTTAACCTTTTCGGTCTCAAAGGATCTAAACAGGTTAGTAATGATGTTTTAAATTTCTAATTCTATAATTTTAATTTTTTTACCTGATTTATAGAGGAATAAATGCCAAATCTTTATGGCAGATTCCTAATATTGTATATTTTTCTAACTCCCCGACAGGTTAATTTTCAGTAATTATTATTAGGGGTTATGCAAAGGGCATATTTGGAGTACTTCTGAGGACTTGGGTATTTATTTTGTTCAAGAGCTCTTTTTTACATAAAAATTTTAGGTACAAATTTGAAGAATTTTGAAAATAATGAAAAGTTTGTACATCTAAAAACACTCTTGTAAAGTAAGTTGGATGTAAGAGATATGTTGTTTAGTTTGGAATCTTCCATGAGAAACGCAGCTTTAATAAATCAATGGAGATAATTATGATAATCACTTTTGAAAGCTAATTAAATTTGAATGTAATTCATGGATTTTATGCTAGATATCCAGATAGAACAGTAATTAAAACTAATTTTTCACGCAAAAAGATAACTGTTTAGCTTTAAAACGCATGGGAACATTCTTTCGTATTTTTTATACCAAAAAATTACCCATTGTGTAATAAAAATTTACGGAAAAGTGTCACGCATGTAATAAACATGTAAATTTTTTCTTATGAAAATCTATAAAATTTTACCCAATTGTCCAACCATGGGAGTTAAATATGAAGAAACAGTCCAATATCATAAAAATGTTCCAAATTATTGAGTAGAAACCTATTTCAGTAGTTTTACTTGGATTAATTTTGAAATATATGCCTTTTGGAAATCCCCCTAAAAACTTCACTCCAAACGCCGATGTTCCCAAATGGGAACATCCTCAAAATCATACTTAGGATTTTTTTTCTGCCAAAAAATGACAAGAATGGGTTTAGTAATGATGAAACAAGCCATTTAAGCCGAAAATCAGAACTTTTCATTTGAAATTTGAATTGCGGCGTTTAAAAGGTTAATGCACTTGTGTGTCTCTAACTAAATAAAATTTTACCGAAATAATATTGATATTGATGAAACTCAAACATTCTCTCATGTATCAATGTAATTACTGCATCTGTGACGTAGAACGCAATTTATAGGCGGTCCCTCATCGCCCTCCGAGAAGGCGGAAAGACAAAACTCCTACCATCGATTCAAAAATGGCCACCGCACAAATTCCTTTCCATTAAACTCGAATTAGAACTTTTAACACTCGTCCGATTCAAACTCCCCCTTCCTCCCATTAGGTGATTCGGCTTCTAATGCAATGGCCGCGATTTAGCGCCGCCGATCAGAGACGGTTATTTCGTCAAGTAATTAGAGAGTGACGCATATCGAAGAGTTGAGTTGTTTCACTACCACTCCCCGAAAGAGTTTTAAGGATTGTGGAGGAATTTGAAACAAGATAACCGGCAATGGTGGTAGTTGAAGTTCCAATTAGCCAAAGAAATCACGAGATAGAGCAAAACCTGAAATGTTGATTTAAAAAAGTATAATTCTTTAAATATTTTCATGAAAGATGTATTTTAGTTTTTTTTACGTTTCATTACTACCGTAGAAAACTGACCTTCTTCTCCGAGTAATCAGTTGGATTGCAAATCTGTTTTTAAATTTAATTTGTTCTGGCGAGTAAAGATCCCCAAACTATTTTTGCAATCCTTCAGTTCAAACGGTCGAAATTTTTCTTCTTTTTAAGTTGACATAAAGTACTAAAAATACTTTAGATGTACTCAAAATGAAAAAAAAAAAACCCTTTTTAGAGCCTCCTGTTGACGATTGACGCATCACATGATGTTGGATAGTTTATTTTAAATTAATTTATTTTATGAACTCCTAAAACTTTTAAAAGACTTTGAAATATCCTTCAATTAAAATAATTAATACATATAATTACATTATGTTTAAAAGAGTAGTTCCCAATTATAATTCATAATTATAATACCCTCAACTTTTTTCATATGTATCAGCATAAAAATAAAAATTAACAAAGTTTGTAGGTTATTATATAATAGATTAAACTATGTAATGATTAAATAATAGACGGAAATAAGGTAATTAAATAAATATGTTTCAAGTCTCTTTCAAAATAATTATATTTCTTTAAGCAACAGAGTTAGTTACAAACCCTACTATTCACTAAATTATGTTGCTAAAATAAACTTCTTACAAAAAATTATGCAGTGCTTATGAACTTTAATTTATATCAAGTTACATGCCGAAAATTACACTTGACAGAGACACAGAATATTAAATTTCATAGCTCCATATTAATCTAATATAAAAGCAGTAAAAATTATCTTGAGGGCAAAAATCTTGGATCGATTTTGTCATCCAGCATATATCACTCTCATTTAATAAAGTGATTTTTTTAAGCATCTTTTTTGCTTCGATATCCAAGACACTTTGTCATTGAGTTAATAATATTTGAAAAGTAAAGAAGATGCAAAAAATAAGTTGCCTTAGACGGGGTTTCATATCAGTTCACGTTTTTTTCCCAGCGAGCCACTTTGAAGGATTGTTGAAGGGTACAAGTTAATTTATGATCCAGCTCTTATAATAAGAGGTAAATGAACAGCCGATGTATGCTCGTTTCTGTTTGGTTTTCAATCTTTTTTTGTGTGTGAGAGACTTATTGATTGACTAGAATAAACCATGAATGTCGTCATAAGGTTTGAGAAAAACAATCCTTTATTCGTGATAAGACATGTATTCTGATAATTTAATTAAGAATGGTTTACACTTCTTGAACGAGGAATACTTTTCTTTAAAGATTAATATAGCACAAAAATATAGCACAGATACTTTTTAAAGAGAACGTCTAACATAAGGTATCATTGCAATAAAAACTAATTATAAAAACATTCATTCATTAAAGCTCCCAAAAGAAGTTATAAAGATAAAGTGTAATAGTAGTTTTATTACTCTATATTTAACCAATTGTCAGAACTGATGCTAGAAAAGTTTACCTATGAAGAAACAATTTGAATGTGAAATTCTTTAGGATGAGCACTTTTTTGTTACCCATTAAAATCTGCAATTAATTATTTTTTTGCCGTGTTAAGGTTCTGTTTTATAAATTCAAAATTCAAGCAAAAGTGTTTTTAAAAGGATAAAAATCATTGCTTTTTGTTAAATACTTCGACTTTTCAACTTTTTATGCAGCTAATAAATAAAACTTTAAGCGTGTAAAATTAAAAAACTAAAGAAAAAAAATCTGATACATTTAACCATTTACTAAAAATTGCTATTATTTTAAATCCCTAACTCTTGAGATGGTTTAACTATTTAGTTTTCAATACCATTTTCTTTTCATGATAACGTGTATGAAGTTAATGGCGTGATTAAAAGATTCATTGAACTGAGACGAACTATGTAGCATTGATGGAATTATTAAAACGTTACACGATCTGAACTCGTTAAAGTATCTCATTTACCGCAAACAGCACGATACCGTAAGCCTTCCCTACTCCAGGGACCCAATCCAACCGTTCCACCAACTCGTGAACCTAATCCAAAGAACACCTCATAAGACAATAAAAAACTCCCTTCCACAATCCAAGTCGTAATTATTTCTGTCCACGTTCCCTTCCTTACGCATCATACCCGAACAAACTTTCTCCCTCTAAGTGATGAAATTATCCCCTCTCTCTGGATCAGGGCCTTCGCTTTTTTCAATTAGCGTTTTTCGCCCTGCCGTAATCAGAGGGAAAAAGAAGAGGGGAGAAATCCCTTTCCCAGGAATGACCTTTTGCCTGACTTATCAGCTTAGCCTCGGAATAGGATGAATAATTTACAAATAGATCTGGACGGCGGCATTAGAGCAGATGATCCAAGCTGAGGAGTCCGGATGGACGTTATTTTAGCCACGACTGCAGTGGATAATTACTGCAAGGCACATTCAAACAAAAAGGTTAGTTTTGTGTAGTGAAAATAGGGTAAATTGGTTTTTTTTAAAAGACAATATATAAATTCTTGAGAGCTTAGAGCCAAATTAAGGTGAAAAAATAGTCCCATTCTCTACCTTATAGTTCACAAAATTATTTGGATTGAGTATGATTAAGGAAAGAGTTTTATCTGTTAGCTCTCAAAAACCAGTAACTCGTATCCCAAGTCAAAATCTTGTGAAGACAAATTATCTATTTAGAGGAAGAGGGCTGTTCTTATATACTTAGATAAGAAGAGCGTTTAGCTAGGCAAGATTTTTTTATCTTATAATATTCCACTATTATACATAAATTAAATTATTACATTATAATTGACTGAACAAGGCATATACTCATGGCCATATTTTATGATAACTACTATTAATGTTCGTTAAATTATTATTTATTTCTTACTTATCAATCATTTTTACTAAATACAAAGTTATTTTTAGCTATTTTTGACTTCTAAATTTCAGGCAAGTTTTTTATTGAACTTGAAATTGAAATGTACGATGTATTCTCATATTATACCCAAATATCAGCATAATATCACCGTCACACCAACTAATTCAAATAATTTGCACCATCCTTAAAGCACATTATTCATACAGTTATACCCTGTCAGAGCAGAGCTTGTTCTAACCATCACTCGCTTATAATCCTCTGGATTAGCCTTGAGTTGTTCGGGTTTCGTTACGGATAAATTCAGACATTCAGATTTAAATTCAAATTCTATTACCCTCGACTCAAAAGGGTATCCCCTATGGAAATATCTCTCCAAACATTTTCAGTAGCTATGTATATGGATAGCGCTTGGCATGACTATGAAACTACTTTTACAGTAACTCACAACTCTTGAAAGACTAGATAAATTTTAAAAACTCTTAAACGGGGTAACAACCCTCTTTAATACCAAAGAGTTTCACTCCAGATATTGACAATAAACCTTCACAGCCTGGGTTTTCTCAAAAAGAAACTATTCCTGGCCCGTTTTTATGGGGCTTCTAGTATCCCACAAATTTCAAATCGCTCGAGCTCGGTCCCACTTCCGAAATAGGAAAAAATCATTGGTTTCAAGCATATTAACGGTTTTGGAGATGATACACTGAGCTGTGAATGGCAAAGCGGGCTAAGTCATAGGTGGAAAGCGAGTTTTCCATGTTCATTTCAAATTAATTTTATTTGTATACAACTGCATATTTGTGTGATTTTTAAAACAAGGTATACATTCAGCAAAGTTTAATACATTTCGAAACAAAATTTTTGAAATTAGATTTTAGATTAAAACTACCAGAAACTATTTTTTTAAAAATTGTGACTTGGTTCATTTTTAAAATTAAGGGAATGTGTTTCGGTGGAAGTTATTTTTTATAGTTCAATCTAAAACGGAAACTTTTATCATGTTTCCTCTTTTAGTAGTACGGGAATCGTGTGTGTTAGGGGGGTAAAACGACCGAGAGCTTTCGATCTGTTTGGAATCGTTGGATACTTTTATTTCTTTTGCATGTTTTGTTGTACTTCTTTTAAACCTTATAATGAAAGATAGTATCGTTATTTAGATATGGTTTGGGGAGATAAAAGTCAATCTACTCCCATTCTTGAGGGAAGAGTGTATTTTACTTTATAAAAAGATAATTTTATGTTTACTGATAATTCATAAAACATTTTTTTTTACATTTTCTAATTGCTTTTATTTGTCTAGGTCTCCGTTATAAAAAAGTATATACGTCTTTATGGAACATTATTACCTCTGAAACGTTGTACAGTGATGAAACGCCTATGACAATTCATTGTGGAATCAGTAGGTACTATTAACCCGGTGGGACGCGCACCTACCGGACGAACGTTGAGACTCGCGGGGGTAATGGAATAACCCCAACCCTTTTAGCTCTTTTCTACATAGATAAAAATATTTTTTTTTTAATTGGAACCATAATTTTTTAGACATTTGAACTGAACTGATTAAAGAAAACACATTTTCTATAGCATTTATACGCTTAATAAATAATGTATTAAGTTTGATAATAATTTTTCTCATTGCACAATAAGTGCATGTATAACCGAATAACATAATAATTTCACTGTAAAAATAATTTTAATTACTTTTTAAAAGTATACACCCGTTTTTGTTATAGTTTGGTTTGATAAAGATAATCGCGACCTATGGAATGTAAGTGATTCTTGCAAACAAAACTTGAGCACAAATTTCAGATTCTAGAAGTTTTTATATCCTTATTCCTCACACAAATATTACGCTTTAAAATCTTGATTTCTTTTTTGGGGTTCTTAACAGAACCGCCACGATATTTTTCTATTTTCACAAAGTTCATTGTATAAACTATGTTTATTCACTCATTTGTTATGTAATCAGTCACTCGTAAGTGGAAAGGTCAAGTCTTTGATGAAACGTCGTCTATTTTTAAACCAGATGTTCATTAAATTCAAATGTTTTTCTTGTATTTCTCGCATCAACATTTAGAATGGAATAAAAGTTGACAGGTGGTTATATATTTAGTTTTACGCGTGGTAGAATAAAAAATAACATTTGCCTTTTATAATCCTAACACTCAAAAACTGATATTGTTCTAAGAAAATTACATTAAAGTCAATGAGAAAACTGCAATTTCTTTTGCCTGAAATCAAAGCTTTCTTGGAAAGGAAAAACAAGTTAGCCTAAATCTAAATAATTCCACAAACTCATGAATTTCTTTGAGTAGTATTAAATTCTAAGTTGATTTTGAATAAAAAAATAATGAAAACCTTAGCGGAAATTGTCTTTTGTACTTTATCTTTTTTATACACTTCCAAAAAATACATAAAAAATTATGAAAACGTAGAAAAACCACCTCAAATCGAGCCCTGACACTGCATCTCGCACGCGAAAGAAGTGATCTGCAGGATTAACGAAAAGCATCGCGGGGGTCATTCCATAGCCCCAGTAACAAACAAAGTGGGCCTGGGGGGCGGAAGAATGAATGGAATTCCATGAAACCACTCAAGCATGTAGATAAGGGTCAGTAACTCAGCTACTGATAAGGAAGGAATGCACAGGTGAGTAGTTTTCCGTAAAAACGAATGTCAACGAGAGCATGGGGTTATAAAATGACCCCGCGCGTCCCAACGGGCTAAAGAAATAAACATTTGTATTATAATTTATAAACAAATTTTAGTACATCAACTGATAGTGAGTTTTCCTTTACTAATTAAAGAAAATTTTGGTTAAAATTTTCAAGTAGGCCTTTAATTTTTTTTTCTACTTAAACCAGTGCTTCTCAAACTTTCAATATTGCTGACCCATTTTTATTTTCATCGCGTCACCTTTTATGTAGCGAAAATGTATACAATGAAATGATAATATATTTGGACGCTAAAGCTACAATACAACCTTAGTCCAAGACATATTTTCGGAGGGGTTCAATCCCGAGGGAAGTAACTAGACTTTTGATTCTGAAGGCGTACAATATCAAATTAAGACTTTAATAATTACTTTTTAAAACATTTAAATGCATAATTAGAACATTTTTTTATCAAATATTTAGTTATGTATAAGTCCTTTCCCCGAATTTAGTTAGTCCTTCCCCAGTAAAATTTAAAAAAAATTAACCCTTAAAAACAGAATCTTAACTCGTTTTTGTACACTTCAAATTTCAGGAGGGGCCCAGGCCTTGTCTCGAGACACCCCTAGGGGGGATTTGAAATCACACAGTTTGAGAACCGCTGAGTTGAACTATTATATTCATGAATTATTTTGTCAACATTTAGTTCTTACTCCTTAGAAAATCAGTCCAAATTCACGAATAAATATCAAGATTGTCGAAATTTAAATTAAAGAATACAATACTGCATATTTTGTTTGTGTTTATTACTAATTTCCGTGTTATAATATTTTTATTAAATATTTGAACTCTACATTGTATTCGCATTGTGTTCATAATCATTTTCAATCACGATAACTTTAAAATAAAACAGATAAGTGAAACTACCATACCAGGTACTTTTTATATAATAAATAAGAACAACAAAGAGATTTTATTGAATTAGTTGGTTGATTGTTTTCATGAAAAATTCGTAACTGATTTAGTTCATCAGAAATACAATTCAAATATTGTAATAGTAAGTGACAGTGTGTAAACTCACTATTCAAATATTGTAATAGAGATTTAAAACAAATTTAACAGAAGCTTACAGTGAAACAATTGTTTATTTACACATGTAACATTTTATTTTCATAGTTTTTATCCTCCTTTTAAAACTACATTGCATCAAACTATGAATGGTGAGGCTCTTCAATATTTTAACTTTGGAATGAAATGCCTGGCTATTTAAAACTACAGCCAACTTTTTTTTCAAGGGAAGCTTTAGAACATGTTCCCAGTTTTTCGATACCAAAGAAAACCACTGTTGAAATTCTGAAAAATTCGCCATTTCTGTTAAAGGTCTCGTTTAAAAAGAACTATAAAAGAAAGTCGTGGTTTCATGGGATTATGTAACGACAAAAAATATTTTGAATCTTCAGCATGAATTTGTTAACAATATAAATTTATTATTTCAGTGTTGAGAGTTGAAATTTAATACCTGTGATTTCCCATATGAAAAGACAAGTAAATTAAAATAACCCTGAATTAAGTACATCAGAAGCAAGAAAATGTAAGTTATTGCATAAAAATATATATGTAAGTAGAGTATACACTAGGGTGTTTCAAAAAATTTTTTTTTTGAATTTCCCAGATGCCCCCCCCCTCAAGTTCTTACAAATACTAAAACATTATTACCTGCAAATTTTCAGGTCTCTAGGACGATTTTTGACCCCCGCGCCCTTCAAAAGTAGGTTTCCCATGTTAAAGTATAGGGAAAATATTGAAAATATCGTCATTTTTGGTTCTTTTCAATTTTACGAGCCTTAACGCAGTCAATATCGAATTAAAACCTATACATCATCTTTGGGACATCATTGCCTCAAAATCCTATCGGAAAAATATTCCATGGCACCTATTGGGGGGTTGTTACACGGGGGTGAAAAGCGAGCTTTCACCGAAACAGAGGATGCTTGCCGCGGGTGCTGGTTATGCTCGCCGGCGTTTGCGGAGGGACCTGGATAAAAGCCTATTTAGGTGTTTATTGAACCTTTTTCCTAAGATACTTGATCATTTGGAACCCATCTGCCGGGAGTTGTGTCTGGACCCCCCATGAGAGGCCTTCATCCAGCTCCCGCCGCAAGCGCCGGCAAGCATCCTCGTTTTTCGGTGAAAGCTCGCTTTTCACCCCCGTGTAACAACCCCCCAATAGGTGCCATGGAATATTTTTCCGATAGGATCTTGAGGCAATGATGTCCTAAAGATGATGTATAGGTTTTAATTCGATATTGACTGCGTTCAGGCTCGTAAAATTGAAAAGAACCAAAAATGACGATATTTTCAATATTTTCCCTATACTTTAACATGGGAAACCTACTTTTGAAGGGCGCGGGGGTCAAAAATCGTCCTAGAGACCTGAAAATTTGCAGGTAATAATGTTTTAGTATTTGTAACAACTTGAGGGGGGGGCATCTGGGAAATTCGAAAAAAAAATTTACCATAGACTTTCGAAACACCCTAGTACACATGTCCGAATTAAATAAATATTTATGGAAAACTTTAGTATGTTTTTTTTTTCTAAACTTTATTTCTGGATGTAGTAAACTATGAATTACACTTTACCAATTTATAGCACCTTTTATTTTATTAAGTAAATATAAGGTTTTTGAAACTAACGGATTTCTGAAATATTATAATATACTTATTGAAATTTTGTCTAAAATCTGGTCACAAAAGGACTGGTATGTATTAATTAATTATAAACTTTATATAGTGTTACTTCTAGTTTAAAATATATGTCAAATTTTATTTCGTACACATATACTTTTAAAAGAATAATTTTTACTTGATTATTTAAATTAAATTATCAAACTCCTTTAATTGTAACTCTCAATGACCTACTTCATTTTTTATTATTTTTACTTATATGCATGGTTTCAGAGGCAAAATCCAGATTTTTCACACAAATAAAATATGAAGAAAAAGATTTCGTAAAGGTTTTTAAAGAACTTATATTCATAATACAAATTATATTTATAAAGGTTTTGTCGATTTTTTGTGGTATATTTCATGACACAAACAATGTGCCTAACTATTTCCAAGAAAAGCATAACAAGCTTTTAAATGAAATTCAGAAATACGATATCTATTAATAAATAATTTTATGCATTATTCATAAAGAATGGGCTTATGAGTAGAATTTTAAACTTGAATTCAAATATATGTATTGAAAGAACTGTAAAATAAAGTTATTTGCCAAAGAATAAGCATGCAATGTATCCAAGCAATTTACATAAAATGTTATCAGAGTTATTACATTAAAATTTCATTATTTTATCCCTTTGGTTTGAAATACGTCATAACAGCATTTCTCCCTCAAATTATACTCCAAGTCAAAATACGTTTCATTACTGATTAATGAATCAAAGACTAACAAAGGATGTCTCTGTCAAATGAGGAAGAAGACGAAATAAACCTTAGTTATATGAATAATTAAATGAATTTAATTACAAACGAAATGAGAAAATCCAGGGTTCTTGAATTCGGGCTGAATATATGAATCATTTCAGGATTTTTTCCCAAAGGTACTTAGAATATCTTATCTTCATTGTGATTGATCGGTATCTTCAGATCTTGGATATTGAATTTGAAGCTTGATTAAAAATTTGGAAGCGCAATTCCACTGTTCTCAGTAAAAACGGCTTAAGTCAATAGAAAGAAATGACTTGACAATACCTTTTGTGTCACTTTCATTTCCTCCCATAATCGCATTACTTTTTTCCCGTTGTCATATTCAAAGTATAGGGTAATTCACGATGCAATTTTTAAAGTCAGTTTAATTTATGGTAAACAGAGGCGGATAGAGTTACTCTTTATTCTTACCACTGACTTAATTCATTTTCAAAATGAAGAGAAAAATGATACATCAACTAAGCTCATCTAAGGATGATTTGATTTCATAAAGATAAATCCACAAAATAGAATTTCGGGTTCATGAATACTTTTTTTTTTAGATAACCGTAGCAATACGTGGTGGTATTTAATAATTTTGATGAGCTTTATAATAATTTAAAAGTTAAGAGGATTTTTTTTTCTTTCATTTTGTTTAAAAAAATGTTTTTACAAAGTTTATATCACATTTAAACCTATCTATATGTCCCAGTTACTTGTAGTATTTCGCTTATTTGAATAATAAATGAGTGGTGCTAATAGTACGAAGACACGGAACTGCTTTGAATAGAACCCTTAAAACGCTCCTTCAGTTAGGCAGACTTTACAAGTCTTTATTTTCTAAAAAGCTCTCTATAGCCTGAAAATAATAAACTTTATTTTTTTTTTATAATTTCCAAGTACTTAAAGTAATTTATTTAGCCCATAAAATAGAAAATGTATCATTTTCGGGTAATAAGGAGCGTTTTAGGAAGTACCTAAAAACCTAAATTTACCTAATTGAATATCACGTTTTTAGGGGTTACTATATATGTATATTTAGAGCATTTTTCCGCACAAGATGTCTTTTCAAAATTGGTGCTGCTCTACATCTTTGTATAATGTACAAATTTAGAAAATCTAAAATAGTTTTGAAAATAAAAATTACAACTACTAAACTTGCTGGCAGGGGGGTGTCTATAGGGGTCTAATTGAATAGTGCACGGGTATTTGACTATACCTGAACACCCATTTTATGACTATATCTATGATGGACAGGACTTTTGAAGCACCCTGAATAGTGTATATCAAAAGGGATAAACAGATGATTAATTAAATTATCTTTAAAGGAATCGTGTAATTATTTAAATTTAGTTATGATGTAAAAATGGGATACGGCTGATGGGCCACAAAGATGGCGGTCAGTACATAATTCATCTCCAGTCTGAGTAGTCTGCGGACTTCTATTGGTAAGAGGAATCCCCACTCTAAATGATAAGGAATTTGACCATCTGACCGATCTCTAATTCCAAAATCAAGCATTCCATCAATACTCCTCACGAGACCGTTTTATGATTCGACATCAAATTCTGCTCATTCCAAATAGCCCCTTACCGTTATGTCATTTTCGGATTTATATCATGCACAACTTCTAATATTCATATACGGATTGTTGTTCCAATCTTAAGTACTTCGTATGTTGTCAAATAGTAGAACGTTGGCTGAATACTGATTATACGGAATTAAAAATACCAATTATTGGATATCGAATGCCGTAAATCTTCGGCAGGGCTCAGAAAAACTGACTGTTAAAAATAAATTATATGAAATTGCATAATAAAAAGTAATAGTCGATCTATTACATTTATAATTACAATTATACCTTTTACAACAGCACACACACAGAGAAAAGAAACTCATCACAACAATAAAATAACAAAAATACAAACTGATACATATCTTTTAAATATTGTGAGATATTATAGGAGCAATAGTTCGTACATGATATCAAAATGCATATTCCTGTGATTATTGACAACGCTATTGGGATTTATTTAGATATTGTAAAAAAATATCTATTAAATATCTGCATATATGTTATTTTTAGTTTGTTAGCTACGCACAATATTCTTAAGGAGCTTTTGGGACATTTTTTAGTCCACACCATGAAATATTTTATGATCATATCAATTTGAAATTTTTGGTGATTCTTAAGTTAATGCTTTGTCCTTAGCTTATCCTAATATCAACGTTATTTTTTTTTTAAATTTTCATATGTATTATTTAGGGAACAATCTAATGATGATGTCTCATCAGATACATGATCACCTAATTATATTTTCAGTAAAACCAAGCAGAAAAGCTTGAAAATATAATAAAAATATAATTTCGTTGCTCTGTTTCAAACGGCTATATTCCCATAGGTAAACAAAAGAAGTGATAAAGTAATTGATTCTCAAATTCCTTTTATGAATTCCTTTTTATTCCTTCATATACTTTCAGTAAATTAGTTTTAATACGTGTCGAAGAGAGAAAAAATTAAAGATTGGCTAAAAGACACGAGCAATACTTTTTCTGAAAATGTAAGATAAAATTTCTTACATTTTCTTATTACAACTTAATTAATAAATATAATATCCAAAATATAAACCTCTATTGTAATAGCTGAGTGAATAGAAATAATTTATTATTCAATTTTCTTACACCAGGCTAAGGAAAGAATTCCATTTAATAGGCTAATAAAAATTACAACATATATTTACATTTCAAACATCTAAGAACACAGACAGCATAGTAACAATTTGTATAAATGTTATAATAAAACATGTAGCACTAATTAATGGGAGAATAGGCAAGACAAAAAAGTACCGCACATCATACTAATTTATATTAAAATAGAAAAAACTCATCATCTCCAACCTTTTCCTCCGTTAGATGTGTTTTTGATAGAGAGGAAGTCTCCAGGGAAAACGCAAGTGTTACTTCTGCATGATATCACATGTGCCGGTTCTTAATATTTCTGTCAGTGACATCTAAAGTGTGATAATTACGTTCTGTTGGAGGGAGAAGAAGCGAAAAACTTTTCTGGGGGAAGGAAGCGTTTTGTTACTTATTTGTTCCTTCCGGTTATCTCCTCATTAGGGACTGGGAGTTAATGAGAAATTAAGCTGCTTCATTTCGATCTTGCGGGGGATCTTTTCATTAGATAAAATGGGAAATGAGGAAAATCAGTGGCAAAAATTAAGCTTAATGATTTTCAGGAAAGTATAATATGTGATTTTATACCATATAAAGCCTTGTTTCATCCGTGATCATCTTGTGTTTAGTTTTTTTGGCAAATCAGCATCTTTGTATCTATTTAATTAATAGAGATCAGCAGTAAATCGCAATTAATTTTATCTAGAATGAAAAAAAAACTGATAGTTAGAAGAAAAGAGACTTGGTCAAAAATACAAAAATAAATGTAATTTATCTCTCAATTTTAAGTACAATTTAATTGTGATTTACTATTACTATTACCTTTATTTATTATTAATATATTATTTTCAAACATTATAAAAAGTGATAATTTGATCATCTAATCTATTAAATCACATTCTGCCTGCATGGGAATGTGAATACGATGGATCAATTGCAGTTACATACCCTATGCAGTTAATTACTCATCTAAGCAGTTTGGAGTTGATTTAATTATTTTTCTGTAATTTATTTTAATAAACTATACATTATTACAATAGCCAGTGTTGGGGTGAAAATTGTAAAATCCTATTTTATATTTAACTAGCTGACTTACCCGGCCTTGCACGGGTTGAGTTAATTCATAAATATTTTAAAAAGTTTTTCAAGTTATGTCTTTTTTTTTCTCTCTGGATTTCTTTTTTGGAACTTATCATCCCGTCGTCTTTTTCATCACAGTTCTTAACTGTAAAAATATACCCTAACTCATCCCGTCCCGCATTTAAATTTGGCTGTTACCTTTAAAGAACAATCAAATTGAAATCATCAGGTTTATCAAGTTATATGTCTTTTCTTTTTCTGCATTAGCAGTCACTTATCATCCCGTCACCCCCGTCGTGTTTTTCTTCCCGGTTCCTTACTTTGAAAATATACCCTAACTCATCCCGCCCCGCTTTTAACTTTGGCTGTTAAAGAATAATCCAATTTAAATCATCAGGTTTATTGAGTTATATGGTTTTTCTTTTCCTGGTTAGCAATCACTTATCATCCGTCGTCCCCGTCGTCTTTTTCATCCCGGTTTCTTACTGTGAAAATATACCCTAACGTATCCCGTCCCGCATTTTACTGTGGCTGTAAAAGAACAATCCAATTGAAATCATCAGTATTTTGAAATTTATAGTTTAAAATCTTAAACAAAATTTCTATGAAGAATTTCCGATGTCCTTTTCAAAAGTTACGCTTCGGTTTTTATAAATCACTTGATAAAAACTTAGGAAGTAAAAATCACAACCCTCTTTGAGCCCCTTGGGAATAATTTCCTACAGGATGTTACAAACCGTATATGAAGTTTCTATCGTTTCCCAAAAATGATATTAATTTAATCAAAAAATAATCCCTATGTGTAATTCAGTCAACAACTCCCGCTGCCAAAGCAAAATATTTAACTATATACCTAATTTAATTTATATTCAAAAATGATAAGGAATCCATTTTTATTTGCATGATCCTACATCTCCAAAAATAAAAACATTTTTATCAAAATAATAAAATGCTTGATAAATCTCATTTTCCTTTTATCATGATAGCCAACTTCTTAGTAAAAACGGTTTTCTAGTACTTAACAATAAAAATTTAGTGAATGTATAAGTCTAGTAAACCATGCCCCATGAAACAATGAAATAATTTCAGCTCTGTTTCCATGGAAACCATTTATTTTAGCCTTTCCATAAATATATTTATTTTAGAAAAAAATTAAAATTACAAATAAAGGAAAATGTTGTTTCAAAATTAATTATTTGAATTTATATATTTCCTGAAAATTGTTATAATTTTGAAATAGAAATTTACACTGTGTTTTTCGTCTTAATTTGTTATAAATTATGAAATTATATTTTATCACATGAGGCCAGACGAAACCTCAAGAGAGAAATAAACCTACTGCAATTTACGCATTTCAACAATGCATAATGCTATTTCAATGGGAAAAACGGAGTAGAAAAAGCGCCGAAAAACAGGGAAGGAGTCGTTGGATTTTAAAATCGTTTCTTAGTGCGCGTCGCATAGCAGAGAGGAACGTCTCTGTCAAATTTCAAAGCTCTGGGTCCGGTAGTTTTGGAGATTCCGTGTTGAGTGTTTGTCACTTACCAGTGAGTCAGTCAGTCAGTCAGTCAGTCAGTGGTATTTGGCTTTTATATATATAGATAAATTGTGGATTACTATATATTCATCGGAGCATATTCGGAGTTTCATTTTTTACAACCGAATAATTGTCTTTTAAATTGGAAGTTTCTGGATTTTTCAGGGACAATAATAACTATAACTACGGGTTAAAAGACTGAAATGTTAAAGGGGTCATGTCTTGTTTGTCCCCTGTGCAAGACAGGGCATTTCAGCTAGTAGCTAACATTATAAAAGTGATAATTTAGCATAGTCCTTAGTTAGCTTAGCACTAGTTGATTTAATTTTTCAACACGCTTCTTTAAAATAAAGAAAATACTCCATTGATATTTAAGATCTTATTTTATCCTAAATACGTACATTAAATATATCCTAATCTATTTTAAAATTTTGATTGCCTTTTGTCCAAAAATTACCATACGCCTCCCTCGAAAATCAAATTGCATTTATGGTTGGCCCCCCAAAATGAATCTTCTTTTATTTGTAACATTCAAAACCTTTATTCAAGATCTAAAAGGCGAAAATATAGAGCGAAATACTTTTAGTAACATTTTTAAATCGAAAAGGTTGGACCCGTAGCAGTTTCAAGATAGACTTAACATTGAAGAGAACGATTTGTTCCAAGATATTAGGAGAAACTAAATTATCAAGAGACTCGGGTTCTTGAAAAGATTCTATGCCTAGTGGTTTTTTTCCTTCTCTTTTACAGTGTCTGTTATTTGATGCTGTAAAAGTCCCATCAAAAGTGGAAGAACAGTACTTACCTTCTCATTTACACATCGAAATGTTTACGTCAGCTCTCGTAGCTTTTGTAACTAAATTTTTTTTTTCTGTAGAAAATTTTAAAATATCTTAGATCTAGATTTGTTTTGGAGAAGAGATACGAGTATTTTTTGAATTGCTTAGATAATCTTGGAGATTGCGATGTCTCTTAGATTTTCAGAGTTTTGTCTTTATTTATGAGGAAACTGTAACAATTCTAAAAATTTAAATCATTTCTTTTCCTTCTACTACATAGGGATCCTCTTATAGCATCCTACTCTTTCAAAGTAAACTTCAAAACAAAAGACTGGATTCTTGTTGTAAATTTGTAATGCTTCATACAAAAAAAAAGGATTCAAAATTGGTACTTAATAATATTTTAAGAATTTAGTAACAAATGAGGAAACTAAAAATCAACTCAACGTGTAGACTTTAATAATTATGAAGAAGAGGAAAAATATTTATCTTACATGATTTCTTGAAAGTTCCTTCTTCTCTCTCCCTTGGGTTTTTAGTTTTCGCTTGAAATTACAGTATTCCCAGTTTCTCTTTTATGTTCTTACTGTTTCCTTTTTATGTGAAAATAAACAAAGACACTTATTACCTATACATAAGAGTTTTAACTTCTTCAATATTGTTGTTAAATGTAAGCACAAAGAGACACGGAGATTTTTAATCTAGTAGAAGGCGGATAGCGTCAAACAAACATTTTACTTACTGTAAATTCGCTATTGGCACCCTGTATTCTTTACCACAATATAGAAACCTTTCTTTTTCAATACGTTTGTTTTGATTATTTCTAGTTTTATCTTAGAAAAAACTGCTTAGAAAAGTTAGCTGCTTAGAAAAGGCTGCTATAAATTCTGAGTTAGTAATTAATTCATGAAGTTTACACATTTTAAGGATTATAAAAAGTAGCGTTTCCTGTTTTTGGAAATCAGATGCTTAGTTAAACATAAAGTAATCCATAGTTATAAATATTCCCTGAAAATCGATAAAAAGTACTTAAACATTCTAAACTGAGTGTGCTCGAACCCATTTAATCAATACCCAGAAACAAAACTCGAAATCCCCTCCACAAATGTCTGCCTGTATTACGCATTCTCCCCAATTCCAATTTCAATCAGAAATTCTATCAGATTCTGCAGCTCCCTAAAAGGGCAGCAACAAAAATTCAATTCCTAAAAGAGCCAGACCTATCAACCCAATCAGGCATCAGCGAGAGTTCAATTTCCTGCTTGCCGGACGAAATAAAAGCTAAAAAATGAATGGAGATTTTCTTCCTTCATCAGGTGTTCGGGGGGGGGGAGCCCTGGCTTGCAAACGGACTATTTCATAAAACCCTCTTTGGTAAACTGAAATGTTTCCTAGAATGGACTCACTTGCAATGGTAGATCCGATGATAAGCTGCCACAAAAGCAAGGACTTAGTTTCTTTTTCCTTTTATGGATTCAGTAGACGCAATGTAGTCCATTTTTTCTTTTTAGATCGGATAAGAAATAACAATTATGATGTGTACTTTGCTTTAAGTTTACTAATTTAAAAGGTTTTGTTAAATTTTAAGTATATTTTAAGATGTCCTTAAAAACATTATCATGTGTATTTCAAATTTCTAGATTTACGAATTTTGTATAATTTTATAATAAAATATCAAAGTAAACTGGATGAGGAATAATTTTATTGTTTGTTATAGAAACGGGATATTATTGGATGTGACGTCACAGCGCGTGTAAACAACAGTGTTTCTGTTTTCGCGCCCAAACGCAAAACGAAATTTCAAAAATTTATATCTCAGAAACTAGGATAACTCAGAAACTTCATTTAAAAGTCATTCTTCATGGTTTTTTATCTACTATTTTAATAAAATTTAATCTCGAAACGTGCAAATACCTCATTGAGAAATTATCAATTCCTTTGGCTTTGAAAATGAGCAAGCATTTAAAACACTTAAAATCCAAATAAGTGTGTAAACTGGGACTTAATTGTCATAAAATTCGTACAACTGCGAGATACTAAAAACCATATAGGAAATAAGCACCGATTTATGATAAAGTGAAACAATGAGGTCCAGGGATTCTCCATACTTTTGATCATTACATCTTGTTTTAAAGAGAATAATTAGAAGTTAAAACGCAAAAGCTGAGAAACATGATCTTCTTTAACAGTTGCACTTTGAAACGACCATCAACACAAAATTTCGGGTTTCGCACACCGTAATGTAATCTCGGTCCGTTTTAATTAGAAAAGAGAACAGGCAACTTTCTCTCCACGGGGTCTTATAATTGAATTTTAGGGGACTAATTATTTCTATATTATGTGCCGCACACCTTAGAGAAACAAATTAGAACCTTGGAGTCATTATTGGAGTGTGGTTTTTAACTTACTTTTTTGCTTATTTTGGGGCTTTCGTTCGACAATGGGTTGGTCTCTTTGGTGTTGAACTAGTTTGCAGAGCAGTTCACTTCTTGTTAGTAAAAGGGAGTACCGAAGAGGATTAGATAGAAAATGGGGTGACTTAACATCTTTTCTAAGGATTTGCACTTTTGCATGTTAGGAAAGATAAAAAGGAAATAATCAAGTCGTATGTCAGTTGTTTATCAGCTATTCCCTAGAGAGTTCGTCTGAATAATATCAGGAAGGTTATGATTGTATTATATGTAAATTAAATGGATCATGATCTAATGAATTACAGTAGTAAAAATTATATTTCTATAATGAAAAAAATCAATTCAGTAAATTTTTTGAGGCTTATACTTTAGCAGTTTAACTTTAAATATAATAGGAATGGTAACTTTTTGAATATTTTATATAATTTTGATTAAAATGATGGGTATATATTAGGATTAGCCTAGTGCAAATCTCGACAATTGAACTTTATTGGCGGAATTTAACAAATTACACACATAAAAAATATAAAACAAAAAACAAAACTGTTGGTTGAGATATTTTAATTATTTTATATTTGCTTATTTTTGGGTGATTGAGAATACTTGCCTCTTGTACCTGGCTGATATAATAATATACGTATAATAGATATAATATGATATAGGTTTATAGGTAATACATAAATATTAGGAAATACATATGTTGAAAATCCTCAGTAAAAAACTTGAAAATGCAAATGAGTGCTGCTTATTCCTTTTTCTATCGATTATCTTTCATAAAAAACTAGTTGGTAAAAGTCCGGTTAGCAACATCGAAAGCATGAGTGTATTTGTTCAAAGTGTTTCTGATATTAGTATAAACTCTCGACTGGTTCTCATGATGAGCACAGTTCTAGCATACACTTTTTTTCAATATAGTAAACAGCCAAACAGTCTTCTGATCGTCAAAACTTACCGGATAAGATATTTTATGTGACTAACATAGGGTAAAATCATTTTGAACCAAATTCAGACCGTCTATAAAATAAATGTCCACATGTGAGAAATAAAATCATATTCCGTGGTTCTGGTTATTCTCCATAAATATTCAAATGGGACGATAGCTCATATCTTTTCGCTGTTTGTAGGACGTGGAAAAGATTTGTGGCTATTCAGGCTGCAGGGTTTATCTGAAATTTATGGCGTCTGAATACGGACCTTAAGACATCGTGTTTCATGTGCGAGTTTGAATCGCTGTCACACTTGTGTTTTCGTAAAAGTTACGAGTTTTCTCTTTCGAATGTAATAGTTATGAATCTGTTGGGTTTCGGTCATAAATTACAGTATTCTGAAAGATCATTCATAACCACGCTTCTAAAGGGGACGCTGTCCTAGCCATGTAATAAGTAGAGAAAATGTAATTTGTGATGTGACAGACTAGGTTCTATGAAGTACGATGCTAAATTATGTGACGCTTTCTTTTTAATATCGAAAATGTTATATCTTAGTAAGTTACTTGGGATAGTTAATTTCCTTTCTGGTAGAATGTGTTTAGATAAAGTACTTGGGTCAATTTCAATTAAAAAAAGGGACAGTAGATTTGGCAAAAAAGAAAATAGTTTGAAAAATGTTAACTGAAAAATAAATAAAGCCCGAATGAAAAATTTTATTATTTGGTTCTCTTTTTTCTGTTTCATATGTTACATGTCAATTTTGTGACTATATTTGCAGTATATCCTTAAATTAAATTAGTAACTCCAAAACTAACTTACTTATTGACACACGTATACGTTTGGCAATATCCGGTTGATCCGTCATTCAATAGAATGGAAAAGCACAGTTTTGCTGAATAGTTAAATAAACGAGTATCTTTATACATTTCTGAAGATAGGCAAAAGATATTCTACGAAATTCTCTTAGGGAAAATGTGCAAAATACTAATATACCTTCTTGCATTTAGAGTCAATTATTGCCATTCTATAAAATGACAATTTTATGTACTTTGATTGAAAACATATGGAAAGAAGTAACACCTCCCTTACAGTATAAAATATATTCAGGAAAGTAATAATATTATTGTAAACAGTAAAAGGACTCATAAATGGCATCCTTTGAAGAAAAGACTGGTTCTAATTTTTAAAAAATGTAGGAATATTTTTTCGAAAAAAAAAACAAGCATGCATAGTTATTTTAGTGCGTAAATTTAACTAAATTTGTAAAATCAATTTTGAGTGAACAAATTTTATTATTATTAAAATTTGTATTAAAAAATTATAAAAATCATTTTGATCGATCTTGATTGTAAATTATTTTTATGGAATGAGTTCCATTCAAATCAGTATTCTTTAGAGGGTGTTTCATTTTTCCCCAAGGTGTGATTTCCATACGGAATCGATGTTGCCCCGATTCTATGTGATAATAGGTTCATGCCAAATTTTAACAAGATCGGATAAAATTTAGGGGTAGAGTCCCTTAGGGTGTCTCATTATTTCCAAAGGTGTAATTTTCATATGGTATCGATGTCACCCCTATTTTATTTGATGAAAAAATAACACCTGTCAAGTTTCAACAAGATTGAATATTATTTTAAGGGTATTTAGCAACAAAAGTGTCCAACCCCTAAAAAAAATCCCAAACCCCCTCAGTAGCTGATGTGAATGGGGTGACACTATAATAGAAGCTCATTGATAGATTGTTATAAAAAAGTGTGTCACACTTAACCTAACTTGTTAAAATTTAGCATTTATTATAATATTTTTATCACATAGACTCGGGCGACATCGATCCCATATGAAAATTACATCTTGGGGGAAAATAAAACATTCTAGCATGCATGCTTAACAACTTACCTTAGTCATAACTCAACTAAAAACTAAAAGAAATTTTCTTTCCTTTAATGAAAAACACTACGCAGAAATACACTTGTTTTAAAGAAGTTTTTTAAACGCCTAAGGGGTTCCTAAACTTTTATGTCACATACTTTTTCTTCCTTGCGTTTTAAAGCCAAAACTTATACCATGAAAAGACCATGTAAAAACCTACTCAACTAAAAACTTATAATATGTTGAAAATTTCTAAACTTTAAATTATTCAATTAACTAAGAATCGAAATTATTGTCTTTTGCTTTGATATTTTTTGTTCGATAGAAATATATTAGTTTTATCAAGTTTAAGTTATTCTGAAGAAAAATGTTTTTACCAATTCCAAACTTCTTCACGGACAGTTTTACAACAAGCGTCTTTCTATCATATTGTGTACCTCATTTTAAAAGGTATCAACAAAGCCATGTGTAGCTTCCAGTCATTGTTTTGCTCTAAAACGTGACACGGAATCCATTAAATAAGAAAACTTTCAAAGTAATGCACGTTTTTATAATGATGTAACGCTGTACATAACATTTTGTTTGAGTAGTGAATGAAAAGCAATTTATTGTTTGCACTTTATAGACTTCCTTTTATCATCTTATTACATAGCTGTCTGAGCATAAATGGATTCAGGGCATACATGATAATACAACGGGACATACATTGAGCGAGATTTTTTATTAATTACTCGCAATTTATGTTCAGAAAACAGATACTTTTTGACTAATACTAACTTTAAAATATCCAATGCATGATAAGCGCATAAAGAAGAAGAATACACTATATACAAGAATATACAAAAGAGCAATTAATTTTCTATAAATAGCTATTTTTAAAGTTGTAGCTTTATGATTACTCAAGAGAAAAGTTGAAAAAGATAATCGTTTAAAAAAGTCCCCAAAAAAGACACTGGACAATGATGGGCTTAATTTTCTTTTGCTCACAAGTTAGTGTTTAATGAAGTAATTGCTATAGTCATGTTATGGGTCAGCAATGCATAAACTTTGAGCAATGTATTAATTTGTCAAATTTACTTCCATCGCAATATCTTTTGGATACAGACAACATCAAATACTTCTTACATTATAATATAATTATTTTTATAGTACATAGCTTACTTAATTGACATTGAATGAATTTAAAGCAGAAAAGTTTATTTAATAGAGAGATACCTAAAAGTTCATTCAGAAATTATTATCTGTTACAGAAGGATTAAAAATTATAGATCACAAATTGATAAAATCTCACCTTTTATCGTACATTATATACCCTTATTTCCATACTTTATTTTCCATTCATATTTTCCCGCATATCTTCACCATTTGTATAGAAGTGATTGATCTGAATAGCTTCAAGAAACCGATCCATCTTAGGATTATTTCGTATCACTACTCTTCCTATACAGTTTGAATTTTTAGTTAAATTACAACCGATGCAAGTTATAAAAAATAAAGTGTTTTTAAAGCATATTCTTTTTTTTTTTGTTTCCCCCAAAAATTTATATTTTATCTAGATTATTTAAAAGAGCAAATACTTGCACAAGATAAGAATAACTGTTTTAAAGCGCCTTTAATATGTAAAAAAATTACTTCTAAATGTATTATCAATCTTAGGAGGATCCTAGGATACAAAAGAAGAACATAATGAACAATATATTTTGGGAGGGGATCTTTAACAACGAATTTATCATAAAAACATGTTTTTTACCTATATCCCCTCTCGTGGCCTTAATTTAAAGTGTTACCACTAAATTATATAAGTGTGAAACCATTCATGAGTAGTAAGTGCTTTTCAGACCAACTTATCGGTACTTAATTCTTACACCATCTCAACCTTAAGAGAATCCTACTGAGCAAGAAAAGATAAAAACATTTTTTAATCGAACATGACTTCATATCTTCTTTCCTCCAAAAAGTATCGAATAAAGAGTCTTAAATCAAAAGAACGGAGATGATGAATCGAAGAATTAAAATCAAACGCCATTAAAGCGATCCATTTCATTTTCATTTCTCTAGAGAAAGACAGATTCGGGTGTCAAAGAGAGGGGAATAAAAGATGAGACGAATTCTAATGCGCACTCACACATCCGAACGGTGAGAGAACAAGTCAAGAGTACTCTTGCCCCCTGTGTGTGAATTATGAGAGAGTTTTATTAATGGACACTTTAAGGGGTCTTATATGAAATATAGAACATTCTTGGGGATCATACAAAAAGTTTCAGTTATCCTTAAAAAGGTCAAAGAAAGCTTAATAAGTGAAGTTAGTTAGTAAATTCAAAAATGTGTTTAAAAGTTTTAACAACGTTTAATTTATTTGAGGGTAATTATAAGAGGGTTAATTTTTGGTTCAAGGTACTACTGTCTTAAAATTATAAATATTTTAAAGTAAGAAACCGCCAAAAGTTAAAATGATTATTAAGAAATGTCTTGATTGATGTTCAAATATTGTATCATAATATGGAGGTTATCAAATATACAAGATAGTGTTCCTTCTAAACGTCTGGGGAATCTTTTCATCTCTAAAGCTGTTAATAAACATTTTATTCTAATAAAGTTTATCTGTACAACTGTTTAATTTGACATTAGGTTCAATTCCTTAGAATGTTAACTCAAATAAAAGTAAGTATGTATTTGATTTGTTTATATTTGTTAAATGAAAGCTGGTTTTTTATAATTTAATTACATTTTGATAAAAATAAATTTTATGTACTTTCAAATAAATAAGAAAACTACCTTGTATTTTCTTGTGCGATTATTTTTTATAGAACGTCGAACTACTCCCAAGTAGCAACTCCAAAATATTAATTAAAACATTTGAATATAGAAAATTATGTTTTTGAAGCATTTTAAATAATATAAAGTGTTTTAAAAAATATTTTAACTTCTAAAAATCCAATGTTAACACTTCTAAGAAGAGGAGGGTAGAGCAATATGTTTCTAGCCTCATGTGACTTATGATCCCGTTTTATAAATGGCCAGTTAGATTGGAGCCGTTTAAACTCGGGATTAGTCTTCTGAATCTCTTGGGATTTATTGAGAAGGGAATGTCAAATTAGTGTTTAAAGTGTTGGAATTAAATTGCGAACATTAATTAGCTCGGTGATTGAGGAGTGTTTGAGCTCGGCGAAATAATGAATGTTGGATTAGAAGTTAGACATAAGGCTGTCAAGCATCTCGGTTGAATTTAAAGCAAGTTTAATTTAAATGTTGTTAGTCAGCATGAAACTTGTTAGACCTTTTTCATAAGTTAAAAGTTTTGGATGTGATGTATAAAGGTATTTACTTTTACAAAGAAGGAAGGGTATCATTTAATTAATCTGCTAAAATCATTGATTCACACAAGATACAGGTATGAAGAAGAAATGTTTTACTGCCAGTATAAGAGTGTCTTCATAGAATTAACTTGTAAAAGGCATTAAGAGTACTTGCTACTATATTGAATATGCAAAAATTGTTGTGGATGAAACTTCAGCATTGAACATTTTAATTCCACAATGTCTTTTGCAGTATTAAGTTCCACTAATCCTAGCTATTTCTTCACTAATTGGAATTATCTTAACAGGATAATTTAGATAGAATTAGTCTACATACATATATATATATAGGAAAAATTGTTTAATAATTTTTAAAATTACTAATTCGTTTGTCTAAAATGTTAAAATTTCTAAATTTTATAAAATTTACTTCTTTTTAGTTTTATATGTTGTTATGACTGTCTAATTATGTTTCATCCAACCTAATTAATTATTCAAAGTAAAAAAAAAACCCCACTGCAATAATGTTTTAAGTATTCAGTCACATTAAATGGTCCTATTAGCACCTACAATGTGAAAACTTACAATTCTAGAAATAGTTCTTTACATGTACAATTCAATACTTTTCAGTAATATTTTTTTAGTCTCCAGTATATTTAGAATCTAAAACTGTCTTTAAATAAAATTAAAATATTCTTAAAAACTTACAAGATAAAATCAATTACAAAATTTAATGTTATACTTGCTTGTTAAAAACAAACTTGACTTTTTTTCTGCTCAGTAAAAACCTATAATGACAGATATTCCAAGCTTCAAATGTTTGCTAGACCTGTTACCAATCAGTGATGTATAAATCTTAACTAAAATATTTATAATATGAGGGAACATCCAGTTTTCCCATTAGCCCCCACTTTTCCCTACAAAGTAGTTTATTTGTTTTCCAAAATGACGTAAAATGTGTAACGGAATTTCATGGAATTTTTAAGAAGTATTTTCTAAATTCCTTACATAAATTAATTTTTTTGAAGCTTGATAGTTTATGGATCAGTATCACACTCTTGTGATTGAACTAGAAGAAAAATACTCAATATGACATACCTACGCCATTCTTCATAAAACAATTAACATAGAAAATATTTTTCATTTTATGTGTTAGACCGCGAGGACGCGCACCGGGACTACAAGTCTGGGGTGCACTTATATAAACATTCACAGAAACTCCTCTTTCCAACATAAACGAATGAAACCACGTAGCTGTTCTTTATTAGGTTACACACAATAACCCCCTAAAATTTAAGAATGTGGTAATATTTTTTCCGATATATGCAAATTTGCTTCTGAGTTATAATTTAAATTATAAGTGGACTGGCCACATTTTGACCTTGCCATCTATGCATTCGTGGTTTTACCATTATTACACCAACTTCATAGTAAAATTACCTTAAACTTGGAAATTTTGGAAAAATAGCTTTTGTAACACTTATTCGTACTACTATATTAGGTACTACCGATTAGGCTCTTTACTGATGAATCTCCGCTTCAACCCCCCCCCCGCGTAATTCTTATTCGAAACATGCCCGTCTCCCTTCTTACCACCCCACCATTTTTACAAACATTTCTGAAACATATCGTATAAATCACTTTACAACACAAATGGTTTTATATAAGTGTAGAACAATTTTTATATAATAACATCCTTCTCTTTATGCAGTTTAATAAGGTCTTTTTAGCTATTTGTACTGCTTCAAAATATATACATCTGCACCCGCTATTTAAAAGCTACGTTCCTTTTGATTGGTGAGAACCGAGAGCCAGCTTAACAATAGATATTCCCTGTTTTAATTTCGAGCTCAAGTGTAATCTTTAGGGATTTGATCAAGACTTGAGAATGTGACATCATCGAATTAGTCTCGCAGGCAGTTAGCATTAAATTCCCTCCTATCCATTTTAACAATTCATTCCATTGGCGGGTTTGTGTTCAGTTTAAATTTAACATGGAAATGCATTGTTTAATTTGTTCTGTAAATTGTTATCATAATTTAAAAGACCCAGAATCTGCTTTATTATTAAGAATGGTATAATGTTAAAATTATAAGGAAACATTTTTATTTCTCGTGCTTTTGATATATTATTAACGTACTATGCATTTAAGGGCAAGTATAGAGAATTAGTTTTTAGTGAGCAAAATTTTTAATATTAAATTAATTTGCGAAACATTAACTTTTCAATACTAATTTTCATTGCCTGAAGGTTATTTATTTATATTTTTGGCAACAGAAGAAGAATACAGAATACCAATACGGGAGCTCTAATATTTTTTTCAACCAATTAACTATCATAATGTTCCCCTCTGTAGAAAAGTATGGTTCCCTAAATAAATAGAAGCTTAAAATTTTGATTAATATTCAGTGATTATTACCTATATGTTACTACACAATGTATTCAAACAGAAAAAAAATATGTAGACACTATAAGCCTAATGTTTATGAATAAAGTATTTTTTAAAAATAATATTGTAAAACTAGAATATCGCATGTTTGGAGGACTCCAGTAAAGTGCGTTTTGATGAATTCCAAAAATATTAATATATTCACAGAAATTTTTTAAAATGTTCAGGAGCGGAGCCTCGTAGAAAATTATTTAATTTTTAAGAGTAAACTGTAAAGCATAAAAATATTTATACGGTACACTGTGAAAGAAAATATAGAAAATATACGTATAAAATTTTTCTTGTTCTTAAATTTATGCTGTATAGTGCTACTATATACTTTAAGTATTTTAATTAAACAAAAAAAGCCTTTCATTCAACAGAATTACAAAATATTATTTGCAATTAAAATTAATATTAAATGAAATATTTCTTTAACCCTCCCCACCCAAAAAAAAATTATAGATTAACAGAAGTAATAAACTGAAAGACATAAAAGAACGAAGTTACATTCCTTACATTCCTTAGATTTAAATTTAGCTCAAATCTTATTTATAACTAACTATATTATTAATACTAATTAGTATTACTATTTGTAATATAAAATAATTAATCCATTAGTGCCTGATGCATCCCTAAAAAGGGACGTTTTTTAAAAATCCTCCTATTTCCACACATCTTGTTCTTTTCAATGGAAATTTGTACTGATGAATCTTTTATCTTTATAGAATATAAAGAACTTAAGAAGAAAGAAGAAATTTTTTTGCTTTTTTTAGAGTTAAAAGATAGAATTTTTCAAAAGTGCTTTTTTAAAAGAAAAAGCTTAAAAATCCTAATAACACTGGGCAACAATTAGTTCGTGTAAAAATAATAAAAACAGTCATTTCCAATTGATTTTGACGTGCTAAACACGAATATCACCATAAAAATTCTGGGTTGGTTCTTGTTTCAGAAATACAGAGGGGTCATGATATACTTTGATTAGTGTAGAAATATTGCAATCTTTAAAACATAGCTAAGGATAAATTTATAATTTAGGCATGAATATGAGTAATATTTATTTAGAATGTCTTCAAGCATACAACACATGCAGAAAACATGTTATACTACAAATTTTTTTTCGCTGTCATACAAAATTTTATCGTTATTTTGATGGAAATTATAGCATTGTGTTTCGCATGTATACAGAAGGTTTGATAGCATAAAAATGGTCTCAGACCATGTAAAAAAGTCGCATCTTTGCAAAATAATTGTCAAAATTAAGTCAAATAATGATTTTGCTTCGAAATAGTCGTAAACTTCCTTCCATTCTCCTTAAATAGGTTGCGACTCATGGAAGATACTTATAAACACATTCAGAAGCTCTTAAACCATATTTAGTTTATGAAATATGACTTGAGTGGTCTGTGCCATAGCCTTCTAGAACGAGACAGGCCTGGCCACTTGCGCATCTCCGGAGCGATGAGTCATCCTAGCCGTCGATTGATTCTCAAGGTCTGAGCTGTGTGCGTACGCGGGAACTTGGAGCAAGCGCCTTTGTCTCTGCTTTGTCCCATGTTTCCCTTGCTCTTTTTGCATCCAGGCCTTTATAATGCCGGACCATTGCTGTGTCCCAGGATGCAAGGGTAATTATACAAAAGGTGCCAGCAATGTAAGTGTGTTTTCCTTCCCTAAAGATGCAGAAAGAAAGAAGTTATGGCTTCGGAAAATACCGAGAGCTCAATTCGCTCCTTCTGAGCATTCCGTGGAAATAGAAATCCTATTTATTCATTTCAAATATTAGATTATTCATATATAAAGGAAAAAGGAAATAAACCTCAAGATATATTATAGTACCAGAAAGAGAGAGAGCGGCTGATTTTGAATACTCACTTGATATTTAAATCCTACTTAAAGTTACAAGGCGGGGGTTAATATGGTTAATATTTATCTGTGTAAGGATTAAAAATATTAAGATAGGACATGATCTATTAGTTGTTAAAATAAAGACAGGATTTTTGTTATTATAAAACAGAAATATTTTATTTAAAACGTCGCCCGGTTCAGCTAGCTTCGAATCTCAACTAAACAGCAAATTTTCGAATGTTAATATTGGTTTGAATGACTCAAAAACGAATACAATCTAACCAAAAATGTTGATTTTATAATGCAAGTAGTAATTTAACTGAAATTATGCCGAATCTAATCTAATAAAGCTTGTGAAAGTCGATCGTACTCGGAACAAGGTTTTTTTAAAAATCCCATCTATCAAAATATTTCCCCGATAATGTAAACATTTTCACTCAGAATCATTAGTATTGGTTTCCTACATCACACACAGGTCTTTTTTTCTTTTTCCGATCATTTGTTTATGATTTATAGCGATTTTTCCCCTCCAAAATCGACGCGTCAATGGAAACTCAATAGTAGCGTTCGTCGGAAAGGATGACTCATCATTCTTCTGTCCCGGCCTTCTCGCTCTCGAAGGCTATGTCTGTGCTCACTTCAAGTAGTTCTTAAACCGATACTTTCAACAGGAAGTTTAAAAATTTGGATGTTTCTTTGAGAATGAAACAGTCGGCTATAACTCTGTATTCAATAAAAGAAATCTGCGTTCAACTTTTGAAAATACAAATGTCATGAACATTGTAAACAGTCTAAATACCCTTTCTACACACTTAAGATATCTTATCTTACTAGCTCAACACATTAAATGTCATCTATAAGCTTTTTAAAAACTATTTTTGGAGCATTTGATCAGAGTAAATCAAAGTTCAACTTTACAACACAAATTGTCTTTTTATCAGAGATTGAAACGGTAAGCCACACATCCTATGACTATATAATTTAGGGACAAGCCCGGGGTGTATTTCTAAGTGTATATAAAGGAGATTTATCATAGAAAACCAGAACAAAGTCTGATAGTCTATGCTTGCAGTTGTAACCAACTTTTGGACATATTTTAGATCTATTCTAGACGTGAGTATAATCAAAAGAGCTAGCAAACCTTTCAATTATATTTTGGCAAGACTATTTCATCTTTTCATGGTTGTTTCTTTAAGAATTAAAGTGATAAACATCACTTAAAAGGCAATTTAAAGGAATTCTTGTGCTTCTGTCATACATAGTAAAATCTCAACTTTACGAAAAAACCGGAACCAAGATCGAATTTTTATTGCCATATTCGTGTTTAGCAGGCTTAAATTACATATAATTTGACATTTTCATCAATTTTACATTTTCACTGTTGCCCAGTGTAATTATTTAAAACTTGTTTCAATCCATATATACAGGGTGATTCTGAATTCATCATCAATATTTGGAGGGGAGGTAGAGGGGACCTAGACAAGCATACATCGAATAGGATTTGGGGGGGGGGCGCAGTCACACCGTTAAAGAGCTAGGACCTAATGTAGTGCGATGGCGTTACAAAAGTACATTTTGGCAATTCCAGTGTAACGAAACAAAACATAATAAAATGAAAAAATTTATTGCGTGAGGTACAGCAGTATCCGTACTACTTACACCATAAATGTAATGAAAATTGGACCACTTGCCTAAACCGTGGGTTGAGATTTAAAACGTGCAATATTAATCTTTTAGCGAAAGAATGGAGTTCCCTCAATGGTATTTAGAAAAATTATAATCGTTGAAGGAATTTTCAATCATCATACATTGATCATTGAAACTGTATACCTTCCAGTCCTAGACTCTCGAGATACACATTTGATTCAATAAAAAAATTCGAGGCAGTCAGGACTAAAATTTTAAATGATGTCTGATTTGAATCTTTAGCTAAATGTCAAAAAAAAAAATGTACTTATCCCTTAGATACACTCCTTGTCGGCACAAGTCAGACCCTGACACATATAGTATAAACAATGTAAAACATTCATACGATTGTTTCACTATTCAATCAAGGAGCAGACATTCAGTAAGGTGCTCCTGCATTTAGAACTAGATAAACTGAAAGAGTCGGAGAATGTTGGTGAATGAAGAACTGCACGTTTGATTGAATTGAAGGAAAACTTACAACGTTTCCATTCTCTATCATAAAGAATAGGACGGGCTGCAGTTTAACTCCCAAGAGAAATATTCAACGTGATCTGAGCACACAACGTTCCAAAGTATTAATAAGGAGTCAAACAGAGTTAAATGAATTTCTGGAGAGATTGCTATGTATACGCACAACTCTTTGGCACACACACCCTGCACTGTATCATCAAATTCTGCCGGAATATGTAAAAAAATCCCTTCTCTGTATAACTCGTCTTCTGCCAAATTAAACGGAAGGTTCGACTCCAGCTGCTACGGCATAAACTCCGTCATTTTTAAATTTTTCATCAAACTCCTCACATTCTGGATATCTGGCAAAAGAGAGAAAATTCAAATTAAGTTACGAGTCAATACATGGCGGGCCTACAGCGTCTAAATACTCCTGACAGCTTAGTAATTGATTCCAGATAAAATAATGGCCGGCAGCTAAGAGCAAAAGCGGAAGGTTTTTAAAAGAGTTCTCAGGCGTGCAAAATTGAATGATGAATATTTCATGTTCCGAATCTATCTCGGAGCGGAGAACATTTTTAAATGTAGCGCGTAATATTAAATTCCTGGCTCCTCATAATTATCGAAAGCGGGAGTGGTTCCGGACGTCATTTACAATCGGGGCGGGTGATTTAATTTGGAATATTTGAAAGAGACGTCTGGTTAAAATCCCTTCCCCGGCCCCGCCATTAGGTAAACCGAGTTCTTCCAATTACCACGTTCCGCGATCTGTGAAGAAGCAGACCGAATCAAAGATTGTGGGGGAACGGTTTGTTTTGGCGTCGGATCGTACGCCCTCCTGGGTTTCGTTCTCTGGAATTTCCTCTCTGAATTTATTTAAATGGGGCTTCAATGTATTCATTTCGATTTGTTTCGGGCTAATTTGTTTACTAAGTGCAGAGATGGTGTTTGCAATAAGAACACTGAAATCTAGAAAAGGAATATCTGAACGTACGTCGTTCCAACATATACCACGTTATTATCTATATCCTCTTGAGACCCCGCGTCCATTATAATGGACAATCCTAATTTGCTTATAAAAATCTTAATTCCAATTCCAAGTTCTTAAAACCGGTCGTCCATTGCGTTGGACAGCTTAGTGCTGCCATCTATACAATTTAAAAGTCTCAGGGTGCCGAACGAGTGGTGTTTTTTTCCTTTCAAAAATGGCTTTCGGCGGGAAACGTTCTGTCAAGGGTTTGCTTGTTGTTTTCTGTTAATTTTTGCACATTCTGATAATAATTTTTACCATAAACTAAATCAAATATGCTTATTAGTGTATAAAGTTTGTAACTAACATAATTTAGTGATACTGACATCGTAAATTGTCAACTTATTGACAAGTTTCTTTTCGTGTCCATTGAAATGGACACTGGGACTTAATTCCTTAGCTTTATCGTTGTAAATTCTAGGTTATTTTCATGGTTTCGAGTACCTTTTTGGCTCTAAATGCAATAGATAACTCATATATTTTTGGATTAAAGGCATATTGTACCTTATTTTTAACTTTAAGAATGTAATTTAGTATTTTGGTCCATATTTTGTAAGAAAATATTTGGAAATAGTTAATATTTGGATGCAGATAAAGGTGTTAATAGCAAATTTTCGAAGCTATTATGAGTGCTGGATGCATCTGATCTTGATATTAGCGACAATGATGACAATTATGATCCTCCAGTCCACTGAAAGTCCTATTTTACAACCAATATCAGATCTAGACACCAGTTTTAGAAAAAAAAAACGTAATGGTTTATTATTATTTCTTACAATTTTGGGGTTGGAGGTTCACCAGTTTTAAGGTTAATAGAGTCTGTTAAAGCAGTATTAATCTATAATTTTATCGATATTTTACCTACATTCATTTTAGAGGGGAATTAAATAAACGAGGAATATCTGCAACAGGTACATGGTACAATTATGAAATCTACAGTTTCAGCAGCGGCCCATCTGACAGATGATGGGGATTTAAGTCTAAGATGGCTACAATGTCGTTAGACATGTCTGTTCGCCAAGATAATAAAGTATGAATAATAAATAAGTTTGACAAAAAAAACAGTACTTATTAGCTCTTCATATTTTTGAGCAACTCCTGTTGACAAGGGCAAACGTTAGTAAAAAAAGTTAATAATATACATTGTGGTGCCAACATCTATACAGTTGTCAAAGAATATAATATTAGTGAGGGGGAATCTGTTTAATTAGAAGGATTAATTATCTCAAAATAAAGACGGAAACAAAAATGTTGATTGTTAAAACTATTTAATTTTTTTTTACCTTAGTATCGTAAATTCTTGAATCTTAATCAAAGAAGACGTAAAATCAAATACTGGAGCGTTTTCAAATATTTATTTCTAAAAATCTTTTAAAATAATCTGAAATCTATTATTCCAGTAAAGAAGAAATAAATTCCTCAACAAATATTACACGACAAAAAATAATTGGTGATAGTGTTGATAGTACGCCAATAATCAAAAGGCGACTATCACTCTGATAAAAATGATGGTGAAAATTGCACAAAAAATTAAGTTAAGTGTATTTAGTGTAATATGGTAGTATTACTATCTAATTGCACAAAACAATTGCTTTGCAAAAGCCCATTAATTATATTAAAATTAGCTCACTAATTATACCCTATGTGAATCGAAGGTCTTTAAGAACTTTAAAGTATAGATATTTTAAGATTTAATAGAGCCTGAAACAAAAATTCTACCATTTTGTTTTAAAAAAATTAAATTTAAAGAGTTTATGTATCTGTTTTAACTATATTTATGCTATTCTTCTTTACAAAAGTCAGGTATAAATTTGCTTGATTAAGACCCAGCGTCCATTCTAATGGACAGTCTAAAACACACAAAAAAAATTTAATTAAAAAAAAATTACCGATATATTATGTTTTATAACCCCATTTAGATTATAAATACCAATTTTTATAAGAATCTAATAATAACTTTTTCTTTGGGTCTCAAGAGGTTAAGAGAAATTTTAATAAAATTATGTTTGTCTGAAGATTCAAGCAGTATTTGTATTATTTATGCCGATTATGTAGATTTTTTTGGATTATGGTTGTTTATTGTTTTGGAGTTATCGAGGATTTTATTTTATAAAGATACTTCTTCTATGAGAGAGAGAGAAAAGAGTGGCCTACCGGTGTTTGAGTGACTCGGTTTAATAACTAGAATTTTTTCTATTTAAATTCATATTTTTTTTAATAATGATAATAATAATTTTATTATGAAACATTTGCAACATTTACAACCAATAGAAAGAGTGAGGGAGAAAAAATAACGACATTATATTATTTATTCAGAAAGTCTCTAAATTCTAAAATTTCTTGAAATCAGGTGAGGAAACGTTGTTGGAGGTTTGGGTCAGTTGGTCCTGAAAACACATTTTAATATCTTATTAAAATGTATGCCCACAGAACGAAGTGTCTATTTGGACGGTAAAAGCGGCAGTTGGCACTGGTTGGCGCATGCGCCGTAGGTCTCGTGGTCCCGGCGCTCCAATCAGAACCGTTGTCGGGCAAGTGCCGGGTAAACAGGACTAGAGTTAGAGAGTATATCTGCCGGGCAAATAGACAGTGCCTTTCCAAGTATGTAAATGTATAATACGCAAGAAGCTTTCAAGCTTGAAAAGGGTGGCTTTTTAAGTAATAAATTTCTAGGATGAAATTTGTTTAAAAGTTGAAAGAGGTTCGAGATATTAATTCGGTAATTTTTTATTTTTCATTTTTAAGAAATATTTTTTGATTAATTGTATGTTTGAATTTAATGTTTTGTTTCTTTCTTAATAAGAAATGTGGGGTGCTTTAGTCCTCTAAGTTCTAGGCTATAATATGTATATCTCTTTAATTCATTTTTTATCCCTTTCTCAATTTTTAACTACTAAAAATCCAACACCGAAGGAGATTAAGAGTTAAAATTTTAAATATACATTTTTCAAATTTAATTGAATTTGTTTAAATATTTTTCATTTCAAAACATTTACCCGCATAATGAAATAGTAAGCAAGTAAGACCAGTCTAAATAAAGTCATACTTCTATAGCATGGGGTCGTTGAATAATGAAATTGCTCCACAGACCAGAGAATCAGAATATCAGAAAAGAGGATGATTTTTTAAGTAAACAATCACTGAAAATAAATTTTTTATTCGAGTTATGTTAGCTGCAATGAAAAACATTTTAGCTTTACAAGCAACCAAATCATTTTAAAATATCTGCATCAATGGCTTTCAATTCCATTTTAGTTATTACGATATTCCATTGCACCGTCAAATTATCTCGACTCAATTTATGTCTGTCCCTCGCAGTTCTTCATTCAAACCATTCCTTCGTCAGACATTCTTCTCACTAGTTAATCGGATGAAGGGTTAATAAACCCTCTCTCGTGGAATGCAGGGCCGTCCCCAGAGACCCAAAAAATGTTCCAGACAGACAGCCTTAATTGGAATAAAGAACACAAGTTGCTGTAAATGTATTATGTAGGTTGTTATAGTAGGTAAGGTGCGAAGGCGACGAGAAAGAGGTATTGTTTGTTCCCTCTTGTTAGCTGTTATTCCAGCAGCCGATGCATTCATAACACTATTTCTTAAGTACAATACTTTTATATTGTACTTTCAAAGAAAACGTATGGGATGAAATACTTATATTTTCACTTTCTTTTGATAAGAACTGAAATGGGTGAGGATTACAGAGGAAATAGTAATTAATAAGAATCTCAAAGAAAAATCGTATAGAAAGTTAGTTTAAAAATGAAGTTTTCTACTCACATGAGAAATAAAAGAAATTTATGAAATTGCGATTAATAGCTTTTTGATAAGCTAGATTGCTATAAAGAACAGTATTCTCTTGATGTCTTGGAAATTTATTAATCGAAATAAAAATCACCCATTTGAGATTTTTATCTTATTTTGAATTGATTTTTACTTTTATTTGGTTTTTAGATAGTAATAGATACACTTAGATTCTCTGATTTTTTTTTTAAACAGTTGGGAGAATTCAGTTTTTAAAGTTTTAAAAAACGCTAACAGTTAAATTTCCCATTATTACGGACTTTTTCAGGAAAGTTAAAATAATGTATGGGAATTATGCTGTAATTAAAAACATAATGCTTTAATATAAAAAATTAATGAATTAGAAAATAGTTTTGAATTTTAAAATTATACATTCATAAAAACGATACTTTAAACTATTACCAAATAGTATGCATAGATTAGCTTACTTGAAAACCTCATGGGGTTAAATTTAAACTCGATCAAAAAATTTTGAAAAATTAGCAATTGTTTTCTTAAATTCCAACTTTTTGGTATAAAACTCAACTATTTTCTGTGATAATATTCCACTTGCATACTTTACTTAATTTTCATAAAACTTAATTTTTTATAATTATCATCACGACTCTCTTCAATTCTATCTAAGTTGAAGGAACACATCAGTCCGCAAAGACCCAAAAATCGAATCACCTTTAAAATTCAACCGAATTACAAAACCCAAACCATAAAAACAACTCAAAACTTCTTTTCCACCTCTGCACATCAATTTACACTGTTTACAGCATAAAAAAAATTTTACACACCTACTTTTCAAAAAGCCCCGTTTTCATCGTGTTCTCAAACGCAGCGGTTTCATCAATTTACGACCGGGTGCCCTACACGCCTCGTTCGGGCATCCCCGTTGCCATCCCACTACTCATAAAGTAACAAACGTCGTCACGTGTTCCGATACTTGTGGAGATTTCCGATACCGATCGTTCGTTCGAACACGCTTGTTTATAGGGAAGCCGTAAATTCGGAGGCGTGTATGGGACACCATTTCCACACACACTATCGTGTCTTCAGTCACTTGCATAAAATCCATCGAAGACGTGATGGGAGTTTCAATATGGCTGTTGCATGATCTCTGGGAGGAAGACTCTTACTTCTGAAGTATCATTTCTGATTAAAATGGCATCTATACTCGTAACTGTGGTGAGCGATGTAGTACAGTCGACACCGCTTAGTGTGAACACTTTTACTCAAGAGTAGAATGATAACAATAGGCGATTTGATACTGGAAAGTTTCAAACAGTGTAACTAGAGTGTTAGTCTTAAAATCACAACTAGTATGTCGTCCTAATTAAAGTATTTAAAACGATTACTCAGTATGCATTTTGCAACTTTTACATCCTTAAAGAAAAATGAGAGTGGAACTATATTACTTATAAATTGTTGACTCATTTTGTATACGTTTATGTAGTAAAGTTGGCCTTCAAATGGGAAAAAAAGGAAGTTAGGGGATTTCACCAAATTTTGATAACATTAAGCGAAATGTTGATAAAACGGCGCATTTTACATAAAATTAAATAAGAGTGATCGGGACAGGTCAATTTTAATAACATTATCCAAATGATAACATTAACCGTGATCAAAATAAGCGGAGTCGACTGTATTTGTTTCTTGGACCCTTGTTGATGGTTAAATAAACATTTTGATGCCGATTCTGAGTCAAATTTCAGAAATTGTCCCTCTGGGTACAATCAAATTTCTACATCTTCCTTTTTCATGATTTATTGAATTGTGTAGGTTCTCTCTACTTATAAATTACAATTTTATCGTCAGTTATTATCTATTATTACTTTTTAAAGATCATTTGCTTTAGACAGGTATCTACATTACCTTACTTGAATTTTACTACAATATAAAACTCTATAAACATAAAATCATTAAAAAAAATATAAAGCACTTCATCATGAGAGTAAGTGATAAACTTTCTGATAAATATGCTGTGGCAAAATTTTGTATGGTAAATATGTTATCATAGTGAAATTATCAGTCTACTTTACTTTAAACATGAAAAATAGTTTCATAAAGGGATAGTAACTATCCAGTACAACAATATTATGTGCCATGTTATTTAAAGAAAACACAAAATAATTATTCAATGTTGCATCGTAAAGAGTGGAATTTTTCTTGAATAGGTAATTTTCCCTAACTTGATTCGAGATTTATAGTTAAAGAAATCTGAATTTTGATACTAAAGGAAAACTTAGAAAATTAAAGTGCAAACTAGTTTTAATGAATTTTGAATTAAAACTTTAATTGCAATACATATCACCAAATCCTTAATGTTGTCATACCGACTGTATCTTACAAAACATACAAAGCTTTGTGTATACATGAAAGTTATTTTGATGTGGTTTTGTTTACACATATTTGTTATTAATCTTTCATAGACTCTGAAGTATGACGAAAGAATTTCGCAAAAGAGTTGCTGTATATATAGAGATTTCAGATAAGAAATAAAATCTACCACTCAATACTCTATTATCTACTGTAAAGAATATTCTTAGAAATAGTCTATGAGAAAACATTTTTCATGATATTTATGTTGAATTAAATTTTATTAAAGGAGAGACTAACATCTATGGAACCCGCATTCCTTATTTTCTTTGCATTGACTTTGTTAAATGTCATGTGATTGATACAAGTTTTTCTTTGAAAAGTGGAATGAAAAACATTTTTGATTTTTAATAAAATCAAAGGGGAGAGCTTTCTATAAATCAGCGAAGCTTTATTTTGCTAACAGCATTTTGGATCACTAAAAGGGTATATTAAAAACTGAATTGAGTTATTGATTAAGTTCGCATGTTAAATTAGAAAAGTGCTAAAAATATATTCGCTGGACATTGAAAAGGTTTCTTAATAACATTTCCATGGAAGCGTATTTAATTTTCATAAGCTTTTAGGGATTTTTTCTTAATAGTATAAAAATAAAAAAAAGAATAATTCAAAATCATTGCGTTATAAACTTTTTCTAAATGTAGATAATTAATCTATTTTAATAATTAACAGTTACTAAATCTTAAATCAAGGCTAATCTACTTGATTATCAACATAGACTTAAAAATAATTTTATTATGGTAAACAAAATTTTTACTTAGTTTATATTTTGATTCCTTTATTTTGTTCTTTTTCGCTTAAGTCAAGATGATGATGTAAGCTGATGTAATATTGCTATGATGTAATCTACCACAGAAATATCATGCTTGTATTCCATTTGACCGAAATTAAGTTTTTTTTCTTTACATTAAATGGTTAGTAACTAATTCACAATAAAAGATTTCACGCATAAGAACTTCTACCACCTAATATCATTTGCAAGAGTAGAGTTATTAAAAAATGATGCAGGATATCAGAACCCACACCCAGTTAACAAATAAGCATTTTGTTAGGTGAGTTTCCAAAAAATACATATTGAGTTGTAATTCAGGACCTACCTACTTATTTCCATAAATTTTGTAGCATTTCACGAAGTGTATAGTAAATATGTGTAAAATTTTAAATCTAAATCTTAAAAAAAATTAATCAATTATGCACCACCCCTTTAAAAATTAGGAACGAAACCAAACAATATTGCTATTCATTTTTAGTGGGGTATTACAAACACAGATTCTAAAATATAGTATCCCATAATTTTTTTTTTTAAAATACTGCAGGTATCTTCATAAAAGCAAGTCAAGAAAACAATGTGTCAACTTTCCATTTCAAAGCAGTGTTTAAGTGGATAAAGCTGTCTTATATGATGGATCGCTTTTACTTCTTCCTCTCTCTGGCTAAATCTAGTCATAAATAATGCGCTAATGTGTGATTCAGTTTGTTTTTCTTTTTAAGTTTTAATACTAATCTTATTCAGACCTTACAATCAATCACGGTGCTCAAAAGTCTGGTAATTAATCATCGTGGTGAGTTAGGGTAGCAGGACAAGATGGCAATCCAGACCTTAATTATCACCTTTTAAAAGTAATTTGAGTGGAGTGAACAAGCTTTGTGTCTAGATTAGCAACGTATTCTTTGATTATTATTTGAGAAAAGGCATTTATGAATTATGATGGAAAATAATTGTTGAATTTCTGTTTCTTAGCCGTATGAAGTTATGTCTCTTTTGAGTGAACCACTCTTTATTTCTGTTAAAATATATAAATAAATTTATTTCCAAGTTTAAAAATATAGCAAACGAAGTACTGTGAAATAACGTTCCTCAACTTATTAACCACATGATAGTAAAAAAAAAAAACATTGTAGTGCCTTAAGAAATAATACATTTTAAAAATTAATAAACCTATATAAGGTCAAATTGTAATTTTAAATTAAAAATTATAATTTGGTACTGTCTAGTTGACTTATTTTGTAAACATGTAAAGAATAAAACAAATTATTGTAGTAAAATAATGTCATTTTATTAAAGATAAAGTTAGAGAGTATGATGTTTGCGATTTTAAAATCAATCTTCTGTAGTAACTGGAATAATATGATTAACTTGTCACAAATTCGAACCCCTAATGTAGGGATGAGGTATGTATGTATGCAATAATCAAATACCAGGAGTTTAAAACGACATTCGTTTCCCTCATGGTTATCTTAATCCTCCCAATCTAGATTGATCACTGAACGCACCTGACTCTAGCGGAAATTATACCGATGCTCTTGGCAGTGGAAATCGTAATAGCTTTGCAACAGCAATTACCTCATACGAATTGTGATGCTAGATAACGATATCAATAAGCAGACCTGAGCTACAGTTCCATATTTAATGTATTTAATGGTGGTTCATAGGTGATGACTTGGTTTTTAAATAGGGAAATAAGTCAAAAATGTCTCTAGCACGATTGAGTAAGATAGATAAGATAAATAATGTTTGACAGTTGAAGTAAGATTTTCTTTTTCTTTTTTTTTTAAACTCTAAATGTATAAAGCTTGACGGATAATTGTACCTTTAATTTTACGGGTTTTTCACGCAAGGACGTTCCGGCGTGCTAGTGGGTTTTTCGCGCAAAAAACAACTACAAAGATCCAGAGCTGGTCATAATTTAGTGGGGTATCATTCCTTCATCACCTGCAGAAATTATCAAAGATTTATGGACCAGTTTACCGGTATTTAATGTTTGAAAAATATGCATCAAAATGTCCAATGTTATCTAATTTTATATGCTTTCAATCAGGAATTACTTTTTAAAACTGTTATTTATTTAGTTAATTGTTTTAAAAAATGCAGTCTTGCTCTCTTTAAGAAAAATGTGTCAGTTCATTGTCAAATTGGCTTGTCTTCCCCAAAATCAAATATCATTAGGTTTTCTTGTAGCTCAGTTGTTCCCAATTCGTACTCGTCCGCAGACCACTAAACCTAAAATCAAAACTTTTACAGACCACTCTACCCCTCTAAATAAGTTCAAATCCTTCACCCTCACAAAACTCTAAGATGCAGATTCATTTGCCCCTACAAAACAAGAAAATTTATTCCATGTACTACATTGTATATAAATTGAGTATAAAATAAAGTTTTCACATTAAAAATATTTTTTATCTGTTATAGGTATATAATTTTAATCTATTAGGTATAATTTTAATATATTAGATATAATTTCAAAAATGTTATCCATTGAATTAATTCTAAGTACAATAAAAGTGCAGGGTTTTTTGTTGTTTAGTGAAAATAAGGGTTATTGAATACATAAACGATTATATACAGAAAAGTTGATGGTAAAAATATAATCAACATCCATTTATTTTTAATTTGTATGCAATAACATGAACCGATATTCTTGACATCAAGTATCAGATTAATTGCATTTAAGTTCAACTATCATATTACTATTCAACTTATGATCATTGAATAAAACTATTGGAAATATTTGAGATTTCCATTATTCTTATCCACTAAATTATTCAATATTTGTTTCTGAAAATTGGAAAAGTTTTAAATGGAGAACTTTGTCGCACTAACATTCTAACCAATCTTTGAGTGTAACACTGTTAATTATGGATACTCAGACAATTCATTAATTTTATTCCCCATTATCCCACCTTTTTCCTCCAACACATCCCGTGCTACTTTCTAGAGAGTAAGACCCAAGAAAATCATAAGACCTATCTAATCTTATTCAGCGTTAATTGCTTACAGAGTTGTTGATTTGTACGTTGTACGACCAGGACACGAAAAGATCCTCGAAAGAAAACCATTCTCTCGTAATCTTATTCCTTCCAAGATTAATAGAGGACTCTGTCCGAGAGACTCGCTGCTATTAACTGAGAGAGAGAAAATGCTGCAGAAAAGATCTTTTTTCCGATCTAAAGTTACGTAATCTAACTCGTAACAGCGGAAAAGGGTAGGTGGGGAAAATTAGAGGATTTCTCGTAGCACCGCAGTTTCTTCGCATTTGTGCTTTTAGCTTGCTGTTAATAATGCACTGGAATGTCTCAGGATTGCTTTAGCTGGAAATCTTATCGCTTTACCTTACTTTATCACTCGTTGGTTATCTAACATTTAGGTTGGCTGAGTTTTCATATGTTGTATACGGATAAAAGATTTTCTTCTTGAAAAGATAGATAAAACTTTCTTTTAAAACGTCTTTCACCACGCAATTTTTTCAACGATGGAATGGAAGTTTTTAATTATTTTCCCTCTCTTGAATCTTTTATTCATTCTTCGTTTATTCTTACTTCTTCTTTTGTTCTTTTTATTTATTTATTTTTAAATCTATTATGTTTAATAGAGCATTTTCAATCACATGACTCGGACCTAACAACGGCCTTAGCAACAGCAGATGTTACAGTTTTTTGCCCTACAGAGGTTAACAGTTACAGAAAATGACTAGCCGTGGAATTCTCCTATTGGTGCATTTGCAATCACGTGATCCCATACCTAAAAACCGCCTTAGCAACAGATAAACAACGGCCTTAGCAACAGTTAAAAGCCCTACAGTAGATACACAGTTAAAAGAAAATAACCGGTTGTGACGTCACCTGAAAACACTCTATAGGCAATCTTTTATTTAACAACGCAACTTTGTAGCAGTAGTAGTAGTAGTAGTAGTTATTTAAGTATGGTTTTTTAAATCAATTCGACATCGTTATATTAGGTCGTCGTATTAGGAGAAAATCTAATTAAATCGTGTAAATAAAAACTTATAACACATCGTAAGATGTTTCTATTTGCTTAATTTCATAAGTGGTATTAATATAACTCCTAATTTTATTTGATGATGCACTAACTAGAACTCCGGTAGAAACAGTTTAAAGTGGATTCCTCCAAAATTACCAAAAAATAAAAATATCTGTTACTTTTTTCATTTATTCTCTTCTTTAAATCTTTTTCATCAACCCTACGTTACCTATCGTTCTCTTTACATTATCTTATTTGTCTTTCACTTTTCTTTTCCTCACACCAGTTACCTATTTAGTCTCCCTCTGTCTCTCATTTCATTCTTGAGCTATTCTAAGAGAATTCCAAGAGTAAAAATTTTAATGAAAACAATTATCAACCTACACATTGTTTACTGTAATCCTGTGAACCATAGAATTGAAAATAGATAGGTTTACGTAGAACGTGATAAATTCAATGACATTTATCAACGAGTATTTATCACTTTTCACTTAATACGCGGGCCCGTAACATATAGGGGTTTAACGAATTGTTTTATTACACATACTATGTATCATAAACGATTTCTAATTTCACTCTTATAAGGATAAATATTTTATAGCAATATTTATTATCATAAAACCATATATACCCCTCCTACTCCATTTAAACTTAAGTACAATATAATTTAGATAAAAAAATTGACAAAAATACAAAAATTTAAAATGCCTGGAATTAATATAAAATAAGTTAAAATTTGGTTCAAGCGAATTTAAGAGTTATGTGTTTGTAAACATTATTTTATTGTATACATGAATCATCCCCTTCCAAACAAACTGTTGCAATTTCAATTGAATTAATTTTGTTAATATAAATCATAAATATATTAAATACACAGGCTCATTACGAATGAAATAGAGCAGGTCTGCTCTATTTCATTCGTAATGAGCCATGGATAGAAAAAGCATACGTTTTACCCCCTCTTTCATTTATATAAAATATGCTTATACTGAAAATTGAAACGAGGCCGTAAGTTTTTAATTTTTATGCCATGCTGAGAAAACAACTGAAGGAAAGGGCGAATTATTTCAGTACCATTGTTATTCTTGTGCTGTCATCTACGTACGATAACTTCAACTATGCACAGGAAATTAGTTAAATATTTTAAGAAGATTTGTAAATAGGATATTCAAGTATGGTTTATTTTATTTTTCTGACTATTTAAATTTAAAACTTAAATTTCATTTTCCTCTAAAAATAAAAAATAATCAGATGGTATAATAATGTTCTAAGAAAACTCATAAGCTTCATTCCATCTGGGGGAAAATAACTACTGCTTAGTGAAAAGCATAATATATTCTTAAATTCAAAGGGATATCACTGAGTAAGTTTTTATTATAGAAACTAATATACTTTATTTTTTGTTTCAATGTTAGTAAAGGGATAGTTCTTTTTACTAAACAGAAATTGATAGGAGAAGAGAGCGTTATAAAATAATATCTTTTATTGTTTAAAAAAAATTATGACCAAAAATATTTTAGAGTATTACTTTTTTATGAATACTTTTGTTATTTTTCTTGATACTATTGGAATACTATTAGATACTCTATACTTATTTTTCTCGCCCTCAATAAAGGACTCTCTTATAAATTTTAAAACTGGAAAATCATAATTAAAGAATTAATTTTTAATACATAAAGTTATGCGTAAGAAGAATTGTCTTCCAAACCCCTCTCTCCCCTTTGGTTTTTAGCTTTCCATATCCAGTTTCCTTAATTTAGGAATAAAATTATTTCCTCTTTGAACCGAAGCTTTCTCATTCTGCCGTTAGATAGCAGCACTACTTTAAAAAAGGGCACCGCTGAAAAGCTCAGCCGAAATACATTTTATGGTGTTCAATCATTTGGTAGAAAATGCAGAGCAGAATTTTGTTCTTATTGTTACAAGTGTGATGTTTTCAACCAAGAATCAGGCATTCTCATCGCGGTTTCCCCTGCTTATCATTCAATCTTCCACAATTTTAATCTGAAATATATGTCTTTGTTAAATATGACTTTTTTAGGTTTTGATCCAGAAATACCTTCCAGGAAGAATTCACCCCATCAGACACTTTACATATTTCAGATATAATAGACCGGATGTTGACAAATGGTGGCTTGTGATCCAAATGGGGTCTAAGCAATAAAGTGCAGCTTTTTTCTATTGTTCTGTTAATATTAAAATAGGTAAATAAATAAAATTACAGAGCTAAAATCAGTGCTGATATTGGCGGTGGATGCGGGGACACTCCGTTTTTTAAAGTATTTGGATTATGCATGCTCGGAATTATTCAAACCGTCCCCCAAATATCAGGAATTTTGGTTAAAAAAGGGAAGTGAAAAAAAAAATAAAAGTCTTGTTCCTCCCCCCAAATGTTTTGTTCCAATTACAGCATTGGTTAAAATTAATAACTTGATATTCTTAAAAGAGTTGCAAAAAATGTATATATGATATTCAAAGTTTAGCACTCTGCTTTAAAAGGAACTATCTCCCGACACCCACTTTCAATATTTTAAATACGGCTATTATTGGGGTTATTTATATGGGTACACATACTGTAATACTACCACTTATTTTACCTGATGTTTTTATTCAATGTTTTAAGGGGTCTCAGGACTCTTAACTGTTAGTCGTGTGTGCAAAATAGTGTCTTTTTTCGAACCACCACAGATTAAAAACTAAATACATCAGCCTCATGAAAATTTTACCCCTTAATATTTAAACACATTTTCATAAGCACACAAAATTATAAATTCAACAAATAAATATTTCTTAATTTATAAGAAGTCGAAAAAAAACATATTTTTGATAATCCCGTGAATTAACATTTTACGGAGCGCAAGATTTCTCAAAAACTACTTATCCTTTTCATCTAAAACCTTACACACATGCTCATTAATAGTTACTGTAATAGACATACATCTTTTTACCTTCAAAAGTTCAGTAAATTTTACTTAAGAAGGAATTTAAATCTTAATTTTATGAAATTCTCAATTTTTTTCAAAAATCAGTACTAAAAATATTTATTGGTGATATTATTTTATAAAACTGTATGTATGTCTTGAAAAGCATATATTTATCTATTAAATAACACAAATTTTGTCAACCTGGGTCAATTATTTTTTCCAAAATCTTGCGCTCCGTAAAATGTTGATTCACGGGATTATCAAAAATATGGTTTTTTCGACTTCTTATAAATTAAGAAATATTTATTTGTTGAATTTATAATTTTGTGTGCTTATGAAAATGTGTTTAAATATTAAGGGGTAAAATTTTCATGAGGCTGATGTATTTAGTTTTTAATCTGTGGTGGTTCGAAAAAAGACACTATTTTGCATACACGACTAACAGTTAAGGGTCCTGAGACCCCTTAAATAATTTTTGCCCTATCCTTAAAAAGGGGATTTCCAAAATAAATGTTGGCTCTTAGAAATAATACTTACCTGTTATAATATGGCAATTTAAAAAAAAACTATGGGTTAAAAATTTTATGAGTTAATTGCGTATTGAAAAACAACTTCTTATGAGTTCAAGATTTTCGCCAAACGACCAAGATCAAAATTTTCGATAGTATTAAGTGACTGAATCAATGAATACTGATCTAAAAAGAGAATTATTCATACAACTTTCTTCAAAAATATTTTTTATTCAGTTTATACATAAACAAATGCATAACAAAAGTAGCTTTTCAATTAAAAACAAAGTTCGTTATCGACACTAGAAAAGAAACCCCATATTCACACAAGCCTGTTCATTCACAGTTTTTATTTAATGAAAATAAAATAAATAAAAACGCTGCACTGAAGGTCATCTAAGCACTTAGAAAATGGATATTGCATAACACATTAATGCACCTTTATTTCTTCAAAAATTTGTTGAATTTATACACCAGTGTACGTGTCATATAAAAAATGTATAAAATCTTATATAAGATTGCAAAAATGCTTATGCAATTCAAAACACAAAGTTCTATGCTGCCCTTATATATGCCCTTGCGATAGTTCTAATTAATTTAAATATATGTTAGCATTCTGGTAACATGCATCTACTTACGTGTGTGTGTTTTTTTAAATATAATCAAACGTTATAAATACTATTTTCCCCTTGAATGTCATATAAGTTATTTATAAATTTAATCTGAACATGGAAACCAAATTATTATTCTATCAAGTAAGTGAAGAGATGTTTAATGGGAAATGCAATATCCACAGAATTCATAAAAAAGGAGCAATTTTACAATTGCAAGAAGCGCTGACGAAACTGCTCCTATCAGTAAAAAGAGATTAAATGCATTACATACATACATCCTAAATGAACAATTGATTGATTTCACTGAAGGTACTACTTCACCTATGTAGAACTAGGCGAGTACGCAATACCTTCCAAGAACTGCATTCTGAGATTAGCACGTCTATTCCAATGAGTGCTTATTAAAAATGTAATACGCGATGATGATGATGATAATGATTGTCTTTGAGACTAGAGCAAATGAATTCGGATGAAAGAAAAACTAGTGAGTTTGCTAATGAATAATCGAATTGTGCGGCGCATAACGTAAAGATGAAATAAAAATTTTCGTCGCACAGAGTTGTGTAGTTGAAAGCATTTCATTTTATTCAAAGAACATGCAGTAAAAAGTAAAAATGAAGCAAGTTTATAGATTAATGTAATCTAATCTATCTAGTCCAAAGGACTAATTTACTATTTTTCACAGTATTTGATCTTTACACGATAACAATGTCTCCTTGACTATTTAAACGTGGTCAGTTTCGCTTCAGTCTAGAAAAATGCTTTTTGTTTTTAAAAATATAAATCATTTAGAGGAACACTCAATTTTTGTGTTTTACTTCCATGTAATAACCCACAAGAATTCGTACAAGTAAATTAAGTCTTTAAAAGTTTAAAGATTTTCAATGCATCCTTTTGAAGAATGCGATGATGTGGTGTTTGCATGCATGTGTGAGAATTACTGACAACAACAGTTTTATTACTTTCTTTAACGGCTCGGAAAAATATTTATTCACCAGATTTATAGCTCTAAACTTCAAAATTAAGAGTTCCTAGAAATTAATCCTTATTATTTTGAAACTTGGCTCAGATCACAGTCTTTGAGCAACAACAAATGAGGGAAAGATCTTCCGTCCTTTCCAACAGGAATCTAACATATGAAATTATTTAAACAAATGCTAGAATGGACAAGCATCATACAGCTCTACTGCCAAATTGAACTAAATTTACACGCCCCAATTTATACTACAGGAACATTAACCACCAACTAACTACCATATTCACTACTAATCTAACCTAAGGTTAACCTGGAATCAAAACTTCTAATTGGTTGAAAAAGGAAAACGAGTTTTAAGCCAATGAGAGTTGTCGAAAAAGTTGGATCTCAGATTAACATTCGGTCCAGTTAGTGGTGAATACAGCTGTAAGGTGTGACATAAACATAAAAAAATTCTAAACAAAATTGTCATCACTTGTTCCAAATAGCATTAGGCATTTGCTGAACCACAAGTTGAACTGCCGTAAGAGTCTTCTAAAAACAGAAGAAGCAACACATTTGAACAAAATTCCTATGTACAAATCACACAGTTTGGAAGACATTGTTTGGCAATACCAATGAAACAATGCACTCTAAAGAGGCCTCATGCCAATTTTTCTTCATAGACAGATATCAGAAGCATGATACCGATGCCAGCAAGAATGCCCAAGTTTTTGACGAACAACATCTTTACTCTGGAACCATGATGGTGCGCACGAAGTTCGGGCAACTGAAAAAAAATTAATTGGTATTCTTTGAAGTCAAAAACAGAATGTTAGGCAAGGAATTACGGTAGAACAAAACTTCTAAATAATCGTCCTTATATTGAAATTGTCAATTATTGTCATTTTTTACGAATGAGAGTTACTGCTACCCTTTTCATTCAATTTTTTAAACTCTTCTATATGAGTAAGAATTTTTACACAGCTGATCACCCATCCTGCTTAGATCCTACTCCCGCAATTATCGGTTCATTTTACAGCCAACAAGGTATCGGTTTTGCAGCCAGTGTTTCTTTCTTACATGCAAGTTCTCCAAACCATCGTCCAATGACGGACATAGGAGAACACCTAGCCCAGCATGCAATGTCCACGAGTACACCAGGAGAATTCCTCTCAGTACCGTGGCTTATTTTACCTCAGGCTGTAATCAAGAAACTTAATAAAGGTAAAAAATTTCAATGTGATACTTGGTGATGCATTTTGGCTGGCCATTAGTTTATTTTATCCCAACAATCAGCCAATCACGGCACACAGTATTGGCAACATGCAGGAAATAATTCCCCACAGTGGTTAATTGGAAATAGTCAACGAGTAAATTGTCCGTACCATTTCTGCGAGTGCGACGTACAGGAATATGCCGGCGGTGACGGCCATCACCCACTTCCTAGCGAGCTCGTCGTCCCCAATGAGAATGCCGATGTACAGCCCCGCGAAGCACGTCAGCCCGCTCAGGAAGTTGATCAGGAGGGCCCTGGAGAAGGACAGTCCGGTGGACAGAAGCACCACGAAGTCACCTGCACCATAAAAAAAGAGAACTATTCAGTCTAAGTCAGGAAGGAGAGCATAATGACAAGTTTTAAGGATTATTTGATTCTCAGACTGTTCCCTTCGGGATGATCAAAAGCATGTGGAACTATGTAGATTGGATGACTAAATACTAATATAGTATAACTCAATATGAACGCCTATAATTATAATAGGTATATCGATTTAAAAAGTGTCATACCAAACTCATGCGGAAGCTCGTGACAGAAGACGGCGATGGCCGTCGAAAGGCCTCCCCGAATGCCCGTCGAGAAGGCTGCTCCGATCGCCAGGCCGTCCCCGAAGTTGTGGATGGAGTCGCCGAGAGTCACGACGATCGCCAACGAGGTCATGCCTGAAAGACAACGCTCGTTCAGAAAAATGAGGAATTGCGGTTAGTATGAAGCTAGTTAATCTCTGGTGCTGGCTGAGAGTGAATAATATGATCATCAACCTGTGCTTCTCAAGAAAAAAGTGCAATTGTAAAATTTAAAAAGTAGTAACAAAATATTTTCTATACCAGACTGCAACGTTTCTTCACCCTATGACGTCACTACGCGTAAGGATAAACTGAGTAAACAGAAAGCCTGTAGGGCTGCTAGGAGGATTTTCGGTACGTTAATCGTGATAAAAAAAACGTTATAGGTATACATGGGTTTAATAAACTACCTTTTTTCTAAATTGAAGTTCTTAATTTCAGTCAAAATTCAGACTCTTAACTGGGAACTACTTTCTTTGTTTTGTTATCCAGGGTCACGTAACGTTGCAGTCTAGTATAAATTTAAATGTTTATAAAATATGCAAAACAAATTGAAGCGTGTGTACTACGCATCGGCTCATCAGAATAAAGAAAAAACATAAATTACCCAAAAATATGGGCTTGTTGACCATGAGATTTGGGGGTTTCTTCATGGCCTCAACTTCCACTATTTCAGTGTCTAGAGAAGTGCTTGACTGGTCTCTGGAAACAGGCTAAAAGAACAAATATTAAGTACATTTCATAAAAAATTTTTTGATTTTTTAAGTATGAAATACTTTTGATTCCTTGAAGTCGAGAGGAGAAGCAAGAAATACTAAGCATCTCGATTTAGTTAGATTCAATAAAATAGGTTTGATAACAACACAATTTGGGGAGAAATATTCATAAATGTTTATCGGACATCAATTCTTTTTAAATTCGAGAGTACTTTTCGAGGGATTTCTATTAATTATCTTTATTACCATATTATTATTGCTGAATTATTTCCTCTCTACCAATCTTGGATTAATAAAATCAATAAGAACTATTCCTAACCTTCCTCAGATTTCGTGAGGTTGAGCGTTTCAAGTCACAATTAAAGAAACGCACATTTAATGAGTTTTAGGCTTGGTATTCGTGTGCATAAGCTGTCAAATTATAATAAATCGATGGTGGCTCTACAATGTTGTAATTGACTTTTTTCTCATACCTCGAATAGTTTTCAAAATTGGAATGCTAAATTCTAATTGTTCCGCTATGGAAGGTTGAAACATGGCCACACTCATAAGGCCAGAAAAGCTCGAAATCGTGATGCGAAATTGTATGCAATACGTCACTCTTCTTAGCTTTTTTGGACAACAACGCAACTCCAGTCTGAAATCTTGTATGAGCTGTTGAAAAGTGACGTATTGCTTACGTCACGATTTCGAGCTTCTATGGCCTTATGAGTCTAGATGACATGGTTGAAAGCGATATCATCAAATAGGGCATAGTCATTTTGCTATACCTAGACACCCCTTTTATGACTATACCTATAGGGGTTCAAAAATTAAAGGGGATGAACATTTATCTTGGGGCACCCTGTATTAAAAAGCTTATTTTTAGTTATATTTAATATTGAAAAAATATGTACCCAGTAATAACCTACATTTATGCACAAAGAAGGACTTTTGCCACTGAAGTTTTGCATTTTCAGATCAATGTTCTAAAATACAGAAATATGCTGTGCATTAAAAATGTCCGGTCTTTTCCAAAATAAAATGCCATATACGGCATGGGATTATTTGCTCTCGTTATTTTCGTTGCATAAGAGAGAGAAAGCGTGCTTACAGTGCTTACCAGCTGCGTCTCCGACTTGGTCTTGACCGAAATCAAGGTGGGCAGCTCGTCTGGAAGGTGAGCGTGACTGTGACCGTGGCCGCCCTCCTGAAAAAATGCACCGTTTAGGATGATATATGAAGTTTACACCAGGGCATCCTCTGGTACAATATATAGTATATTTAAAGATTTTTGAATTTCAGATATGGTTACGTATTTACAGACGCTATGGTACTTGTAGCGTTTGAAATCACAAAGCGTCAACTCACAAAATCCAACAAAACGTCTTTCACTCACCTATAATTTGATTGATAAGCGAAATGCTATATGGAATTGTAAGAAGACTTAACTTTTTAATATTAGAGCAAACAAATTTTACGGTTTAAAGAGGATTTCGAAAGCAACTTATATAATTATATTTTTTTTTTGTATCGTTCATCTTTAAAGGATATTAGATTCTATTATTCATATATTAAGATTAAATAACGAGGAAATATAATTTCTTGATAAATTTTGTATGAAACTACAATAAAAAAATATAATTTTGAAAGAATATTTAAAAGAAAAATTATCCCAGTGAAAATTCATTCTTGTTATTATAACCCTACAGATAAAAAAAACTTAAAATACAGTTTGAAGAACAATGTAAAACAAATAGGAACAAACTCTTTAGTAAAATATTTCACTTACACAAAAGCTTATTATTTATGTTCTGAGTTTTAGACGGAAGTAACCGAAACAAAACCAGAACAATAATCCACCATGTATGGAAAGTTTACAAAAAACAGGGTTTTCCCGCATTCATTTTTATAAAAGATCGCTTTTGTGACATGAAGGTTTACTATTTGAAAGCCCGCGATACATCTACAATAAATAAGGTCAATGACTCTCTAATGTGGGTACTTATTATTTCATGCAAACATGTCTACGTTTTTTTATCTTTAATATGAATACGTAAGTCAAATGTCATTAAGTAAAATTGGATATTAAATAATAACACTGAGGTTTGATAGCCTATTTAAGTATTAAAAATAAGTTTTCTTTATAAATTTATCCCATTCTCTTTTTTTCTCTTCTTAATTTTAGTATTTATAGTTTTCATTTAAACAAGCATAATCCAATTTCCTCACCACCTTTCTCTATGTGAAACCATTTAACTATTCTCTCTTAAAAAAGAGAGAGCCTGATTTAAATGGAATGCTTTTACTCTACTACACTTTTTCTTTCTAAAACTTTCTGTTAATAAGTGAAAACGATGTGTGTTTTAATCCATTACCAAAGTGTTGCCGTGTTGCCTTGAAATTCAAAGCCAGTTCAGTAACCAATAACCTTGAAAGTGTATTAAAATACGTGAAACTATCAATCACCCCAATTTTATTGGTTTCGCTTGTCTGATAGTCACTATTTTCTACATCTTGTTTATGTGCGTGTCGTTTGACATAGTATTTCTCTCGTACGTTTTTGCTAATGAATAGATTATTTGTCTCCTATACACTTAATGGAAACCATTCGTTTTAGTTTGACCTTGTCTAATTGGTTTTTATGGATAAGTTCAGAAGTAACGGGAAGGATACCCAACAAATCTTAAGAACGACACTGAAACAGTAACTGTCCAACAATTCCACACTTCAAAGTTTTTCAGAGAATTTGGCTTTGAAACATTCCTTAGAAACTTATGTCTGGCAAAATCTGAAGGTTCTAAGATTGAAACGAGGGGTAAAAGTCCGTTCGTTAAATGTAGCCAAGATGTTTGAACGCCAAATATTCACTTAGATGCCAAATGTTTTTGTTTTTATTGATATGACAGTAAATTTTAATCGATTGTAATCGATCATTTTGTGATATTTCTAAAATTTAGTGCCCAAAACAATTTGAAGATATTTAGCGAGACGAATAACGGAATTAAACCAAATGAGAGAACTTGCTGTGCCTCCAAAGAAGAGGAAAAATATTTTTAGCATCATAAATTTATGTAACCAATTTAAGAGCTCTTTATTAATATGTTTTAATAAGTGCCAAAACAAGAATAAAGTTTTTTTTTAATATTTTTAAAGAAATTTTAGTGAAAGTTTAGTTTAGTCAAATATTTACACCAAAGAGACAAGTAAATCTTTAAGAGACTCGAATGTTTAAACTTGTGTCAGGAATATCACATCTCCGTGGAGAACTGTCACTTTAATTTTGAACCTTATTCTTTTCATGTCGATTAAATCTCCCAGCCTCTGATGTTGAAAGTGATGAAAAAGAGAAAAATGACAGCGACTCCACTTTCCTGGTTGTAGTAGGAACCTCCCTAGAATTCATGATTGATGATATTCTCTTTCTCTTTGCATTTTAAACACAAATTGATCCAATGATTTTTAGGGTGGAGATAAAATAACTGAAAAAGATTCTCCCTGAAAATTTACGTTACATTAGGTTCAATGCATTTTAAAGTAATAATTTCCCTAGTAGAAAACATTTTTAAGTGAGACTTTAGATGGTTTTCAATTGATTTCAAAGAGTAATTTTGAATTAAAATATATGTAATTAAACTAAATGAACCTTCTAGCTTCATAACCTAATAAGGAAAATTTTCTTTGTTTATGAGAGCTTAATTTGAGAAATAGTGAATAAGTATTTTGGTCATACTATCAACAACGAAGTTGATGGTCAAGATTTTTTACCGATATTATCATTCATCGGTATTGTCATTCAGTTAAAAATGCGTTTAACAGATTTTTCAACTGAGTTAGCCAATTTTTTTTTTTACAGGGCCAAAGATTTACAAAGTTACATTTACAATAACCAAGTATACATACATTTGTACGGTAAGAACAAATACGGGATATGCAACCTATTTTATTCTCTACAAAAAACTTTTGCAGCCAAACGGATATTTGAAGTAGTTTATTGTATTTTTCTGGTATTCGGTTACACAATCGGTAGGAATATAAGTATGATACAAACAGTTTTAAACTTACTATTTTTATTCCATAATTTTATCATATCAAAATTCCTACTGGGTGATAAACTATTTTTAATTGTCTTATGTCAATTAAAATTATTATAGCTACCACAGAAAAAAAGCAAACAAATCCCGCTAATTCAAATCATATTTGAAAGAGAAAAATCATCAAGAAAAAGTTCACAATAAGAGACTTTACCAGAAATGTTATAAATATTTTAGAGAAATAAAAATGACGAAGATTTTTCTCTTTATTTCAATAATAAAAACTTTTTCAGTTAAAGTGATACTCCATGAAAAGTTCAACGGAATTTTTAAATTTAACTGAAAAACGTCTCCTCCCTTAAATATCCCACAAATGATAGATTGGACATTTTCTTTTAGAGAAAGCTAGGAGAGTTTTTATTTCGTACCAAGGGGTTAAAAGCAACACAAACTTCTATTTACCTTTCCTTCAGAATCCCTTTGAAATGGCGGTAACCACAAAGACACATTCAAAAGACACCTTTTAACAAAAGGATATCCGTATGCAAAACCAACATTTCATCCAGTCAAACATCCTGGTTCAAAGTACTACTTAGAAATACAGGTGTTGGCGAGTATTTTGTTTTACTACCCTCAACGGTATTTAAAGTGGTTTAGGATGAAATAACAAGGTTTCAATGCATTTGAGTCATTGGAAATACAACTTAAACTCCTTTTTGGTTCTTATATTACATTATTTCTCTACTTTTTTTACTCATTATCAGGTCATTTGTAATAGCCAGCTATGGAAAGGAGAATGGAGCTCACCTGGTGGTCTGACTTGTTGAAGGCGCACATGACAGCTTCGAAAAGGAAAAGTCCGTAGACGGTGAAGAACATGCCTAGCATGAGCTGCGCGTACGGTTCGAGGAACTCCCCATGGTCGTGCGAGTGGCCCGCGTGGTCACCCCCGCTGCCGTGGTTGTGGAGGCCCAAGAACTGTAAAACAATATATTGAGTTACGTTGAAAAATATATGAATACTGCTTAAGAAATCTGCAAAATTTTAACTTAAATGTAGTACCAGAGATTTATATTGCCTGAGGAATGTATACTTGAATAAGAAATATTATTATTTAAACATTTTCCGATTTTATACAGTAGATTAAATAACGTCTACTTCTCTTTTGAGGGAAAATCTTAGTTTACTGTGAATTTTTCGTAAATATTATCTACTAAAATAATAAATAAAACTTGTTTAAAATGTGATCTAGTGGCTTAGTAATGTACTACACCATCTTCAACATAGACCATGTAGGAATTAGGACTTAAGATCATTGAACTTCCATTAATTTCGAAATCAAAAAATCGTATTGTACTAGTTATATAGATTTTATAAATTAATTTTTAAATTGCTGTCTAATTTATGCATATTGAAATCGGTATTGAGATTTATTAAGAGAATTAAAAGTAATAATCACTGACGTGAAGAGAAAATAAACCTTGAGTATCATGTAGTACCTCAGTAAAATAAGAAGTAAAGTAAACCAATCCTCTCTACCTGGGGCATGAGGTGTAGCATGGCATCGGCGGCCAGCGTGCTGAAGGCCAATCCATAGAAGCCGGAGATGATGTAGTTGTAAGCGTGCTTGGTCATGATGGGGAGCAGCAGGACACCAGCGAGAGACGTCAGGCTGATCACGAACACTGACAGGGAGCCGTAGCCGTACGCTTAAAGGAAAAACGTTCATTCCATAAGTAGAAAAGCAAGTCCAAAAGTCAGCAAGTCAAAAAGCTTGTGTCCTCTTTGAATCAGAGTAAAAAAATATCTAACTCCCGTTTTTGCCAAATTGGTAAGGTATTTCTTCCCGATATGTAAGTTTAAAAAGCAATATTCAGAAAAAATATAAAAGGTTATTAGTATGGGAAAATGAGTATAAGAAGTCCCCTGGAGAGGTTGTGTACTAAACTGGATGAGTTATTTCACTGGGAAAGAACTGACAAAGCAATTTAATACAATTCAATATCAAAATAACTATTGTTTTTGTAGTAGTAGTATTGTAGTATCAAATACAAAGTGGGTGAAAAGTCAGTGGTATAAATGGTATTTTCTGGCAAAACAGATTATTTCCTTAACAATCATCTTCAAAACGTAAAAGCCTATCGTTCTTATTATAAGAGGTGTACAACTGGACTCAAACTGGATCCGGCAAAAACTTATAGTAAAAAATGAGCGTGAAACTTAATATTTTAACCTTCAATGGATCATTATAATGAAGAAGACCGTATATTTACTGATCAACTAAATTGGAATCCCGAAAATACCACCCACCAGAAACGGATCTAATTTCTCTTCGAAAGGGGAGAACTCTCCTTTGAGAAGGGGACTGTTTACTCGACTGTTCAGAATAATTACTTTCTCAGCCCCTCCCTTTCTTGAATCGGGAATTTTAAGACGGGGAAAGCGTGGTGGCCACCTGTTTGAATTCAGTGATTGATTGTTTGACCGAACCTGAATTTTCAGTTAACAGTAAATAGGTCTTAAAGCTTCTAAAAAAGCTATTGAGTCAATTGCTAATCTTTCTAGATTTAATTTAAAATTTCTTAATAATTACGGCACAGTGATAAAGTCACAATGTAAATCAGGGCGCAAATTAGGTTAATTGAATTGAATAAAAATATAAGATTATTACATAAGAAGAAAACGTAGCTTTGTTGTGAAAAATCTTTTTGTCATGAAATAGGTCACTTATCACTTTCAAACTGAAATGAAAGGATTGACTGCCAATGTCAAAACTTTCTTTTTCTGAGAGTTGATAACACGATGGCACGCTATTCTCCTTTTAGAGACTAATGGAGAGATACGAAAAAAAATCGACTCTATTGATTTATAGGTATACGACAACAACTCATAACGTAAACTAAAAAAATCTCTTAATGCCGAATGTAATGGTCAATAAACTAAGAATACCCATTCCCATTGCTAATACTATGAAACTAAACACTGAGAAGTCTAATTTAGTTACTTTCATTAGGCATACGCGAAGTATAGTTTTCAATACATTTTTTTATTGATTTGGTGAGATCATAAACTTTAATTATTTAGTTTATTATCATCATTATCATACATCGTTACCACCACGCCAAAAAAAAAACGAATCTGCTATTCTTATACATAGAAGATTCGTGTTTTTGGCGTGGTAGTAACGACATTGCTAGGAAATACCAATAATGAAACATCAGGACGAGACTTAGAGAGCCTCAATAGAATACTTTTCTCTCTTTTTAATAAACTGAAATTTGAAGAAAAAGCATTTTGACATGCAGTTTAATAATCCCGAAAAAAATACGTTTTTTTGTTTTGTTTTGTTAAGTTTGTTTGTATTTTATTTTGCATTTGTTTGTATTATAATGCATTGTATTCAAAAATTTTCAACATTCGGAACAATAATATAAGTAAATAAAGAATTTTATGTTTTTACCATAAAATATGTATGAATTATTTATCAAAATATCTTCCACAAAACAGTATTTCTCTTGAGGAAAAAATTAAAAAAGACTATCCAATTGATTAAATTGAGGTATTATAAAGTTAAAACTATTTAAGGTGTAAACTCCTTGAACTCTCTCTAAAACAGTAGGATCGACAAATTTACACTGTTAAGAAACTCCCTACATCATACCTAAAATAAAAATCTACAAACTATTTCTAATGATATCAAACGTTAGTAAAGAGACGTCAAACAGTTTAAGCAATACCTAGAAAAGCATTCAACGAACTTTCTGACTAAGAATCTCTGGACTTGAACTTGAGTTATTTATCGGCAGAGAAAGTTGAATTCCCTCCCGAAATGAGATGCAGACAGCGTGTCATAAAATCTCTCCTCACGCGCACACGTGTCTCTAGCAGTCCTATTTCTAGTCTTAATCTCGAGCGTGACACGTAAATCTTTTCTTGTAGACGTGCGGCCAATCTTGATAGATTGGATTTTAATATGCTGGGGACGCAACCGGAAATCTAGTCAAGTTTGTTTAAAATGATATTCTGATCACATTTAACTAATAGTTTTAAGGTGTAGAAATTAATATTAACTTTGGAGAAGATATTTTGCAATTCTGCTCAAGTGAATAGTGCACCCTCAAAATCAAAGGACGTCAAATTGCTTTTTTAAATTTTCGAGAGGAATAAAGTAAAAAGTATTACATTATATTGTCTTTAGGAATTTTTTTTTTGAATTACCAAGATTTGAGAGGCATTCAAGTTCGCGAAATCACTAGTGCAACAGTTATCTGATTTATTTTTATTATCTCTTTTGAGTTTATAATCACAATATTAAGAGTTTCAGCGATTTTATATTAGCTAGGAGTAAGAGATGGGCCATTATTAATTGAACAGTTAAAAAGTTACAAAGATGACATATCACTTTTATGTGTAAGCCATGTTAAGTTTGATTTATAGGAATGAAAAAAAAACAGTTTTAAAAAGTTTCTATTATATATATAGTACCTACTGCTTTGAATTTAAAGAAGTGAAAATTAGAACTAAATTGCTTTTTTCTTCCATAGTCACACTAACCAATAAACACAATAAATATACACTGTAAAAAAATCAGGTAAAATTTACGGATTTAAACTGGCAGCTGGGTTGGTTGTGGAAAACCGTAAAAATTACGAAGTAAATCCGTAAAAACAACGATGTTTTACCATGTAAAAAAAAAACATGAATTAAAATGGTAAAACGCCGTTGTTTTTAAGGATTTACTTAAATTAATTTTACGGTTTTCCACAACCAACCCAGCTGCTAGTTTAAAACCGGGAATTTTTTACAGTGTAATCTTGATGAACATTTACATCCTAACAAACACACTTGTTGGTTGTGGTGGGACTAACTCCACTTGATCTAGCCGCAGTGCCGCAGGCGAAACCAAGTCCACAAGGCCGAAAATCTTCATAAAGTCAAAAACAAGTAGTTGGTATGGTATAAATGTCTTCTTTGTCAAGTCCAGTACAGTGCAGTCTAGCACATCTAGTTGAAATTTACAATATTTTCCATTCTTAACTTTTATCTATTAAAGGAAACCCTTTTACTGAAAGCTGATTTTTTTAATTGATATGGGCTTTATTTAATTTTTAAAAATAGAATGAGGTATACTTTCTCTTTAACAAGTTCTTCGTTAAGGTATAGAAAATCTGTGCAAAACTATGAGAGATGTGAATGCCTTTTACAAATATAATATTTCCCACATTTTCGAAAAAAAAAAGGTTAGCTCTTACACTACATCGAAACATATGTATTACTCATGATTATTTTATTATACGGTGCCTCAACCAAGGTTGTTGTTTGCAGATGGAATCTCCATAAATAAGTGACTATAGAGGATTAGGCACTATTAATGAGACAGATATCCTTTATCAAGAAGAAGAACGTGACCGGTAAGTTTGAATTTATATTTATGCACCTCATGTTAATTCTGACCCCTTATAAATCACAGATTAGTCCTAGGGCTTTTTGAACCATAAATATTATATTTATCTGAAAAAGGCATTTGTATAAGAAACTTACAAGGTTAAATTATGTTTTCTATTTTTAGTCTTTTTCAGACGCACTAATATATTTGAGACATTTGCATTGGTATAGTCACTCTTGTGATATTTTCAGTGCGTTCCTACTAAATTAAGCAGAGTAATTAAGAAAAAGTGCCACACACACAAACCCTTTTTTAATAAAGAAGTACATGGATGGTACAGGTAGAAAGGACAATTATATAGAGCACATTTATCCCGTAAAATTATATTTCATTGAAAAAAAATTATAACCTAACCAAAATTTTGAGTGTAACGATTTTTACGTTTTTCGTAACATTTAAATTTCATAAAGATAATTTCAAGGAATAACAACAAATGATATTTAAAAAAGAAATCTAATTGATTCAAGGATTAAATTTTAAATTCAAATTACAAATGTAATTAATTCCTAATGCAATTGCGTATATAGAAATTTATTTCGGGAAAGGGGCCAATATTATCCTCTAATAAATGTTATCAAAATTATCAGGATCAGATTTAGAAAATACGGTGTTACTTAAATAAAAACATCTTTTTTCATCTTATAGCGGATAAATATTTATTAAAGCTATTTTGAAGTGTTTTAAATTACAGCGTTAAAAACAGTGCTAGAAAAGGTGCGAATGTACTAATGTACTGTTCTTAAAGGAAAACAACCCTTCAAGTACTAATTATCAAGTAAATTGGTTCAAATAATAAGAAGAATGTCACATATCCGTCACTTAAAGAAAAAACGACATGGGAAGGTCATTGGGATGAATTTATGATACATCTTGCCGAAGTCATGAGAGGAACTACTATGAATTTATTTTTCCTGTCGGCAGATAAGAATACTAAGTTGGAAAACGTGTTCACGACTGACCGCGAAAATCTTTACAATCACTTATACGAAAGCTATTGTGTTCTTTCCCCTGTGAAAGTACCAAATTTTATTTTTGAGATCATAAAAACTGAAAGGTATTTTCATGCTCTCATATCGTTGATTTTTCTTCGTTTCAGTTAGGGTGTTTCAAAAGTCGCTTTCACGGCTTTTATTTGGAAATAACGTCTCCTAGGGTCATGGATGGTAAGGTCTACTCCTTGGTGAACGACCATGGACCAACATTACATTTGGGGAATGACGGAATTCGAACGAAGTGTGAATGCCTCTTCAGGCTGGTCTATACTCACTTTCCATCCGGGAGGGCATCAGAGAGGGAAGAGTCGTAGTTTCCGTGCAGACCCCGCTGATGATCTGTTGGATGAGAGCGGGACACAGCTCGGTGAAGTCGCTCTTCGTCAGGGTACTGTTCTCGTTGTAGCCAAATTTCTGGAGCAGCTCTTCTGCACTCAAGCACTGTGTTAGGAAGAGAACAGGAATTATTCAAGTACCCATTTTTATTACTTATTCTTTAGAAAAATTAAGAAAGATGAAGAATCTCAAGGAGAGATAAAGTTCAGTCACACTAAATCATGGGAGAATTTAAGTCACCCCTTTTTTTACCGTTTATGGCATGATTAAAAAAAAATTCCTGTAGGATTTCGTGTAACCAGTTTTCAATCCAAGTATTAATACTATATATAAATATAATAGGGTTAGTTTCTTATCGTAAAGCGTGGAGAAAATTGAAAGAATCATTAAAATCACGAAGTAAAACTAGAAAAAATATACCTATATTGAGATTTTGATTATTTAAATATAATATGAAAGTGGCTTTCTGGAAAACTAGAAAAGGGGAAGTGAAATGTTTTCGATTAATAACCAAATGTAACTTTTAAAAAAATTCAATACATTACTTATTATTTGTAAATCTTAATTTCCGTACTAAATAAATCTTACAAAAGTAAAGATACAAATCTTCAGAAAATTCAATTGAAATGAAATTTAAAATATCAGCCCAATGTTGCCTAGGCTGAAATACCCAACTCAATCCAAAGCACTTATTACTTTCTTTTAGTACCATAGGCACACATCCAATTAGCTTTATGACCTGCACTTGTTTTAAACTTCTCTCTGTTGTGATGCGTAACAGTCAAATTATCAAGGAAACTATAATAAATATTTGATTGTTCGAGACCTTCTCGTTACCTTCATCTATCCAAGAATCGTACCCCCAATAAAAACTATTTTTGATTTTGAAAAAGTGAAAAAGAAAACCAAAAGAAACTCTCTCACCTTTTTAGCCATGCTGGCAAACTGATGTGGGGTCCCACTAAGCTCCAAGTCGATCTTCCTGTGGTGGTCGTCATACTGCAACAGGTAGACCTTCTTCACATCATCCGGAGGAGACTTCTCCTCATCCTCTTCTTTGGGCTGCTCCTCCTGATGCGACAGCTGACTCCTCAGGGAGGCGAAAGGACCGTTGAAGTCCTCATCAGCTTCCTGCATGGACCGCTTCCGGCGAAGAATCGAAGAGGCATCGGAGGGACTCGTGTTCCTCTCGGTAAAATCGAGAGATTCCGAAGTCGTAGGTTTCGTTTCTAGAGAGCTGACAATTGTAGTAGTTTCTGGTGAGTTGTCAATTGTAGTAGTTTCTGGTGAGTTGTCAATCGTGGTGGAATCAGATTCCGTTTTTGGAGAAGTAGGAATGGTGGTGGTCTGACGTTCAGAAGATTCTGTGCTTTTAGGTTTATTAGAATGACTATGACTATGGCCGTGATCGTGGTCATGATCATGGTTATGGTCATGGCCGTGATCGTGACCATGATCATGATTGTGGTTATGACTAACTGTACTATCGTTTTGGCTGACATAGTCAACATAGCTTTCATTCAGAGCACTGTGATTATGGACATGACCATGATTGTGCTCATGACTAGATATACTATCGTTCTGCCTAACAGAGTCACTATTGCTATTACTGTCCACGAGAGTACTGTGATTATGGCCGTGGTCCTTATTGTCTGATTTACTTTCGTTGGACTTTCTGTTGTCATGATTATGAGAACGGTCGTGGCCATGGTCATGATTATGAGGATGGTCATGGTCATGATGATGAGGATGGTCATGGTCATGATTATGAGGATGGTTATGGTCATGGTCATGATCATGATCGTGTGAATGACTGTGATCATTATTTGGATGAATATAACGAATATGGGAAGGAGAAACTCCGTGGTCGTGGTCATGATCGTGAGAGTGAGAATGAGCTGAATGTCCATGTCCATGATCGCACTCTTCGTGACTATGTTCATGGTCATGATCGTGATGGTGAGCATGGTTGTGATCATGATCGTGCTCCTTTCCAGATCCACTTTTTAGGTCATGTATCACTCTTTTTAAACCTGAAAAATTACAAGTTTATTGTGTACATTTCTTAATATTTTTTACTAAATTTAGATAAACGTGTGATTGGTGGTCGGTTACCTCATAAAAACTACAAAAAACAAATGAGATAAAATATAGCCACAATTTGAACACTTTTAATGGAATGTGGTTTTGTATTCCTTTACAGATAGATACATAAAATGTTACAAAGACATTGAGTTTTAAACAAATTTAAAGAAATTAAAACTATTTTAAATATTTAAATATATAATTAAAAGACAGAATGTAAAGTAAAAAATCATATGAATTGAATAGAAGTTTTATTCTAAACTTACCATTTAATGTCATATATGGAGAGCATTTATCTCCATAATGGTGGAAAATGTCATCAACGAAATCAGTTACAGACTCTCCAATCTCTATACAATGACCTAAAAAACACAGAACAATCCTGTATCAGTTACACACATTTCACTTGGATCTGAAAACAAAGTCTACAAAAAGGTTTTGAAAATAAATACACAATAATAAAAGAGTAGCGAAACAAGACAAAAAATTTAAGCACATAATTTCCATGCTTTGATGCTTTTTAATAATTATACATATCAACTCACCTTCATATATTTTTCTCATAACAGTAGCAAACAATTGTCTTGTAGTCTGAATTTGAGAATATTCGTAGTAATTACTGGGTAGCTCATTTAAAACATCTTCGGCACTGAAGCACTGTAAGAATAAATAAATTATTAAAGAAAATGGCCACATTATAATATAATTATATTAATATGAGCAACAGTTTTTTTTACTTTAAATTTAAATGCGACATCAAATTAAATTTTTACATTAACCTTAAAGGAATTTAAAAAAAAACTAAATGAAAATACGAAAGAAATATTTGGACAATTTTAACGTAAGTTTAAAAAACGATACTTAAATGTTTGGTCATTCTTATTCTATAAGGAGAAAACATGCTAATTGTCGTGAAGAGTAAAGGTACAATCATGTGCATAAGATATTATATTTTTTAAACTATTTAAGTATTCACATGACCTTTTAAAGGGATATGGTATCGTTTTTGTGCCTCGGTTAAAAGCCTAACTAGACTCTTGCAGAAACAAGAATAAGTTTCTGTTTATATCCCATATAAATTTGGTACAGTAAACAGTGACAGACAGAACAATATGAGTCATTATCTTTATATAATCTTAACATTTTTATAAAGGATATAAGAAGCAGAAAAGGAAAAAAATACAACAAAATTTATATCCTAAAGACTTAACTCTTCTTAAAAGCACTTTATTTTATTTAAAAATACTCAAAATGGTACCGATCTATCTAATTCTAAAAGTAATTACAGAAACCACAATTGCCCTGGGTTTTGCCCAAACATAATTGCATAATTGCACCTGCAAGGTTTCAAACGAGATTAGCATATTTGGGAGATTTATGACAGGAGAACTGTTGTGTGCGCATATTGCAAGCTTTGTTGTGAGTTTTGAATTTGATGACCATGAACCTTCATGATACTCGATGAGGATGTTTTCTGGCGGGAAGTTTTTTTTAATGATTTTCACGCACTAGTTGGCCTTAGAGACCAGTTGGCCAAATAGCAATATTTTAAAAATTTTCTATCAGATTGCATTGTCAATGCAATCGAAATCGAAATATCCACTGTAGAATTATCAAGAAAAATTATGCGGAGTAAATTTCCAACTCATAATTAACCCTTTTTATTCGCTGGTTATTTAGTGCAAGTTTTTAATAATGATAATTTAGAAAATTATAAGAATTTTAGATCAATGGATTTGGATGTTTGTTGAAATGATTTCATAATAACTTTTGGGTATATTTTATTATATTTTGTTCTCTTCTGATTTAATAAGTTGTTAAGTCATTTGTGTTTGAAAGTTATTATTGGTATAATATCCAATATATTTTTTCCAATCGAAAATTATCCGTATGTTTACATTTTTTGCAATCAAAATACATCTGAATCCTATTAATGCTTATTTTTTTTTCACATTTCTTTTACTTCTACACTATCAGAATTTTAGAAAGCTGATGTGGGACAACATATCCGCTGTTGGGGCAGATTGGGTTCGGCCAGCTGACTGGATGTGTGTTTCAGCTTTAAACTAATACTGAAAATTATCATTTTAAAGATCTATCAAAAGGAACTTCTACCTAAAAGTTCACTGATAGTATTAGCAAAATATCAAAAATTATGCATTGTAGCTTTCTTAAAGATTATAGCTTTCTAAATTTGTTAACCATTGACACATTTTGCTAGTCAGAATGTAGGATGTTCAAGTAATAAAAATAAACTATCATTAAAGGAAATTTTGATAGAACGATTAAAATGTGGAAAATAAAAATACTATATTGATATAATATTAACGATAAATAAAGGTGAATAATTTTCATGAATTAACAATTTTTAGCAGAAGTTTTATAGAAAGAATAATAATATAACAAAGAGTAATAACAAAGAGTTTTGTTTCCTTTACATCCATTTAGTTAAGGAGGGAAATATTTTTGACTCCTTAAATTTTTCTTAAATAGATAGATAAAGAACTAAATGATAAAGAATGAAATAGAGAGAGTATACATAAATACACATATATTTAAATTGTTAAAATATTAGTCTATTGATTTCTAGCTATATTATTACCTCAGCTTCCTCAAAACGAATAAAGGGGAATCGAATAAATAAGATTTTACATAATTTACTCAACAAAGTTACAGAATTCGAGAACGGGATAAATTATATTTTGTTTTCTAGGAGATACTCAACCGCGTAAATTTTATCATCTCATATTGCAAAAGATACGGAATTTGAGCGAAACAGTACCCTAAGATACGTTCTCCCAACCTTGATCTACTTAGTCTGTACGTATAACTCCCAAAAAATATCCTATATCATCACGACAAAAAACAATCGAGGTTTCGCATCCAGTTCTCAAATTATGCATCATTGGGTTTTAAGATTGTCACGACAGTAAAAAGCAGAGTACTATGACGCAGTTTAGAAAATAGGAAAGTTGACCACTTAAAAGAATAACTGGCCCAAAATGCCTGTTCTCATGAATTTCATTATTTATACTTTTAATTAATTAATTATTGTTGCATAAAGGCGGGTTTTCTTCCTATAATATATTCTAGTTTTAAAATTTTAATACGTAACAAGACCAAGTAGTAAGTGTTATTAAGAATTTTATCTTAATTTGGTGAGACATGAATGTATCCTACTTTTTTTTTAAGAAATTTGTGAAAAGTTAATGTAATTTGGGTTCAAAGAAACTAATAACATAATGGCGGGTTTACCAGTAGCAGAAAACGGTTACATACACCGGTTCAGTTTGACGTAATGAGAATTTCAACAAGATATCGTAGAATAATTCCAATTGTAAATATTCTAGTTATATTTGAAAGAAATGTCTATCTCTTTCTCTTGAGTTAATAGCAACTAATATCCTGCCATACTCAAACTCAGTAAGAGGGAGCCTCGGTTTGTGATAAGTTTTAATCTTGTTTTCTCTTTATCTGCAACGGTTTGCTTCTACGCTAACTGCTAAAAGCTATACTATTAAGAATATCTAAGATATAAAATTTATCCCCATAAATTGTTTGCAAGATTATTGTTTCAGCTTGTTTTTGTAAAAAAAAAATATGGTGTGATGCATAGTCATGACGCATTCAAAAAGCACAATGGCTACGGCAAAAAGATGTCTTACATCCGTTGGATTTTCACCTTGGACATGTCGGTCACACTCAGCGAAGCAAGATGACTATTTTTAAACAACTAACGCATGTCGAACACTTGTAACTGACGTACAAGGAAAAGTTACGCCCAGTAAATACATAAATATAACAATACAGAACTTGGTAGAAAAATCAATGGCATAGGTAGAACATGAGGTTCACGTAAAAAACCAAAGGCTTACTTTTATTTTGAGTATATGATCAAGAATTCCTAAATAAATTGTATTAGGGTTTAAACAAAAAAAATCAGAAGTTGGAATAAGATTATCCAGTTACAAGTTGTTCTATTAAAAATAGTTAAGTTGTTCATTTTCTACTTAAAGAACGTGTTTTATATAGGTTAAACTCACAGTTGAGAAAATATTTCGACCTTTACAACTGCATTCTTGTTTTACTTTGCATTGAAGGTGCTTACATCCCTTAATTTCCATACGTAAGAAGGTATCGAACGATTCTCTACAAATAAAAAACAATTCTCAGGTATAGCACAAATTTAATGAGAGACCGCGGGCTACATTTCATATAATATTTTCGCGGGTCATAATATTTTTTTCGGGTATTTTTAAGTTTTGCATGTTCAGCAAGATTATTTATAAATCCGGAAACTTTTATTTTTTAAATCTCTGCTATGAAAAAATTATATTCCTTTTTTATGATTGGCTGTTGAACTAACTAGTGTTGAGGGTATTAATTGTATATGTTACGGGCAATGCGATAAATCCGGGCATTATTAATAATGACCGCGTATTTCGGGAAAAGTGACTTGGTAATAATATAAGTACTAAAAGATAAATGTCATTGAATTTATCACATTGCCCGTAACATGCAACTTTAACTGGACCACATCCCATCATCCCAAAAACTTATTTTGATTTTATATATATTATTGAAACCGGTCATGAAAATCTTCAAGATTAAATAAAAAACTATTGTTTTGAACTGTGAACAAAAATTTTTTTACTAAAATTTGAAAGAATAATGAGGTAACCGCTGTAACTAAAGTTTTTTTCTCCCTCAACCGCAATGTATGAGGCATCATTCATTACGTCACTGTTTGAAATATTCCTAAACCTTGGCCACGAAAGAAGCGAGAGGAATTAGCAACTTTCTTGACACCTGTCAGATTTTCACCTTGAAGGGATTGGTCACACTCAGCCAAGCTAAATAATTGTTTAGACAAATTTATACCTGTCAAACATTTCTAAGTGACGTTGAGGAATAGAAGAATTACAAACTGCAACAGTTATTGTGCTTTTATAACTGTTACGTCTTTGCATTAACTGATGACTTAAAAAAGGGGATTGGAGAACAGTATACACACGTCCTTGGCCTTTAAATGTCAAGAAAAATATCCTTCACACAAGGTGTGATGTATTGACATTGGAACGAAGGTGATTTTAGTTCTCGAATTTCTTTGAGATTTCATTTAACCACTGAGCATTTCTCTGTTCAATGAGGCATATCGAATGCTACCTCCTTATATTCACTAAAATAAAAAATAAACTATTTAGACTCTGATTTAGTTTTTCATCAGATTGAAGCTCAACTTTTTACAAGTTGTATAATTACTATTATACAATTATAACTATTTTTGATGTTTATAAATCTAAAACATATTTATATTAGGTGACATTTAACATCCAGAACGATAAATTATTCATTTAAAGACTTCTTATCATATTTTACTCCTATAAATTGGATTTTCACAACATTAAAAGATAGTAGTAAGAAAGATTAATAACTTTTCTCAACCATCTCTCTTGCTACCATTTTATGCCTACTAAACCTAGTGCTATATAAAAACCTTCCCTTCAATCTTTTAGCTTTGGTAAAAAAAAATAATCTAGCTCAGTGAATTTTTAAGTGGTTTTCATAATTAATTAGTTACACAGTATTCAATTAGGAAGCAGCTAAAACAGTCCTTAAAAGAATGAAAAAACTGTTATTACTGATTTTTATACACTTCCTAACCAGCAATTAGAGAAACAATTTAAAAAATATGTATATCATTTAATTTTCAGCCAAGTTTGATTTATTAGAAACAATTAATACTAACGACCAGAGAACACCAATAAAATTAATAGCCCAAAATCACTTTTCTGCGTATTCTTGCCCTCCCTTCCCCCTATATGTATATGGTTGCTTAAATGAGTCTTAAATTTATGAAGAGCTAATGTTTTACTGAATGAAGTAATAATAAAGGCTTTCTATATGTTACATATTATATTTTTTTTCTAAAGAATATTTTTGCAAAGCTTTTCAATTCTTATATTTTTCAAAAAAAAAAAAAAAAATGTTTTCTCTTACGGCACTACAGTAAAAATAGCACTACATTAAAATTATTGCTCATTAAAATATCAAAAATGGTAAAAACTTTCAGATTTAAACCCTGATTTTTTTTAATACGCGGTTTTCTCTTATGATCAGACTATTTAAGTAACATAAAAACAATTACTTAGTGAACGAAATTTAATGTTCTAAGAAGCACAAGTAACTAAAAAAGAAACGCTTGTAAATTTGGAAAAAAAATCTGTTTGAAAATTATTTTCTTTTAGCGGGTATACAAAAAGGCACATAGTCTTTACTTAGAGAATTATAACTAATTATTTTCTATCTTGTCCCTTATAAAATTAAAGAAATTCGGTTTTAATTAATTTTGCAAAGAATACGACTTAACGAAGGAAACGCTAATGCAGATGTGCAGTGTAGTGTAAAACACACAATGCCTTCCGTTATTAACAGATAATCCCATAAAAGAGTCTGAATGAAAGTGACAAAAACGACCCTTTATCCACATAAAAAAGAACGTAGGCAAAAACGGAGGATCGTTCCGCTGTGCAAATAGCGTTTTGACCCGGAAACTACAAAGCAGGAAGGCCTCAGAAAAAATAAATTTACATTATGGAAACGTACGAGAGAGACAACTACGTTCATTTCATGAGTGTATGTATTCATACGAGAGCAGACGTATCCATTCTCATGAAACAGCCCTGACTTTTCACATTTTATATGCAGGTATAATAATTTCCGCTAAAACAAAACCAAGTAGGAATTTCATTTTAAAAAACATTTTTTAACCATGACAGCTTTGTTATTTAACTTATATTACGTTATAATAATTCATTCTAAGTTTAAATAATGAAGAAAGTAAAGGCGCCTAGATATAACTGGTTGAACACCCAAACTATAAATGCCTAAAACTATAAGTAAAACTATAAATGACCAACATTTACAACATGCGACATCTTTGTTTTTAATAAAAAAAAAAGTAGCCAAGAACATACTATACTTTAAGTTAAGAAACAAAATCTTCACCAAGAGTTAAACTAAAAAATATTCTCTAACAAAATATAAAGATGGTTATAAAGTCCAATAGTGTATAAAAACACAATTTCACCCATTGAACTTTATTCCCATATAATCATTTTTAAACACACTCACATTATTAATTTACACCGATTCATCAGAATTACACTGATTTACGATTCCGTTCTCTTTTAACTTCTTTATATTTTCTTTAATCTAAAAATGTATCATTTCCCACTAAGTGTACTCTTGAAGAAATAAATGAGAAATCTGTATGTAAATCTGTAGCAAAATCAATACTATTTTTTTTCAATATGGCTGTTTTAGTTTAGTAAAATTACTATACTTAATTACTATACCAATTTTACTAAAAATTTAAATTCCTTGGGGCAACAGCCTAATAAGCAAACCATGGAACCCTCAAATACTTGGTTCTCAGTTTATCGAGTTACTGAAGCTAAGAAATACTATAACTCATAGTACTTAAATTCTCCGAAATGTTTCTTATTAACATTACTTGAGTATACAGAATTTAAATAAATATAACTCCTGGGAAAAGGTCAAAGGTACGTTCAAACTTACCAAATCACACATTCTTAATCTGTGTCTTTTACGGTACTTATGCATTAAATAACGAGTTTAAAATAATGTGTTGCAACTCTTCTCATTAGAAAGTAGAAATCCAAATTACAAAAGTTTAAATGTAATCATTAAAACCTTTTTAGCTTTGCTAGTCTAGTTGTAAAGCAAAGCATCAAAATTAGTGTTTCTGTAACAGGTTGCACTGTGAAAACTCAAGCTTTACGCTTCATGGAACTACTGAACCATTTTTGAAAGCCTCATTGAATCGTTAATTAAAACGTCATTTACTATCACTCCGAAACAATTAAGAAAGCAAACGAAGAAAAAAAAACTCCAACCGCTCACCACATGAATGATCACTCATTCTTTCATGCAATGTTTCCGCATGTTTAATTAACGTTTCTCGAACTACACTGAACTTGAAATCCCGTTTTGTGGAGTGTCCTTAATAAAGTCCTTAAGAGATGAGGCGAAACGGGAATTTCTGAATTCTTTATTAAGCACGTTCCGCCGCCACGCCCCTTGAGGTTAAGAACCTTTTCGGAGAACATTTTGGGTGTTCACTGCCCCCACAAGAGGGTCGTTGTCACCCTCCTATTATTCGAGCCATTGTCATTGTGATTTTTCTGCTTCATTATGGGCGGCTGATGGAGAAAGGAACTCGTTTTCTTGTGGCTTTTATTCCAGTGAAAGTGGGAGAATGAATAAGATTACTAAGCATAAAGTTGACACTAAGTTAGGCTTAATGGTAAAAGTATCACTTTACTATCGATGAAAATAGCTTTTACCCGAACTGTTTGAAAAGTGTCAGGAAAACATTATTAATGGATTTTATAAGTTTTGGAATCATAAAAAAACATGACAAGTGAAAAAAAGGTAAAATAGCAATGTATCCTAAGTTTAGATACTTAAAAAAGTTGTAGTTTATCATTTAAAACAAATTAACTTTCAACGATGGGTTCGTAGATGTTTGCTAGATTTTATAATAATTCTAGAGTTTTTGATAAAATCCTTAAAATATAATACAGGATTTTTGATAAATACATTTCTCTAGCACTAACTGTCTCGTTTCATTGGCCACAATCTACTATCTATCAAAGTAGATGCTTAGTTAAATAAAATTATATCAAGTAATAACTTAAGGGTCATTGTATTAGATTATTCAACCGTTTTTAAATATTAAAATGCAATACCCTTAGAATATTGATTTTTGTGTAATGAGAAATCCCATTATGTGATACAGTGTTGACGTAACTAAGGCGTTGCTAGGATAGAATAAATAGAGCTTCTAATTATTCCAGTCAAAATTAGGTCATGACCGTTAAATTTATATGTCCTTTTACCTATAAATTTACTTTTTTTTGAATTTTTATCGCTCGTTTCTTAGAATCGAAATTTACTTGCGTTTTTTAAATCTTTATATTATTTCGCTACTTTAAAGATGAAATTTAATCTCAGTAAATTTATTTTCAAGTGAAATTATTATATTAGCAGAATTCAAAACGGACGTAAAAGATTTCAAAGCAGGCATTTTTTTCAAATGATAGTTAAGTTTTAAAATCGTCTGTAATACGTCATAAAAATTATTATTACCAAAGTTTGACCCAGTTTGACCGAAATAAAGCACCGTAAGAAATTCCGAAAATGTAGATGTAATATTAAAATTAATGTTAATAATAAACATTAATCAATATTAGGTTAATTATATTAGTTAATATTAAGCTATTAATATTAATTATTATATTAAGGTGCAAAATCAAATAATAATACTGTGGTGAAAGTCAGATAGCTGAAATAAAGCTTTTAAATAGCTTACTTTAGGGGCGTAATTAGGGAATCCTTGCTGGTATAAATAGTACAAAACAAAATATTGGAGGAACTAGCCTGTAATTAAAAGAATTCCAATACTCCATCTAAAATCTAAAATAAAACATTGTTTCTCATTAGGTAATATACACTAACTTCTAGGGGTTTACAAGATGTATAAAAGAGGTTCAAGAAATCAACTTTTTAGAGTTAACGTAAAAAAGTAGCGAACTAATAAATTTACTGCATTGTTAAAATTCGATAAAAAAAACATGTTATTAACAACTAATAAAGGGAAAGGGGGTCGCCAATATGTTCGGTACGATAACTAGAGTTGGTAACCACTGATCTAAGCCACTGAAGTCACCGGCCCACACACATACACACACGAAGACGGACTAGGGAACCACCGGTATCGGATTCCAAATCCCGCCGGCTTAGTCGGGATTACGGTGCAGATTACCGAACTTCCGATCCCCCGCATCGCCGTGACAGTGACACGGGAGCGCTCGGGCGGCCATGCGGCAAATGTGTCAGGGAGTGGGTTCGAAAGCGACGGCTCCGACGCAAAAAATAAACGCTCGCTCTATTTCGCCCTTCTAAATGGCGCTTAAGCGTCCTCATAAACGCGACCATTTTTTTTTAGAGTAGTAGAGTTTTTTGTCATCTTTGTAACAGTTTCACCTTCTAAAATGTGGAATAACAGTTATGAGATGTATTTGCTTTAGAGTTAAATGAAGTGTAAATGATAGAACTGTATAGCACATTTGGAGTTACACAAGGTAATCGTTCATGGTGTTAGGAGAGACAGTATTACATGGTGCAATTCAAAACAAAGAGGTGGATCAGTATTGCAATTGGAACTATGGTACAAGAGAAACAAAAGTTTGAAAAAGTTGTACAAAATTCAATCAATCTTGTTATTAAGCTGCCTGCTTTTTTACATGCGAAATAGTTTTCTTTATCACAGAATTGAAAAAAAAAAGATTATATTCGGGGGAAATATTAAGACAAATTCATCTTTTTTACAAAAAACATTTATTTTTTTCTCTCGTATTGATGTCTGTAAGTAAATAAAAAAACTATTAAGAAAAAAATTTATGTTTCAAAAAAAGGGGTTACGGAAACTATTTAGCCACATTTTAAGAATTCAAAAACCCTGAGACGCTATAGGCGAGAAAAAGTTGCCAGGAGCAAAAAAAGAGGATGGGTTAGGGAGAAAAAAAGGATAGGGGTAGATATAAATTTAAAGTACCAATTATCGTACTTTGTCTAATTTATAAAAACTTAGTTAAGTTTTTTTTTAAGTCTTCTTCAGAATGTGACAGTAAAAACACGACAGTAATAAAGGTACCCTAAAGTATGGTATCACTTACTTAGAATGATTTTATTCCTTTAGGCGTGTATGGAATGGAACACTCAGGTGAACAATTCCATCATTCCAAAGGTACAATTTTTAAACTCAACTCTATAATTAAAAGTTGAGTTGAACGTGTTAGAGACTTATCTGAAGGGTATTGCCCAATACAAGATATTAATCATCTCTGACCTTAAAGTTGGGTCTGACAGATTTTTTGTTGAAGTATTGAGCAAGCAAGTATCGAAAGATTTAATTCCATGTGACAGTTTCTAGTACTTTATACGAAAGCTATCAATTATATTAGGTTTCGTAACCTACATACCGAGTCTTACACAACCTCGGGGTCGGGGTCCTTATAAATATACTGAATTATCTCGAGATGATTTTTAGCGTCCTTCCCTCGAGTGAGAAGTACCATCTCTGTGACACATTAAAAAATTTTCCAACATAAAGACAATTTACTTACGTTGCATTTTACAAAAATCTACAGATTCCCTATATAAGATAAAAAAAATTCTTATTTTTTAAATAAGAAATTAAACAGAATAATAAAATCCACAAAATATTATACTCGTTACACCTTCAACAATGTTTAATCTCGTGTTTATATTATTCTCTAACAGCACAATCACAATTCTGAGAATGCTGCAACAGGTTAGTTTGAAAGCAATAATACATAATCCGTTAACGTAACAACCTTAACTATTCTATTGAAAAAAGCTATAAAAAGGAGTGTTATCAAGTTGAAGGCAATTTTCTCATCTATCGACCTGAAACAGTTCGCCCAGAAAGGAGAGAAAACATTTTAAATAGAAATGACACACATACTGCAACAGTTACGGGGGCGGCGCGTGTTCCTAAGTGAAGTTGAAACCAGGCAAATTTGTAAACCTATTGATTGATGATTTTAATAGGGCTGCTTGGGTACAATGATTCACCTTTGATTTTTTTTTTTGAGTTTGTTTATTCGTGTGAATTAATTGATATATGACTTAGTGGATATTTGGCTTTCAAGCTTCCTCTGATCCTTTCATATTAAAACAAATTTATTCGCATCATATTTCTCATTTTAGTGATTTTTTTTCCAAGTTCCTAAAGCTTTCAATAAGCAGCAATTGATAGACATAAATATTGGGAAAATGTAACTCTTTATTCCCTTTTAAACTTTCATCGGAAACTTTTATAGAAGATTATAGATTTAAATTTAAAACTTTTTTACAATAGCACATTATCGATATTTATAGCTTTATGAAGTGTAGGGTGCCATGTTAGGAGAGAATATCAGAATGAATAAGAAAAAAATCGGAAAATTGATATTAGTTTTCATTTTATTTCCATTTACCGTTCAATAGTTATTTTAACAAAATATTTCTAATACTTTTTATGAATTCAAAATCTAAGGGAACGTATTTTGCTACTTTGTGTCTTTTATTATTATCATTCATCACTCACTTATCAGAAAGTTATTGAAATCGCAAATCAATTTAATAGAGCATTTTCAATCAAATGACTTGGACCTAACAACGGCCTTAGCAACAGACGCTTTTCCCTACAGAAGTCTAACAGTTACAGAAAATAACTGGTAGTGGAATTCTTCTATTGGAGCATTTGCAATCACGTGATCCCACACCGAACAACCACCATAGCAACAGATACCTCGTCACCTAGCAACCGCCCTAACAACAGACGCATTGCCCTAAATAACTGGTCGCGACGTCACCTCAAAATACTCTATAGAAGAGAAACTAATTTGTTACTTTTAAAAAAATAAGAGCTAATATACTGTTAACCAACTTATTGAAAATGAGTAGCAAATTAACGAAGCTGATGGCTTTTGTATAAAATTCAAACAGTTTCAAGACAAATGTAGCCATTTAAAAAAATGTCATAGATTAAGATTGGAATTCAGAGAAAAGAACTGTGTTGATAAAATTGCACGCGAAATATGGTGTTTACATTTGATTAGCGCAATATAAAAATATTGTGTGTTCATTTCAATTTCCAGGATTCGTTGGAGGTGAGACCTATAAACCTTGAACTGGAGTTCTTATTATGCGCGCAATTCGAATGGAACCGAATTGAAATAGGAGTCCTCCGTGGGAAAAGGTCGAACATGTTTCTAAGAAGTTGTGCAGTGTGTTATCATGAAAAAGAGTTCATGCTGCTATTATTATGGTTCAGTTTGAAAAGTGATATGAAAATAAAAATTGCAATATTTATTCTTAAAAATTGTATTGCACATAGATGTTATTATTTTTTAAATTTAAGAGTATTTTACCAGAAAAACTAACTTGTTAAGAAAAATTTAATTCAAATTGGTAAAAAAAAGCTGTGATTTAAAATACGAGAAGAGGTAGTACATTTTTTCGCATAGTTAAAATATAGTATTTTTAGATAGAAATATAGTAAGAAACTTTAAAATAAAAGAACTAAAGCAATCTAACAATGACGTATAAAATGTTCAATTATAGTAAGTTTCGTTAACAAACAAAAGTACATAGCTTCTTTAAGTAAAATCTGAGGTTTTACAAATGAATTGATCACATAAGAAATTCTCTCTTGATAAGTCGAACTACGTTTTCAGTAAAAAAAGGCTTTTAATAGATAACATGAAATTCCTGATGTAACATTCTGGAAAAAAGGTACAGTTTGTCACCCACACATCGGAAAATCCAACCGGTTTTCTTACAAAAAAAAAGGGAATCATAAATGTTCTTCTTTCAACCCCGAAACAAGTTTGATGCCCCGGTTATAATCGGAAAAGCAGAAAGTGAACGTGGATGAGACTTCCTATGTAGGTTAGTGAGGAAGCGCACTTTCCCTTCAAAAAACAATGAAGAGAGTCCAAATATAGAACCATCGAAAGTAAACAACCGAAAACGGAAGGTGGTTATTACGAGATGTATTGTTTTGGTTGAGAACTGATTTCTCGGGGATTCCCAATTCAATTAATTGGGTTTCTTTTAAAAGGAAATTGCCGGTGGGGTTGGGTAGTTTCAAGTAAGCAATGAATCATACAGAACTGTGCTATAAATTTGTCCTTTTTCGTAGCTACATACCACTTCCGAGTTCTAAGGGCACAACAAAAATGAAGCAAAAAAAATTTCATTTAATTTTTAGGCAATATTTAAAGCATGCGTAAGTAGCTTTTTTTAATGTAGTCGGTGAATTATGTGAAGAATTATGAAAAACGCAATTGTCACTTTTTGGATTTTTTTGCAAATCCACTTATTTCAAGTGATAGGAGTCATATGTTGAATACAAATTGATGAATAACTAGATATGGCCAAAATATCGAGTTATGTTATGAAGTTATGATGGGTCTTAAGAGAAGAAATTACGTCCGGCATTATCACATTTGATCAATAATCCCCATAGAAAAATGTAAGCTCTGGAACTGACCCGTAACATTTGTTTTAAAGGTATCATTAGTTTAACGCCCTTGATCCTATGAGCAAAATCTCAACAAACATTCCATTGCACAAAGAACTAACTGTCCCTCACCTTTTTTCCAGCCTCCTCCTTGAGGTACATCTTGAACATCCTGAGGATATTGAGGAGCGACTCCCTGGGTGAGGAGTATCTGCCCATCACCTTGAGGACGTCCTCCTGACAGTCTCGGATGTCGTCGCACCCCTTCTTCCCAGACACACACATGGACTCGAAGTACAGGATCTGGTGCGACAGGAACACGGCCACGTCCTGTGCTGAGCTCTGGGACAGGGACTTAGATGATGGGTCTAGCTTCAGTAGTGACAGTATGTCGTCTGGATCCATGCACTGGAATGGAAGAAAGTTCTCTATTAGTTTAAGGGGATTGACAATAAAAGTGGGATGATCGCTCACAACTCGAAACGTCAGTGATTTCAACAGCTGTATGACACATTGGCAATTATAATATCGTGCAAAATTATTTGTAATTATAATATTGTGCAAAAGTATTCAGTATTGAATTCTACACACAGAGATATTTATTTCCTCATACTCCCAAAATATACAATTATAGGTTATTATAGCTGTTATACTCTGGTGTCATAATTTGTAAGCTTTTGGAATTCATCCCTCACATTAACAATACATAAAAATGTCCCCACCATAATAACTTCCCCTTCCCATAATATAGGGGAGTACCATCAAACACATAAATGTGATGGTTGTGAATTTTAAAATCTAAAGGATGAAACCTTTTTCATTCTTTTGCATTCATGTCTTTACACATTTATTGTATATTTTTAAATTTTTCAGAAAACCTGGGAATCTATCTGCGTAAGTATTTTTCCAATTAAAAAAATCTGAGGATAATATATTCCCGTGGATTATACACCATATATTATGATACCACGTTTCAACCTACCTTTTCAGAATCCAGTAAAATTATAAGTAGCTCTCTTTTTCTTCTTCTTCTTATGTTGAAGGAGATAGAAATATGAGTCTACATACATCCGAAAGGATAGGGTTTATTGTTTTTACGAAACACGATTTAGACCCACATAACCAAAATGTATACCCTTTCTTACTTATTATATAATCGGGTAAAGCGCCTCACAGAAGTGTCAGGAGCTAAAAGGAGCTATGAAATCAATTCCCGATCCACCCACTTAACGATGATGGGTGGTTCTGCGTTTCGTGGGTGATAGGTTAAGGCCCAAGTTTTTAAAAAGGAAGTCTTTTTTTTTAGGCTCTACGCCTTTTGTAAACGTAAGATAATTTTCACTCACACTCCTGATCACTAATTGCCTGTTTAGGAGGCATCAAACAAAAGGTACTAGTCATTCTTCAATAAGAAAACATTAACCCGCTTTTAGATCCTCAATCCTGTAATCAAATCCGTGTTTCTCAACATGCATGATACGTAATATTATTCGACGGTTATTTACATATTTATAACTTGTAAATATGATCACGTAATGGATAGAAGAAAATGGAATAGAAGTTTCATCTTACTGTGAATACCGTAGCTTAAGTTTAAACAAATCAGAAAAATCTAAAGAATTTCAAATCATTTGAATATTTTAAAACCCAGGTTAGGATCAACTTAATCTCAGGGGATTTTTCAAAGATTTAATCTAAAGAACAAAGAGGTATTAATTGGATCCATTTGAAAATCATTGAGAATTAAATACCATAAGAAAACAGAAAGGAAATATATTAAGAAAAATATTAACGAGATACTAAGAGAATATCAAATGTAACTGCGTAGTGAAATTTCCCCCATAGGTTGAAGGTGAAATGTTTTACCATTTTAGTTTATAGCATAACCTTTCACCATTTCAAAAAACTTTTAACTTTTTCGTAAAGCTCTCAACAATTTTCCTCATCGATCGCTAAACGATATCTACGCAGCCATTCTCATTTAACTTAGCTTTCAGATAGGGTAAACAAATTGAAACAAATATTGGTACAGCTACGTCCTTAATTAGTCCTTACATCAGTGAAACTGATTAAAAGATGGTTAATCCCCAGCAAGGAATGAATCCAATTTGTAAATGCTTATAACTCTTTTCCAGATTCTTAATGGTTTCATGAAGTATTATCTCACGCCTTAGCTTCAAGGGGGGCCCATACACAAATTTTGCATTAAGATATTTCTTTATCCATTCTGTCGGTGGAAAATGGCTATATTTTAGGGTTATACTCTTTGTCAGTGATAATAGTTTTTTGTGACTTAGGATATAAAATCAAGAATTAAAAATTTAAGAACTTTAAATCTAAAATGTAATTATTTCCTCATTTAATAATCTAAAATAACATAGCATTATATCTAATAATCATATTATGAGATGGATATGATTTTTCTCATCAATTTATCTACAGTTGATAATTTTAATACTAAAGTTTTCCTTTAACTTGCATTTCACTTACTAGATAATTACATAGCAATGCTACTTTTAAATGGTCAACTCCATTTTCAACAATATTATCTGTTATGGGCAAAGTGATTAATCGGGCATTATTAATACTGCCCGAAGTGGAGGCGGGCAAAGTGATAAATTTCATTGATAAATTCCATTCAATTTATCACATTGCCCGTAACATATCTATTCCATACAAGTAAAAAAAGATCAAACGAGAACTTAAGGTAAAATTAACACTAAGGTAGGTATGTTAAAGGGAGTTAGGTTGGGTTCGAGAAAGGTTTTCCATAACATAATGATTCTTATTACTCAGCCTTTCTTGAAATCATTTCCCAAGAGATAAAATATTTTAACTACTCTCTGGCCTAATTTATGGAGGATCCCTTGATATAGTAATAATCGATGAGGGTGTTTCTCCATCTAAATCGATACCAATGGGCACATTCCCTTTGCTTTGGTAACCGATCGAAAGACACGTGAGGTGTTACCCTTACACATCCATGCATGCATCCGTCTTATTTAATGGGTTGGTTCAAAGCCCTGTGGCGTTCGATTGCCAAAAATAACTGAGAAAGGCGCACGAGGCTCAGCCGCACCTTTACGGGGCGCGAAGTTTTTGTTTTTAATATGGGAGTAAGTTGCAAACGAGAACATCCCCAGAATGATGGTTGTTTAGATCCATCGAATTGCCTGCTTTTGGCTGTTTTGGAAAGTGCAGTTTTCTACGCACTTTCGTTGTCTTTTAAATGAGAGTGACATAAAAAATGATGTCGCCAAAATTTACTCGTTCTTATGGGTTAAAGCAGAAATACTATATCCTACCTAAAGAGTGATTCATAACTTATGGTTTGGAAACCGCAACTTTAAATTAGCAATAAAAATGCTCTTATTTACTTTAAGATTCAAATTAACTTCGATTCAATGTAAAGGAAGTTGAATACCGAAAATGAGCTATTAGGGAAATACAGAACGAGTAATTAAAAAACTTCCACATGTTTAAAACAAAACCTATGCAAACAGCAAAAAAAATTTCTGGCAAAAAATTTTTTTAATCCATTTATTGATTAATTGTTCGCATGCTATACAATTCAGGTAGCATTACATACGACTTAATTTAACAGCAAATATTTATACACACATCAGTGTTCATTAACTTCTTAGAAAAAATGTGCCTTTCTAGCTCAAGCTACCAAGATTGCCTTTTAATTTATATTTTGTGGGAAAGGAATGATAAACACAACTTTATTTCCCGTTAATAGCGTAGATGGACACGGAAAAATTCCTTTACATGGACGAAGTGGGAAAATTCCAAACTTTTACAAACTATTTAGCTTAATCTCGAAAAAACAGAGAGTGAATGTTTACATCATCAACTACATATAACATATTTAGTTAGATGTTAAATCCAAACTAAATGAAAGCCAAGTTTGTAGTCTGTAACCCAGATGGGATTTTTTTTCCAGACAAAACATTCTCCTGCTCCTGGAATTCTCTCGAGACGATTGTTGGTTCATCCATCATTCAAGAACTCTGGGGAATCAATGTTGCTTCCTGGTTCAAGAGACAGCGGTGGTCATCGATTTGCTGTGGAGCATTGAATAGCTTCCCCAGAGCGGACTTTCTTCATTTTGATGAAATTACTTTAGGTTATTGAGGGACCTAGTTTTAGGATGGGATGGACTTAAAAGGCGATTCTAATCAATTACCAAAGTGGCCGGTACTCTCTTATTTCCTGGGCTTAATTAAATTATTTTTTGCTTCAACTGTCCTAGATCATACCTACGGGGAAAGATTAAGGGGAAATTATATCTCATGATGGAATGAATTTAATATTTTTATTGTACTGAATCGTAAGTACTATGGGAGTCATTTATCAATAGGGAGTATTACTTGGTTTTCTTTACCCCGTCTAATACACATGTTATCGTAGTATATGAGACTCAAGAACCCATTTAACTGTTTACAAAGAAAATATTATGAATTTATTTAAAGTCAAGATTTTAATTAAGAATTCAAACTACCTGAATTCTTATTATTTTACGATATTGTACAGCTATTGAGGATGTAGGTTGTGACAACTTCAAGGAATATTTCTCTCACGTACAAAAAAGGGATGTAAATAAAGGTGGTGAAACAGAGTTGATTGTAAATAAATTTATGTATCTCTCTGGCTTACGAAAACTTTTGGGTGACGGAATCATAACTTTCCATCTCATACAAATAAATTACAATGGATCTCTCAAAGAAACTATGTGAAAATCTAGTTTTCTCAAGTTACAGTTACAGAGTATGTAAAAATGAGTAGAACACAATGTAATGCATAACAAAATTCAGTCACGATTCTTAGACACATGTTTCACCTAGTTTTTCATTCCTAGCCAAAATTATCATATCTCTCCGGGGTTTTTTTTTCCTGGTAGATAAAGGATTGTCTAAAATGTTTGAATAGAATACATATACTTTCATCTTTTTCTAGCTCTTTTTTTTCCAACAGTTATATAGACGAGTTCAACAATGTGACGTCACGATGCCCTAAAACACTTTCGTCTACAAAGTTCAAATGAGAAATCCGATTCGTCTTCAATATTATGGAATACACTATACACCGGAAGTGTTCAAGGGCTTCCTGGTCAAAGTAGCAAGCTGATCCGGTTGAACTCATATAAGTTTCCCAAATAAATACATTTATTAATCTTTCTTGACCCCCTTAATTATTACATTTCAAAACCAAAATAAATGTGATAATACATAAACTTGCTATTTCCTTGCATCTTCTATAAATTTATGTTAAGCTAAAGTTTGAATAGATTAATTTTCTAGTAAAATGACCCAAATCTATCTATGAATCTCCAATTTTTCTATTCACCTACTTCGCATACTTTCTTACCTTAAATTGAAGTTGATTTCTCCAATCCCTAATATTAAAAAGATTACCCTCTTTAATGTTTTTATTTCCTTTTTAAATAGCGAGTTGAAAGCATAAGTAAATAATTCCTCTCAAAATGATGTTCAATGAAATTGAGGTAATCAGATCACTTCAGTTTAACTTGGTTATTAAATATTTGGAGAAGCAGGATTAAACTTTCCCGCATACCTTTAGGATTCTAAAAAGAAGGTTTGATTTTTTAAATTGAGGATTTTTGTGACATAAAATGCATAATATTTAAAAAGCTTATTTAGAATAAAAATACACTTACTGTAAGTGCTTATTTATTCTAGATAATCCTTTAAATATCATGCATTTAAAGAATGTACCGTAAATTTGGTTTAGATTAAATACGGCTACAAGATAGAAGTTAGTAGTATCTACGGATCAGTGAGTGGGATAAATCTCTGTGGAATAAACTGAAATAATTTTATTTGCCCTCTGTCTTTAAAAAGAGACGTAGAAATGCATATCTTCTTTCAGTGGATAAGCGATTCCAAAAAATATTAAACGTTGTACAGAATAACCCGAAGCATATAAAAGATGTAAATTTATGCATTATTTATTTTTTCTCTATGATTTTCAACATAATTATACTGCACGTTATTTATCATTCTAATTGAAATGTTTTAATGACTTTTTATTTAAGATAAAGTATTTTCTAACAAGAGATGCACCTCTAAGATAGTTTATACACTTTACACAAAATATTAGAAACCCGGTTCTTTTCGTTAGAAATTAAGCCCTGACTGATTCTTAACCCTTGTATTTTTCATTCCAAGTTTAGTAATTTTTTATGCGGCACAGATAGCATGGCTTGTAACTACGTCCCTTATGAAGAGAAACGATTTCGCTGTACAGACCTACGATACTTAAGGTAAACGGTTTATATGTAGTACGTATAACCTTGATATCTGGAAATAGAAGGGATCCAAAAATAAATTCGAGGTATCGAGTTTTCGATAAAACAAGGGAACTCCAAGTATCAAAAAATTAATTAGAATACTTTATTTTCAAGGGGGAACATTTTTAGATAGTATATAAAGGTTTTGGAGGTATCAAAGTTCGACATAGAGGTTAAACTGTATTATTACGAGTACAGACTGAGTTATGTCAACTTCAAACAAGTTCCCAAATGAATATCATTGACAAAAGACACCCATCATAAAAACCGATATGCCGCGGTATTTAATTGAATAGTAACCGGCTGCGTGAACCATTCCTCCAAACGGCGTTACTGAAAACGACACTCGGCATCTCGTTTTTTGAATGAAGCGACATCAGACGTCTCTATTGATCTCGTGCATTTATTTATGCGAGCTCAATTACACTGTCCATGGTCACGGGGCCATTCAGGCTGCTCGGCCGACCGTGCCACACGTGAACCACCCCGTTCGCTCTCTCATTCCTTTTTTTTTCTGTATTTCTGTGAATTTCCTTCCGAGAAGAAAGTCAACACAATTTAACGGGCTGGTGCGTGGAACCACGGTAACATTCGGTATAGAGAGATAATTTTTTGGGGGAAAATTTTGTTAGTTTTTGATGTAGATATGAATCGAATATTGTCCATAATTATTTTTTTATATCGTTCTAAGAATAGATTCTGGATAATAATCACGCTTCCTTTAACTTTTTTTTTCAATTTTTTGCTATGATGGTGTGATTGATTATTGACTTCTACTAATGTTTTTATATTATTCTCAAAATAGGTTTGGATGATTCTCATAGTTTGTTTTCTCCATGTTGAAAATACACGTAAAAACATCCTAAAGCAAAATGCAATCAATAATTTTGTTTTTGTGGTTGGTATTAGCTTATGATTGTAGGATTTTAGTACCAAAATAAATTCAATATCACTCGAAAAAAATTTAAAATTGTCCTTCACTTCAACATGTAAAAAAAAAATTAATAAAACTATTAAAAACTATTACATACTAACTTTATAACATCCTTCTGAACTGGCTACAATCTATACTAAAGTGTTCAAGAGAGGGTAATAAAAAATGAATCAAACTAAATATTTGTTTTCAATTGAAATATTTTCAATAAAATATTTTTGAAATACCGTATTGAAGTTAAATAAACCATATTTTTTTTGTAATTGTAACATTAATAAATACAATAACTTTGTAAAAACTTTAAGTAATAAAATAGTACGACAAACTCTATTCAAAATAGCCCTGCATTTATGTAGCTCCCTCCAACGCCTTTTTTAATGACTCAATGATTCTCAAGGACTCAATTTTTTCCAAAATTAAATAATTTGTAGTTCTATCAATAAAACATTAACTAAGAGCGTACGAATAAAGTGTATTACATATTTAGATATACCTTTCAATCATAGCATGAGCAGTTGGATGTTCATAATAAATTATTTTATAATATCACACATTATGGGATAAACAAGTTTCTTTAAGATAGATATCAACGGTCTGACATAATTAAGCCAAAAAAAAACACACATTCATAACAACTGACGCAAAGCGAAATGTACATCAATGGGTTCGTTAAGATAAACGGCTTCTGAATCAGGGGTTGGATCCACCAGACCATTTGACCGTGGCCCTCACTGTTGAAACAGTGTTAATGAACTTGTCAATTCGTAGCCAACACACATCAACTTTACAACCTGACACACACGAAGTCGTGACCGATAAAACTTCCGGTTTACATCTTTATATATATAATAATGAAAAAAATCCCCAACTGAGAGTTGCCACTAAGTTCGAAAGCCTCTTTTCAATGGAAAAAATCTATTCAGGTCCTCGGAGTAACCACAATGCATGCTATTATTTTGCAGAGGTGAAAAGTTTAATGGGAGAATGAAGAGCATGTAATTTAGCAGTTATCGGCATTACATTGCACATCAGTGGCCTCTTCTGATTATATACTTCGTGTAAGATTTATATACTTCGTGTAAGGTGACCGTTAATCTCAGTTCAGAAGCAGTTTTATCTTGTGTTATGCTCTGTCTTAACATTTACTGGAGATCCATTAACCATATTTCAGCAACCATGAATTTACTGTTAAATTTTTTTAATAAATTACGAAAGATAAAACACAGTTTTAAGCGTTTTCGGTCCATTAAATATTAAATGTTTGTTATCTAAGTATGAAAAATCATCCAAAGTCATTGAAAGAAAAATCATTACAAATTGGTACTTTATACGCCCCATTAATTAAAATGGTTGAAATAATCAATCTTTTTAGCTGCGGTTTTTTTTCAATTTAATTTTTTTTTCATTCAAATACTTAAATCAAGGGGGATATTTGAGGGAGTACCTAGGTCGTTGGACCTTCAAACTCCAGTATAACTGCTTCTGAAACAATTAACTCCGTTTCGATTAACCCGACATGCTGCACAGTTCTCAATTTACATGAATTGCAGTATTAAAAAGAAATTTAATTAGTAATCATACTCTTGGACATCTACATACACATAATAATAAATTTTATTGTGTCTCAAAAATAAGGGTTTAAAATTTTGGCGTTTAAATATTATGTGTCATGATTTTAAAATATGACACTTTATTTTAACTCATTGAAATAGTCTCAACAATTTTCAACAAAAGAATATCAAGCAAATGAAAATGAAGGACAAGCAAAATAGTAAAAATTAGTTTTTTATCAATAAGAATAATTTTGAAATAGTATTTTCATCTTTCCTTCTACACACGAATAATGCTAAAACTCTACTAAATGGTAAAAAAAAAATAACTTGAATGTCTCTCTGACATTTTTAGGGCACACATTGGAAAAAACTGTTTGTAAATGTGCGTGTGATTGTTTGTTAAAGAAAAATAACCTAAGCAATATCTAAATCCAAATTATGTCAATACTTGGTAATATTTTGTATTGAGGTTATAATGATCGATTCTTTCATTAAAACGAAAACCATGTTTACTAAGCTTCCAGTCAAGCATTTAAATAATCCATTACAATAATAACTCCTCGATTTCCACTATTTAGAAAGTGAAGACAAGTATATATAACCCTGAAAATACTTGATTACGTGATAGAAAACCCATATAAACACTTCAATTCAATAATATAATTATGTCACCATTAATTTTAAAAAAGAACGGAATCCATAGAATTATTTTTTTTCTCCTCATTCACGACGGCTTTAGAAGATTATTACGTAGTCTGTGCCATGTTTATGTAATCCTGTTCAAGATGGTCTGTAGAAACAGCGGGTCATAGGTTTTACCTTTAATGCGTTACAAGGAGTTATGCAAAGGGAAGGTCAGAGGGCAGGGCTTTCATTGCGCCGTTTTATTTCAAGCACTAAAACTTATCATTTTGTTGCAATTCTTTGAAATGAAAATTAAACTTTCTTCATACACGGTTCTAGTATAAACACTTCTTTGGTCTTAATTTTACAATTGATTAGAATATTTTCTTCTGCATTGTTGTTGTTTGGAGAGAAATTCAGATTAATTTTGAAAGAACTGTTTGTTTTCAATTTATGTTTCCCGTCAAAGGGCTCTTTTAAATCCAAACAAATCTTAGGTTCTTCAAAATTTAGTATTTTTTTAACTAAAGAACGAATAACTTATTCCATCGCTTGTTTGAAATGCAAGTTTAAAGAAAATGGTTTGCTCACGTTTTATAGCGTAGAAGAGTTTGTATATTTGGTTCTTACGTATTATCCCATCGACCGTCAGTTTCAGCGGCTCAGTTAATGGGCTTTGACTATGCATGCATCTTTGTTTTCAGCGGCACGGTCGAAATATACACTTAATCGGACTTACACTCGGACTTAAATACATTCTTTTAAGTCACTTCTTAAAATTTTTGTTCTCTTAACAACATTTAACAACACACGGAAATCCTTCTCTCTTATAGTTGGTAATTCCGTCCGCAATGTTCACAAAACTATTCACGATCTCCAGTTGATTGTCAGATAACTAACTCCAAGGGACAACAACCATCTTACTGTAATACAATTTAACTTACATCTTACTGTAATACCAATTTTCCTATTACAAATTCCTTATATCCATACATTTTATACAAGTTGATCAATTGGAAAGTGAGAGTGTGAGAGGAACCGTGACAGAGCAAGAAGGCATAACCTCTCGGTCACGATATTAAAGGAACATCCTGGAAGCGAGCTTTTGGTTAAGATTGTTTTTATCGCTCTACTCGGAAGTTCAGCAGCTTCCTACTTCCGTTTCTTGTTGGAAGATCACCTGTGTGATCTTAGAGAAATACAGTTTCGAAAAGGCACGTTTAATACCTTTTAACTGTATGCTTGGTGAAGTGATTCAGCTATACCATGGTAAAAATCAGTATAGATCTCAAAGTGATAAATTGAATACTTATCTTGGTTTGAGACTAAGATTTTCAGGATTTAGTGAATCAGATCATTTCTTTTCTCTTATTTTCTCTAATTTCTTTCATCCTCTAACTTTTTATTTATTACATTTAATCCTATTATGCTTTCTAATCAAAATGATCTCATCGAAAGTAAGAAGAGAAGAATATGAATATAAATTTAAGAATTTAAACCTTTTGAAAAATCAAATACCTTCTAAATTCATAACCAGATTATGAAACAATGCCTACTTAAAAAATTCCATCATACCCAAGAAAAAAGTGGTAATAATAATAATAAAGAAATTACTGAAAAAATCTGACATACAGATGAAAACTTAAAATATCTCACAATGCAGTTTGTTTAATAAAAAAAAACAAATGTACTTTGGGTGCATCACTTGTGCTTTAAA